>CM026207.1:21831564-22431564 GCA_014839995.1 Xenentodon cancila | reverse complement strand
CATTTTCCTTGTCGTGCCTGAACTTTATGAGGGCTCTTGCCAAATATAATGTTGATGACGAAGTTTTATTGGCACCTTTATTGATGCACCTTGAGATTTGAACTCTGGAAAAAAAAAAATCTTTCAATAACATTTAAAGAGCAAATCAAAATAGGGCAAAGTTAATTACATGAGGTTCATGTCAAATGAGTGAGAGTGGGCAGTTAATCCGTGAGAAAAGTTATCACCTCCCAGGTGGCTTAGGAGTAGTTGTCTGCCAGTTGGCAGGCTGGCAGACCACATGTCGAAGTGTCCTTGAGCAAGACTCTGAACCCTGCATTCATCTCTGTGCTTCTGTATGACAGAGAAAGAACATTAAATATATAATAAAAAAACAGAATATAGGTGGAGAAGTGCTGTATTGTATGAGCATGTTGTACAGGACTAGAAAACAACACCGTTTACGGTGGCAAAAATGCAGTTCGTTTACAGTGTTTGTTCTTGGAGGCTGCAAGTAAAGGCCTGACTCGTGTCCGAGGGCTGATTGTTTGCAGAGATGGATTCACTCAGGCCTTCCAGCTTACTAGTATATTCCTATTTAACCCAGAGCAGATAACTTTCGATATCTTTTTCAGCATCCATTGTGTTCTATCTGTGCTGGCCTCTCTGGCCTCACACTACACCACATGTACACTCCGACAAGTAAACACTGGATTGTTTGGAAGCTGGAAAACTTAATCTCAGCTACCATGCATTCAGTGTAGATCGATATCTTAACTCAAAAAATAAAAAAAGAACAGAGTGTGACCAGATTTTACATTTGGTCAGACACCGAATGGATTGAATTGTGAAGATTCAGATCTTCTTTGCCACCGGATTTGATGCTAGATCGGTTTGACACTTGGCTAACACTTTCCGTCTGGAAACTGCAAAGGGACTTTGTGACAGTGGCATAAACTTTAAGAGCCATTTCTAAATTAAAAGATCATATAAAGACAGAATGTGCTTGACGCCAAAGCACTCTCACGTCATGTCCTGTTTGCTAATAGTTTGTACAACTGACAGTTGAAACAGTTGGTCAAGTTTCCTCTGAAACCTGTTGGGTTTTTTTGTTATGTTTGACAGAAACTATTATTGTAACCATAGCAACATGTTTTACTTTTGTATTATGAATGGCAGGAACAGTAATTTGATTCTTAGTGTCAGATTTTTTTAATTGCTTCGAAGGTACGTTGCAGACAACAGATGTAAATATTCCTGTAGTTACATGTTTCCAGGGAATAAAATAAAGGCCCTTTTTCTTTGTTATAATCATTTAATCTCCATCCAATAGGCATCTAAATATGAACTTTTACATTTTGCAGCACTTAATGTTGGCTACCGAATGCCTTTTCTTTGGCAAACAGAGAGAGAAATACGCTATTTCTGGATTTTGAAACTGTGAATCTCATAAGCCGAGGCAAAGTTTACCTATCCGTTTTCTTCTTCCTTCCAGAGGAGTTCCAAAGCTTCCTCGGGAAACTGCCAACACATTACGCTGTAAACATGTCAGCCGTGGAGCACTTGTGGAGGATGGATACTGTCCTGCTCCAACGATACAGACAGCTGGAGACCAGCAGTAATCAGCTTTTCGCCAAAGCTCGCCGTACAACTAACAAGCTCTTCAGCCTGAGCAAAAGATGCAGGAAACAGCCAAAAATAATCCTGCCAAGGCCAAGGTAAGACACATGCAGGAGCAGCGGGGAGGTGTATTTACACTCCTGCATGTTAACCAAAGATGCTCCACAAAACCTTTAATTATGAGAATGATTTATGTACCGAGTAAACAGAGATAGCAGCAGAGTAGTTATTAAAGGTTGTTCGTTGAAAAGTAGTCTAGCAGTGAGGTGAGAAGTGCTCACAAGAGCAAAGCTGCTTCTCCGTTCCAGTCAGTGGAAGACAAAGCAGATCACGTCTGACGACAGTAGAGCTTTTACCTCCGGAGCTTCACAGTCAACCCAACGTTTAAAGTTCCTCTGATGACTTGATGTTTCATTTGATTTAGGAAAACACATTCAAGAGCTCAAGCTGCTGTAAACAGTGATGACCCGAGGATGCAAAATCATTACTCAGGCAGAAGTACATATACGTATGTAAAAATATAAAAAAATAAAATAGAATAAAATACAAACCCAATTCCAAAAAAGGTGGGATAATATATAAATTGTAAATAAAAATGTAATGCAATGTTTTGCAAATCTATAAACCCGTATTTTATTCCCAATGAAACATAAACAACTGAGACGTTTTGCCATTTTGTGAAAAATGTAAGCTCATTATGAATTTAAAGACAGCAACACCTCTCAAAAACATTGGAACAGGGGCGACAAAAGATTGGAAATGTAACAGGCACAAATCAAAAACACCTGGAAGAGCATTTGGCATTTAATTAGGTTAATTAGCAACAGGTCACTCAATCAATCAATCAAAACCTTTATTTAACCAGGAAAAGCAGGTTGCCATTTAAAACCTCTTTTACAAGAGCGTCCTGGCCAGGAGGCGGTGACATGACTGGGTGTAAAAGGAGCGTTTCAGAGACACAGAGCCTCTCAGATGTAATGATAGGCAGTTATCGGTCACAAACTGTCAAGAAATTGGGGAACAATTTCAGGAAAGTGTTGTACAACATAAAATTGCGATGACTTTGCCTTCACCATCTACAGCGTATCATGTCATCAAAATACTCAGAGAACCAGGGGGAGTCTCTGTGCACAAGAGACAAGGTCGAAGGTCAAAACTGGATGCTTGTAATCCTCGAGCCCTCGAGCGAAACTTTATTAAAAACAGGCATGATATGTACAGGAAATCCCTGCATGGGCTCAGGAACACTCCCAGAGATCTCAGTTCACCATGCAATACACAAATGCAGTTTACTGCTCTATCATGCAAAGAAGAGGCCAAATGTGAACACGATCCAGAAATGTGCCCATCTCCTTTGGGCCAAAGGTCAAAATTTTAAATTCTCTTTGGAAACCGTGGATGCCGTATGCTGCAGACTACATCCACCTACCATCCAGCTTGTTATCAGCGCTTAGGTCAAAAGCTTGCATCTCTGATGGTATGGGGGTTGCATTAGTGTCCACAGCGTGGGCAAACTCCATCTATGCTGATAAGTACATAGAGGTTTAAGAGCAACATATTCTCCCATCCAAACAACATCTTTTACAAGGAAGCCCTTGTTTATATCAGCAAGACAATACTAAACCACAGACTGAATCCATCTCAACAGCATGGTTTCATAGAAGAGTCCAGGTGCTGAACTGGCCTCCCTGCAGTTCAGACCTTTCACCAACACAAAAGATTTAGCGCAAAATGAAATGAAAAATCCAACTGCTTCTTAAGGAAGCTTATATCCCTCAGCGTTTGCAGCAAGATGGTGTATATCTTCTAAAAGTCTGTTGTGGAGCGTTCATCTACATCTGCAGTCAACTGTTGGGGAGCAGCATCACAACCAGCGACTTAAAGAAACTGAACAAAGTGATAAAGAAGACTGGTTCTGTTCTGGGGATGATTGTGCAGAGGAGGATACTTCAGAAAATGAAGAAGATCATGGACAACCCTGAACAACCTCTTATAACACTATGATTAAGCAGCAGAGCGTCTTCAGTCAGAGACTTCTTCAGATTGGATGCAACACAGACCGCTACAGAAGATCCTGCAGACCGCTACAGGAGATCCTGCAGACCGCTACAGGAGATCCTGCAGACCGCTACAGGAGATCTTTCTGACTGCTACAGGAGATCCTTCAGACCGCTAAAGGAGATCCTTCAGACCGCTACAGGAGATCCTTCAGACCGCTACAGGAGATCCTTCAGACCGCTACAGGAGATCCTTCAGACCGCTACAGGAGATCCTACAGACCGCTACAGGAGATCCTTCAGACCGCTACAGGAGATCCTTCAGAATGCTACAGGAGATCCTTCAGACGGCTACAGGAGATCCTTCAGATGGCTACAGGAGATCCTTCAGACCGCTACAGGAGATCCTTCAGACCGCTACAGGAGAACCTTCAGAATGCTACAGGAGATCCTTCAGAATGCTACAGGAGATCCTTCATGCCCACAGCTATAAGTCTCCTCAGTGACTCTTCAAAGAGACTTATGACTACTGCAATAATTTGTTTTCTCATCGGGAGATTGCTAAAGTATGTTTTAACTGAACTGAATTGAACTGAATTAAATGTAATTATTTACTTTATATTACTTATTATACTACTTATTATTACTATTATTTACTTATTTATTTTTTATTACTTATTTAGTCAATTAAGATTAATGAAGTTCAGCCTCCAAAACACTTAGTATAAAAATATTAAAGTAAACGTCACATATATAATTTCAGGAATACCATTCTGACCTCGTTCACTAAGAACTGTTCCTAAATATAGCCGTGGACAAGGAACAAGCTGTTGTGATGAGGTGCAGGAAGGAGCCAAATGCCGGAGAACGGGAGGCAGCAGGAGTGACCACTGGGGAGAAGCTGAACGGCAAAAGATCACGACAGGCTACCAAAACAGACTGGCAGGGAAAAGGTGAAAGACAAGACAACTCGTACTCACAAGGACTGTTGAGGGACAGCTGTGAACAACCAGGACACTTTGGCACAGGGCAAGTCCAACCACAACTAAACAAACCTTGAAACAGACTTTTAAACTAAAAGATGAAGTAAAGCAACAAAAATCAAAGAAATCCAAAGAGCTTGTTCTCTGATATTACCAACAAGTCTCCCTCCAAAGGAAATCTAAATATATGCTTTCTTTACATTATGGAGCAATTATTGCTGCTATCTAACACTTTTATTTTCTTTAGCAAACAATGAGAACCCAAAGAAATACCAGCAACCAAGACTAAGACAGGAGAACTAATCATCAGCATCAGCGATTAGTTATGTTGTTCACTTAATCTTCAGAAAGAAATGAGCTATTTATCCTCTTCCAGTACTTTATCCAGCGTTTTAATACAACTTCAAATCATAAATGTCAATGTGGAACAGGAAGATAACCACCTGAAGTGGTTCTTGCTTTTTCTAAGTGTCAATTTTGTGAGTGTAGAACCCAAATGCAAGACACACACACACACACATACACACACACACACACACACTAACACACACACACTCGCTGTATCAAGAACCAGCATTCATCATTCATCTTTTTTTTTTTTTTGAAGAAATGGACAGGAGGTATGTGTACGGTTGGGTTCGTATCAGTGGCCTTGGTAAAGGTCATTCTCACTTCTCTGAAGGTGTCATTAATGCAGAGAAGTGCATCAAGATTTTAAAGCAACATGTGCTGCCCTCAAGACAACACCTTTCCAAGGATGGACATGAATTACTCAACAAGAAACTGCAAAACCGCAAACCGCATTCTGCACACATTACAAATGCACGGCAGTGGAAAAGAGGGCAAAGGTACTGGACCGGCCGGCCTGTAGGTCTGAAGATAGGTCTGAACTGCCCTGAAAAGAGAATTTGTAGCAAATTTTTGAAAATAAAATGTTGCTAAAGATGAACCATATATATCATATGCATACTTTAAAATATGTTTGCAGGGTTGAAATAATTGAAATGCTTAGTCGTTTCCTATCCTCGATGCCAGAATGGCTTTTAAGTGTTCTGAAATGAAAAAGTCAGCGTGAAAGTGATAAGAGCTTTGCAGTCCCAACTTGAAAAGAAAAAATCTATATTAATGAATTAAATGAGGTTGATAAGAAAAACTAAGAAATATATCATGTTCAGACTTAGGAGCAAAGTTCAAAATAAATGTAAGAATCACTGTGTACTTTTAATTTGTGTTTGCTGCATCATCACAAGTTTTATCGATTTAGGAGGATAGTTTCATCACAACACGTGAAAGGTTCTGCATCCACTGGGAAAGCCACCTTTAAAATCCGATCTGGGTAACTTTGCTCTGGTTCCCAGCTGGGAATCTGCCGTCTTGTTGACATCCTTACATTCCTCCCAGTCGGAAGTACAGTGCCCAGTTCAAGTGTCCCTCTTGTCTGTTACGTAATGTTACGTTTTGTTTTCCTCTGTCGTGAGCCACTGGAGATGCAAAGCCAATGATGTTCCTAAATGTTGTTGTTCAGTCCATGTAGGCAGAAAATTAGCTTGATGTTGGAGGGGAAAAAAGCACTCAGCGATGAGGAAAAATACTTTCAAAGTACAAGGTAATAGCGCTGACATTTGTCTTCAAATGTAACAGTTAAAAGCAAAAGCGGTCAGAAAAAAGGATAAATTAAAGTATAGATCTATAAAAATTGTACTAAAGTACAGTATTTGCTTATTTTTCTTGTTTTATTTCTTACCTCTGGCTATTATAATACTGAATGTTTTTCGGTTTGAGCTGTTACCTCAGCAGCTCTCCCACCTGAATGCTCAACTTATGCCAGATTGATGGCGCCCTTATCAACGCTCACGACTAATAGTTATTTCTGGCAGTGAAATTAATTAAAAAGCACCGCTCTTCAGTTTACCCCTCAAATGCAAACACTACCTCCTCAGCGGCACATCTGCATCAACCTCACTCTACTGGTGAAAATTAAAATAAACGTTTGGGCTGATTTGGTCACTTGTTCTGTCTTTGAGGTTTTATCTTTCTATTTATATATTCAAGTCATTTTTAGAGACGCACTGCTTTGTATGAATCTGAATGTGCATCTTGGTGCTTTCCCCCGTTTGAACGTGACGTGGAGTGAAGCTGTGTTAAACTCGAACAGTTCGACAAAATGAAGAAAAGTCATATTGTCAGCGGCTCCCACACACCGCTGGGATGTTTTAAAAGACCCAGGTACTTGGCATGCTAATATAAATATTTATGACATGCTGGTGTATTAAAACTATCTGAGAACTTTGCTGTTATACCTCAGTTGATGTGCTGCTCAAATTTAACAAATGCAAAATGTGCAAAATACACACACACACATTGTGGCTCTCTACAGTCAACGCGGAGGCTTTGTCCAAATCAGTCTGTAAGGACCTTTAATGGAAATGTGGCCAGCGTGCGAGCGGCTGAACGCTGTTGCTTTGAGAGACTGATGAAGGCTTTACTGCTTTATATCTAATGGATGTAAGGGGCTTAAAATTTTCTACACTGTGTGTAAAAAAGATGATAAGACGCAAGAATGTGTGCATAACTGTGAATGTCATAAAACACCCATCTCCTGACAATCCAGAGTGGGCTGCAGCGGACTGTTACTGTTTTCACTGCACAGATGGACATTTTCTTGCGCAAAATGGTCTTTTGTAAAATCACTAAACGTAAAATCTTCTGGACACGGTGGTGCGTGTGTAAACCTGATGTGACCTGAAACGTTTGTCCTGTCTCCCTCAGGCCCCTGCATTTCTGGCTGAGCTACGCTCTGTCCATGTTGTACTGCAGCGAGAACAAGCAGGTTGGCGTTTACAGCCACAAGAGCCACAGCTGCTCCTGCCCCTACAGTCATCCGCCGTGCCAGGGCCTCATTCCCTGCTCTGTAGGCGACGGCCCACGCTGCTCTTCCTGCTCCACGGAGAACCGGACTAGATGCTCCAGCTGTAACCCAGGCTTCACCTTGACCCAGGGGACCTGCAGGCCCGCCGTGCCCGACCCCACAGACCCTTACCTCGGTATGGAGAGTGACAGAGATCTGCAGGACCTCGAGCTGCGCTACCTGCTCCAGCGGCGGGACCCCCGTATCGCTCTGCATGCGGTGTTCGTGAGTAATGATGTGCGGGTGAACACTTGGTTTGATCCGTCCTGGAGAAAGAGAATGCTGCTCACGCTTAAGAGTAACCGCGTCAAGTCCAACCGTGTTCATATGCTCCTGGGACTCGCACTGCAGTTTTGCCTCACCAGAAACAGCACCTTGGAGCCAACAATGTCGCTGTTTGTCAATCCTTTCGGGGGCAGCCATGCAGAAAGCTGGACAATGCCTATAGGTCAGCATGGGTATCCTGACTGGCAGCGGACCAAGCTGGATATCCCACTGGACTGCTACAACTGGACTCTGACTCTCGGAAACAAGTGGAGGAGCTTTTTTGAGACTGTTCATTTCTACCTGAGGAGTCACGTCCGGGATTCTGTGGGAATGTCAGGAGGAGGCAGGAACATGACACAGCAGTACGAGCCTGCGGAGGACGCGGAGCCGTCCAGCAACATCGGCTACATGAAAGTCAACAGCATGCAGTTGTTTGGATACAGCGTGCACTTTGACCCCGAAGCAATCCAGGACCTGATCCTGCAGATAGACTACCCGTACACTCAGGGATCGCAGGACTCTGCTCTGCTGCAGCTGGTGGAGCTGCGCTACAGGGTTAACCGTCTCTCGCCTCCAGGGGCGCCGCACATGGATCTGTTCGCCTGTCTGCTTCGACACAGACTTAAACTGTCCAGTGCAGACGTGACCAGGATACTCACTGCCCTGCAAGCTTTCAGTGCCAGACAACCAAACCACACAGAGTACGAGGCGAATAAACTATGCAGTTAATGGCTGCAGTTTGATGTTTTGTACTTTTTCTTTTAGACAGGTTTGTTGTCCTTGCTCAGCTTGATCATAATGTTTCAAGTGTGTGATATATTGTACAAGACTGTGCTGTATATAAACAATGTGCAATTAATTTCAATGTTTGTTTGTTTTTTGTTTTTTTTTTCAAATTTTCATTGTAGTTTTATGAATAAATTCCCCTGATAAAAAATGGCTTTTACATTAAAATAGTCTTTGTCATTAAAGGTTCAGCTCTCAAATTATCTGCTCTGCTATATTTGGAATCACATTATTATCACGTATCAGTTCAGTTCAATAATACTTTATAAATCCTTGAAGGAAAGTTATATTATTGCAGTGAGTCAATATTAAAGTCACTTGTAGAAGGTTCTCGCTGCAGGCAGGACTGAGCTCCTGTGGGAGTCTATATTGCAGCAAACCTAATGAAGACTGAGCAAAGACACACCATTATTTAATCACCGTCTTATGCAGAGGATGTGCGGCCTTGCCCGTTATGTTTTTGCAACATTCTGCTTTGCAGTATTTTGTGTGATTTTTACACACAATGTTGACATTCAACAAAAACAATCTCATGACCTTTCCATTTTTTTCATCCAACTTTTGCGTAGTGCCACTGTGAAGTCCTAGTGGTGTGTGCTGTGTTGTTTTTGCCCATCTGGAGCCTCAGAACACAAGGTCTCTATTCTCTATTCAGGGAATAGCCTTGGCACACATTACTAAGTGTATAGTAAGAGAAGGGAGAGTGGGGAGTAGCCTTACTCTCTTCCTCTGGCCATCCCCCTACGCCATTCACAGTTAGTGTGATAGATGAGCTTGGGAGGTGGAGAGACATGCCTTGCATCAAACAACAGTAAACAAGGTATCAGTGCTAAGGATGGTGCTCTCACCCAGCGCCAGAGCGAGAGCTGGACCCTCTTAAGAGTGCCTCCAGCCAAAAGGGAAATCAACTTCAATCCCCCGAGGGCCTTCGACAGTAGAGCCACAGGCTAGCAGCATGGTGCAGCTTTGATTAGAGCAGCATCTGAGCAAGCTTACAGCAAAGACATGGCTTCATCAAGATTCACCCGATGCTTTCCCCCTGAGATTAAAGGCGGACACGATTTTCTCTGATGCTGTCATTCAGAATGAATGTGAACGAGGCTGCTGATGCAGTTTTGATTGTGAAATGAGCTGCGGCGTACACTTCACCCACCACCACTCTCCAGTCATCTACATTACTGCATGATGCATCGCACAGGAGCGTTACAGTTAAATAGGTTTATGCGGCACACAATCGATTGGCAAAGCTTAAAACTGTGCTCAAGGCATTGATTTCATTACAAGTTTTAGCACCACTTCCATACGCTGCCTTTGAGCTAAAACATTGATTTTTCAATGTTACAGCCAATTTTGAGACAGAGCCTCATCTCCAGGCTGTAAGTCTGTTTCTGAGTTATCAGACATTCCTTTATAGTTCTGTTTTTACAAGCCAGCCCCCCCCCCCCCCCCCCCCCCCCCCTCTCATGCTCTCATTTTAAAAAGTTAGAAGAAAGTTTGCGTGCTGGAACAGTTGCAGCAGTGATTTTTTTATATGCCAAAAACTTGCACTGCGGGGAAAAGGTGATGTTGCAAGAAAGATACTGAATTTGGACCGCATCCCAGTAATGGGTTGATTCCTTGAGTATAAGAGTGAGCATCTGCTGTGTTTCTTAAATAATTTTAAACAAGCAGATATTCTGCAGCTGGCTGTGAAAATGCAGTTTAGTGTTGCTGGAAGCAGTCCAGAGCATCTCTGGTGTGCTTCAGAGGCAGAGAAAGAACAAAAGGAAAGTTTCTTATAATCCCAGACTTGAAAGGCCTATTTTGGTTTAAATATATTCTCCTTATCACACAGATCAGTTTGTAAAACCTTTAACTGGTTCACTTTGATTCAGAGGGCATCGCTTGTAATTGAAAATATGTGAGAATTTAAGCAACAAAGTCTGTCTGAATGATAAGAAATCATAAGCCATTAACAAAATGGAATTTAAAATAACTTTACACCAAATGGATTTTTCTTCTAATTCTCTATATATAATAAACTTAGATTCAAAGTCCCTACATTATTCACTGAGAAAGAAAAAGCTGCTGTGTGATTCAAGAGGCAATTGTGTGTTTGAACGCAGAAGTGCTGAAATCTCACGAGAGTCGAGTTGTTGCAAAAAGACAACAACATAAATGAGAGCAGAGAGCGCCGAGGGGGGAAGACTGAAGTAACATTACTGAGCCGGAATCGACAAAGTGTAGCTTCATGCTGTCAGAAAGATTTGTTTTGAAAAAATAAAATTAAATGTTTGTGTTTGTATGTTGCAAACACTAGTAATTGTTAAGTCCAGTTAGGGTTACAGAGTTGCACTGGCCATTTTAAGCAGGATGACAGGATACTAACAGGAACAAACACTCTCAATTTGATGCTGACAACCATCCCTGCAGTCAGAGTCCAGACTTTTTCTTATGTACAGGTTAGGCTTTGTTAATTATTCAGACTGTAAAAGACAGAACCAAAGTATAAAAATACTTTATTTTCTCTGTAACTCATGAGTGCTTAGCTCTGGAGCTCCTGAGCAAACCGTAGAAGAAGGTTAGGAAAGGGTCACAAAAAATAGACTTTACATTTATTATAAAGGACAAGTAAAAGCCTTAACACACTATATGCAAATTTATTTTGGTTTATCATTTCTAGTCATTTTCCTCCCTCAACCAATTAAAAGAGAGAAAGCATGCCGCCTAAAACAATAAAAACGACATCACAGAAAGGAAAGAGAAGGTCTTGCTGGTCTGTGCCGCTGAAATGACATGCATGGACTGAAGTGGGGCAAATATAAACTTTAAAAACCCCTGCCAACACTGTAATAAAAACGTAGGTGCAGTTTGTAGGCTTCAGTCTTTTATATACAGTATTTAAAGGGTTTTTTGTGATGTAAAGCTTTCACAATACGTTTAAGTGCTTTGGCTGAAAGTGCTGTGGACTTGAAAGAGCTAAGCATGAAATAATGGTGTGTGGATGGATGTGCCTTGGACAAGAACTCAAGGATTTAATGAGAACAATGTGGGCTTTGATACGCTCCTTTTCTGCCTCGTCGTTGTGTGACGGCTTGTCTCCGTTGCCCACCGCCAGCACGCCGCTTTTTCTCATCCACACACACTGACTCGATGCTGGAGGGTTCAAAGAAATACGATGCCACACTCCTGACCTTCACAGATCCTGCAAAAGAAGTCACCTTTCTTGATTTATGTCATCCTGGAGATGTTTCGCGTTGGTATTGCTCAGAGCTGTACAGTTTATCTTGGGTTTTTTTTTCTTGTAGATCCTGTAGAATGGTTTTGATGTCTTCAGCCTTTGTATTTCACGTCAGTCACATTCAGTTAAACCAGACATCCTTCTTTGTCTGAAATAAAGAAACCTTCACTCTGCGTGGATTTAACGATTTGAAATGGGATAATTCTACTCTGATCCGGGTCTTTGATATCACCCACTTTCAGATCGAGGCCAACGCGACAGAATTGACTTATCATCAAGTCCCGCCCCTCTTAGCAACTGTTGCTAACTCGAATAATCCATCAACATTGTTTACCGTTCAGCTGTGACAACTACCTTGTCCCAAGATGTTTTAGAGACATTTTTCAACACACAAAGACCACCACCTTTCATTGAGGTGTGGTCAGATGCAGGGATATGTAAAAAACCCTATAACAGATGCAGCAGTAATGAGGTGAAACTAAGGCGAGGGCTTCTGTCACAGTCGTCACAATCATGATGACCACACTCGAAGGCCAGCGCCGTTCACACACCACTGAGTAAGATTAAGAGGAATTCACTTTTAATGAGTTTAATTGGGAAAGGCATAACTTCAATCTACTATTAGCTATTGTGCATCCGTACACGTGCACGTCAGTACACGTTCATGTTGATCTCGCTCGTGCGATCAAACCACTACAAAAGGTCCAGAATGTATCACATCTGGGTTTAATCAACCCAGACGGGCACACGTCACACCTCTGTTCAGGAACTTTTATTTGCTTACAAGGGGATCTTGGGGTCCATGCCTGCTTATATGAACTTGATCGTAAAGGCTTGCACCCCTTCATGATCCCTGCGCTCCTCACAAGAACAAGCACTGGCCTTATCCTCTCCTCACACAAGGAGATCTCAGTCAAAACAATTTTCCCACGTCGTTCCTCAATGGTCAAACAGGTTACCTGTGACCACGAGAGCAGAGTCGTCCCCCCGTGCGTCTAAAAAGGTGTTGAAAGCTGTCTTCTTCCATTAAAAGCTTCAGTCGTGAACGTCCGTCTCTCTTCAACTTCATAAGCTGATCTTCAGTGTTGTTTTAGCTCCACTTTGTGACTGTGGCTCGATTGAAATCCTGTGATGTAAGTCACGTTGGGTGAAAGCATCTGCTAAAAGTAATGTAATATAATCTTCTAGACAATAAGTTGGCAGCTTAATCCAAAGCAGTCGTTCAGCTTCATTTTGTTTGGATTTAGGGTATGGAATAAAATAAACTTCATTGTCCATCCTCTGGGAATACCTGGAATCAGTATGATAGGTACCACAGATACATCTTCTCAATAAAACAAAAGAGAGTTCAGGATTTTGGGGTTTTCTATGTTTTATGTTTTATGTTTTCTAACACTACGTATGAGCTGTGGCTCGTGGGAAACTGATACCCATCAGCCACTGGTTGCCTGGTCAGTTGTATTAAGTTTTTGGCAAGAAAACAAGTCAAATCTTTTGCAAGCCAGCCCAGTGCTGGCAGAAACTAAACAGCCCACTTGGAGAGGGTAGAGCCGGTGAATAGATGTGCGCATGGAGCTGTGTACACTTATGGTAAGTTCAGACTTAGTCATTAGCAGGGGCGGTGGGCTGGCGGGCTTGTGAGCCTCCAAAGAACCATAAGAACCATAATATGGACTAATGTCTATGTTCGGTTAACAAGCATGATGGCGAAGAGCAGCTGAGGCTTGGTGAAGAGAGAGTTTATGGAGAGGATGATCCCACAGGAGGCATCAGGAATAATAGCTTACAATATTTTAAGAACCGCTCAGACTGCCGGCTTCAAAGCCAGGAGAGAGCAACAGAGAGCAACAGAGAGCAACAGAGAGCAACAGAGAGCAACAGAGAGCAACAGAGAGCAACAGAGAGCCCGTCCCCCGAAACTGTAGGTTATCAGTTTGACTGAACCCTTTTTGTCATAAACGAGCTCGAAATACTGTATCTTATTGAGCATCAGATTTCACTTTCATTTCAGTTCAGTTTTCAAATTTGTTTTACTTCCGATCAAAAAAACGAGCTGCACACCTCGAGTCAGAGCAGAGTGGTACAGTTGCTGATCCGTGTTCCTCGGACGGTAAAGCTGAGTGCCGCCAAACGATCTTGGTGTGTTAAGTTCAACTTTGACTTCATTTGTTGCTGCCTCTTCTGATCCTGACTGGGAGTGAACATATTGTTATGTCTTCCTACTATGTTCTTCTGCTTTCTTTCTCACCTCGCCACGCATCTGAACTGTCTCTGTATGTATTTATCTATTTCTTTTCCTTTTGAGGAGCATTTATTTCTTAAAATTCAGGGCTATATTTGCTACTTCTGCCTCCTCGTCCTCTGCATTCGGGTTCTCCACACCTCCACCGTTAAGGTAATTACTGGAATATTTCATAATAATGCATCACAAAGACAGATTTAGAGATCTGCACGTTTCTTCTTCTACAGTGCATAATATCATTAAAAACTTTATCATGAAAAAAGACCTTAACTCTGCCTTCAGACAGGATTGGCATCTCTGCGCTCAGTGGCGAGTGCAAAAAAAAAATAAAGTTATTTATTTAAACCACAAATATAAAGGAGGCAGGCGAGGATATCCAAAAACCCGAAACCAAAATATGTATGATGAGCTGAAGAACAAAGCACAGAAGAACAGAGAAATGGAAAGAGAGACAGGTAGAAAGACAGACGGAAAGATGACAGAGCAGCGGGGAAATGCAAAAAGAGTGCAAATTAGGAAGCCGCACATCATGGACCAATGAGAGAGAAGTGGGGATGATAAAGGACAGGAACAGCGACAGGAAGAAATAAAAAAACAAAAAAAAAAACAAATTACACACGAGAGAAAAGGCTGTCGAAGTAAAACAGGACACAAGTTAAAGAATAAACTGAACAACCAGAGACTTCACAATGAACATACACCACTAATTCAAAAAGAAGAAGATCAACAAAGCACAAGCCCTCTAACAGTAGCAGAACAAATCAATCAGGACAGAGGTTTTAAAGGAATGAGAACAAGAAAAACATCAGATCATGACGAGACCAGTTGGTGTTGGTCTCGTCAGATCAATCGGTATTCCAGATCTCTGTTGGAGTAAAATGGTCCAAAAGCCAAGGTCAGGCATGGTAAAGGTTTGTGTCAGTGTCCCTGGGCAACGGTCATTTACACTTCAGTGATGGCAGTATTAAAGCAGAGAAGTACACTGAGAGGCTTTGAGAAACGTATGCTGCCGCGAAAATAAAAATATCCACACACTTCTCCACAAGACGATGCAGAACCACTGCCTGCACTCGGGATGATGAGGGTGTGTGTACTGGACTGATCTGAGAAGAAATAGAGCCGATGCCAAAAAAAGAGAGAGGATATGAAAAATAAATAAATCGAATATGCAGCATTGGGTTGATAGCAATGATACAAGTCTGAGTAAATAACATTTTGTTTATTTATTTATTTTTAGTTTTCCATTTTGTCTCAACTACTTCTTATCTCAGGCTTTCTTTTCATCTTTTCATTTCTGTCCACCAACCGCATGTGCTTTTAGTGTTTTATTAGAAAGCCTTTTGCTTAGATAGGATGAAGAGACATTGTATGGCTTTTTTCCCCCCTTTAATTATAAATGCTGTCTGCCCAGAGCTATTAAAACCCCATTCAATTAGCATAAATGCATGTTAATTAAAAACCTTAAGAGTGAGGTTATGCTCTGCCAGCAGTAATAAGAGGCCTAATGTCGACTGGAATAATGATAAAACATCAAATGATGTGTCACCAATCCAGCAAAGTAAAAGGGCAATTGCAAACCAAATAAGGTCAGACATGCCACTGTTTGAACAAAGTCTGACGGCAGAGATGTTTATTGCAGCTTCTCAAAACACTGCTTCATAATCATCTGAGATCAGTTTGCTTTTTTCATATGACTGATGGTTTTTCAATGCAACGCTGACAGGCTGTAGCGACATTGTCGGGAATGCATCTGTGAAATGTGCCTATGTTCATGTCAAAAAGAAGCAAACATTAAGTGAGTCCCAGAGGATCTTTCTTTTGACAGGGTGGAAAATCCACTTAGTCAGCATGAACTCCAGAACATACTTTGTCTCTAAAAATAACGTAAAATAGCCCGGGCTCGCCGGACTGATGAAATTCCGTCAAATAAGGAGAAAAATGTGACTGACGTAATCAACGTAAAAACAAAGGCAACCTCCAATGATTTTTATTTGCATCCTGAAAATTTCAGCAAGGCCAGAGAAACGTTATGAAAGAAGCAAAAGACACAGCAATAAGTGACCACTGTGACAGAACAGCCTAAAATATGAGGCATTCAACCGCTGCTTTTGCATGCCAATACATTAGTTTGCTTTCTGTAGGGGATTATCTATGTGCAATGCAACAAAATGAAGTTACTGATTAGATGCTTCAGTATATTTCAGACTTGCATTCCTCTTTCAGCTGTAATCAGCACCATCTTATTTCATTTTGAGGGCTGTATGCTGCACAATAAAATGATGGGGGATCGCGTCGTTGCCTAGATTAACAACAGCCGAGGCTTTTGGATTTACATTGAGTCTCTTTATAATGAGTTGTGCTCGTGCAGGTCCCCTCCACAAACGTGCACACAGTCACACACTAGACAAAGCGGTGCAACCGGCAGGCTGCAATTCTTCACCCGAAACTCTCATTATTGCCGCAGCACTAATGATGCACTGAGGATCAAGGTGCTGCATGGAGATGAGAGAGGAGATGCAAAGGATTTACAATACTTCCCAGATCGCCGATAAAGCATGGCGTAAACAAAACTTTGCTCGAGGTCTGCACCACCAGGGACTTGGGATTTAGTCTCCTAATTCAGCCCGATTCTCCCTTTTTAAATTGGTAGCGTTAAAAGAGGCTGACAGCAGAAACCCTGAACCAGAGCTCTAAACAGCAACGCTCAAACACAGCCACTCGTTCTGGATTTCAATGTTTCATACACGAGCACTGCATGGTACTCTCTCTGTACTCATTATCATGCTGCCTGCAGAAACCCTATTGCTTCCTCTTACTGACTCGAGAGCAGAACATACTGTATAATAGTTCATTAATCAGTGGCTCGGGAATACTTGTCAGCTTGGAACTTGAGGGTCCTTGAAGTCCAATCATACTTAATGATAATCATCATAGCCACTTTTACTTGCATCCAAGACCCCCGTGGTCTTGAAATTATAACGTGATAACACCTTTCTTTGGTTTTTGGGGATTTTTTTCTGCATGAATGAGACAGGAAAGTAAAGATGATGTGCAATGTGCAATAAGCTGTTGGAGCATATTTCATCATTGCATATAAAAGAAAAAGAAATGTCACTATCTCTCTGACATCTCTTGTAATTTTTGCTTTCAAATGTTTATCCCCCACAACTTGCCAAAAACATTATGCAAGATGCTTTAATTATGAATCGACAACATCTTTTTTTCCCCCCTTTAGGGAATAATGAAATCACATCAAAGTCCAGAATTGTGGCCTAAACATTTATGCAACTGACAATGTTCTGGTTAATGGTTAGAGGATGCTACAGCAGCCACAGCACATATTTATCTGAAAATGGTGACTTAAACTGACTGCCTTATATAGTTAATTTTATTAATATTTCAAATCACAAACAAACAATTAGTTCTGTTCATTTATTCAGCAGCGCTGGCTGACACCTTGGAGCCTTGCAGCACTTTCAGCACTCGCAGTTCGCATTAATCAAACCCGGCCTGACTCATATGAGCAAAGAAAAAAACAAAAAACACAGACATCAGGAGACCATTTTGCGATTAAGAGAGAATAATTTCTCTTACAAAAGAACTTGGAATCAGCACTTTCAGTCTGCAGGGACCGCTGGAAAGCAGACGCTGCCATAACGGGACAAACAGCAATCTCACAGCCGGGAATCTTGCGGCCAATTATTGAGTGGAAACTGGCGTATCTGCAGACAGCTGGATGTAGTAATTATGTCCCAAAATCACAGGCCATTCATCTCTGCAAATGCAATTCACCAGTGGAATAAATAAACATATACAGCTGAGGACTGTTGCATGCCGAGATGAGATGTAAATGTGTGCCACTGGAGTAGTGACCATAGCGGCGATGGCAGCTTGATGCTCGGGAAAAAGGTGAAGTCAAATTTCTGATGACTAAGCCAATGACTAAGTCCACCTCAAGTGAAAATAAACCACCCACCTAAATGGCCTTTGAAAGCTGCGTCCTCTTTCACTAAGCTGTCTCTTCAATTAAGGGGGGATTTGAGAGAGCAAAGCCAGGTTGTCTGCGCCTCAGCAACCTTTCAGCTTTACTGGGTCACAGTAAATCCAGTGACTTGGTCCTCAGCACTTCATGTTTTTGCTTATAGACCGAGTTAGGTCACTGAGCTTTAGTTCAGCAGCACACACTAACACGCGTGCACAGACTAATAAAGTCCCCTTTTCTGTACCACATCCTGTCCCACCATCGGTACAACGGCAGCGCCAGGCTGTAAACGGCTGCAAACGGCTGCAAACGGCTGCAAACGGCTGTAAACGGCTGCAAACGTGATTATAGTGGTTTGGACTCAAAAAAGTTGAAAAACATGACCAACATTTAAAACTATCATTTTATTCAGCACATTTGTCAATTATCAATACCTTAGGCTTATACCTTTTTTTAGAAAATCTTTTTTTAATACTTTAAATCCCAAGTTATGAAATAATACACAGAAATCCTATATATTTTTATTTCATTTTGAGGGGTTTATTTTCCATTGACATAAAAAAACCTCCAATTTTGTCTTTCAGCTTCTAAATTATATTTTTTTGCAATATTATCAATACACAGGGTTATTTTATTCATTTATTAAACTTTTTTTATTTTATAAAAGCTTTTGTTTTTGATTATGATGGTCTCAAAGATCCACACCAGATACGATACATCTGTATACAGTTAATATGTGTTCTTGTCTGTACTTTTCATTCACTTGTCACTTGTGTAAATTTAAGATGGCAAAGTGTCCCAGAATTCCTTTAGCATCAATGAGCCGAGGAAATGGCAGAGCAGAAAGTTTATAATTCCCAAATTCTAGGATTTTTCTTTAATAGAGTTCAGATTTGAATACATCATGATGCAAGAACTGAGTTCTTCTCTCTGTGAAGTTGTGGTTTGTTTATCAAGTAAATTATAACATTTTCTCCATCATTTTTGGAGGTATGAAGTCATTAGTTATGACGTCATCCCAGCTGGAGAAACACTGGACTGCATCCTTTAGTCCTCCAAAGCAACCGTGTTCTTCCTAGTCAAACATGCCGTCTATGAATAATCAGAGACACAAAAACAAACTTGCCGTGCTCGGCGTGGAGACCCGGCGCAGGTCTCCCCGTCATTTTCCTCCCGTCTCTATTCATGCCGCTGTGTCACTGTCATGTGACAAACTGAGTTTAACCTTGAGCGAAGTTTAAAAGTGAACATGATTGCAGCTTCAGAACAAAAACAACTTAAGCTGATTTTTTGATTTTTGGTATAAAATGAAAGGAAGTGAGGAAGTATTATAATGGTTTTATATTAAAGTGTGAATGTTGCAGTAAGGAAAGGCGGTGACAAAGTCAGAAGCATGCATTTCAGCCCCTGTAGATGTAAAAGATGGAGAGATGTTTTCATGTAAATGGGACCTGCTGGGAATCTTCATGGATCGATAATCCAATAATCTCAAAGAGATTTCACATAAATGATAAATCAAAAATCCTCCCCTGGGGATTCTGGAGAATCGGCCCAGCAGATACGGAGCCGCTTCAGTCCTGACCAAAGTGTTACACCACCTGAACCACGCTGTTAAATGTGGTGCCGCGCTGCTCCCATGACTGGGAAGAGCACAACTGCTGACAACAGACCAAAATAGATCATGTGAGTGAAACAGCCTGGCCCTCAACAACCGGCGAGGAGCCGTGGCCCATCATGCTGCTTCCTGTCACTCTGATGAGGGACTCTTCAAACCCTCCCATGTCCACGATATGCTGCAATGTAAGTGTGCCCTTCTGAGCTTTCACTTTTAATTTCTGGCCACATTCATCATGCAGAATAACTAGACTAATTTCAGGCTAAATAACTGTCGACTGGCCATGCTCCTGGCAGTCGGGGTATTCTGTGTTTTTAATCGATATTTGCTGCGCTGGCAGAGAAGCAGCACCACTAAGGAATATATGAGATTCTTTAAAAGTGAAGTGTGTTTTCCCTCCCTGCAGGTAAACGCGAATGTGTGTTGAGCATGTGCAGGTGATGATGATGAAAGGGTGGCTCAAGCC
This sequence comes from Xenentodon cancila, assembly GCA_014839995.1. Lineage (NCBI taxonomy): Eukaryota > Metazoa > Chordata > Actinopteri > Beloniformes > Belonidae > Xenentodon > Xenentodon cancila. Next base: position 22,411,499 of record CM026207.1, on the reverse strand, counting down.
TGCCTGAAGATGAAAGAGATGTCTGTGCTTTTCTCTGGATTCATTACTTCCACTTCAGGTGTCTTATGAACACTGCACTGTCGTACCTTCCTTCCATCTTTCCCTTTTTTACCCTCACTATTCCCCTACCTCCCCCTCCATAGGTATTTGATCACGCCCTTCCCCACACTAGGCTGTCACATCTTCCCATCTGTAGCTCAGTGAAGTCATCTTCAAATACACACTTTCACTAATAGGATCACAAGTTGCTCAAAGGGAGTTGATGGGCAAATTGAGACAGATTGGCTGAATTCCAGAGGTTGTTGGTTTTTACTGCCTTGTGCTTTTTTTCCCGTCTAGCAAATCACATTCTCAGCATTCAGGGATTTAAGAGACGAATCAATGCTTTGCAAAATGTGTCTTCACACACTTACATGGCAATGAAGTGAAGGTCAGAGGCGCTGAATGCCTACATTATCATTTATTTCACATATGCTGGATACATTAATCATGGTCAAACATTGCATTTTTTAAATTTTACTCCATTTCTTTCTTCATTTTTGTCATCATCCTTGCTCCAAAGCGTGCATGCTGTGTGAATTGGATGAGGTTAGACCGGCCATGCTGCATGTTGCGCTATAATTCTCTTTGAGCATTGCTTTGTTTCTTTCTGTTGCTTTTGTTTGTACACTGAATTCTATCATCATTTCATTTTCCGTCTGACTCTACATAAGAAAAAGGTTGGTTGTCTATTTTGCAGAAGAGGTTTGTGGATGAAAGCAACTCTCTGATTAAATCTGACCTTTTATCAAACATCAAAACCAGCAGAAAGTTTGGTATTCAGCTCATATACTTTATAAGTATTATAAATCAATAAATTCTACTAAGTTGATGTTTGTCCTGTGTAAAGAAAATGCTGTTATAAAGAAATACGTTGTTACATTGGATTAAAATTTGTGAAACTATGCTACAGATATAATTAAACAGAAACTGATGAAGTGTAAAAGGAGAAAAAAAAACCCCATCTGACGTGTTTTCTGCCGGTTTCTGCCACAGCTGCAAGCCTGAGGGCTGAACTGCAACGGTCTCGTTCAGGGCACAAATGTTGCTGATGCTGTTGCACCGTAGGACAACCTCACTGACTGTCCTAAAGAGATGAACCATGTGTCTTCTGTCACTGGCTATCTTGCTCATGTGGCCCTCACATTTCCTGGCAGGAAAGGAGGGGAGGAGGGGAACAAAATGCCATCATCTTCAGGACCTATTTCACAGATCATGAAGCATCAAAGGCATGTAGGGTGTCAACGAGAGGTCTGACCAGAGACATTGTCCTCATAAATCCTCCAAAGATGCCCCAAATAAGACAGAGTGGTTTAGGAATTTATGGGAATGAATTCTTCGTCCTATGTCCACCACTGATGTATAGGATGAGATATATGAAAGCCGAGGGAATAATCTGTTATGTGGGGTGATGGACTGTGTGAATGCTGAGAATGAATCCTACTGAACGTATGTGCTGAAACTTTGTACCCATTCGCAGTGCCAAAACGAAGATATTTATACTCCCACCATTCATGGATGAATCCAGAAGTTTGTCCCCAAAACTTTTAGCCATTTTCAAAACCTTGGATTCATGTCATACAGTATAGAGCGGATGAATAGTGTTGCCTGAATACAGCTGACAGTTGCACCACTATAATCAGGATGCGTCTGCATTTCATGAGAACAAAAAGAAAAAAACAAAGGTTCAAAAGTAAGGCAACAAAACATCCTAACTGAATATTTTCTTCTTTATTGGACTGAAAAATCATGAGAGGAGTATTAAATGGTGCTTGTGAGCTCTGCATTCGCTCTGGTTTCCAGCGATGCTGGAGAAGAACCAGTCGTGCTGACGGCGAGCGCTCATCAGGGCTTCAGATTAAGGCATCAAATATCAAGACTTGCTGATGAGGTTGATTGCATCAAATAAGACATTACGTGTCCGTTATTTTTAAAGGTTTTACACGGTTTTCCAAGGTCTCAGTGAAATGTCCTTGACCTGTTTTGGTCAAAAAATAAAAAACATTTTCCATTAAGTCTTTTCATCTCTGTTCTTCACAGCAGGTTTAAGATGAAGTCAGACGCTGGAGTCATAAATATGATGAAGCTGGATAATTTTACTCTGATCCGGGCTTGTGAATTCGCAGCATCCTGCAATTCTGACAGACTCACACAACATATTTTCAGACTCAGGGAGTCCCGGACGGGGTGACAGGTTTGTATTATCGCAACATTTTTGATTCGATCACGACTTCAGACACTCCTAAGAGATGCAGCGCGAGCTTTCACAGCAGCTGTCTGTTTGTTCGTGGGTCTCTTTGCCTGCAGTGTCGTCTGCAGCAGGTGAGATGCAGCTCAGCAAACTTTACTTCCGTCGACAGACTCAGTCACAGCATCACTACATGGTTGATTTTTCAGTACTTCTCTTGAGTCATCGTCCATCTGCACTGCGAAGCGCTGTTCACTGAACTTTATTTGGCTTTATTTGGCTGAACCTGAGCAGACAGCGCATACTGATTCATTTAAAAATCAGAAATAGGGTACTGTTTTTCCCCAGAGGATGCTGTGACCACTTTTTTACTGCTGTCACTCACACATAAGTACTTCAGAAAACCTGAACGATCACTTAAAGACATGTGCTCCTCTCTTAAGGAGCTGTTAGATTCACATAAGCCATTCACTAGAAATTGTTAATTAAACATGATCAGTGCACATTATATCTGAATTCCTGCCTTGATAAACCGCGAGAGCTCTCAGTAGTAAAGTGAACTGCATCGTGCTGCACGGGGGGCCCCAGCTTTAATCTCCGCTGCGATCACGCTGACCCTTGTTTGCCCTCAGTAGTCAGCTGACGCTCCAGTGAGGTGAAATAACACACAGTTCTGTCAAGTCCTGTTGTTGTTTTCATCTCTCGCTGCCACAGAAACAGATTTCAGGCTGCGCAGCAGTGGAAGCGTCACATTTGGTTTGGCCCTCTGTGAGTATCGCACGCTAATTTGGGCTGGATGACTTACTTTAAAGGGGTGAAGCTGTATCTAAGTTTTATAACTGCTGTGATAGATAGTTAATGACCCTCAACAATGATAAAAGAAATTTTATAATGACCAAGCCCCAAGAATAGCAAACTGAGCTCTGGTGCTGTAAGATGGGTGGAAGGGGTCCAATAATTTAGCCGCATTTCGACTGCGCCGAGCTCAGAAACATTTTCAACTCGTAATGAAGACAAGATCACAGATGCTACATGAGCCCTCACGTCACATGACTAACTGGGGCTTGAAATTTCTCTCAGCTCTCCAACGTGACGGACGAGACAGATGTGATGTTTTCATTATTGAAAAGAGAATATTTCAGTACAATAACTTGTGCACAATGTGCGGTGAAATATAAACTTTCCACAACAAAAGCACACTTACAAATATCACAAATGGAACTTAAATCCTTAAATATAAATGTTTTTATTGGCAGGAGTGATTTTTTTTTTTTTACCGTTATCTTCAAAACATTTATATTTCTTAGCCTTTCTTTCACTTAAGCTCGCGTGTCAAGCTGAAATTTTCTAATTGTTCCAACTTCAATATGACAAGATTAATCATATTATTAGTGTCGCCTGCCGAAAAAGACTTCTTTGTTATAGATAATAGCACTTTAAAAGAACAGGACTCCAAATAGCTCCAGCTAACAGAGAAGATTATCAAAATCTCTTTGTAAAGAAGACAAATCTCTTCAATGGCTTTTATTTCCATTTATGAAATTACCCTTTTAGCTTAAGTGCTCTGATGAATTTGCTCAAACTGAACTTATCACACTTGTCTTTTGCTCCTTTTCACGTCGTCTCAAGAAGCTGTAATCCTTCTTTACAGCAAATGGCCTGGGTATTTCACCTGAGCTGCACGTAAAAACAGTAGATAGTGTTGGTAATAGTGTGGAACCACGGGACGGTCGAGCAGGGACCCCTGCAGAGTATACGAGAACAGTTTTGTGTTTATTCTTTTTTTTTTGCTGGATAGTGCAATACTAAAAATGGAAATATTGCTATTGGATGACTGAGATGAAATCCCTCCACTTTTCTGTGTCACCGTCATCACAATGCTGCATTTAAAATGTTCTACTTTGCTGATTTAAGACTGAATTCGTGGTCCACAGCATCCTCACCAGACGCAGCTGTGATGAGTGGTTAGTGCTAATTAGTACATCAACAGACTCAAACGCTGACGTGTGATGCTGTAAATGGTAAACACTGTATCGCCTAAACATCAGCATTTTACTTTGCCACCCAGAGCCTCCTGTCACGCTGATGTTATTGATCTCAAAGGACCACTGTGACATAAAAACAGCTCAACAAAGCTGCTTGTTCTTCATCCTCAATCCGACGTGCACGCATGAAACATGCAACCCAATGCACAAAAAGGGTCATGAAAAACACAGATCTCTTTTGAATGCACAAATTTAAAATAAGAGAGAAAAACAATTTTTCTGACTATAACTGGCTTACTCTGGTTTCATCACTGGCTCAGAATTGTCGTCTTTGGTGAGGACTTCCAAAGATAATGTGATTCCAGACGATTTATATCAATCACACAGAGAAGCAGCCAAGGAGATTGAGCCATTTCACAGACCACAAGATAGACATCACCGTCACCTTAACTCCAAACCCCATTTCCAATTCTCATTGCAATAGACTATACTGATTTAAGCCATCATCTTCAGACAGGCACTCTTATAGCCATCATCCATTCCCATTAGGCTTTGGTCACACCCACTTATCCAAATAAAATAAAAAAATAATAATAATACATTGTTTTAGAAGAAGGCTACCTCATAGTAAAGATGTGCTAACGTAATCTTACTGAAATCTAGGTCTGTTCAACAAGTAAATTCCTCCCGGTAATGTCCTGAAATATACATTTTTAATTTTATTTTGCCCACATACAGAGAAGCAAATGTGCAGCTGAAATGATTGGATTTCTTAAAAGCTAAATACCAGCATACATGATCAAATATGCTTACACATGCACATCTGCTCCCTGTAGAAAACACATGAAAGCATTATAAATACTTCCTCTGTTGTCGACCATCAAAGAACGCAAAATAATGCGGCCCTTTGGGAGAAGATGCATGAAAAACAATACAGGAGCATGGTAAGTAGAAAGATCGGGATGTAGAAGTATCTATTCAAGTCTCCAATCTGCAGAGAATTGAGCCAATTTTAACTTACTGCATTAATCTTTTTAGATACAAAATCTGCTTATTGTGTCCAAGACCTTCAGTTAAATTATTAGAGTTATTATTGTAATCAGTTCAAAGTATTACCCGTAGCATACCCGTGCAACGCCCAACATTTCCCCCTGAACCTGGAAAAAAAGTTTTGTTTCTTTTTCAGTCTCTTTTCAACCTTGAAAGGTCCATATGAAGATTGTTGAATATATAAAAAGAAAGCATGAAATGGTGTAGAAATGAAAGGTGCACATGAAGGTGAAGACTCACAGATGCGACTCTGCCGCCATCTGCTGGTCAGAACCGGAACAGCAGCCACTGGCACAACTGCGATTTCAGCTCAGTTTTATTACAAAACAACATTGCTCTTCTGCACTTGTAGCACAGCGTGGGTTTGGGGACACGGAAGCTTGTCTGATCCAGAAAGATAAAGACAATAGCTGTTGCGTCTTTGATAGATGGATCATGTGTTTTTTTTTTATATATACAAAAAGGGAAAATTAACATGATTTCCAGCAAGTCCAAAGCAAGAAAACTCCGTCCTCAGAGGGAAAGTCAGTAGGTCAGGGGCCACTGCTGACAAGAGCCAGATGGGATTCCTGCAGTGTCATGACTTTTTGATTAAAAATCCATTTGAGTAATTTACTGTCCCCCCGCAGCAGGGAGGTCCAAATTCCCACGGTGACACTGTGGCTTCCAGTTGGATAATCAGGGAAAACCACTGGTTTTCTGGGATAATGCAATATGGGAAGTTTGTTGACTGACTATTTATTTATTTAACGGAGATTTAATCTCTTATAAAATAAAATTCAGATTGTATTGCCATAAAGATGTTCATATTTGCTTTGTTTCTTCCCTAATGATGACTTTTTTTATGTCTATGAACAAAGTTAGCATTTAAATCTAAATAAATGTATAACCTTTTAATTTGATGTAAAAGCAAATAATAAAAATAGAAAATATGGACAGATATATATCACATAGATTTAAGTTTTAAACAAACGGTTTGGATGAGGCCTCCTCAAAAGTTCAGGTAAATATGGAGGTGTCATTGTATTTAGACTCTTTAGAAAAAGGAGTCCAATTTTAAAATGTACCGTTTTATGAACCTGGGACCAAATGTATCACGGCCAGTTCAGGAGTCCTGATGTGACTGTCTCATTTCTTTCCTGTTACAAGTCGTATCAGTGCATTTTTTACAGCCTACAGGCAACAAAGTGATCATTGATCAAGACCAATTACAATAATCTAATCTAAATAAATAAATAAAAAAGAAGTAATAAAGGCGTGAATGTAGACTAATTACACTTATTACCATGTATATTGTCTGAATAAAGTGAGTTATCAGGTCCAAAACCTCGGTTTATGAGGTCTATGAAGTAACAGCAAGGTGCTGCTGATCAAATGCACTTGATTCATTACGATCAGAGAGTGAGCGTCTCTGAAATAGCAGAGGCTTTGCCATTTATTCAGATTTGGAGTGAACGTACGAGGAAGCGGGCCCAAAGGTCAGCTGAATACTGATCATTTCTTTTTCACATGACTGTCCTTTGTGTCACTAATGCGATTCAGCCCCCACAGTAGCTGCATAGCTGCATGTTTGCTGAATGTGATCACAGGCAGGTGTTTGAATAAAGGAAAAGTTTACCATTTTACCTTTCAAATGACTCACCGTCAGCGGCGCCGAGCCTCTTCAAGGCAGCTAGCATCCGTTGCCATGTGGGTGGATGTTTCACGTTGCTTTTCAGTGGCCTTGAGAGGTTCTTAGAAGATGCACACTGATCGTTGTGCTGTGTTGTGCAGTTTTGCTCATGAGGTCTGATGCATCTCTGACTGTGAAACGTCGTCTTTTCAAAGATCAGGAGGAGGATCTCCACAAGCAAAAACAGTACCTTCCAACATAAGTGAGAATCCAGAGATAATCTTAAATAAAAAAAATGGAGAAGACTCTGGTCAATATATCAATTTTATTATTTGCAAATGATTTATTTACTTTGACAGCCATTGATAACAATCGAGTATTAAATATGAACCATGAACAAGCTCTGAGACGGCCTCTTATTGCATTTTCTTGGTAAATCAAAGTGGCCAAAGAGAAGAAGCGTGACAGCTTACCCTGTGATAACAGTACCACTTCACCGCAGCCTCCTCCATTTGATCAAACCTGCAGATGAAAGGAGGCACATTTAGATGCTCGCTGAATACCGATTCATAACTTGTAAACCAAAGCATACAGCAGCAGCTTGTTTTATCCTTATGCACTACCACAACCCAATGGCCTTACTTTTGAAGCATCTCTATAAAAATACTCCAAATGCTTTCTGGGTCATATGAAAGCCTCGACCTTTACTCTTGCTGCTGCTCTTCTGTCAGAGATAACTCCAGGCACTCGTCTCCACCAGCTCCACCCCGCCGGCGCTCTCTTCCTCACCATTTCACCAAACTCCTGATTGCTCTGCCCAGCTGCACACGAGTATTTAAACTCCTGCACCTTCTTTGTTAAACTGTGTTGAAATACAGGAAAAATATCAATGTAAATTTATGAAATGGTTGCTATGAAGATAAAATGACTTTATTTTGGAATTTATCAGGATAAGCAACAAGCTCACTTAGACTTGTTTGTTTTGGTAGAGATGTTAATTTTGCAGGGCAGGAGCAGTTTTCCTTTTGTGTAAAATGAAGACACGTGAGAGAGAGTTGACGAATCTACTGCTGCTGAAATTTCAGTCTCAACTTGCAATGATGTGGGAAGTTTTATTAATTTGACTTTATTTTCAGCCAGAAATCGCTGAAGAGCACATAAAACTCTAATATTGTGACTTTTGCTGCCTTCTTGCTTTGGTGTCTCATAGCAGTTTGAGCAAATACTGCACTGGATGTGTCTGGACCCTCAAATAAATAGCTGCTCATTATTATTTTCTATTCTTTGTGTTGAACAAAGCTTTATTTAGTTGTGCTAATGTGTTACAGAATCAAAGTGATCCAGTGTAAGAAAAGAAGAAGGGAATAAATCCAGATTAAAAAAAAAAAAAACAAGAATCTGGATCAAGTTTGAATTAAAGTTTCATTTGTCTAATTTCCTTTGCAGCATCAGTTCGCTGCAGCGGCTCTTTAATCCAAAGCTTTAACTGTCTGATTCTGTGTTGCATATTAAATAGCACAATCTAGTACGCTTTATGTCCTTTGAGCTCTTGTTTTTGCTGCAACGCTCACAGCTCATCTCCATGTTGCAGCTGTGGAAGCGATGGTCTCGTGTATTCATTCTCCATGTGCTTCCTCTGGATTTCCAGGTTGTAGAAGCAGTCTTACTAAGATTCTCCAACATACATGCATGCCAAATAACTAATCCCAATTCATTTTCCAGCATGAAAGACCTATTCTCTGTGCGATGCATGGAGGGTTTGCCTGAGAAAAGCAAGAAAATCTCATCAGGATTACTGGCAGAAGCCCCGTGATTCACAGAATAAAAAATGAGTCAACACATCCTGCATACATTCAGTGTATTTATGATTCCAGATTATACTCATCAGTATGGATTTGCTTTCCACTTCTGCAGAATGATGCCATTATGCAGGTCCCGAGAAGGTGCAAAGCTAGAGAATGTCTTTTTTTTTTTTTCTTCTGAAAACATTTGAAAGCCTCAGCGCTAGACAGTTTAGTCATTCTGGGGGTTTCTGTCACTGGTACTACACAAGCACCAGGTCATCACATAGTTTTGACACTGAAGATGAATGTACAGCAGGTGGAGGAAACATGCTTATGAATATCTGTAACAGAATATTCACTAATCTTCTAAATGCCAAGAAAGTTGCTTACATGATCAGGTATGATTAGAGTACAACTGTCCACTGCAGGGTTTTTGCCCACTGAAGGCTGCTGGTTTATAATTTCTTTTTAGTATCTCAGGTCACTAGTCACCTTGTTACAACTTAGTGAGGTGTTGGTTTTGGTGGAAATATCCCTTTAATCATACTTAATTTGTTATTTTCAGGGTAAATCCTCATCTCTTGGGTGATGCACTAGTCTGAATTAAAAGATGAGAATCTGACATGCCAAACTGCATAAAAACATAAAAGCATGCTGGTTTTAATTTTAGTTGAAGCTCTGTGTGAAACGTTCCCGCAGCGCTCTCACAGCAGCTTTCTCCAACGATCCCTGCTTAGAGTTCCTTTCTGAGAACAGCTCAGCTGAGGTTTCCCCGCTCGAGTGTTGCCAAGCAGACACGTCTCTCAGCAATGTGCCTGCCAAGAAACTTTCAACAGGCAGGTCCAAGAGCATTCTTCACTTCGAACTCTGCCACGGTGCTTAAAAACAAGTAAACATTAGTTTTCTGCTGCAATGGAAAGAGTAAAAGAATAAAACAAAGAAATTACGTTCCTGGTGGTGAGATATACTTTCTTTGTGTTTCTTTTGACTTTTGCAAAAAAACATCTCTCACTACAATTTAGTGCACGTTGTTAGATATGCAGCGTACCTCGTGAGTCAGGTTTTGTTCAGTGCTATTTCTAACAACGACTATGATACTTGTATTATTTAAATATTAAACATTTATTCTGCCTTTATCTTAAGAAGAAGATGCAGACATCTTGTAAAACTTGAATCTTAAAAATGATATATGGTGAACAGGGAAAAGACGTCAGTGTCCCATCACGCCAATGGGACATTTGTTTACTGTCACCTCATTAACCTTCTGTTCATACTCAGCCTAATGCTGCACAACGCAGCCATATTTCAGAATAAAAAAAGGCTTATTACAGTTTAGTATCGCTGATCATTTCCTTTTAAGAAGATTTATGCCTCCTGCTGCTGGATTTCACGCAGTGTACCCAATTACCAATGTGTCACCAGTGTCCTGCTGGCGCATCGTCTTCCTCGGGCATTTGTTGTACTGCCATCGAGTGCAAACTTATTACCCTCCTGCAGATGCTTCTCTGGAAAAATGAGACCTCTTTTTATGTGTCTGTTCTCTGTAATTTTTCCAAGAAGGGAGAGTGACCCTGCATGGGTTAAAATACATGTTCGTAGTGTGATAAAACGGCCCTTCGTGTGAAGGCAAAAGATGCTGCAGTTATAAGATAATTGAGCAAATCTAGTCGAGTTAAGCATCAGTCTGCAAACATGCTATGATATTGTCCTCAGATTCCAAACACACTTGTCCAGAGGCGTTAAAAACAGCTCATGCATGTATTAATAGAAGCCTGTGTGTTGAGATTAAACGTAGATTCAGCTTTAGTAGCTGGCGGGTACAGAGGGCTGATGAGAGCGTGTCCAGGAGCGCTGCAACCTCTTTTTTCATGCGTGGTCACTGATATTACCCTGAACCTGAGACTAGTTAACATTGATTTTCTCTCCATGCTCCCTCTCCAGCTGTTCAATGCATGGCCGCTTGACATTTGATAGTACGCAGATAGGATCATGTGACCCGGCGGTGGCCAGTGGCCATCTTAATTGGGATGCAGCAGGCAAGTCTGCACCTGCCCTCCCAGATATATATCTGGGTGAATATGCAGATCTTGGCTTCTCTGTGCATGGACATATTGTGCCACTCAAACTTTATGTGCAGTCTGCATACACAAAATAAAGAATAAAAGTTGTACAAAACAAGAGATGATCCAATAAATGACCCAGGTTTCACATATGGACTGTGTTTCGAGATATATAAATACTGTCTATGAGCTCAAAACAAAAAATCTAAACATGAGAGGCTTAGTGATTAAGGAGCAGTGGTCCTAAGGAAGGAAAACGTTTTCTCTTTGGAAGTCTTCCAGAAAGAGGCTGGGGTCACATCGGCTGGGAAATGGAGAAACAATGTGGGAATTCCATGTTGCTGTGTGCTTCCCGCATTAGAAAGACCTTTCCCGGAACTGGACTCAGTCTGGATAAAAGTCATCGCAATTCAAGTGGGAAAGGAAGCAGTATCAGTCTCCTGTGTGTCAAGATAAGAATTACAACACTAAATTAACAAAACTGAGGGAAAAAAAACTCCTTAAAATCTGCAGTTTGGAAAGTAAGATGTGACAAGAGTGAAGTTTAGGAGAACTTCAACATAGATTTGACTTATGTCGGCCAGGAGATGTTGAATCCTGGTCCTAAAGAAAGGTCTTCTATTTTCTGCATAAATTAAGCATTTTTATTTTTCACTGTGCTGAAGCTTTTAGGTTCACATACATTCATTTCTGTATGTGGTCGCAGAGTTTCCATGGTTCAGCAGCAATTAAAAGCAGGTCTGGGGTTCCTTAACGCCATGAATGTCACTGCAGTTGTTTTTTCAGCTGTAGCTGCGCTGGGTCGGCGAATGACTTCCTCTGGTCCTTTCAGATGAACATCGCTGTTACCTTGGTTTATTTTAATACTGCACTCTTCTGTTCATGTAAATGTTTCTATGTATTGTCTCATTGGCCTTACAGTTAAAAACTAAAAATTGAAACAAAAAAAAAACATAAATATCTTTTTTATCTCTTTTTTCACTCGGCACAGAGAAAACTACAAGATGAAAGGAGATTCAGGCAAGACATTCACACAGAAACAGATACATACATCACTGTCTTTTGGACCAAACTGGATAAAACGACACCAGTTCAGTGCGTCTTTCCTCTCATCCATGTTTTATCTGAACTATAATGCTACAGTCATGTTTTTAACCAAACTCTGTACATGTGAATTCTCATTTTGACTCTGTTATACTCAATATATCAAGAATTTCTAACTAATTTTCACTGGTCAGCGACAGAATAAAATACACTTTAAAAGGTTGAATAAAGGTATTTATTCCCTGTGCAAAGAGAGGGTGAAATGAGAATAAGGCAAATGTTGATGAAAAAATGAAGAGTAAAACATAAGTCAGGCGGCGGTCCAGGACATCCCAGCTTCTCGAAGCGGTCTACTGCTACCAGACTGCCTACACGACGCATGACCAACAACCTGTACATGCCATTCAAGAAAAGAGTTACAGGAAAAGGAGCAGCTTACAAAAACAAAGTAATGAAACCATCTCACACAGAGAGCCTGCTGAAAGCTCTGTGATGTTTCCTGGTGGCTCCACAAATGTTCTGGCCCATTGTGACAACAGACTACCTTGGTCAGTCATAATACATCCGTCAGAAATGAATCAACAGACCTATCTGTCCTTGTGTGAGACAAGACTCTTGCTGTGGTTCTGTGGAGGTTAGTGGCACAGAATCCAACGTGGTCACGGCAGTTTAATACATAATGTGCATCCCTTAAAGTGTTGCAGAAAACCTTTTTGTTTCATTTGCTCTCGATGCGGTGTGAACCAACCTCTCACCTTTATTCACTGCAGATAAAATGGCCACTTTTCTGTTGTGTTTATTGCTAAATAAATGCTCACAAAGCCATTGTTGGCCAACAGTAATACACAGAAAAACTGTAGCGATCCGATTTTGCCAAATTGCCGGGCTGAAGTCTAAAGGCGTAAAAACTTAACCGAACAGCTGCATTTAATCAGGGCCCACGGCTGGGATGCAGGACTCCAAACTGTTACTGAGTGTGTGCGACTGACGAGTAAACATCTCACATGGTAAAAATGAGTGAAGCTGTTGCCGTTTTCCAAAGATGAAGCAGCCCATAACAGATGGTTTTAAAAACTAAGAAGAAGATAAACAGCTGGAAGCTGGTGGAGATGAAAACCTCTGAGAGTTTCTGATTCAGATGCACACCGGTAGCGCAGTTTTCTCATCAGATAAACAGTTTGAACTTGAGAGTTTGAAGTGTCTCAGTGACGGAAATGTGGAGTCTGCAGACGTTATGCATCATCCGAATACATCGCCTTTTCAGAAGTTAGATTAAAGCAGGTTTTTTTTTAAGTTTCAAGTGTGATAAAAGTACACAGACAATCTGCTTCTGAATCATTTCTGTGTCAAGTTTGTTGACTAAATGATTTCATAACATTAATTATTAGCTCCGTGTTAAAATGACCTAGTTTTAGACATAAATTTGTATTATCTCACTGTGGGGTATCATTAGATCTTTGTCAAACTCCTAATTTAACAAAGGACGTGGATGTGTGTCATCGCTGAATAACCTACATTACAGTGAGGACGATGATCGTGACACAAATACAGCAGAAACAGCAAACAATGCCACTGCTGAGCGAGAACGCAGATCAAGATCTAGTTCTGCTGTTGGGTAACATGGTGATATAACCACAATTATATTTGTAGTTGCATTGTTGACTCCAGAGTGTTTCCTGTGCAAGTATTGTCTCATGAAATTGGGGTGTACTTTTTCTTAATCAGGTGAGATTTAAATGTTGACTACAAGAGCATAATATTAGTTAGATTTTAATTCTAATGAGAATTTCTCAGTTGCATGGTGAAAAATCTAAACTAATCTAAGCCACATTATCACAAAAAAAGATGTATCTGTTTATCATTCAACTCTATGGAGTAGCAGTAAAGACCACAGGACAGGGGCGCGATGGGACCATGATCATTCTGCTCTGGAAGTTCCCGTTTCAGCCCTGTCCCATGTCAAGGTTAGAAAAAAATAAATAAAACCGCCAAAATCTCAGAGGAGCTGCAGATTAGTTCAGATTTGTCCCTGAAACCCTAATCAGGAACTGGAATTGTAAAGGAAATGGACATTTGTTCACTGGAAGTACCTTAACATGGAGAGCATGTTGGGATGAATCCTTCTCAGTGATGCCAGTTCTGTCCAGAAAACCACTCGTACACTAACAGAGTTCAACAAATGTTACTTTCAAGATTTTCAGTTGAGTTCAATTTCACATGGAAACATTGTCCCCCCCTTAACCCCTTAATGGTGGCACCTTTAACCGCTGCACAGTGGGGACTAACTCAAATACCCAGCACACAAAAATGATCATGGGACATGGGTCAAAGAGATGGTAATAAGGCATTTTCATCATCAGTTATTATTACATCAGGAAATACTAAATTGGATTGAACATTGATAACTTTTGGCTTTGAACAAACAAAAGCAGCCTAAACAAATCAGTTGTTTGTTGATTTAAGGACCTTATTTGCATTGTTAGACCTGCTTGTTGTGGGGGAAAAGAAACTATGAAAACCTCTGTACGATATGTTTTAACCACCTGAGTGACTATCTGGGCTAAACCGAGTGCATTAAGTTCACAAGACTACAGACGTGACAGTTGGTCCAAATTTTATTTGGACCAATTAATAAATTTAATATATCGCTTGCATGCAAATGTGTCGAAACATCCATCAAAACATGTGCAGAAATCTTACAGAAAATTTATATATATATATATATGTGTGTGTGTGTGTGTGTGTGTGTGTGTGTGTGTGTGTGTGTGTGTGTGTGTGTGTGTGTGTGTGTGTGTGTGTGTGTGTGTGTATACAAACACAGATTTTCTGACCAGAATGCAAAACGTTCCGGATCCAGATTATATTTACTTATTTTTATTTCTGAGTGACTGAACTATTTTATCTTTCTTTTTTTTTTTTTTTTTATTTAAAGACACTCTGCTACTGGACCAAAGTCCGAAATCCACTGCTTATTCATCTGCTACAGAAAGTACGACAACATCATCTCCCAGCTTTTACCCTGGAGATTTGTGGAAAGTGTTTCACAAGAAGAACGAGGGGAGACGCTCGTTATTTTAGTCTGAACTGACCTGGCGCTGACATCCATGGCTCGTTGCATGAAGCAGCGAGTCAGAGGAAACCAGCTCAGGCGTTTCTGACTCCTTGTCTGACATGCTGATTTCCCCTTCCTGAAAACTTTGTTGAACTAAATGGGAAAGCCAATTAGCAGAGTTTACTGTTAGAAGGCCTCGCTGTCCAGTCCAAATATAGATTCACAGATTCAATACACAATTGTTTTCTTGACACCGAAGCTATATATAGACACCCTTGCCTCTGCCTGGTCATAATTTGATTCCTTGTTAGGAGAAACTGGAAACAAGGAGACACAGTCCTGACAGGAACTAATCCATATAAGCAGCCGTGTAAACAGCACCTCTTAATATTGGCCTCAAAAAAACACAAACCAAACACAGATGAATGGAGCGTAAGATAATACTTCATAAATCTAGTCAAATTGTCTTATTTTAAGTAAAAATATCTTTAACCATAGGGTTAGAATAATTTTCTTAACTACAAGTCTTAAAACTTGCAAAATAGTTTAAAATAGTTTTAATTTCCCCAAAACAAATGATTTTTTTTTACTTAGAAATTAGTTAATGCAGTGTACTCCAACAGCGTTATATTTTAACATCATGGAGCCTATCAATATATAACATTTGACAATATTGTACCAAGAAGTACTCATATATGTATTTATGCTGTCTTTTTTCCATTGAGAACAAGTTTAAATCCATAAATGTTTTTTTTAAGTGCAGGAACTGTGATGATTTCACTGATGTGAATAAACTGAAGAAAACTTATGTAACTGTTAGAAAACAGTTTTCAGAAATGTTTATATCATGATACATCAATCCACTTTGTAGTCTTCTGTAGTTTGTTTTTGCTCACACAATTCACATACAAACTATGTGTTAACAAGCAAAATGATGTAACTACTTAAAAGGATAATAAGGTTGTTAAAATATGCTGCACTGAACAATCAACAAATGTTGGTTCAGTGACAGAAGTGCAATAATCCAGTGATGTGACATTCTGACAGTGGTCATAAATATTTCTTCTCTATTTTATCCTGTTTTGTTCAGGATGCCTCTGTGCTTCCGGCGTGGCGCCGACTCAGGTTGTAGAGTCCTCGTCTCAAACACTGAACCTATCGTTAGTTCTGAACTCGATTCATTTTTTGTATAATGACAAATTTTGCAAAACAGCAACAGGGTATATTGATACAAAAGTGAAGGGAGATTACACTTCAGATCTAATAAATCACTCACATGTTTTGATTTAAGGTTTTATTTCTCCCAAAAGCCTTTTATTATTAGAAACAAATGCTGCTATTCGAGTGACCTTGGCCGAGCGGGCGACTGTCCTCTCCACTGTTTGCAGAAACGCCACATACACACAGGGATAATCATCACGCCCTTATTTATAACAGCATCGTGTGAGTGTTGTGAAGAAATTCATTCAGTGAGGAGTCATTCAGCAGTGAGGAAGTAGTGTGGAGGAAAATCAGAGTCGAGGAGTCTCCTCATCCACCCACATGTCTCATTTCATTGGCTGCAGGTGATGATGTCACAGACTGGCTATGCTATAAAAAAAAAAAATCACTTTCCCACACAGCCAGCACAGCAGCTGAGGAGCTCATTGTCTTACCCTAAAGAAGAGAAAAACTCCTTTGGAAAACACATTTAATCATTAAGAAGATTTTTTTGGAGCTGTCCACCAGGAAGCAGAACGCATCTCAACATGTGCAGAGGACTTGAATTACTGCCCATCACCTGCCTGGAGAGGTGAGCGAGTCGGAAGTTCTGTGACGTTTTATGATTTACTACAGAGACTATGCCTTTGCATTGGTTTCATCACACACAATGATCCATTTTTAACACTTTTTGGATGTATGTTTACAGGGCGAAGGAACTGAGAGCTTTGTTTGGAAGTTTACTGCAGAAGTCGGACCACAGCATTAGTGGACAGTCAAAAAAAAGTGATAAAATGAGGTGAGACTCATGCCAAGTCTCTTTTGTTGAAATTTCAATTAACTTACATCTTTTAAGAACTTTACCTAATACGTCTTTTTCTTCTGCGTGTAGATTAAATGAACTCAGTGAACCTCTTAAATGGAAGGAGTCATTTGAAAAACTGCTGTCCTGTCAAAGTAAGTAGCATCTTCCTGACTGCTTAAAGCACATGGTTTGTTCTGTCCAGCAGATGTTAACCGCTTGTCTCCTGTCTCCTCTGTCTCAGATGGACTGTGCCTGTTCAGAGCATTCCTGGTTTCAGAGTTTAGTGAAGAAAACATTGCTTTCTACTTAGCATGTGAGGACTACAGGGCAACTAAACCTTCAAAACTGGCCAGCAAAGCAAAGAAGATCTACGAGGAGTTCATCTGCTCTGATGCACCACGAGAGGTGTGCATTAAATACACACACACACACTGTAATTCTCCTCATGTTTTTTACTGATCGCATTGAGGAACATTGATCGTAAACTGTCTGCTTTCTTCTGAAGGTAAATCTTGACCATGTGACCAAAGCCATCACCAAGGAGAACATGGAGCAACCCTGCCAGTCCTGTTTCAACCTGGCTCAAGCCAAAATCTACACCCTGATGGAGAAGGACTGCTACCCTCGCTTCCTCAAATCCTCAATGTATCTGGACATGACCAAAAAGAGCAAGACAGGTTAAAAATGAAAAAGAAAAAACTTTTTAAAAAGTGTATGACTCCTCCTCAAAGGGACATAAAATCACCATCTCACAGCTGAGACTGGAGGAAGGCTCAGATGGAACAGACACCTCAGTGCGAGGAGTTTCACCAGGAGCTTTGGAGTTATTTTAGGAGATCTTTAAAGATTCCACAAGGATCGGGATCCAAGCTGGAAGTTCAAGTACTGTACAAGGACATGAGAAGAAGTGGCTAGAGTGAAGTCTGTGTCTGGAAGAGACAAGTGTGCTGCACATACAAGACTGGACGAATGACACTTGACGTTGAAACGATGCGAAGAAAGTGAACGATTTACTGTCACACACCTAAAGTACCACTGGGAGAGATTATCCTCTGCAGCATGAGTGTTTATTTATTTATTATTTATTTAAAAAAATGCTATGTGAATGTTTACTGTGCTGTTGAAAATGTATTTGTATTTCTTATGTTTTTTGTTTTTTTTTTAATTAAAAGTCTATGTTAAATGCATTGAATGCAATGAAAAAAAATCTAACATAGAAGTTGACCATTATGTTTTGTAGGAAATGTGAAATATTTATAGAAGGGGCAGTTAGTGTTACGGGGGGGACGGAAGCTTTGCTCATTCATAGTTTTTTTAGTAACTAACTAAAGTGTGTCCGTAATTCCACTTCACAAGTGTGTGACTGGATGACTCATTTTTTCTGAAGGTCCAGTCAGCTGAAGACAGGAAGCGAGGGCGCTGCATGAGTGTGAGTCTGAGCTCATGTGCTGTCATTCATTAAAAAAGAAAAAAAATCTGTCTGTGTTTTTCATACATCTGTATCTTTATTAAACTCCAGAGGAAAACGATGTTTCAACGTTAACAAGTGAAACTACTAGTATTCACTCTGCTGGTGTTTTTTCTATTTCATTGCAGTGCAATATTTAATTTAAACTTGCATGGTTTTTATTTTTATTTTACCTAATCGACTTATCCACATATCAAACTGGTATTCAAAGAAGAAAACTGTCATCACCTGGCAAAGACCAGATGATCATTTTTGACGTGTCCAACATGTAAATGCTTGGAATTGAAAGAGGGTGAAGGAGACATGTCCTCTGGTACAATAACGTCCTCCGGGATGAGTAAAGCTCCGTCTTGTCTATGGAGCGTAGACCCAGACCAAAGCGTAAACAGGACCGGATGAGCAGAATAGAATTAGTAAAAGAGCTTTTAACCCAAATGAGCAGGTAAGTACCAGCCCCCCCTCTACACGGTGCATTTCAATCACATCTGCGTGTTTCTGGTCTATTAAAAAGGGTAAAACTGGGCTCATCGCTACCAGGCCAACCTTTTTACAACTGCCACGCTTTCTGCTGATCAAAATCATGCCTCCACAACGCTCTGAATCTAAAGATTAGGGATTTAATCATTGCCAAGAGCACAAACTAGAGCTGTTTGATGTTAAAAACATAAGGTTTTCAGTAGTTTTTACAACTTATGTTATCAAGTTTCTACAACACAAAAAGTGAAAAAGTACATTTTGCTCAAACAATAGATACATTTTTTTTAATACCAGGCTGTTAACAACAACACACAAAGAGACACCAGAGAGGATTATTCAGAGACCACAGAGAAGAGAATATCTACTGAGAAAAGTTATGACAAACAAACAAATGCTGACAGTCAACAAAGACCTGGTGTGAATCACTGCAGCAAGCAAAACTGTTGAGAGGGAACTAAATTAACCAGTAATTACAGCAAAGTCATGTGCTGGAAGGAAAGTGACTTCAATGTAAAGCAGAATAAAGGCAGACGTGAAAGTGAAAAAATAAAGGGCAGGTTACACAGTAAAACACAGAAACAAATACAACAAAACTTCAGCCCTGAGTGATAAAAAATGACCAAATGAAGGGACTTTTGGCATCAGGGATTTATTATTCAACAGAGAACAAAAGCACTGTACAAATACGCTTGTTATTGTGTCATAATTCTCACTTTGCAGGTAAACAAAGTGTTTACTGTGCACATCATCGAACGGTATCACTTTAACAATCCATGCTGAGAACAAAACTTTTAAATGATCTAATCTATTTTCTTTACTTGAGGTCATATCAGCTTTTTAACTCACATGGGGGAACATGTTCTTTTGAAAACTTTATTGTGCCGCTGTCTGGAGCTTCATGTTGAACATGCAAGAGAAGAGAGGTTTCAGCCGTCACAATCAGCAAAAATATACGAGAATGTGGTCACCATATGGATTTAGATTCCAGTCTTGCAATAAACGCTGTAAATGAGAAGCCCTCAGGCCTGACGCTGAAAGTTGTGAAAGCTTGTCTTCATGTGTGCACATGTGCTTGTTCAAAAGCAAATTCATTCTGCTAGGAAGCATCTGAGTGCGCGGCCTGTTGCCATGGAGACAGCAGCCACCTACTGTGTACCTTCACAAGTGGGTTTGTTTGCTACCTTTGCAGCCACTCAGCTCGTGAGTCACAGGAGCATCCCCTCCTTCCTGTCATTCTCCCGACGTCCATCCGCGATTGTCTCGCCTCTCTCCTCTACTGTCTCTCTCCCTCCCACGCGCTACGGCGGCAACAAACGGCTCCTGTTCAAACACTCTGCCTCTAAAGAGGTGTGGGTGAAGTCATTAACGCCACGCTGACACTCATGGAAAAATATCAGAGCCCATCTTTCTGCTCCACCTCTCAATCTCTCTTTCATTTTCACTCAGAACTGATGAGCAGAGAGGATTCTTCTGAACCTGGATACACACTCCTGATTGAGATTAAGTGGAGAAAAACTGGTTTGTTTTTTGGTTCAGCAAATGGAAACTCTGGAGTCTTTACCTCAGACAACAGATGGACACGACTCCTTGCTCATCGCCGCTGTTGTGCCAGATGTGATGATGGTGTGGCCTAAAACTGCTATTAGTTTCATTTCCATGCACATGTTTGTGCCTCATGTCTAACTTGAGCTTCCAAATTTCAGATTACACATCAGAAAAAGAAAGAAGCATGCAGAAACATGATCGGACGTTTGCTGTGTGTGGGTGTATTGAATTTGTTAATGCTGGCAACCAGCATGTAAAGAATGAGAATTGATGTTTTGTATTTGGTTCACTATGCCAACAGCTTTGATCAAAATAATAAAAACACAAAAGTTAGAACTATAAACTTTAAAATGAAAGCAACAGGCTTCTGGCTGTGTGCCCTTCGCCTACCTGAATACTATGTCAAGGATAGGTGTGTACTACTGTGATGAATACACGTCGACAACAAAAAACAGATACTTTCTTATTTCTAAGGTTGTTTTAAATAAAGCAACAGTTGAGCTTATTTCAGCTGCTTAAAACCACAAGATAGCTTTAAGTGGCTGTATGATACTCATTTCCAGCTCATTTCGATGTGCAATATCTCTGAACTTGCTTTGCAGCCAACATAAGTCATAAAGACGGCAACAATTTCTAAACGACAAAAGCCGAGAACCACAAGGAAACTGCGAACAAGAAGATCTGAATGGTTTTAAGTTGGTCAACTGCCGACGGGCAGAGTCACTGGCTCATAAACGTGGACAACTTCTGTGGCCAATCGGTCAGACCCTCAACACACTATTTCACCTGGCACCTCAAAACCTTTAAAACGAGTCTGAGCCAGAATCAGATTCAAAATATAAAAGTTGGCCGCGTGACGACCACAACAACAAAGATTGCCGCTGGTAAAAACTGTGCTCATTATCTTCTGTTCTGTAAATTTACAGGTGGCTGTTATCTCTCTGTCACTCATCTTCTATAATCTGTTATTCTGTTTACACCTCTATTAATAGTTGTACATTTGAGAAACATGGCAGTACAGAAATAGAGAGCTAATGATGCTGTCACTAAACCACTTCTGACTCCATAGTAGTCAACACTCAAGCTTGTCTTGGTGCGAGTGCTTTTTCTGTGAGATGTAAAGAAGTTGAGGGGGGTTATTTCCTTTTTGGTTGCGTAAATCAGGTAAATCAGAGCATGAAGTATAAGACTTTCCAACTATGGTCACTGTACACACACACACACACACACACACACACACACACACACACACACACACACACAGCAGATGCCAACACAATACAGTTGTGCAACTGTGTTGCCAACGGCAACGTAGCTGAATTACCAGTGACGGTTCAGAGTCACAAGCTTGTAGCATTGGAGGAGCACTGACGTTCATTCAGCTTTCGTCTTTACAGAAAGACGGAAGCTGAACAACCGTCAGTGCTGCTCCAACGCTGCATTCTGGACCCTGTTCATAAAACAGTCCTGCATGAGGTGTCACAAAAGAACAAATACCCCTTTAATGTTCAGAAAAACTAACTACATCTACTGAGTTACAACCATAAACACATTTCTTTATAAACATTTTGTTGAATTAAAATTAAAATTTAGTCAGAAGTGCTACCAGATCTAATAGGATAAAAACTGCTCTCTATCCATATATAAACCTTGTAGATGCACGCTGCCTAGAGAATATCACCAAGCAAGGAAGTTACACGATGATCAAATGCTGAGAGTTGGAAATAAAAAATGTTGTTTTGCATCCCCTTGAAAACTATGGCTATGTTGGCATTATTCTTTAAGTTTTTACTGTTTTTTGGTTGACTGAAAACTCCAAACAAAAGGATTTTCCTTGTTGTGTGTGTAAGCTTATCTTTTTTTATCACAGTTGAAAGTTGCACCATCATTAGCGACGTTTTCTTCAACCAAAAAAAGACTGAACTCATTATTTAATCTTTGTTTTCTTAATATTTAATTATTCCCATTAAATATACTTTTATATTCTGTAAACTGAGTAAAGAAGAAATTGATATTTTTAGCTTTTGTTGATCATTTCGTTAAGTTAATCACTTTTTCAAGAACTCACTATAAGTGCAGTTCATACAGAAGACTTGTAATCGTTTCTCTCTCACTAACAGACAGGACGCTCTAGGAGAGATAACTCACACGTACATGCAATCAAAGATCACTAAGGACACTAGTGGTGCAAAATAGAGCAACTTATGACATATATACACTATATTGCCAAAAGTATTTGCTCAACCATCCAAATAGGAATCAGATGTTCCAATCACTTCCGTGGTCACAGGTGTATAAAATCAAGCACCTGGACATGCAGACTGTTTTTTACAAGTATTTGTGAAAGAACGGGTCGCTCTCAGGAGCTCACTGAATTCCAGTGTAAAACTGTGATAGGATGTCACCTGTGCAACAAATTCTGTTGTGACATTTCCTTGCCCCTAAATATTGAACAGTCAACTGTGTATTATAAGAACATGGAAGTGTTAAGGAGCAACTCGGCCACAAAGTGGTAGGCAACGTAAACTGAGCGGGGTCAGCGGATGCTGAGGTGCATAGTGCGAAGAGATTGCTTATATTCTGCAGAGTCAATCACTACAGACCTCCAAACTTCATGTGGCCTTCAGATCAGCTCAAGAACAGTGTAACAACTTTGTGGGAACAGTTTGGAGCTGGCCCCTTCCTCTTCCAACATGACTGTGCACCAGTGCACAAAGCAGGTCCATAAAGACCTGGATGACAGAGTCTGGTGTTGATGAACTTGACTGGCCTGCACAGAGTCCTGACCTCAACCCGACAGAACACTTTTGGGATGAATTAGAGTGGAGACTGAGAACCAGGACTTCCAACATCAGTGTGACCTCACAAATGGGCTTCTGGAAGAATGGTCAAAGATTCCCACAAACACACTCCTAAACCTTGCAGACAGCCTTCCAAGAAGGTGTTATAGCTGCAAAGGGTGGACCGACATCAAATTGAACCCTATGGATTAGGAATGGGATGTCACTAAAGCTCATATGCGAGTCAAGGCAGGTGAGAGAATACTTTTGACTATATAAAGTACATGAACAGTAGATAAAATGATCAAGAGCAGCAGACATGACAGTAGCCCAAATGGTTACAGTAAAGCTCAAAGTGTGTATTGTAGAGTGTATTGTACATTGTCTTTGCATCACTCATATTACTAACAGAAATATGTGAAACCGAAAGAAGCTCCGAAAATGCATCAAACCATGCAAAGAACGTAAGAGCTGTAGTAACATGCAGGTTTCTACCTGCATCATCCCCACCTGACGCAGCAGTGAAGCTCTCTGGCCTTAAAGATTTTGCGTATTAACGTGACTTGTTCCCCAAGTTGGTGTGGAATCCTTATGGTTGTTTGTGGTGGGAGGGCACTAGCAACACCTTCATTACAAAAGGACTGTGTCCGTGTGTGGTTTCCGTTCAGCTGTAGATGGACGGCCCAGTGGTTTAGGAAGCATTGCCAGAAGAAATTAATTTGATACCACTGTACAAGATTTCTTATAAGTTTCTTCTTTTATTAAAGAGGTTGTGTTTTGGGACACAGGAGAAAAAAGCCCACTTTGTGAAGCACCAGTAGGATGTGGAGGTTGTGGAACCATGTTTCTCCTTATTTCATTATTGTAGACGTAGTAAACTGAAATAATGAATAACGTTGATTTAAAGTCATATTTAAAATCGCATACTAAATTTGTCTTTTGCGATGCGTAGTTAAATAAATGTAACTAATCTTTATTGTCTTTTGTGCTTCCTATTGTTATCAGGTTTCTAGGACTGGAGTCATTACTTTAACTTTATATAAATTACTGAAGTTTCCTTTGCCAGAAAAAATCACAGAGGCTCTTTGAATAGCACAGAAAAATAACATTTGACAAAAACGTACCCTTTAGAGGGCAAGGGACCATATTTGGTCCCTTGCCTGTATGTACGCTGTATGTACGATGTACGATGCATTGAATGACCTGAAAAAAAAAAAAAAAAAAAAATCATGTTACTTCTGAATAGCTTGCTTTGTTAGAGCAATTTTACCTGAATCGCCTTACCATGTAAATGAGATGGGCCTCATTGTCTGCAAAAGCCAGTATTCAGGACTGCTGATAATCAACTGGCATTGGGCGCTTTGTTAATCCTCAGCTGCAGCCATCTTCACTGTTTACCATTACTGCCCGGGACATACGCAACATCTGTCCAGATTAACACCAAACTTCTTAAAACCCTGATGAACCATGTATAAAATAATGTATAAATTAATTCACTTTAAATGCTTCTGCAAACTTTTACTTTTAATTATATAATTGACAGAATATACCCAAAAATATATTGTCTTATCAACTTTATTTTTTGTGAAAGCATTCGAAAAGGAGTTGTTTCTTGTTTTAATTTGAAGGAATATTAGTTTATTTTTAGGAAGTGTCACCTACAACGTGGCTCTCATGGTCTCCCATCCTCTACGAAATCGACAAAAATCACCCAAAGTAACATTTGCATCCCACATTGATCATCTTTTGGGACACCTATGTATTTCTTTATGACACTATGACATGAAAATAATTAAAAAAAGTAATTATGAATAAAAACAAGAGTGACAGAGGGACAAAGAGAGAGAACATGGTGGACATTGCTGTAAAAGGTCTATCCCATTCCTTATAGATACTTGTCTTTAGGTATGCAACAGCGCAGCGTTATTGTTGTCATAGTTTTTGACCTCCAACAGGTCAGGATTGCAGGATACCCTGTCTGGATACCCTGTCCGGTTCCCTTGCCCCCTTTGCCTTCAGCCATACCATGGCAATATATGCAGACTGAGGTTGTGTATCATCTTGCCTTGATGTTTATATCAGCTACTGATGACTGAAGGTTGCAGATGCAGTGCCGACTGAGGGACAGAAGATCACTGGCTTGTATCTTTGAAAAACCTGTAAAAACTGAAATTCATCCCAGGACCATAAATAATTTCTTGTTTTCCCATTTTTCTTTGAGAGACATTGATTTTAAACATTTCTGCAGTTTATTTTTTCTTCATGCATTTGTTGACAATGTAAAGATCCTAGGTTCAGTTTTGGTCCTAAAGTAGTTGGCCTCTCATGGATACTACTTTTGTGTGAAATCAGCGTTGCAATCGCCTGTTGACGTCACCCATTTGATAAAATATGTTAGCAAATTACGTGAGGTCAATAAAACAAAAGTGTCAAATTTTCATGAGTTCATATAACAAGTAATGAAATAAAGTCAAAGCTAATTTAAACATCATAAAAAGTCAAACTTGCAAAACATCAAAGCAAACTGATGAACAGAAGAACAGCATGAGAAGAACAGGGTGTAAAACTGACGAAACAACAAGCGATCCACAATGAAACGATGCAACGAACCAGCATGAGAGGAATGGCTAAAAAGACAAACACTAATGAGGAGACAGTCTGAAAATTAAGCACTAACAAGCTTATTTCCACATTGTAGAAGTCAGATGCAGTTCCTCAACTGACCACTGGAGCTTGTCTCCAAAACTGAATCTCCACTAACTCCATGTTGAAATCTCCAACTTTAGAGCAGAAACAAACATATTTACATCCTGGTTCAAAAAACTGGTCTCAATCGTTTGATTTCACATCCAAAATGTTAAACAGTTTATCGTGCTCGAAATGTCTGACAGCAGCTCTGCAGATATTTCAGCAGGGTTCGGCTGAAGGAGCTGAGAGCAAAGCGAACATTGATTGACATACGGTGGGCATGTTTCCATCGGCTTCTGAAGCAACATGGATGCACTCCAAAAAGAAAACCAGTCTTCAGAAACCAATAAGTCATGTGACCTAATGTTTTGTCTATTTTATATACAGTCTGTTCAATTAAATTCAATTTTGTTTATGTAACATCGATTACAACACAATTTGTCTCTGGGCGCTTTTCAGAGACCCAAGCATGACCCCCGAGCAATTATTACATAAACAACGGCAGGTAAAAATTCCCCTAGTGGGAGAAAAACCTTCAGCCAAAAAGTAGCAGGAAAAACTCCCCTTTAAGAGGAAAGAAACCTGGATCATAAGGGGGGACCCTCCTGCTGAAGGCCAGCCGGGTAGAGCAGGAAGTAAAGAGAGAGACACAGACACACCGTCAAAGGTACAAGACAGGATACATAAGTATAATTATTCATCAGCAGCAGAACCAAGACTTCTGTGTATATATGGGTGATATATGGATAGTTGGTCCACATAGACGAGGACTGCAGGTCAGGATGTCAGCAGGTATCCAACAGAGACGTCTATACAGTAGAGGTAAGACCTTAAGCCCGAGCCCGACCCGACCCTGACCCAGATTTCAGGCCAGGTCGGGCCTAAAATTCCATTCATTACGTTCGGGTCGGGCCGGGCTTCTATCTCGCTGACTTTTTTTTAATAAATATATGTTTATAAAAATGTATACTAAAACGATGTGTGGAATGTGGATACTAAACTACAAAATACTTGTTATAAAGTAAATAATTTGGATAAAACAGAAGCCGCTGTAAGGTAATTGCTATTATTGCTATGTTTATCCAGTCTTGTTAAACTTAGATTTCGTTACAAAAGGCTTTAATTTGTTAGCATAAATCACCTCCTCCTCCCGAAACCCAACAAATAAAATATGAAATTTTGGGTTTGCTTCGGTCTCGGGCCTGCAAATCAAGTTAATTGGTCAGGCTCGGGCTGGGTCGGGCTTTAATACCCGCGGGCCTGGGTCGGGTCGGGCTGAATTTTTTAGGCCCGATCTTACCTCTACTATACAGACAGGTGGAGGTAAACACTGGGAGGGTCAGAGGTGGGACTGCAGGTCAGCATGCAGCTCCTGAGGTTCTGGTCTGCAAACATGTACAGAAGAGAAAAAGAGGGGACAGACCAGCACAACAAACTACAAGAATAATGGAGCACAATTACACTTATGAGAAACTTCTAATTAATAACTGAGGATTGAGCTGAAGAAGGGAAAGAGAAACAGAGGAGGTGAAGGGCACCAGTCAGTGGATCATGTTGGTGCCCCCCTGCAGCAGGTCTACAGCAGCAGATCTAGGATGAAGCTGTGTTGAAGACCAGCTGCTCTGGTCTGGTCCTGCAGCTGCAGCTGTGAATCCTGACCCTAACACATTAGCGTCTACACTAACTAGATTTTTTACTAAACAGCAATGTTTTAAGTATGGTTTTTAAAGGTGGAGGTGGTGTCAGCCTCCTTCACCCAAACTGGTAGTTGGTTCCATAGTGATGGTTCCTGATAACAGAAGACCCGTCCTCCAGATCTACATCTGAATACTCTAGGAACTACGCCTGCACTCTGAGCAGCACTCAGGCTGCTGCAGTTTGGATCAGCTGTAGGATATTTAGAGAATTACTTGGACATCCAGCCAACAACACGTTACAGTAATTTAGACTAGAAGATACAAACACGTGAATTAGTTTTTCAGCATCACTCTGGGAGAGGATGCTCTGGATTTTTGTGATATTACGGAGGTGGAAAAACACAGTCTTACAAACCTGATTAATATGCTGTTTAAAAATAACACCAAGTTTTCGCACAATTGTACTGGAGGCCATTGCAACACCATCTAATCCCTTCATAAGGTGTTTGGGACCACAAAGAAAAAACTCTTAACTGTTTATTGGAATTTAGGAGAAAAAAGGATTAGTGGACATACCTGAAGTTCGGTTAATGGTTCTGTTTCATCTGGCTTCATAGACAGATACAGCTGCGTATCATCAGCATAACAATGAAAATGAATGCTGTGGTTCCGGATAACAATTCCCAAGGGCTGCATGTATAACTGAACAAGATTGGTCCTAGCACTGAACCCTGCATAACAGACCCTTGTCTGTACTGAAGAAACCTCATGAACATGAACAAACTGGAATCTATCAGACAGATATGATTTAAACCAATCTAGAGCTGTCCCTTTAATCCCAACTACATACTCTAGTCTTCGCAGTAAAATGCTGTGATCTATGGTATCAAAAGCAGCTCTGAGGTCCAGCAGAACCAGTATGGACACTAATCCATTATCTGAGGTCCAGCAGAACCAGTATGGACACTAATCCATTATCTGAGGTCCAGCAGAACCAGTATGGACACTAATCCATTATCTGAGGTCCAGCAGAACCAGTATGGACTCTAATCCATTATCTGAGACCATAAGAAGATCATTGGTGACTCGAACCAGTGGTGACAATTAGCAGAGGAGAGAACAGAGGAAGTCACATGACAGGGAAAGTTCTTTCAAAATAAAACAGAAAACGAAACTAAACACGAAACAGGAGTGAACACAACAAAAGAGCAAAAGTTAACGAAGAGTGAAATAAAACTAGATCTAAAACCAAGACACAAATTTCCCTGTTGAAACAAATGTTATGCTTAAATGTTATATTTATATCAAAGTTTGATTGAACAGATGGTAGGTCGGTGGGTCGGTCAGTCGGTCATTGATTGACTGAACAATCAAAATAAAAAAATAATTACCCTTTTAAAATACTAGATAGGTCAAAAAAACATTTACAGAGCAGTTGTCCAGTGCATTTCTGTGACATATTCTACTTTTATTTTAGTTTAAAGTTACAAATCTATAATCACAATTTCCCCACTTCTATTTTACTTTTTCCATGATGCACAGTCCAAAATAAAAATCATGTGTTAACATGATCCATGACTAGAAAAAACTGGTTGCTCAAGGGTTTTTTTGTTTTTATTTCCACCATGCTGTTTTTTTAAAAATACAACATCACCTTTTACAGTATACAGTATCAACACAGACAGGCCCCACACCTTGATGAGCTGGCATGGGAGAGTTAAGCCAGGTAGTTTTTACTGCAGTATCTCCAAAGCTTGGCACAGTCTAAAAGGACCACTTGAAATACGTGAAAAAAGAAATTTCAGCGAGGAGAAGTGGTGCAGTTTTCTCAATCAGTTGATCTGGCTCAACAGACCTCAGGGGTGGAAATGAGTCAACACATTTGCCTTTAAGGCATATTTGTAGTCTGAGGTGGTGATTAACGGCATTGAAGACAAAGGTTGAACTTAGTGGAGAGAAATGAAAAAAATAAGCTGCAGTCATGGTTGCCAGGTTACCAAGAAAACAAACACTACTGCTTAGGTACCCCATCTAAATGCTCAGTCTCCAATAATTACTGAACAAAAAGTGTTTAAAGCCATTTTGACTACACTTGGATTGCAAAGTAGAAGGAAAAAGACCATTGCAAATAAACTCATTTGTCTCCAACCTGTTACAATCATAAAAACATTTTATGATTTTTAAACCACTGGCATGAGAAATGAGACTGGGGCTTCAACATCTGCTCTACACTTTCAGTTATATGATGGTGTTAATAAAGCCAGCAGGGAGTCAAGACACATACAGCAACCATGATGACTCATCGCTCTGCAGGAAAAGCTTAAAATTGATTCTTATCCAAATTTCCAAGGGAAAATCATGATCACATAGCTGGATGAATTACTTTTTTCTCCTCGTGTCCTTCAGTCCCTGTGTGCCACTGACTCACTGAATGTTTTTAAAGCATGGCATGAACAGGTATGAATGTGT
The DNA here is from genome assembly GCA_014839995.1 of Xenentodon cancila. Lineage (NCBI taxonomy): Eukaryota > Metazoa > Chordata > Actinopteri > Beloniformes > Belonidae > Xenentodon > Xenentodon cancila. The sequence goes on along the minus strand of CM026207.1, from coordinate 22,381,616 downwards.
GCTGTTTTCTATACAATCTTTACCGAAACAAAGCCATAAAACTTCATGAGAGCTTTTCCTCACAGCGTGACATTTACTGACCCACTACATGATCTCTATTCTTCACTTTTGATTCTTTCTCATAAATACTCTGACAGAAAATATTTTTTTCTTAAATTAATTGCACATTAAGAAGCCAGTAAATCTTAGGAATATCAGAACAGTTTACTTCTAAAAGAGCTTTCCCAACCATTTATTTTCTGCATATAAACTTTTCATGGCTTCAGTAATTTCTGATGAGATTTAAGACAAATATGGGAAAGTCATGACACATAAACAAGCTTTTGCGGTTGTGTACTATCATATTGAACAAAACAAGACTGGGCTTGAACTGGGAAAGATAGCTGAGATAAAAAGCCCCTTTTTTGTACAGACTGTAAATGAATCAGAGAGAAAAACCGATTCAGCATGTGCTGAACGTCAAAGTCAGGCGTTCCTGACTGAAAGTGGTCACTTTCATTTTTTTTTTTCATTTCCATTCTTGTCAGTATATATCTCACGATACACACTGAAGTTGGACCTCTGTCACATTATGCTCTTCCATGTTTTCTGGCTTAACATATTAATAAGGTGAAAAGTATTAATATGATGGATTATCATCTTACTCATGAATGAAGACTCAAAAAACAAAGCAAATGTACGTGTAGTATTCCTACATGAAAAAATGTTTTATTTTCATGGTTCTGAGAGCAGCTTTGTCTGAGTTGGGTTTTTTTTTTTTTTGTTTTTGTTTTTTACCACTGGCTCTTTATGACACCATAGAAGGGGAAATTTCCTTATAAGGTCATGTAATTTAAGCACTGTGTTGGTTCTCTAGCTGCGGTTGTCTGTCAAACTGTTTGGGAGCTCTCTGCCAAAGTCCTACTACCTGGAAGTCTCTTCCAGGTCGACGTCCCAGACAGACCAGAACCTCTGGACAGTTTGGCCTCCTTCTAGAGTGAGATCACATGTTCCTTCACTAGGTGTAGCTCTTCTTTTACATTCAGACGAGCTGATTCTCTCCAGGACCTTGTCATTGTACCTGGATTGGTTTATTTTGACAGTGCTTTCCTTTTGGGTGAAGTCAATCGCGATATAATGAGAGAGTTGCCTTAGATCATTCATTTTGGATTGCTTTTTAATGTTATCTTTGACTTTTTTCAGGCACTTTTCATTGCTCGCAGCCTGAACTATATAATTTACCCATACCAAAAAAAATATCTTTTGTTTGTCTCACAGTTTGTAGATACAATTACCTTTTTGAATTTGTACAAACTCATTATTAACCAAGAAATCATAAAGCATCATGTTCCAGTTTCTCCCAGATTCTTTTAAGCCATAAATTGATTTGTTTAATTTACACCTGAGTTCCTCCCCTTTCTGTGATTTCGCATAAAGACTTTGTGGCTGTTCCATGTATAGCTCATAGTCAATAGGTAGTCTAGTCCTTCGACTTGAGTGTACCCCTTTTCTATGTATCTGTTTCATTCGCAAGTTTCATTTGCAAGTTTCATTCCCCTTTTCATCCTTCTTTGATAGCAAAAACCTACCTTCCCCTCACTGTCTGTCTACCTTCTGGTAACGGTACAAGAGAAAAGGTGTTGTTTTCCTTGAATGAAACCATCTCATCTATCATAGCCTTTCTCCACTTATCTGCTTTAACTGATGCCATAGCTTCTTCATAGGTCTGTGGCAGCCACACTGTAGCTTGATAGTAGTAACCAATGGTTACCAATGTTGCTCTGCACTGCACATTCATAATCCTCCAGATATACTGGCAGAGCTCCTCAAGCCAGCGAACTAGATGGCCTTCTAGATGCTTGAAACGAAAGAGCCAAGTCAGCTGTTGTGGTCTGTTCGGAGGAGGAACTTCCTGCCAAGTAGAAGGTGGCTGAACTGCCTTGTGAATCTCACAATGGCCAGCAGTTTTTGACTGGTCACACAGAATCTCTGCTGCCCAGGGGTGAGACGACTGCTAGCATAAGACATAACTTTCTCCTCTCCACTGGAACTGTGACAGCGCATCGCCAAGTGTCAAGGATATAATGGCCAGTGGGAGCCAGACAAGCCAGGGTTGGGGCAGTGGTCGGTTTCTCTTTGAGCTGCAGGAAGGTGTTCTGCTGTGGCTCAACCCACTGGAACTCAGCTGACTTTTTTAGGAGGAAGTTAAGGGAGCTAGCAAGCTCACCAAATGCAGGGACAAAGTGGCAATAATAGTTGCATTGCCCCAGAAAAGCCTGTAGTTGCTGAGTGTCCTCTGGAGTTTGCCACTCCTGCACATTCTTGACCAGTTTTGTGTTCGAACCTATTCCATCTTCACTGACTGTCTCCCAGAAAAGCACCATGTCTCTCAACAGCTGACATTTCTTGTGCTTGAGCATCAGACCATAGCTGTGGAGTCACTCAAAGACATCAGCTAAGCGCTGTAAGTTCTCCTCAATTCCTCCACCTAGGATGATTATATCATCCAAATAGACAAGAAGAGTTTTCTACTGAAATCCTCTGAGCACCAGTTCCATGGCTCTCTGAAATGTTCCAGGCATATTACAGAGGCAAAATGGTATTCTTGTATATTCATAGAGAATGCTGTTTTTTCACAGTCTTTGGGGTCTATAGCAATCTGCCAGTATCCACACTGGAGATCCAGGGTAGAGAACACAGTAGCTCCCCCAAGAACATCAAGACACTCATTTCTTAGGCAGTGGGTAAGTGTCTCTCTGTGTAAAACTGTTCAGATACCAATAGTCCACATACAAACAGACACCACTGTCCTTTTTCCTTACAAGAACAATTGGTGCTGCCCACTTAGAGGAAGATGCTACAACCACTCCTCCTTCCAGCTTTTCTTTAAGGTGCTGCTCCTCTTCACCCAGGAACCCCAGCAGCCTCCAGAGGACTGGCTGGCACACTGGTCTGACAGTCCCAGTGTCAGTTGTATGGGTAACAGCAGAAAGATGGCCAAGATCCATATCGCTGGCTGCAAAAAGTGTCTTGTACGTAAGGAGGAGCTTGATCAGTGCTGCCTGCTGTTCTTAACTGAGAACCTCACTCAATGACATGTACAAAGATTACAGGTGTTCTGGTAAGTCTGTTGCATTTCCTGTCACTCTTTTAACCATTGGCTTGGCGTCCTCAGTCTTCCCTTCTTCTGTCATTCCCTACAGCTGGTCAATATCGAAATCGCACATGATAAGGCAATTATCGGTGTTAGATTTGATCAAGATACCAATACAAACAGCAATGGGAAGGGATGCCTTGGCTTTGGATAAATTCATACAAGGCACTTACTTTAAGGTGGTATGGTGATACTGTCTTCCAGGAGCACACGTGCCACAGAGTAGTCTTCCCCATTTCCTCCAACAACCCAGGAGAGCACTGGCTCATTGCTGACAAACACTTTGCGACCAGTGAGGACAGTCATGTCAGCACCTTGCATACCATCGAGGCCCGGGAGAAAAAAGTCATGATTGCTGCCAACAAACACTTTCCAGTAAAATGTTTGGCTGCTTTAATGGGCTGCCCATGTACTCTCACTTCGCTCTGCACGCTGGGACCTCGTTTAGCTGTGAATCCTAGCTATGGGGAGAGGAATTGGGCCCCTGTGGTTGGAGGTCCCCTAAGAGCATCAGGGTTGTTTTTTTGGTTGAGGTTCTTGGTACGATTTGGACTTGGTGACCACGAACAGTCTCTCTTAAGGTATCCCATTTCTCCGCAGCGGAAACAGGTAACTGCTTCTTGACTGGGGCTGGGTGATCGCATTCTCAAACTTTGTGAAGGCAGTTGCTGTGTCAGTCTTGTTCCCCGGTCTTGTTCAAATGTTCTCCCTCTATACAGTGCAGAACCGACCATAGACCCTGTCAAAGTTATGAACATATATAAATATATATTATTACATGATTGCCTTAAGTTGTAATTCTCCGCTCACTGTATTTACAAGATTGTGGTGCCAAGATTAAGATATACAGGATGTCAGAGCCAAATGGGCCTATGTGTCTGTTTCTTCACGTGATACATTTGCATACAAGATGTCATGTGACTGCTTTGTCCTGCTGTGAATAAAAAGACCACAGCAAGGGGGGACGAGGGGGATGGCCAGGAATCGCCATGGGTGATACACCTTTGGCGTCGGCCTTCCCCCCCCTTTGCAAAGGTACGAACAGACTGCTGTCTCTGCATGGTTTATTCCTAAAATTGAGGGGTTCCGAATAACCTTATCAGACCCCACTTCCCCAGAGCCTCTAGCCGCAGGTTGCAGCTGCTCCAATTTTAGATGCAGTTGCTCCACGCTGTCCATCAGTATATTGAATTGGTCCTCTGAGACTTATTTTGGGCTCTGAGAGCATCTGGAGACATGTAGGAGCTCATAAGGGAGCCCAGGAGATATGCCTGGCTCTCCCTTTCCACATCTCCATTTCATGGCCCAGAGTTGCTCTGAAATTGTGTTCATGAGCATCAGCTGGCTTCTGTGCGTCAGCCAGTGATTATGGGTCTTGATTGATTATTTCATAAGTTCCTTTTTGGTTTCTCAATCCTTCAAGAGGCATCCGTAGCAAGCTGGTCCTGCAGTAATAGATCTGTTCCAGGATAAGCCAAACTCACCAGACATTGCACCTCATCAGCGAACTCCGTTGGAGATTCTTTTCCTTGATGCAGCTCTCCCAGCTTCCTGCGGACAGTAGTACGGGGGATCGCTGTGTGAGCTGCTCCTTAAGGAGTGTATAGACATAACATGGAAATGTTCTGGCAGTGAGCAGACATAGTGGAGCGGAACCCCGCAAAGACACTCATGAAGCCTACCAACTCTATCCACACCAGTCCAGTTGTGTGCTTAGTGCTCAAAAGGCAACAGAAAAATGCCCATTCCTCTGTGCCTTGCTTAGTCATTACAATACATAGACACAGGAGACATGTTGCTCAGAACTCGGTGCCCTGCACTCACTCGCTTCTGTAAGAAGAGGAGGCACCACTCTCAAGTATGCACAAAGATTGTCTATAATGACAGACATCGCACTCTAACACATGTGAGGGCATAACATCAGAGGATTAAGTATGTTTTCAGTTCCAGGGGATGTGCTAGTACTAGAGAGAATGTTGTTTTGGTTCCCAAAGTAACTCCAAGTAAAGCTGTTTTTAGTGCGAGGCAAAGCGAGCCAACTTTAGCTGAACAGATGAATTTTTTTTCCCAGTTCAGCAACAATGTAAATGTATTTGCTTTTGTTTTTCTGTTGTTTTGTGTGTGAGTGTATGTGATACGTGTTATGTGCCCTCGTATGCTGCAGAAACACTAAAGCTAAAGCCGGTGCAGTTCCTCCACTAGAACCCTGATGTAAATTGTATCGTGTTGTCAACAACCACAGTTGCCAAGTCTCACATTTATGCTCTGGTTTATGTTCAGTTCATTTTAATAAATCTCTGTCTCTGAAATGAAACCATTTTGACTGATTATCACAGACATCCTCATACACTGAAACTATGAAGTCAGAAGTAGTTTGCTGGCTGTATTATTAGCTTTTCTGCTTCACACGGTCAGTATTTCACTTCCCACATCCGCTCCTATGAACACGGGTGTATACAGAAAGCCAGAGAAAACAGAGAATACAGGAAAAAAGCAGTATTTGTGATGTGTTGATTAGGGGAAAACCAGCAAAAAGAGTTGTGCATGTTCCAAGAATTCAAGCAATCAGAAAACACTTGAGCTGAAACAGCTCATTTGAAAGAAATTAGCAGTTTTTTGTTGTTTTTTGTTAGAATAAATCACTTATTGGAACTCTAGCCGCCTCCTTCTCCAGCATCTGGGTCCTACATATTCAATTCGTGACATGATCTGTAGCATATTGCCAAGTAACTGATGTTCACCACCCAGCACTTGATTTTTATGTCTCAAGTACTCAAGGATATTTCTTTTTTCATTTCTTTTTTTTTTTTTTGAAATTTCAAAAACGCTCATTGCCAAGAGTCAGAGTCACTGAGTGACCAGTGTTGTTTTGTAGTGAAATAACCTTTAACATTCAGTCACATAGTGTGAACATTACAAAAAATGCCTGACAGCAAGTCATGCCATCTGAACAGCACAGCAATCCGTCAGTGTTAAAAGCTGTGTGTGTAGAATTCAGGTCCATAACCTGGATGAAAGGTGACACCGTGTCCCACTCTCAGTTCTCTGGCAGAATGAAAGCAGTTTTCTTAAAGAATCTGTTTGTTTGTTTAATCACTATCAATTCTTTATTCAGATCTGATATATTTCCCAGGTCCTGCTGAGGAATTCCCATGCCATGATTCTGCCACTACCCTGCTTCATTGGAGTGACGCTGTTACTGGGACGGTAGGAGGTTCTGGGATGACAACGCATGTCATCGTCCATGTTAAATTAATCTCCCAAATACGATATACTATATTAACAGTTTTTTTTATATGTTTTTATAACCGTGTCCCAAAATGATCTGCTTCAGAACATTGTAACACTTTGATGGCACACAGGTAGACTTAACTGAGCTAATTATGAGACGTCTTAGTTTCATTAACAGTGTCAGATCCTAATGTAGAGCTTCGAATGCAAAGGGATGAACACATACTGTAAGAGTTTTTCGAACTCTTTCATTTTTGCTTTGTTTCGTGCTTGTTTAGTCACTTTTTAAGGATAGTTTTGTTTTCTTTTATATTTTAATTTACAGTTTAAAAAAAAAGACTAATGGTTTTCTGTAAAATATAAACAATTTGAGTCCTCGCGTTTGCATGTATTTTGTATATTTCAAGAAATTCCCAAAAGCTAAATTTGACGATTATTGCAACCCTGCATTTACTCCAATGACACACTAATTTATGTAGGTTATATTGGGGGGGGATTTTTGTTTTTTTTTCTTAGAAAATATAGGAATTAATGCATCATCCAGTCACGCTGCTGTCACAGCAACACTGACGAATGTGTTTGGTAATAACAAAGTGACTTCCCCACTAACAAAGTGCTCCTGTTTGTGAGGTCAGCTGTGTTGTCAGCAGGGTAAACTTTTAATGGCCATGAAGAGCAATGAATATCTGAACACAGATGATCTCATGCCAGTCAGGAGTTGGTTGCTTGCCAGGATGTAGATAGCAACACCACACAACAGCTCTGAGTTTAGAAAACTGAGAGCATTTGCAAATACTCATTTTTCAGAAACTGATACTAAATAGCTTTTCCAGTAAACATGGAAAAATAATCACACTCTTACATATAGCTGCAGTTATTATGATCCAAACTGTGTGTTATTTTCCTCTGAGGAACTTCAGGGGGTTAAACCAACCATGTTTTGAGTCTGAATATCCAGATTACAGCCTCAAGGGTGTCAACATTTAATCTTTCGCGCAAAAAAAAGAAAGTTAGTCAATACACACACGCTGCAGGTATTGAAACCCAGACAAAATAATGATGTATTCATTGTCTAATTAAGCACTGAATATGTCAGAAAGGCAGTAAAAATACATTTTAAAAAATGCCCCAGCGTGAGTGTGGACTGTCACCGCTGTAACGGCACAGTAAAGACAGCAAATGGTGGTAAATGTCATTAAATCTGCAGTAACTGGATGGACTATGCCAGATGTCAAACGCTTCAAATGAACCAATTTACACAAGAAGATCTCCTGGAGTACATTACGCCGAATTAGTGACCTTGGGAAAAAAAGTGGATTCGCAAAATTAAAAAGAAATAACAGTAGGTGTGTGTGATTTTGTGTGCAAAGAGGGTTTAGGGTGGGGGGGGTTCATATTTAACTCACTGTAGAGACATAAAGAAACAGTGAAAGAAATAGGTTTAACTTGCAACAGAAATAACTGACTTCAGTTCATTTGTATTCAATTCAATTTTATCTATATAGCGTCTATTACAACACAAGTTGTCTCTAGGTGCTTTCCAGAGACCCAGAAATGAACCCTGAACAATTATTACATAAACAACAGCAGGTAGAAACTCGCCTCAGGAGAAAAACCAGTGGCAGGAAAAACTCCCCTTTAAGAGGGAAGAAACCTTTATCAGGACCTGGATCAACAGCTTAGTGTTCAGTTTAACAGCTTTGACTCCAAGTAGTAATCCAGTAACACATAAAGAGTTCTGCTGCCATCTGTTGGAAAAATGTGCTCCCAGGATATGCGAGAGGCAATTAACCTAAACACTTTCACCCACCTGTGCGATTTCTTTCAGCTCAATGGAGTCTTTTAGTTGCAATGTTTTATGGTTTTCTGCTCCACATCTTTATTGTTCATTTACTAAAAATTGCTTACTTTTCTTAACCTATGTGTTCCAACACAGATATTTTCAACAAAACATCTCTGGAAGTCCTGTGCTAAGTCACTTCTGTGGCTCAGCTCTGAGAGTACATCCAAGAGAAATATTAGGTGAAATGTTTACAGTTGAGCTCTGCAAAGCCAGATTACTGCAGGCGACTTTTCTATATACCAAAGTTACTCACCCCAGTGCTCTTTTTTAACCCCTATAATGGTAGGTATTAAAGTGTAAGGAGGATCTAAGACAGTAAAAATCTAAACTACATCTGTGTGGTCTGTAATTTACTTTTTCACTTAATAAAAATAAAAAGTTATCCCTAAAGGTCATTGCACGTTAACAACAGTAACACTAGTATGAATCTATAAATAAATAATTATACATATATACACATGCAATTTGAAGTTCTTCATACAGCAGTGAAGAAGTGTATTCACAAGTGGAAAATATTTAGGGTAGTCGCCAATCTTCCCAGGAGTGGTTGTCTAAGTGGTTGTTAAGAGCAACAATATTAGAATGTAAATGATCAGAGAATATATAAATAAAAAAATTAAAACAATAGGCCTCAGTTAGCATGTCATATATTAAAGTTTATGGCAGTACAATTATGAAAAGGCTGAACAAAAATGGCTTATTTGAAGGTTTGTCCTAAGAAAGCTTCTTTTTCTCTAAAGAAAAATTACATGGCAGCACATTTTAGGTTGGCGAAGCTGCATCTGCAAACCAAGACTTCTGGAGCAATGCTCTAAGTCCAAACTGAAGATGGTTGACCTTTACAGCAGCACCACATTTAGCAACAGAACAAACACAGCATCTGCACAAACACCATGTACTTACTGTCGACTTACTGTCAACGGCACTGCAACACAGTGAGGCCATCAGACGGACAGCCCAACCACACCTGAAAACTGCAACAAAACAGCTCAACGTGAAAGGAATCAAGATCTATATTAAACATTAGTTTCTCCAATCTTGTTTTTAGTGAGCTATTAGGATTTGTTAATTTGGCAAGATTTGCAACTGAGAAACATTGTAAAGAAGAGTGGATCAAGATTCCTCCATGATGTGAAACACTAATAATAACCTGCAGAAAATAATGACTTCCTTCTAAAGTCGGATGCTATTGAATCATAGGGTGCGTTTAGATTTTGATACACTGCAACGTTTTTATATTTTTCACTTTGTAATACCACATGTGCTATTCATCCAAGGGTATATTTAACTAATTTTAAAACTTGGCGATGACTGTAGAATTATTATTTTATTTTCAATAATTGTGAGGAACTAAGTTCCCAGTGATGCCACTAGATGTCATCCAAGCAAATACTAGCTGAGAGTCCAAGAAAGATCAGCCCTTCTTCATCTACCAGATCTTACGGGCTGTTAAATTGCGAAACAGGTCCAGTGAATCAGAAATTTAATGGGTTTTTTTTTTGTTTTGTTTAGTTTTTTAGTTTTTTTAGATAAATCATTCCGATTTGGTTAATAAATACTGCTGAGGAACTACAGGTGAAAATAAATAGAATAACAATAAAATAAATAATAAAAAAACAACAATTATGGTCATGTGTCGAGATCCGTGCGTCATCGGGACACCGGCGGCGGGGAGACCGCTGCGTTTCCGTCGTGCGTCAGACCAGACCGAAGTAAACGGTAAATAAGTGCGTTCACCGATCTCCGACTAGAGCTCTAATTGAGCCCAACAGTCAATCAATCGGCGTCGACCTGAGTGCACTAAGACTGCATGACCTCCGGAGTGACGTTACGCGAGGATGAGAGTGTGAGTGGGGAGGGAGAGCCGGCGGAGATGCGCATCTCTGCAGGTCTCTAGCGCGGTCGTAAAACAAGTGTCGGGAGACGCTCAGCAGCTGAAGCAATGCCGGGAGTAACCAAGTACAATTTAGTGGATGACGCGCACGATTTGAGGGTCCCCATGCACAACGAAGAGGTGTTTAAACATGGGGTGAGCTTCGAGGCGAAGGTAAGCTCCTTCTGCAACAGATAGTTGGCTGCAATTTAAGTTAAACGGAGGGTTGAAGATTAAGGACGGATGCGATGCTCTATATGTCCACTACATACCCACCATTTCTCTTGCATTCACTGGTTTATGTTGTCAGGTATTTTATTAACTGTTTTGTCATTTCTACGACTTGGGGGGGGGGGGTCAATTTTCTTTCTTTTTCGTTGTTTTGTCATAGGCTACAATTCATTATCTTATTTTCTGGCTTTGTTAAAGTAGTCATACATCCTCAAGCTATTTGACTCGTGCTGACAAGTCAAATATTTCAATATTAACCATAAAATTGTGTAATAATTGCATACAGCTTCAGCATTTTTGTCTAAGTTGTCCTTTTTAGTATCTTTAAATCATATCTGCAACTAATAATTGTTATCTATGTATCTTATGACTTTTGGCCTACAAAACAAGGAAAACAATATAAACAGCATATTAGAATATGTCTTGGTTGTCCAACAAACTACCAAATCTCACAAAATACAGTTAGAGTTTGATTTCTTATTTATACTACAAGTGTGTTTTGGTCAGCTGGATGCATTTGGACTGCAGTGATCTCCTCATAGTGTAGAATAAGTCATGGGAGGGGGGGGGGGGGGGGGTACCAAAGGTGATGCTTTCTAAATAAACAACATGCCATGTCTCTACTCCCCACTTGGTAGCAATCCATAAACCCTTCTCTCTTGCAGTACATCGGCAGCTTGGAGGTGGGTCGCCCTGGCAGCCGAATGGAAATTGTCGCCGCAATGAGGAGAATCAGAGTAAGAGAATGAAATATGTGACATCGCTCAAGCAGACACTGAACTTGAATCCAGGGACTTTAATCCACCACTTGGACTCATATGTGAGGAAAAGCGGTTCATTCTGTGGCAGTTTTGTGCTTCACGCTTCTCTCCACATCTACTTTAAGCACAAATCACCTGTCTGTGCAGAAAAGCACACTGTTCAGTGAATGTTCAGTGGGTTGTCATGAGGAGGTCAAATAAAAGGACATGTGGGATGCCGTTTGAAAAAAAAAAAACAAACATTTCATATTTCTGTTTTTTTTTTACAACAGACGAGGCCACCAGAAGTGTTGCTTTGACTTGTCGTTGCATGTCTCTGTGGCGTTATACAGAAGCACAGACAGGAAAAGGATTTAGCTGCTTCTCAGCTGTGAGACTTAATCTAACAACCAAGTTATTTAGTCACTGTGAGATCAGCTGCATCTCCCACTCACACCCAGAAAAGACTTAATCCAGCCCCGACTGTGCAGAGTAATGGCCAAAGATTTATTCTAGCGACGTTGTGTGTTTGGATTTTCTCAATGTGGAAATCGCTGAAATAAATCTTAATGGTTTATTTTAAATTATGTTTTTACAAAGTTTTCTGCAGTAATCCCATTAATGTTTAGCTGCTGCTTCAAACTGAAAATACACATTTAATATAGCAGCACGCAATGTCATCCAAAGGTTGAAGACTTTCCTTTTAAATGAGCACTTTTCATCCATATTTAAATGAACAAATCTTATTCAAATGTTATGTAATGTGTCGATTATCTGTCTAAAAGCAGAAGAGCATTACAAAATGTATTCCTCTGAGGTTTTCAAATAAAGTTAAATTATTAGGAGGGTAAAAAAGGGAAAAGGGAAAAAAAAGCATCAAAAGAAAAAAATATATATTTTAGTGTGTGCAGGGTTTAAACCAAAGCCCGTCTGTGAAAGAGCTGTCCTGTTCTCTCTGGTACCGTATTGAAGAGGTTGCACTTCTGGGGGGGTCAAGACCCTGAATATTTAAAAGATAACTTGTGCTTTGAGGAGTCACATTGACCTTTTTCCACCAAAGAGGTTGCAATGTTGTTTCAGAGCCCAACTAAAAGGAACAACACATGGACATAAAAATCGAGCAGCAGTGGTCCTCTGTGCACCGTGAGATCTGCAAAACCCGCTGGCTTTTATGTTAACCATTCAGAACAGCGGGTATAAATCAGTTCATAGGGGTATTCAGAAATACCTGTCAGCATTTAGCGGGCATGGCAAGAAGTGTTCCTGAATTCCTCCGGTTCTTTACGACAACCTTTACAAACCCAGGCCGGCAGCATAAGGACCGCAGTGTCGATAACAAGATCAACACTGTCGTCTGTGTTCTGTGTGGGCCGTGGTCCTCTCCTGAATTTGAGAAAGCATCCAAGGGAGGTTCTAACCAAAACTGGGAGCAACATGGCTGGTGGCTCTAAAAGCAAACTGGTTCATGAAACGTTCCAGAGGTGGAAACAGGCGCACTGAGATAAAATTAGCTGTAACCTGTTGTATTAGTGGTAGTTTTCGAGTTTCAGTCTGATGTGCATGAGAAAAGCACCGGCTGCGCTCTACTTCATCTCCCCCTGACAGCAGTGATGGATGGTTCTCTTGGCCCAGTTTTATGTGGAGCTTCATGAACTGGGATGCAACACGTACACACACATACGCATTAAGGGATGTGTGCTCCACCTGAGCATATTAATCCACCCTGCACGTGGAAACTCCCACACAATGAATTAACTGGATGAGAGCACATGTCAAGAACACAGGTCAAGACTAAAATCACCGCTGCCACTGTCGCCGGTAATGTCAGTGTTTTCCATCTCTCTTTTTTTTTCTTTTTTTTTTACAATGACAGTAGAAGAAGTGGGAAAGCAGCTCCAGTCATGCTGAAAAGAAAAGCCAGCTCAAAGCCGTTTCTTTTACAAAAATCAAAGAAAAGATGATAGAGAGCAAAGATTTTGATTTATTTAATGTCTGTGATCTTCTTCTGATCAATTAATCATCTGATGTTGGACTTTGTGCCTTCAAAGAAGCATAACTTTTTTCTCTTCTTTTGTTCACAAATAAAATTTGGTTGATATTTGGAGTCTGAGCCTGCAGTGGAAGTACAGACTCTGCTCTTACTCATGCTGAGGGATGAAAGTGTTCCACACATCTGCCTCCATCTGGGAAGTCACCCTTTGAAAACTTAAACAGCTCCCAGAAACAGAAACCGACAGTCTCTCCATGTTTACTCAATCTCGAATTTCCTCTGAGAAGAAGATGAACATATTCCCTTCAGTGCACGATCCCTTCTCTCTTTCATTTAGTTTGTGTAAAGAGCTTCCTGCCAGTGATGATACTTCACACACCAAGCCAAACAGTGATCAGGTTTTTCATTTACTGCTCTTCCTCCACAGTATGAATTCAAACTGAAGAACATCAAGAAAAAGAAGGTCAACATTGTTGTATCTACTGACTGTGTCAAAGTGATCTTGCGCAAAAAGAAGAAGGTGAGTTTTGTAGAACGGCATTTGATTTGCACATATGAATCTTTGCATTTTCACTGTGATGCTGTGTGTTTTTGTTTCCTGACAGAGAAAAGGATGGTCATGGGATGAGAATACCATCTTGGTGACACAGGATCCCATCCACAGGTGGACCCTCCTGACTGAACTCAGTCACACATCAGCTGACCAAATCAAGCTCCCATTAAACTGATTTCACGTGTTGTCTTGGCTTTGCAGGATCTTTTATGTGTCACATGACGCTCAGGACTTGAAGATTTTCAGTTACATCGCACGAGATGGACAAAGCAACATTTTTCGCTGCAATGTGTTCAAGTCGAAGAGGAAGGTAAGTGGAACTGACAAACTGAGGCTGTTTAAAGAAAACATTTTATGCCCCTTTTTTCAAACCATAAAAAGTTTTTGTCAAAAAGCCACAAAGATACAGCAAACCATATATATCTCAGTTTTGACATATGAGTGGGCGGAGTTGGTATCTCAGCTGCATCCCACCTCACTCTCATCCACCGGATGTAAACACGGATGAAAATAAGGATGAGGAGGCTAGATAATTCCACTCTGAACTGGGTCTGTGTCTGCTGCTAATTTAAAAAACTAATTTTATATTATATGCTTCCTGTAAAACTGGCCGTGTGTAATTTTCTTACGGTAACATGGCAAACACAATTCTGTTTGAAGCAGCTGGATTCTCGTAAATGATTCACATCAGAATTCATCCTGCAGCACTTCAAATAAATGTGCCTATGGACAACATTTGGACCAATTAGAATCCGATACCGGATGCTACAGGCTGGTTCAGCGGACATTTAAAAAAGGAAAAAGTGGGTATCGAAGATCATGTAGCATCAGGAATGTTTTTTTTTCCCTGAAAGAGGAGCAAAGATCAACTCTGAGGGATGTTCTCAAGTGAATATTTGTTTTGATTTTTTTGCCATAAGAGTTTGATTTACCAAATGACTGATGTCGTTTATTGATCTAATTTGTTGAATTCTGCATGATAAACAGGGATAAGCAAATAGTTAATTATGTTGACTTAATTCAATCAAATTAAATTGTATTTGTAGTGTGTATTACAACACTAATTGTCTCTAGAAAAACTCGCCTTTAAGAGGGAAGAAACCTTAAACCGGACCTGGCTCGTAAGGTGGGACTCTCTTTCCGAAGGCCAGCCGGGTAGAGCAGGAAAAGAGAGATCAGAAAGAGAGAATGAAGAACAGAGAGAGGAGAGACACAGACAACATACATAAGTAGAACTATCCATCAGCAGCAGAACTAAGACTTCCATGTATATAAGACTGATACCTGGTTAGATGGTGATTTACAGAGACGACTATATAAACAGGTGTTGACAGCAGACACTGGGATGGTCAGAGGGTGGGACTGCTGTCCATCAGTCAGTGGATCATGTTGGTCCTCCTGCAGCAGGTCTACAGCAGCAGATCTGGATGAAGCTGTTGAAGACCAGCCGCTCTAGTCTGGTCCTGCAGCTGCAGCTACTTAGAAGAGTTTTATGAACGATTTTGCCTTTTCGTATTCCTATGACAATTCAAAATGATCTGGTGACATCAGCTTAACAAAAGTGTATCTGAAAGCTCATAAATAAGCAAAAGCTTTGCTTTGTTTATTCATTTGGAAGAAACTACTTAGCTGTAGTTTTGAATTAATCCTAAATATAGTATCCTACATGCCTGCAAATACTCAGTCAAGCACTAAACACACACACAGAAACTATTTAATTTAAAAACTAACTACTATACACCTGGAAACTGAGAAACTCTCGGACCTTTTCAGTTAGTGAAAGGTCCGGACTGCAGGCAGGTCAGCTCAGCACCCAGACTTTTCTGCTGCAAGAAGCTACAAAAGCCTTTGTAATGGATGCAGTATCCTCTTTAGTAATATATTACTGAAAGAGTTCAGGTATTACATACGTCTGGTACGTCTGGATGGGAATACATGTTGCTCTGAAACCTACTTACACCTTTACCCATTGATGTTTCTTCTCCAGATGTGCCAACTGTTCATTCAATAGGCATTGATGCATCTGCAGCAGACATGCAGGCGTTTGAGCTGAGCGCTGATAAGCAGCAGATGGTCCCTCAATGGTTTAATCTGGTGGACGCAGCATCTATGGTCTCCAAAAAGAATTTCAAATTTTGATTAATTAGGCTGCGGGACTGCTTTCCAATTTCCTCGGTCAATTTCAACTGGGCTTTGACCCAGAGAGGATGGCAGCGTTTCTGGATCATGTTCATGTGCGGCTTCTTCTTTGCGTGATGAAGCTTTAATGCGAATCATTTGGACGATGGCATTTCTAATCATATAATTGTGTTCTGAGACGCTGATTTCCAGAAAAGTGTTCCTGAGCCCAGAAGTGATTTCCAGAACAGATTAATGCCTGTTTATTGATAATTATTTGCAGATATTATCACATAATAAGCAGAAAGCCTTGTAATTGTCTCACGGTTTGTACAACACCAGTTATAGGATTGTGGCAGCCCATTAAATTTATCTTCAGCATGTTGCTTTGGTTTAACCTCCTAAGATGTGGTGCAATTTTTTTGTTCTTGTTGCTTCGGGCCCCCATTAAGAAATTAAATATTGTGACATAGCCAACAGAACGTGTGATGTTCACATATGTATACGTCCAGTCTTAGGAAGTTCATAATACATGAACCTAGTTTATTGGAGACTAAATTGTTTTTCTGTTTTTATTGTTTTATTTTTACATATTTGTGACTAATAGTCGAACATTTTAGGTCAAATTTAAATTTCTTGTTCACAGTTATATAGAAAGATTGTATTTAAGTCTACTGTCACAGACAGTAACAGTATTTCTGGATGTAGACCCCTCACGTATGCCGTGTTAAAAGGCACGCGCTCCACATATCTGTATATGAAGCAGACCCAGTTTCTCCTCAACAACAAAGACAGAGGTTGACTCCCATCCCTTCACCATGGATACCAGGCTGACAGTGACTTAGTGAAGCCGAATACTAATCGTTCTGGTGGGTAGCAGAAAGAAAAGGGGCGTTTTCATTTTGCACTTAGACATTTTCACCAGAGCTGAATGAAAACACCCACCACCTTGTCAGCGACACAGCCAGACGTGCCTCTCTGCCTCCCTGGGGCTGCAGAGCCTTATCTGGGTTTTGCAGACCAAGCATGTGCGCTGGGTTAGAGGAGATGGATCGCTTGATAAGAGGAGATTTGATTTATTTTCATCACGGCATGTTGCAGCATGAGGCTTAGATGTCAGCTCAGTGTGTCAGCCTTTTGTGCTCAGCAGCAGGAGGGCTGGCAGTTTTAAGTGAAGCTAAATTAAATTCTCCATTCTGAATTGATAGAGCATTATTATAAATGTCGCTATTGTATTCCATTTTCTGTTTTTGTTTTATTTTACTATTGCACTTGATTAATCAACTTTCGAGGCTGAGCTACCCTGACGTATTGATCAAATACCTTGAGACGGGATAATCCTCCTGGGGCAAGTGGCGATAAATTTATTTTGATGCCGGCTCTGCCAGCACTCGATATGGAAAACGTCACCTTTGGCGAGAGCGAGGAAGGACATGGTGGATGAAGTTTAATTCCAGCTGATATAGAAAACAGTCAGAGGACTGTATAAGAGGAACTGAAGGAAAAACAATTAAAGCTTGAGAGGGATCATGGAAGCTCTTATGCCTCAAAGGAAAGAAAAATCTCTGTACACCTTAGTACTTAATTTAAGACTTTTACGGGGTGTAAGGTTTATGGTTACAGAATAGATAGAGGCTCGACAACAATGCTGCACGGTGAGGACAGTATGAAAGAATAGAATAAGAACAGGTGTATTTTCATGGCCTTGCAATGACAAATTATACTTAAAAATAAATGTTACAAAACAAACACTGACCCAGCCACTCTTAAAACAGTTTTCAAAGCCACCCAGTTTGAGGATATCAGCCATCAGAGCCACAGTGAAATGTGCTGGATGTGTGCGCACACGTTCAGACTACCCTGGAATGGATCACCAGTGAGGTCACCTTGAGTCAACATCCTCCCTCAGGTGACCCGGCAGGGGTCACTTAGACCCTGCCTTGGATCCTTGCACTGAGCTAAAGCTATTTACAGGTTTTCAGGGAATTCAATCCAGCAGACCCCTGTGACCCTGAATAGGAAGAAGGCTATATAATTGATTTATTCAATTCAATTCAATTCAATTAATTGAGTTGTGGTGTGAGGCAGCCCGGTGGCTTATTGGTTAGCACTGTTGCCTCACAGCAAGAAGGTTCCCGGTTTGATTCCCGGCCTGGTGGGTCTTTCTGTGTGGAGTTTGCATGTTCTCCCCGTGCTTGCGTGGGTTCCCTCCGGGTTCTCCGGCTTTCTCCCACAGTCCAAAAACATGGATACTAGGAGGTTAATTAATAATTCTAAATTGCCCATAAGTGTGAATGTGAGAGTGCATGGTTGTTTGTCTTTGTATGTGGCCCTGTGATGGACTGCACAGCACATCAGGTACTGTCCAGGGTGTACCTGGACAGTACCTGATGTGCTTTTGATGTGTATGTGCCATGCCCCCGCGACCCTGAGAAGGAGTAAGCGGGTATAGATGATGGATGGATAGTTGTGGTGTGTGGTGATCCTAAATTGTCTTTAGAAGTTTGAGTGTGCCTGGCTGGTAATCTGTGTACGGCCCAGCTTCGGACTGGTATTTGTTTTTTATTTTTGCTTCTTTGTTTTTCAGCATTTACAGCTCTTGTTGCAGCTGCTGCATTTTCAGTCATTTTCATATACAAATAGTATAATAATAAGTGTTTGTTTCATTCGTGCCCAAACGTCGCATCACAAGCCCCGTGACAGCTGTCAGTGCTGTCATTGGTCAGTATCAGTGTTGGCTGAGCATCATGTTTCTATGACAACTGGCCTGAAAAGCAGTGGTAAATAAAGCATAATTGCGGCTGGATTTGTTTATATTACTTCTGTTTTGGACGTTATTTTTGCCACTTTTATGTATGTGCTGCTTGACAACGAACAATGCACTACCCAGCTGTCTACAGAAACCTGTTTAGCTCAAACATGTGGAGAAGACTCGCCGTTGGGTCGGTTTTAAGTCGCAGAGCTTTCACACCATAAGTAGACCACGCCAGAGTTGTCTTATAGCTGTACCAAGACCACCTCATCAAAGAGGTCCCGGTACGGCCGTTTATGTGTCCACACCGACTCAAGGGGAACACGCTCATGCCCAGTTTGTTTGGTCCGACCCAAATGTACTAGCATCTCTGTGGGTCCTTATGTAGGCTGACCTGGTTTTGGCTTTGGCAGTGTGGGCCAGTTTCAGCTGACTGGAATAACTGTCATAGCCAGGTCTCAACAGGGACATGTTATGAAAAAAATGTTAAAAGCAAATAAAAACTCTTGGTTGAGCGCATGTGTTTGACTGACTACTAAATTAGTAACACCTACATAACACCATCCTGATATTTTGTTTAAAGTCTTAACTCTGGTTCTGGTTACAGTGGGATTACAGACACAGATCAGAGTATAATCAAAATTCCCCATCTGTACCTCAGGGGCGGGAAGTGTAAACATACAAAGCTAATTTCAAAAGACACACGGCCGAGGGGGGGGGGTTGCTGCACCACGAGGACTGAATGTCAGCTGAAGGCCAAAAGAGACACTTCTGTGGGACCGTTATGCAAATTGTGTCCTGGGATGTGTGGGATGAATCCCCCCCATGGGTTTTCATCCGTGGCTGGTGCATCAATAACAATCGCTTAGTTGTAAGATTTGGAGGTCCACTTCATAAATGTTGAAATATTGAATTTAAACGGTGCTGTTACTTATTGTCTTGATGTTGACCAGAGCTAAATGCTGTGTGCTTTACTCTAGGTTACACCTGCCACTGACAGAAGCAAAAGAGAAGCAAACGAGTTTGCATGTTGGGGATTAATTAATAACATGTAATAGAGAATAACAAAGGAAATGCAATTAATGTATAAACATTTTTAGATGTCTATGGGCAAGAAAAAAGGGTAAAAAAACATAACCAAATGACAGTAGATACCCAGAAAAATTATGCACAGGTTGTATTTGATTTAACGCTCTTTTTGTTTTTGTTTTTCTGCAGCATCTTAGAGCGCTTATTCTACTTATTCTAGGATGTCAAAAAACATAGCAGTCCTTTTTTTTTTTTTAACCTGATTTCATGCATATTGGGATGCATAATGTTGGATGAGATGTCAGGATGTGGTTCTGTATTGGTTCTGTGGGTGTGGAAAAGAAAACCAGTTCAAGTTCATAGAAGTTAAAGAAATGTAACTGAACTTACTTAACTGGAGTTAAAGATCCTTTCATAACACCGTTTTTTTTTTTTCTCTTATTCAGTTATTAGGAAGTCCAATATAAAATAAATGAATAGCCTTGCCACTGGGATGTTTGGTGACAAGATAAAGATTGAATAAATGCAGATAAATATAAATCAGGGAGGATGACACACTGCTGCTGCTGCCAGCTGAACAGTAAATCTTCGGCACAGCGAGCAAATCAAACAGGATTGTCTTTCTCAAGAAAAGTGGGTGATGAGAGCCAAGTGTGGATTATGTACTCCTGATGTTCTGATTATTGAGACTTATCTAAAGCTTTTTATCCAACACTTTTCCAGAAGGCACACTCACAGGCCTCTTTATAAAGGTACGCCTCTTTGTTAGGTCTCGCATGTAAATATTGAATCAACCAGTCACATTAAAGTAGCTTAATGAATTTGGGAATATAAGCCTGCTTAAGATGCCCTGCTGCCGTTCAAACAGAAGATCAGAATTACTAAGAAAGTTAAAAAAAATAATAATAAATTTGAAGACTATTTAAGACTATTTTGCTTTATATAATTAGATTTATGTAATACTATATTTGCTTCTAAAGGGGGTGTTTTTGCGGTATAGGAATTGTCTAAGAGGGTGTCTTACTTCTTCTTTAGGTAACCGCATTTCAACCACAGTTTTGGTGCAAACATATGCAATATTTTGAATTGTCAGTAAAATTAAACTGTAAAAGGAGAAGACTCTTCCATGTGGAGCAGGCCACATCAGGGATTTCTGGGAAGTCATTGCCCACAACTTCACAAAGCAGCAACAAATTCAAAACTCACAGATGACTTTGTGCAACTTCTGACAAGTTATAAAAGGCAGTAACTCCTGCGCTACATCACCCAGAACACCCAGGTCCTACAGAAAAGGGAATGTGACTCTTGTTTAGTATTTCCTTTGACCTGTAAATGCAAAAATGCAGTTTTTCTAAATATTCGTTTTGTAAATATTCACAAAAAGAAAAAGTGTGATATACGAGAGGTTTTGCAGACTTGTTTCCATTAGACATACTTTCTATTCACAATTCCATTTTTTTGCAATTTCAATGTTAAGGCCTCTCTGAAATAAACAATGCATCTCAGTACTCAAACACTTTTTGGTTCCCGTCTCCCCTCCTGCTTCACTCTGTCATAATCTTCACCTGCCTTCATGTCTTACTTTTTTATTTTTTGATGTCTGCCAACCCCCCCTCTCCGTTTCCCATCATTTTTGCATTTCTCCATCACATGCCTCTCCTGCTGCTTCCCTCTGTCCCCGTTGACATACACACCCTTCATCTGTGTCCTCCCACAGTCTCAGGCCATGAGGATTGTGCGGACCGTGGGTCAGGCATTTGACGTGTGTCACCAGATGACCCTGCAACAGAAAAATGATGATCAGGAGGAGGAGGATGAGGAGGAGGACAGGAAGGCAGGGGAGCCAGAGGCAGCAGGAGGTGACTCACACCTACACTTCCATAAAAATGCCTGCACAAAAAGACTTCCTCTTGTATGTCTCCTTCCCATTTATACCAGTAAAGTTTCACACTACAACAGTCAAGCTCCTGAAGCCCTTTGCTTCTGTGTTTCTTGCTTTCTCTGACACTCCAGGAACCCAACAGAAACACACATCTAAACAAATGTCGTTAAAATAAAAAAAAACATGTCATCATCATCCACCTTTTTTCCACATCGAAGCTGCAAATTGGTTTTGGTAAATCAAGTGAACAGTCAAAAATCTTTTCTTGTAGGTGGTTTTGTCAGCTCTGTCCTCGCTGGTGCGGCAGCTGTCACCGCCTCTAGATGCCACTCAGACTATGAAATCAAGACAGCATTGAACATCCTTTCAATCCATCGTGTCTCTCTGCAGCAAAAAAGAGGTCTGCACTGTCTGAAGAAACGGACCTTGAAGCTACCACGGAGGAGAGCATTGAATACGTCTCTTCATCAGACCTGGAGAAGAACAAAAGGGATGAAGGCCTCAGTACAGATGAAAAGGTACTGTGGAAGACAGACGCATGTCCTTGGTCATTTCAGTGTTCATACAAAGCTCTGCTATATTTATACTCCAGTGAACTGCAGGTTTTTTACGTCTTGCATTGTCCATTTTTTTAGCCCAAAAGGAAATATAATCTTTTCAGAAATATCTAAAAAGCTGTGTTTATATTTAAATTTCCTGGGTCACTACACCAGCTTTGAAAATCTCATTCAGCTCGCTCACCACGATTCTTTTACAGATGGAGCCCTTTCAACCGCATTACAAAAGAAGTTAGTAAATTACATAAACCGATGCAATGTGGGATCCTTAAATAAATGAATATTACTTTATGTATGTCAAATCATCATATCATATTACATATGATTAACATGTTCAAATGCAGTTAATGTCAAAGTCGAGTCATCAGTGCTCAAGTGCGAGTGAAGACCAACTCCTGCACTCTAGTTATACAAGTCCTCCAAGTCTGTTTTTGCAGTAATCATACCTGAAAATAAAATACATGTTTTTTTTAAAAAGGCAGAAATCTCTTGCTAATATAGAATTCCTAGCTGAAGCTCACGCAGGCTGAGAGTTTGAACTTACCAAAACTCAAATGATGCTTGGTAAACAGCTCTGAGGCGTATGCAGCTCATCAGTCAGCCTCGCCTTTAACACGTGTTTGTGAAGAAATGTCCCATGAGGTCTCTTCAGTATTGACGGGATCATATGGTTTATTGATGAAACCAACGGAAGGTTTTCTAGCGCTGCTCTGCAAATCCCGCGATGCCCGACAAAACCGATGACAACTCTGTTTTGTCTGCTCGCCATGTCTCTAAAGAACCAGCAGCCTTATGACTCCAGAGAGACGAGTGTTGTTGGTCTGGTATGTCGAGACATTTTCATTAAAGTGAAATGCTTTTTTCGGTCACAGCGAGCTGGGGACATAGAAATCTATTTCATACCGTCATTGTTTAATCTTGCTTTTTTTTTCACAGTCATTTGATATCACAGTACAAGACAAGCCAGAGTATTAACTGTGCTTATTTTTATATAAATAAAAATAAGTATAAAGATAGGCTGGTTATAAGAGTGGGTCATTAGATGAAGTTTATAATGTTTACTTTATACATATATATATATATATATATATATATATATATATATATATATATATATATATATATATATATATATATATATATATATATATATATATATATATATTGCGCATCTGTCTGCATGAGTGTGTTTCTTTAATTATTCATTTTAGTCAGGTTCACTAGTCTATTTGTGTGACGTTTGGCATCACAGATGTGTTTGGTAAAAACTTTGTGATTGGAAAGATAAAAAATAACATTAAAAATGAAAATAAAAAAGTGCTAAATGTGTGGAGATGTCTGGACTAACTCATAAAGAATCCCCAAACGTGTCCACAAGCGCACAGTTGATTTAAGAAACGAGTACATGTTTCAGTGTCCATCGAATAAAATCAGAGAAATTCTGTGTTTCTGTGCTGATTAAAGCAGCAAAAGGCACCTTCACACAGAGATTGGAGTATAAAGACACACTGGAGATCTACGCTTTATTCCACCTCCACTCTCCAGCTGTTCACAAATAATCAACCCACAAAG
Source organism: Xenentodon cancila (assembly GCA_014839995.1). NCBI lineage: Eukaryota > Metazoa > Chordata > Actinopteri > Beloniformes > Belonidae > Xenentodon > Xenentodon cancila. The sequence goes on along the minus strand of CM026207.1, from coordinate 22,358,112 downwards.
GTGAACTGTTGCATTCCCAGTCTGTCACGGTCTCCCTCCTTGTTTCCGTTGTTATAGTCCTGCAAGTAATCCCTAATGTCTCGCTTGCTGACTGTGCTTTACTACGATGCCACTGAATAAACTCCACCATCAACTGGAGTCTCTGCCGGTTTGTTCCGGTGGGACACAGACAGCCGCGCTGCTCTCAGTTTCACTGCTGTTTGCAGTGTTTCAGCAGCTGTAAGGGAGGAGATGCCAGATCGGTCTCGGCAAGTGATGGATCCTCCGGATTGCTAAGCAAGAAGCCATCATGACACCCTGTTACACCTTTTTATCGTCCATTCACACAGCATTTGTCTTGTCACTGTTACTCCCTCTGTTCCTGCCCTTCGAGCTGACATATTCGCCCAACGGAGGTGGAAGGAAATGGTCATCCTTTATGTCTCAGCTGCATGTTAAAGAAACATTGTTAAAATTCATCACAGCGCTCCACCTAGAGGGCCCTGAACATCAAGAAGTGATGTAAGTATTAATCTGTGCAGCTGCGGCCACCCCGGAGTCGCTGTGCTATTCCCTCCCTGTGAAGTTCAGACAGGCAGAGAGGCTGCCAGCTTTGAAACCGCGTCTGTAGACATGTCTCCGTGCACACGCACAAGCTTTCTTATTTTTCTTTCCACTATTACTCTGTCATTTAAGATTGTTGGTTATGGTAACCCTATACTTTTAGCCGTACGTGCCTGTTCACTAACTGTACTCAGAATAGGGCTCCTCCGGATTTGGATTTAGCAGCAGCATTCATCACTGTGGAAAACTTTAGCTGGAACATCCAGCGCTTAGATTCAGAGCTGTGTGCAACTAAATCTCTGCCAGCAGGTTTTCAAGGAGGACTAACCTTTCTGACAGAACTAGTTGCATGTATGGGCTGTGGAGCTCCTCTCACTTCTGAGATCCCAGTTAAAAGCCTAAAAAAGCAAAAGTCTCGAAATCAATTAATCTGGTTGGTAATTTGCTGTATAGTCCTTGTAGAGACTACTTTTATTTTGAAATGCAACTGATTTTACTTGTCACAAGACAAACTATACTATTGAACTTACCTTCGGAGTGGATCATCAGATTAATGTTTTCTAGAGTCAAGTGTGTTCAAATTTAGAAGCTGTTTGAAGAGGCGGACCTGGATGTGCTGTGATCTTTACTGTAGGTGTCCGATGAGCCTCCTCTTCTGCTGAGCTCTCCCATCCTCGGCGCCTCAGCTTCAGGCGGGTATGCAGCAGAGGCATCCTGCTCTGCAGAACATCAGCTGCAGCTCCTTGAGAAACAATTGCAGCAGCAGGAACAGCAAGGACAGGCAGCTTCAGCGCAGGTGCTGAATGGCTTTTTGTATTTTTCAGTCGTTTTTATATTTCTGAATGATCTCAAAACAGCAGCACTAAAGCACATCATGTGTACTGGATTATTCAAATGTAAAGAACATTTAATCAAGATGATCTACAGCTTAATTTATACATCTTGAAAAGACCACCAAAGTATCTCCACATAGATGATTGTGTATACCTCATATTTATAACTTTGGCGTGGTTCTGTTAACAATGTTGCATGCATCAGTGCATTCTTTAAATGACAACCGGAGTTTGTTGTGTCTGTGGTCTCGGTGACGTGGGTCTGTGTTGGTGTGTTCAGATACACGTGCTCCAGGAGCAGCTGTCAGTGGAGATGTGTGCGCGGACTGAAGCCCAGGCCAGGGTGCAGAGGCTCCTGCAGCAGAACACTGATCTTCTGCAGCATATTTCCCTCTTAGTCAAACAGATCCAGGAGCTTGAACTCAAATCTGCTGGCCAGTTGACATCTAGTGAGTACAAATCAGTTTTTTGCTCCTCAGATTCCACGCGGCATCCTTTCTGGTTTGCAGCATCTTTTGTTGTTGGTTACTTTTAATCACTCCATGTTTCTATTACTCCTAATCAGAATAAGTAGGGACGATGAGATAAGTAGATGGTTCGAGGAATCTGGAGAAATATGAGCATGCAAAGGTTATAAGCATAAACCAGACACCATCAGAGGAACCATCGCTCATTGGCAGTTCATATGATCACATGGGTCGGTGATTACTCTGGGAAACCTTTGTCAAGCACCAGAATACTAAGCTACATTCACAATAGCAATTGATAACTTTACTGTGCAAAAAAGAAGCCTAATGTAAACCTTGTACAGACGCAGTGATGACGCCTCTGGGTTTGGAGGCATCTGGGATGGACCCTCACATAATGATGGCCAGATGATTCAGTGTATCAGATCCTTTCAAGAAGAAATGAGCCATGTGCCAAAGACCAAAGGAACACACATTCGTTATTTGGAGATAGTATGCGGTTCCATCTTTTATGTAATGGCAGCGTTAATGCTGAAAAGCACACTGAGATTGTAGAGCAGCCTTCACGATCACATCTTTTCCAGGGATATCCTCTGCATTTTTCCACCAGACGATGCAAAACATTCCAAAGCCATAGCTAGGGAAGAGGAGGCTGCCAGTACTGGACGGACCTGCCCGCGGTCCTGGCCTTCCATCAAATGGAAAATCTGAGAAGAATTTTTGAATAAATAAGTCAACATAAATAAAATATAACTGCAAAAAAATAGAGAAATTGGACAAGAAAAACATCAGCCTTGTACTGTTAAATGCATTAGGACCTTTTTGCTGGAATAATGGAAGGAAATAGCATCTGGAACCCTGAATGTCAGAAAGCTTTTAAAGTGCCATGAATAAGAACACCAACATCACAAAGTGGTAGCAGCTAAAAGTCAAAGTCAATTTAAGAATCACTGTTTGTTTTGTTTTTTCTTTTGTTAGTTTTTTTAATTGTTTCCACATGATCCCAACATTTTCTGATTCACATTTAAAAAGACAAAAAGAAATGCTTTCTTAAATGTTTTATTTTCACCTTTCCCTTTCTTCCCGCCTCTCTCCCTGTTATAGCTCGTTTCTCATCCACTTCAGGCTTGCAATTAATTACGGCATGGCAGCTCTTTCAGAGCCCTGATCTTTGTTCTTCAGTCCCTGCCTTCAGCCAGTGCTGATGTGCTGCCATACAGTAATGATTTATCAAATCCTGCCGCACAGATGTCGTCCCACTATTTGTAATCTCATCTTCTCTGCTTAGACCATCGTTTCTATGTCCTACATTTCTGTTTTTATGTGATAACCTACATTTTTTCAGGCTGTGTTTTATCCTACATTTTTCTCACTTATTGTTTTTGTCATCTTTCTTCCTTAGTGGGATCCCAAGACAGTCTTCTGGAAATAACCTTCCGTGCCAAGCCCCCCAGCACGCTCTGTCCATCCATCACTCCCTCTTCGTCTGCAGCAGCTCAGTCCCAGCTCCAGATTAGTGATGCTGCTTGGATGTCTGCTCCTTGCTCTCCAGGCCACACAGGCCCCAACACCATGCCTTTGAGCCTGAGCGGGAGCGGAGTTCGACTTGAGTGCTTTCGTTTCTCAACCCTCGGGTCAGAAAGCCAGGGGCCGGGCCAGGACGTGGGAGAGTCTCCCAGTGATGAAAGCTCACCGATGGCAGAGCAGGTCCTGGGAGCCCTGGAGTTGCTTCGTTTTAGAGAGTCGGGGATTGGATCAGAATATGAGTCAAACACAGATGAAAGTGATGACCGGGACAGCTGGGGACAAGGGGAAGTACTGGGCGTGGATCCTGCTGCGCGACTCCTAAATGTGCTGAATGCAGAGAGCCTGCCAGACTGCTTAGGTGATGAGATGCCTGTTTAACGGTTTTATGAAAACTGCACGAGGCATCTTTCACCTTATAGACCACCTCATGGGAGCCAGGTGAAGCTGAGGAACCTCATTACATAGAACTTGAGTCTGTGAAGAAAAAAAAAAACTACATCATCTGCTGGAATAAGGTACTTGTGGCATTCAATTATGTCCGTTGTGTTTTAAAGATGCCAAACCAAGCTTTTTAAGGGTTTTCCTTTCCTTTGGTGTGTTATATAGCTTCTAATGCATGTAAAAGCCCTGCAAAACAAGACCACACAAACAGGACTTCTTCTCATCCATCAAACAGCTCCTGAACTGGCCGACACATCCTTTCTTCTGTTACCTGCTCACATCGCCGGCATGGTGGTGTTAAAAGAAAAAATACGATGAGCTGCCCCACTGGCTTTGTTTTTATCCGCTTTTGTTTTCATTCTTTTTTTTCTTTTACAAATGCTCAATAGTAAAGTTATCAACCCTGTTTTCTTTTCGTGCATCACAAAGCCTGACTGTACGTGTTTCTGCTGACTCCAAGAGTGAAAAGTGGATGCAATTTGCTTTAGGTGACAATAATGGGAAAGCCGTTAAGATTCATCTTAACGAGACAAAACAAAACGGTGTTGTTTTATTCTAATTTTAGCTCGATTTTCACTTAATATGTAAGGCGCTGGTATAAATTATTGAAACTTTAAAGCAACACAAATAGCTGCTGCAGTGAGAGAGGCTTGGAAACACAGTTGCTCAAAATCTTCAGGATTTACTTGTCTTGGTGTCTTATTCAGTTACTCTTTTAATTTCTTTTATATCCCTACTCTCTTGAGGCTCTTTCACGCCTCTGCCATGTCCACTGTAGCTCTGTGACATAGTTTCCTCATTGCTGGTGTTTGACATGCTGCCATGAAGAGAGATGCAGAAGTCCAAGAGATGACCCCGACAGGAGTCCAGCGTTACTGTGACTGGTTTTTGCTGACAACATGCCCTAAATGTTATCAAATAGTCCTTTAAAATAAGTTGAAATTGATATTTTGTAATGGTCCTTTTTTTCTGTCTGACTGACTCAAGACCAGTAAAGACCTTCTGGGTATGATTTAACCTTTTGAGTCACCTTTTGAGTTTCATTGCAGTTAAAACTTGTCAGTATTTCACAGCTCTCAGAGGCCAGAATCAAGGTTGCAGTAAGTAATTCACTATTTATTTGCCTCATTTCCACCTGATCATCTGACCGATCAGAGCAGACTGCTCTGTACAGCCGACCTTACAGCAGTTAAATGAGCTCTTTAGGCAAAAAGGTGAATGGCAATATAAAGTATATGCAAACGTTTCTGTACATTGAGCATATATTCCGATAGTGTTGAAATTACAAAAACAAATTGAACTATGTAAGTAAGCACAATATGAGCTTTTCATTTGCATTTTGATTTTGATTTTTTTTCTTTTTTTTTTATTTCTTTACACATGTCCCACTTCTCTGAGCGCTATTACACCAAAAAGTGCAACGCTCAAAGTCCAACAAAGGCTTAAAGATGACATTGTACAATATGAGGTATAGGAACAAAGTCAAATGCGGGATAATTTGAAATTTTAACCGAAGAGTAAATTTGCGTTGCTTTTTTTGTGTGAAAATATTCAGCAGTTCTAAACTCGAGATGTAACCATGGCATTTTGGAAAACTGAAACACACCTTTGTTTTTCCAAAGTTCTCGTGACAGAGCAGCTTTATCCAAACACCCGTCATCTACTGTGATGTGTGTGATTGTGTGTGCTTACTGTACTGACAGTTTCTTTTCCCTTTGCTTAATTAATCTGGGCTTGCCAACACGTTTTTGGAGAGGCATTTTACACCTCGCTGCATTGGTTGGGAATATATCCCTTAACTCTAATACACATGGGTCTAATAACAGGCATGTGTCTCTGACAGCATTAGGATTTATACAAAAAAAAATGCTTTGCATGATTTGTTTTATTTCATGTATTTTTTTGCCAAATGATTTTTCTCGATAATGTTGAATAACATATTGTGATGACATGAATCAGTGTCTCACTGGTGCTGCTCCACTTTTCTCTCTGCTGCTTAGAAATGTAGCCACCTTGGATTGTCAGTGTTATTTATTACTGCTGTAATGCAGCAGTGACAAACTGCTGTGTCACGATTGTTCACCCTGCTAAAAGGATTTGTTTTTTTGTGTTTGTTTTTTTTTTTTTGGTGAAGTATGAATTCAGGAAAGACGGCTCCACCTTGCTGACTGTGAACTCATTTTTTGAATCGCTGAATTGGGAAGATGCCACTGAGCCGTTTCCAAAATCAGTTAATCCCTTCTTGTCGTATCTCCCCCTTTGACTCCCTTTTTCACCTCCATCCCTCCATCTTCCCTGAAACTTGTCCCCTCTTCATTCTTTCTCCCTGTCAATCTGTAACATTTCTCTCCACAGTTATGTCTGTTCACAAGAAGTGTACTAAAAGAGAAAGTGCACTTACGTCGATGCTTCTCTCTGTGGAATTAAAGGCCCTTTCTCAAATGCAGTCTGGTCTTGTGGTATGTACAGTCCCTTCAGTGTGACTCAAAAGATTGCTGTATTGTATCAGGGACTGATTTAAATAGAAATATGTCTCCAACATAGCAATAAGCAGCACCAGCTCCTGGGCTGCCTGACCTTTTCGAGAGTGTTTTCCACATTAGTATTCCTTGGGAAAATTAGATGTGGGTATTCAGAAGGTCCTTTGTGAGGGTGTTGGCTCTCTATTATGATGAAAGCAACACCAGATGTGCTCATTAAAAAGGGTCAACTCCCATTAAAGACGTGTGTCTGGAGGCAGCAATAGTTTCACATAAGCAGATAACCTGGGGAAAAAAATGTAAATGAATAATATCAGCCATTATCCACCTACTTTCAGCCACAACGCCCTGCAGCTCCTCTGGTGCAGCTGCTGTTGACACAGATGGTGGGCGGTTGGTCTCTCCTTTTATTTACTTGATTACAGAGAAGTAGTCTATAGCGTCATTCTGCTCATACCCCCTCTTTTATCCTCCTTTGTATTCTGTTGGTTAAAATAATCTTAAAATGAAACTACTGGGTAATAATTAGTGAACATACATTGCTGGTAGCAGGACTGTTAGAACAGTATAATGTATAAATATACGATAAACAACTGAATCTACCATCACAGTCATCAATGCTGTTCTGACAATGACGATTATTCAGCTACTTGTTTTATTAGTTACTTATTTTATGAGCGCTCCCACCGAGCTGACATTTATAGATTTGAGTAAAATGTTTACTCCATTAGATGCGATGTCATGACATTTACATCAGATACACGGAGCAAATCCTCTTCTTCTATTTGATACATAGCAACATCTAAACTCTTGTTTTTATTTGTTTCCTGCCTTCACATTTACATCAGCTGTTGCTGTTATTGGTTTGATTTATTCAAAAACATAAAATCATATTAAGTATTTGAAAGTGAGCTAACATTGTGTTTGATTATAATCATAAGCAGGAACACCACCGTGTAAATATTAGTCTAAACTGTGTGATGGGTGTATAAAATGAGCTCAGGGAGAGAAACATTGTTGATTAAAACAGTTGGTTGCAAATTACAACCAAGCCAAGCGGTTTTATTTGACTGGACATGTCCTCCAGTTTGTTACGGCGACACGATGAGACAGCACCGCCACACTCTCACATACGACTGCGTGGTTCATCCTGACAGATCAGTTTAAGAGCAGGTTCCATGAGCACCGACCCGGCATTATAAGAGCACATCAGGATATGGAAACGCATGAAGGTTGATGTACCGAAAATACTCAGTGACCAAATGTGCACTGCGTGGGACCTGGACCTGTCAAGCCAGAACATGTCACTGCTCCTGCTGTATCTTTTGACTGCAAAAGAAGTCACTCAGGACAGGGATAGTCTTCCCCAGCAGGCCAGATCCGCTCAGGGATCATTGTTAAGGTTATCAGTTTCACGTCTGCGGTCTCAAGTTGATGCATGTTTCCACATTCTGTAAAGATCCACCTGAACTGACACTATAAATGTTTCTCTTCTGTATTTTTTTTTATATTTTCCATCTTTACTCTACAGGAGGTACCCTGTGAGAAACTAAGAAGGTAAATATTAACTTGATATCTGTGCAGGGTGAAAGACATTTCTCCACTCTGTTCTCTGCGGTATCACAGTTTTGCAATAAGATGTGAAGTCAGGTGGAAATAAAGCCAGTGAGGCTGAGTAAGTCACTCTTATGGGTCTGTGATGTCACAGTATCCTGCAAATGTGAATGAAAAACACATTTCCACTGTTAGGCATCCCCAAACAGAATCTAAGTTGTCGTCCACGTTGCAGCCCAGCTCTCCCTCATTGACCCTGAGACTGACCCTGAACACGCCAAAGCAAATATGGAAAGTATCGTCTCAGTATTCTTCTCAGTTCATCTCCTTTTTTTTTCTTAAAAACAGTATGTCCATATTATTAGGTTTTCTTCTGCAAGGACATGAACTTTTCTTTGTCGGTGGCTGTTGAAATTCTAGGATTTTGACTTTTCTTTACAGCACCAAAGTGTGTAATTTTCCTCCATCCAGGAAGACTGTTACATCAGCCTTGGTTTCCTCCCTCCCTCTCTCTCGCTCTTTCTGTCCTTCCTTTCCATTCCCAGAAATTCCTTCCAAAGACGAGGTCAGTAAGTTGTGGGTCTGTGTGCATCAGCTCACAGCAGATGTGGAATATTCCTCCAGACAGATGGTTTCATAAGAAGGAGAGAAGAACTTGCGAAGAACTTGTAAGTCAAATTCATACTTTTCTCAAACGTGAAATCCGTATCTACGCTGATCTAGAGGAAGTTTGTGTGAGCTTGAGTCAAGTAACGGACTGAAATCATGAAGGAAAATCTATACTGTTACGCAAATTATGCAGCAGCAGAAGTAATAGATTTTAATCACCTGTATAGGTAAAATTAGTTAAGTATTTACTATGTATATATAAAAAAGAAAGAAAGGGATTGATCATAACAAGACCATAGAAATTAAAAGTCTTGGGAAACCACATGTAAGTTCCTTTTTTTAGTTTAATTTTGAGTCATAGTGCACTCTGTAAAATGATTGTGAAATGTTGGATGTGTGAAAGGCAACAACCTTAACGAACCTTTTCAAAGTGAATCAAGTTTGGTTCACTGAGTATTATGGTGGCCAACAACAGGACAATATAATCCAATCTTTCCTAATTGTATGCTTATCTAATTAGTTGAATCCTTCTTGTATGCTGCTCTCTTTCAGCAGAGTCATGTTGATGATTGCAAATTATCCTAAACTGAAATATAAAACACAGCCTTTAAATGAGGAAGATTTGCTCTCATGATATGTGAAAGATGCTGGTAAAATAATTGTTTATGTTGGTTTCCACTTGTTTTATTTATTGAATGTGCTACTTTCTGTATCTGACCTCCCTTTCAGGAGTGCAGCTTCCAGAGAAGCGATGAAGATCATGGAGGTTAATGTGGTCACCAGCCATCTCTTCTGTATTCTGCTGACTGTAATCGTGAAGGCTCAAGTCAACCCAGGTATCCTCGGGCTTCTGCGCTAAGCTGGCAGGTGGCAGTTAGTCGTGTTAAGAAAGTAAAGTTCACCCTCCTCGCTTTACAAAACAATCTCCAGTAGTGGCAGAACCAGAGCCAAACGTCTGGAAATGTAATGTTAAAGACGTAAAAAACTTTTTTAATGAACCTGACAGAGTAGCGTGGCGGGGAGAAAGCAGGCTGAGGTGGGTGGGCTCAGAGTGGCGGAGTGTGTATGAGCGTGTATGCGGTTTACCTCATGGTCAAAAAGCAAATATCCTCAGAACAAGCAGACCTTTCACAAGTGAGGGGGGAGCCTTTGTGGAGGAAAAAAAAAGGTAAAATATTTGGAAACATACTTTGAGATACCACTCCCACCCATACATGCACATTCCTTCTCACAAATTGACAGAATTAACAGAATATTTTCACAATCAAAGCTTTGTTTCTTAATCTCCTCACACACAACGTTCATGAAACTGCAAATAAAACACAAGTAATGACAATACAAACAATTATCTATCTTTTTTAATGCTGTAAGGCCTCTTCTGTTGTTGTCAAGCCTCTTTATCGCACACAACGTCGATAGGCCTCGAAGCTGTTAACATTTCTTTAACATCTCTGTCACATAGATCACGAAGACCAACGATAAACGAAGCACAGGCAGCTCAGCAGACACTCCCTTCCCATTTTGCTTAGGCTGGCACCTACACAGTGATGCCTCTGTTTGGCTTTAGAGGCCTTTGCAGGGCTGCAGGAAGAGGGCTGGGGGGGAAGGGACGGGCACTGACCACTTAGCACTCAACTCTTCATGTCCTGCAAATATATAGAGAGGAAAAAAATGGCATATGAAAGCATTTATTCTATCGCACTCACATGGACAAACAGGAGAGCATCAGTGATGCCTGTGTGTTGCCTGTGTGTTTACAGAAATGTGTCGTTATCCTCTTGGCATGACCGGTGGACAAATTCAGGATGAGGACATCTCAGCTTCCAGCCAGTGGTCTGAGTCCACTGCTGCAAGATTTGGAAGGCAACTTTGATAACAACTTTTTTTTTTGTCTAAATAGATAAGCTCTCTGTTCATGTCATAAAACAGCATGCAAAACCTAACTACCTAGTCTCTGCCCACCTCCCTTCTTTCCTTGCACCCTTGACCGTCATTTTGTCTTGCTCGTCTTCAGACTTGACTTTGACAACGGAGACGGCGATGGGGCCTGGTGTCCCGACATCATGTCAGAGCCAGACGGGCTCAAAGAGTACCTCCAGGTGGACCTGCGCTCACTGCACTTCATCACGCTGGTGGGCACCCAAGGTCGCCATGCCGACGGCATGGGGAACGAGTTTGCCCAGAGATACCGGATCAAGTACAGCCGTGATGGCAAGAAGTGGATGAGCTGGCATGACAGGAAGGGAAGGCAGGTGAGCACATCTGAATATAACTCTGCATTAGGGTTTCTTTCTCTGATGCTTCACACGGTTCTGTTTTTAATTTAAAAATAATTTTCATATTATTTGAACCTGATCTGAGACAAAGTGTTGATTAAAGCAAAAACTGGACCACTAAATTCTGGACCTCTAGAGACAAGCTTTATTCTACATTTGACTATTTTTTATATGTAACAAAAGAGTCTTAAGATTTAAGTTTAAAATATAAAAACCTGTTAAATTTTCCGCATCATGACAGTAAGTTTCGAACTGCTAAACTATAACTGAACCTTGTTTGTATATTCATTTTCTGCTATGATTTGTACTCTTTTACTACCTATAACTCGCTTTGACCGGATATATGTTGCATAAGAGACTTGAAAAACAAAATAAAAATACTAAACACATGTTATGCAGACAGGTGATGTGACACCCACACAGTTTGTAATAGGTACATTTTGTATTTATTATATTTCACATATATAACATTCATTAATGTAAGAAAACTTTTGTTCATAGAAGGGTGTTTTTCAGTCTTATGAAATGTTTCTCTTCTTTTGGTTATGGACGGCACAAGAGAAAAAAAGGAAGTTTTAGTTTTGTAGTGACATAATGAAATGTGTAAACTTTTAAATCTTTAGTAACACCGGTGTTGGATCATATTTTTGACTTCCATAGTTGATTTTGCAATTTGTTCTGATATGGTGCCTAGTTTTTGGTCAATGAGACTTTGAATCAAAGGGCATATTCTGTCTTTTGTAACTAAAGCTGACATAATTTCCTAATGTAGTGATGATTTACTGTCTGTTTGGTAGTGATTTGTGAAGTTAGGAATGATCTTGATCTTTGGTTACATCTGCTTCTTGGTTGACTGTTGGATCTGATGAGGTCGGTTGTGAGGTCTTCACCTGTGTGTGTGTGTGTGTGTGTGTGTGTGTGTGTGTGTGTGTGTGTGTGTGTGTGTGTGTGTGTGTGTGTGTGTGTGTGTGTGTGTGTGTGTGTGTGTTTGTGTGGATATATGGCGTTAAAAGTCAATTCCTAGACACTCACACTCCAGTAGAGCGTGGACACAAAATAAAGCAGTAGATGGTGCAGCTGCAGACTCCTTCTCTACTCCGTCGTGCCCTGACCTCCAGCTGTGTTGTAACATATCAATACCTCAGGTTGTTCTTTGTGCAGTCTTTCTAACAGTTTTTGGGTGCACTTAAGGTTTCTACGGCCCAGCAAATGCAAACTGCATGGTTTGTCAAGCAAAGATGGGCCTTGATAATCCTCAGTAGTGACCGTACATGCTCTCCTCAGGACCTCTGGGAGCCTCTCTGCCCTGCCACATTATGTCCATGAGTGATTTAGATACCTAATGTAAATAGTCCAGGTTCAACCATAGAGACTCATGAACATGGCTTTTTTGTACACCTTGATCTTGGTTGCCAGCTTGATGTTCTTGTAGTTCATCACATGGGAGCGTAGGAGGCCAAGGGACTTACTGATGTAAAGCTGTTTATCTGAGGCCATTTGAAAAGGGGACTTTAGAGCAATGGAAAAAGGTACTCAAATCTGATAAGTTTAGATCTACCCTGTTCTGGAATGATGGGAGCAGCAGAGGATGTGACGCTCCCATCTCCGTATGATCTGGTATTGTTTCACGTGGTAAAGTGTATGTTGGACCGCATCTGACCATCTTGAACATACCGAATGACCTGGTTTTTTTTCACCAACTGATTTTTTTGGTACCTGATTTCACAGGCATATTTCAAAGTATTACTGTCCCCTTTAGCTGAGCCTATGTTTACATAGGTTTTCGTATTTAGCCATGATACATTTCACTCAATCTAAACTAAGTCTCCCCTCTCTTATTCTGACAGGTCATCGAGGGCAACAGAAATGCATATGATGTAGTCCTTAAGGATCTGGAGCCTCCCATCGTAGCTCGTTTCGTTCGCTTCATGCCCGTGGCAGACCACTCCATGATCGTGTGTATGAGAGTGGAGCTCTACGGCTGTGAATGGCTGGGTTTGTCATCTCTGTCCCATCTCTGTCCCCAGAGTTCAGGAGACTCAAGTGAAAATGCTGCTTATGTACATGACATCCTTAAATCAGTCCTTACAGTTTATTTTTCACTTTCCCATTTCAGATGGTCTGGTATCTTACAGCATTCCAGATGGACACCAAATGATCTACCGAGGCCTGGATGTGTTCTTTAACGACTCTGTGTATGACGGCACGTCAGCTGAAAGGTCTGAATTGAATTAATCCTAGAAGCTGTGAGTAAGCAGGTTTTGGAGGAAATGACTACATTTCAACTTGTCAGTAAGTTTTTGCGAAAATACAGTCATTTCCTCTAAAACTGACTGGTAATGGGATTTTTCCGAAAAAAGTAATTACTGATATATGCATATGAAAAAAAATAATCCCTTCACCAGGCTGACAAAGGGTCTGGGCCAGCTCACAGACGGCACCTGGGGCCTGGATGATTTTCTACACAGTCATATTTACGGCATGTGGCCCGGATACGACTATGTAGGATGGAGCAACAACACTTTCCCCAAAGGTTACGTGGAGATGATCTTTGATTTCGACGACATAAGGAACTTTACATCAATGAAGGTAAGGGTTGAATCTAGGAGAATGTTTGAGGTTTTTTTCAGAGAACAGCGTGAAAGAGGAATATTTTTAAAACTGCTGAGCTGACACTATGCTAATTGGAGCTGTGACATTCGGGGCCAGAACCCTTCCTCTGCAGCTGCTGCACATTTTATTGGGATATAAAATGTTACAGAATAGCCATGCAGTAGGGAAAATACAAATCATGTGCATTCCTGGAAGACTGCAACATAACAACGGGCAAGCTGCACGAAACACGATTTTGTCTTTTTTTAGCCATGTTTTCCGTCACCGCAGGTCCACTGCAATAACTTGTTCAGCCGTGGAGTGAAGGTGTTCAGACAGGTCACTTGTTACTTCCGATCAGGATCTGAATGGGAGGCGGACCCGGTGACTTTCAGGCCCACTGTTGACAATGTCAGCCAGAGTGCCCAGTTTGTCACCGTGCCCCTCGGCGATCGCACAGCCAGGACCGTCAAGTGTCGTTTCCACTTCAGCGATGTGTGGATGCTCTTCAGTGAGGTGGCCTTCCAATCAGGTACAAAAAAACAGTTCAGGTGTTGGTGTCCTTTGAAACTTTTAACTTCCCAGCAGGATGCCAGAATGTTTGCTGCACTGTAACTGCCTGCTGTCCGACATGACCATCCACCCGTCAGATTTGACCTCCCTCTTTGTTTTATGCATCCTCCCTTTCACAGGTTCTGCAGTGTATAACAGTTCATTTTCTCCTCGCAAACATGGACATCCCACAAACACACTGCCAGGTTGGCACCTGAACGTTTTTTCTTTTAGTTCCTCTTTTAAATGTGAACAGTGTGACAGTCAAGTGGAGAAAACCACAGACAACAGAGTGTAGACAGGCTGAGCAGGACTTCTTAAATATCACTATCCTTAGGCCACAAATTAAAGTTTTTTAAAAGTAACACTAATCTAAATTATAATTTATAATTTTTATCACTTTAATATATTAAATGTTAAATGTTTTTCATCCTACAGTTTACTAATGATTTTGTTAAGTTTAAGGAATTGCACTGTTTAAACAGTTTAAACAGGGTGACAGGATTTTTTGTGGTTAAACACTGCCCCCTGCTGTCAATATTATAAACTGCTACGATTTAAGTTTTGATAAACGGGGTTTAAAAAAATATCTTAACACAACCCTAAGGGAATTATGAGGAATAAAGGGTTTTTTCGTTTTTTTATCTATGTACAATACATGGCATTGTGACTTATGTCTGTATTATATCCGTTATCCCTATCTTTGTCAGGTGATGACCCCACTCACAAAGTGGATGACAGCAACACAAGGATTCTAATTGGCTGCTTGGTGGCCATTATAGCCATCTTATTAGCTATCATTGTCATCATACTGTGGCGGCAGGTCTGGCAAAAGATGCTGGAGAAGGTTAGAAAACAGTATTTATTTTATTATTATCACTGATTTGATGCCTTACCATTATTTTGGTATATTAACGTACAAATAATCAAACTGAAGCCAAGATTCTTGTCGCAACGTGAGCCACTCAGGTTTGATTAGTGGTAAATGAGGTGTCCTTCGTGCACGTATGCCTGGTATGCAAGTTGCAAGGCAAAGGCCAGCTTACAAAGAAATATATAGTTGATGAAAATTAGAAAAAGAATCTGAAAAACTTTAAAGACGGGACCTGCATGACATTTGAAATTTAAATATTAGCTGTTTTTTATAAATCACAGATCACTTAATGGTCTGTTAGTTGATTATGTCCAACATATTTAGACATAGATTGGTGAAAAGGAATCAAAGTTTAATTTAATTATGTTAAAGAAATTCTGTGAGTTAAATTTATGGATATTATAATTATTATTACATGTAGGCATCCCGTCGCTTGTTGGATGATGAGCTCACAGCTCGTCTTGCCATCCAGAACCAGGCCTTCTCCTTCCATCACTCCTCTCTGTCCAGCGATGGTGGCTCCACTTCCTTCTCCACCTACGAGAGAATCTACCCTCTCTGTGCTGACTACCAGGAGCCTTCTCGCTTCATCAGGAAACTGCCAGAATTTGCTCAGTCCACTGAAGACCTGGGTAAGCCGGCAAAAGGGAAACATAGAAATTTCACCGGACTATACCAAAGCTTCTGCTGCTGAATTACGCGGCTCCCTTCCAGGGTCCCACACCTCTGGCAGAGCGCTTGCAGCCACTGGTCCAGAGGGTGCTCCTCACTATGCAGAGGCAGATATCATCAGTCTGCAGGAGTCTTCAGACAGCAGCACACACTCCATCACAGCCGTCAAGATGAATCTCTTTGCTGGCACCGTTTCATCCATGAGAGAGTTTCCCAGAGAGAAGCTAACCTTCAGGGAGAAACTGGGAGAGGGACAGTTTGGAGAGGTACGTTCACTTTTGTAGCTCTTTTTATCGGCACGGTTGTATCGGTACAACTCAGTCACCTTTGCCATCATTAACCTTTTGTCACTTTCAAGCTATCATTAAAAAAAAAAAACAAAAAAAAACAAACAAAGAGAAAGTCATGCTTTGTGGCAAAAGCACCGGAGTGTGAAACACTATGACTCCACACTAAACACTGACTCCACTTAGAGGTATTAAAGAGAGCTAAACACAGAGCTCCAAGAGGTGCCAAGTGGATGATGGACTGTTTTACCACACAGGTGCACTTGTGTGAGGCTGAGGGCATGCAGGACTTTTTGGATGAGGATTTGCCTATTGAAGGAAACAATGAGTCACCTCTGCTGGTTGCTGTTAAAACACTCCGGGAAGATGCAAACAAGAATGCAAGGTACAGATGCTTGCTCAAAGGACTACGCCATTTGTCTCAGTCTCTGTTCATTCAGCTGTCAATCACTGTGTGTCCCTGCGGTGCTGCAGGAATGACTTCCTGAAGGAGATCAGAATCATGTCTCGTCTACGGGACCCAAATATTGTCCGCCTACTGGCGGTGTGCGTTGACACAGATCCTCTGTGCATGATCACGGAGTACATGGAAAATGGAGACCTGAATCAGTTCCTGTGCAAGCTCCGACTGAAGGAGGCGCTTGATGAAGACAAGCCAGGGCAAGAGGAAGAGAAGGACATGGTCAGGTAAAATCCTGCCTGAGCATTTAGTTGCAAAAAAAAAATAAAAAATATGCAGAGGCAAACAGCCAACTGGGTATATTTGGACAATACACTCACAGTTAGTATTTTGTCTCTACTCTGACTTTGTGTGTTCTTAGCTACATTAAGCTGATTGGCATGGCAATGCAGATTGCATCTGGTATGAAGTACTTGTCTTCTCTCAACTTTGTCCACCGTGATCTGGCTACCCGCAACTGCCTGGTGGGGAAGAACTACACCATAAAGATCGCTGATTTTGGCATGAGCAGAAACCTGTACAGAGGGGATTACTACCGCATCCAGGGCCGAGCCGTTCTTCCTATTCGCTGGATGTCCTGGGAGAGCATCCTCCTGGTGAGTGTTCAGAAGACCTGGGACAGCCCCGTCCTTTAAGCTGAGTTTGGACTGTATACAGTTTTTCATGTGTAATGGTTAATGCATGCTAAACTTTATTCAGTTATAACATGCATGAAGTCAGTGTTAGGTTCTTCATGGATTTAAGCGTTATGTTGTGTCCTCTCAGGGTAAGTTCACCATGGCCAGTGATGTCTGGGCATTCGGAGTAACTCTGTGGGAAATCCTGACTCTGTGCAAGGAGCAGCCCTACTCTCAGCTCTCTGATGAACAGGTCATTGAAAATACCGGCGAGTTCTTCAGGGACCAGGGCAAGCAGGTGAGCCTCACCCAGGTTTAGACAATAGAGGTAAAAAAAATGGGGCTTGAAATTTTCGTTTTGTATTCTGTTTACTTTATGCTCTCAGGTGTACCTGCCAAAGCCTCCCTGTTGTCCTGATCGGATCTACCATGACCTCATGCTGAGCTGTTGGAAGAGAAACTCCAAGCAAAGGCCCAGCTTTCAGGAGATACACACTCAGCTGATGGAGAGCATGGCATAGCGGGTGCAAGGCAGAACTTCTCTCTGCCGTGAACTGTCTCCCTTGTTTCATCAAATCAGAGTCACCACCTCAAATGTTGATGTCCCTGTTAGTGCTCACGTGTCACAATAGTGTTTTTAATAATGAAATATAAGAAGAATACCCCACACACTTGAAAAACACACTGATATTGTGCAGTTAGCACTAGTCACAAAGTGCATTCACAAACCTCTGTGTATCTTTTATTTCCTTGATTTTCTTATGCTGTGTCTATAGAGTATATTTATAGAGTGTGCCATGGTAATCCCAGGTAACACAGTTGTGAATAGTTTTTAACCACGTTTGTACATATAAGTCTTTTACTGCACTTATGGCTGAGAATGTGGGATGTCTGACCCTTTTTTTCAAAATTTCTATTTATGCTCGTTATTTTTTCTGGATGCCAATGTCTTTTACTTTTCCAATGTTTATTCTCATATTTTATTCATGTGGGGGGGTTTTTGTACCATTGTAGTAATAAAGTCATTGTATAAAGTTAAAGAGTAGAAAAGAGCCAACATAAATACCTTAAAAACAGAAGGTTTCTGTTAAGAAAGAATAAATTATATTAACATTTTTTAAAGAATTTCTTTTCTTCTCCAAGTGGCATTATTAGTGAAAAACCCATGTTAAAAACATCTTAGAGTTCAACGTTTTACTGTGAGAACATTTATTCACAAATGGTAATCATTCAAGACAGTGGCCAACCTTCTGAGGAGAGGACTACCCAGCAAACCCACCCCATAGTCAGACCGTGTAATGCTCAGAGACATACGAAGCTACAGCTCAGACCCTACAGAGCTCTCTGTTTAAAATTAAGTTAAATATTAGCATTTGTATTGACAATTAGAAGAAAGCTGTCACCCTGTTTCATGATTCACTGAAATGTAAAAAGCTCTTCTTCGAAATATCTGGCTGTTCAGCTACAGGGTCTGTCTTGAGACAAGTTTGTGAGCACAGCTCAAATGAAACCTTTAACCAAGTCTACTCCTCCACTTCCACTCTGTGCGGTAACTCCGTAAATGAACTACAAGAGAACTTCCACTCTAAAATTTCCGATGTCATTGATTCTATTGCTCCCACGAAGGTGAAGGTTGTCTCTGCCCCACTAGCAAAAAGTGAAAAAAGAGAGAGTTGAAAAGCTGAATGAAGGTGGCAAAAGACTGGACTCCAGGTTCACTATGATATTACCCGTCATGGCATCTGATCGGATTCAAATAGTAAACTCATCCCTTTTGTCAGGTGTTTTCTCCCAGACCCTGAAGACAGCAGTCATCTGTTGTCACTGTTGAAAAAGAACAATTTGGACAAGTTCCTAATGCAAAATTAGACCCATATTAAATCTTCTGTTCGTCAGCAAGGTTATTGAAAAATACCTTCTTAACTCTGACCAACTGCTTTGCCGTCTTCAAATCCGGTTTTCATGCTCACCACAGCACTGAGACTGCCCTTGTCAAGGTGTTCAATGACATCCATATAAATACAGACCGTGGTAGAACCACAGTGCTGGTATTATTGGACCTCAGTGCAGCATTTAACGCCGTTGACCATGGCATACTCTTAGAGCAATTGGAGATTTGGGTTGACTTTCCGGCACAGTACTTGACTGGTTTGGGTCTTACTTAAAGGACAGGGACTACTTTGTTTCAATAGGTAATTTTACATCAGAATCAACAAAAGTTTCATGTGGAGTTCCTCAAGGTTCTGGCCTGAGACCCATCTTCTTTAAAATCTGCATGCTTCCACTAGCTCAGATAATAATAAACAACAAGATAAGTTACCATAACTACGCAGATGACAACAACTTTACATTACAACGTCACCAGGTGGCAATGAGCCCATACCAGCATCGAGTAGATGCATAGAACAAATCAATGATTGGATGTCCAATAACTTTTTTTCACCAAAACAAAACTGAAGTAGTTTTTATTTGGACCAAAAGAAGTGTGTTTAAGAGTCGGCATACAGCTTCAGGTATTACAGCTACAAACCACTGATAAGGCCTGGAATCTGGGTGTAGTCATGGACTCAGAGCTGAACCTTCGGAGACACATTAAAACAATTAAAAAACAGCCTTCTATCACCTGAAGAACATCTCCAGGATCACAGGACTAATGTCTCAGCAGGACTTTGAAAAAACTCATCCATGCGTTTATCTTGATTAGAACGCCGTTGCCCGAGTTCTCACTAGAACTAAGAAAGTGGACCACATAAGTCCAGTTCTGAGGTCCTCACACTGACTCCCTGTATCTCAGTGGACAGACTTTAAAATGCTTCTGTTAGTTTATAAATCAATGAATGGTTTAGGACCAAAACACATCAGAGACTTGTTGTTGCCATATCAACCACCCAGACCTCTCAGGTGTTCTGGTTCAGGTCTGATCCGTGTCCCCAGAATCAGAACCAAACATGAAGAAGCAGCATTCAGCTTTTATGCTCCACTGATCTTGAACAAACTTCCAAAAAACTGCGGGAATGCTGAAACCTCAGTTCCTTTAAATCAAGGTTCAAACTCATTTGCTTACAGCTGCTTTTGACTGAATTATTTAAAACATTCTCAATTTAGATTTAAAGAATGTTAATTTCAGTACTAGACTGTAACTCTAGCTTAAGTCTCACTTTTCTTTACACTGCACTGTAACTCGTTTTTTCCCTCTCTCTTCCTTTTTCATATTTTTATTGTGTAAAGCACCTTGATTTGCCTTGTTGCTGAAATGTGCTACACAAGTTAAACTTGCCTTGCTTTGCCTTGTCTTGCCTTGTTGTCACTGACATGACCGTGAACTCCCCTGGATAACAGAGTATTACAGTGGCAGATGTGAGAACATCTGTCCAACAGCTGAAACTGGGTCTAAACTGGGGAATAAAAGTGGACAATGATCTCAAGCAAACAACAAATCAACAAATCCATAACAAGACACAGGTATCAATGTTTTGTAATGATATCGCCAAGTGAGAAACACAAAAAAATTAAAATAAATAAATAAATAAATAAATATGCACAATCAATGCATAATGATCGAGGTGTGTCTTTTTGCTTTTAGTTCCGTTTTGGACCTTGTCGCGTCCCGTAGTGGAAGCTGATTGGTCAGCCGTTTGTTGACATCCAGTCACGCCACTGACGTGTGCGTGGTGAGTGCGGGGAGCGGCGTCGGACGACGGGCTGAAACTCGGGTTAAAACGGCCACGGCTGGTTTCAAAGTGTCTGTCTGCTTTTGAGTGTAAGTCTGGTCAGACATGGAGAAAGTTGTCATCGTAACCGGCGCGAACAGGTGAGTGAACGCGGATGAACGTTTACGCGGGAAAGCACGACTTTTAATGTAAATTAAACTAACAGCTTTAAAAAAAGAAAAACAACTCACATCTTGAAGTAATAAATGTTGTGGAAAAACCAATTAACACCTCTGTATAATATGTTTTAACCGCTTTCTGGACTAAGACTGAGTTCATTAGATTATCAGGAATAAAAACGTGAGACAAGATAAAAGTTTAGTAGATTTAATTTCAGCAGTTACATGTAAGTGCGGTCAAACATACATCAGGCGTCTCGATGCAGGAATGACAATGATTTTCAGGTTTCACAGTAATTTTGAATCACACAACAATGAAGACTAAACAACAACAAGTCCCACGCTGTGTGTACGTCAGCAGAGCAGGGAAACAAGGACCAGAACAAACATGAATCTGCACAAACTGAACCATCAGGAGGCCACAGAATATTTTAAAACCAAGATTTAAGTCTGATCATAAGAGGTCAAAGAATATGTTAAAGCCAAGATATGAATCTGACCATCAGTCAGGTCACAGATTTAATATATCCATCACAATAAACATAAATGCTTTATATGTGTCGTCATTACTTCCTCTCCAGTAATAACACTCTAAACCAGTCCTGCACGAACTGATTCCCTTAATCTGTGAGAAGATGACAGTGGCTCGTGTCTGTGTTTGCCTGGCATCTGCAGCGGCATCGGCCTGGCCTTGTGTGAGAGGCTGCTGAGAGAGGACAGTCAGATTCGGCTCTGTCTGGCTTGCAGAAACATGCAGAGGGCCGAGGCTGCCCGTACTGCCCTCCTGACGTCTCATGCCAGCGCCCGAGTTGACTTATTACACCTGGATGTGGGCTGTGTGCAGTCGGTGATCAGTGCTGCTGAGGACGTCAAGACCAGGTGAGACTCCTTCTACACTGCTGATTGTCTGGTTGCCTCATTGTTTTACAGTTTCACCGCCGCGATGCAAACTACGAAGATGTACACTGAGATCTGTTGATTTTTAACGCTGTGTATTTCAACAGGTACAACAAAATTGACTTTCTGTACCTAAATGCAGGAATTATGTCCAATCCAACAGTGGACATCGGGGCATTTTTCAAAGGTCTTTTTTCCAGGTAAAGCAAACTCATGATTCACTTTACTTGTTTACTTTGTTTGCTATTGCCTTCAAATGAGATCGCCACTTACCTCGTTTGTGTCCCGCTACAGGAATGTTATCAACATGTTTGCGACAGCAGAAGGTCTTTTAACGCAGGAGGACCGACTCAACTCAGACGGCCTGCAGGACATTTTTGCTACTAACCTTTTTGGTCATTTTCTCCTGGTACGACACAGACTGCACACAGACTTGCTTGATTTGGCGTAATGTAGTTTTCAGCGTTTTATTACGGCAACCACATGTAGCAGTGTTGTTTGCATGTGCAGTTAAAAAACAAGAAAAAGTAACTAGTGATAGATGCAGGTTTTAAAGCTAGACTATGGAAACTGGGACTGATGGAAACTTCTGTTTTTGGACTGTTTCAGTGGTAAAATCTGCTCATTCTGCAGTAATTTCTTTAGTTCAAACCAG
The DNA here is from genome assembly GCA_014839995.1 of Xenentodon cancila. Taxonomy (NCBI): domain Eukaryota; kingdom Metazoa; phylum Chordata; class Actinopteri; order Beloniformes; family Belonidae; genus Xenentodon; species Xenentodon cancila. The sequence continues at coordinate 22,335,947 of CM026207.1, read as the reverse complement.
TTTTTACAGCACTAGTTCAGGCACCACCTGGATTTAACAAAGCAAACACGTAAGAGCGTCTTATTGAAAAGATACTGCAGTGGGCAGCTTATTAACAAAGCACAGCGTTCACTGAAACTACTTATTTTAGGATCACAACTGTACATTTAAAAATGATAGCAGTGAATCATCTCCACCAAACTTACAAACTGAATAATGATGATTGTGGTCAGTTAAGGTGAACATTATAATTTACAGGAATAGGTTTAATGGTATTAATAAGAACTAACTAGCAGTCTGAAGAGAGCACAAGTTATTGGGACTAAAACAGCTGTGTAGCTTTGAAGAGGACTTTCTAAGGAAAATCCCTTTCAATGATTGAGTTTTTTCATTATTATTCTTCACATTTCTGTCTCTTTGTAGTCACTACCAACTCAAAAACTGAACACTTCCCTGTCACTCAGTTGTGAGGGTCTAGTTCTAGACGTGTTTCATCAGTGAACCGTTAAGATCTGCAGGGAACGATGACGTCACAGTGAGATTATCCATCTTCACGTCCACCTTAACGCTATGCTGTTTGCTGTACCTTGAAAGCGGGTAGCACAAAGCTTCAAAAGAGGTACTTACACCCCATTTGCACTGGATTAAAGTTGTCAGGGGATCCCCAGGCATTTTTACGTCTGTGATTAAGTACTAAAAAATCAAATGACCTACCCTTCATCAGCAAACGCCATGGGCATGGGATCATTTTAATCCCGTCTGAATGCACCTCTCAGTAAGTCAGTGACGTCTGGGCTGGAATGTTGTTTTTTTTCCCTCCTGGGATCAATGTCTGTAAATTACAGTAAAACACAGACTCTGTTTATTCAGTGTGAATGTGCTGAACTAAACACAGACATCGTGGTGTGATTTTAATATTACTGCAGGTTCAGGGGTCATTTAGTTCAATTGTACTTTAGAGTGAAGTCCAGTGGCTGACTCCGCCGCCATAAACCAGCTGTTACAAAGAGAGCACGCTTGAAAAGGCGGTTTTAGGACTGTTTTTATGACCAGCGGTGGCTTCAGTAGGTCAGCTGCAGACTCAGCATTATTTTAGATCCAGTAAAATGTGGTGAACTAGATGAGAGAATATTCTGAATGGGATTTCTCATCAAGAGATGAGATCTTTCTTAACGGGGTAGATGTCTTTCCAAGATGACAATGTCAAGATTCATCAGGCTCCAGTTTGAAAGAGTGGTTCAGAGATCCTCAGGGATCCTTTTACCCATGGATTGATGTTCACACAGTCCAAATATTGACCACATTGAGACACGTTTGGATGTCATAGAGAAGATTTTCATATGGATCCAACACTCCCAACACCAATACAAGATCTCAGAGAAAAATTAATGCAACTCTGGATAGAAATCAATATTGAGATATTCAGTAAGGTGCCACGGCAAATGTGTGCCTTAATCAAAACCAAAGGTGGTCCAACTGAAGATTAGAGTGTGTAATTATGATATGATATCCACGTGTTGACGTTTCAGATCCGGGAGTTGGAGACTCTTCTGTGTCAGCCAGGTCACACATCCAGAGTAGCGTGGACATCTTCAAGCAATGCCCGTCGCTCTGCCTTCAGCATAGAGGACATTCAGCACAGAGACGGGAACGAACCCTACAGCTCTTCTAAATACGCGTCAGACATGCTCAGTCTGGTGCTGAACAGACACAAGAACAGCCAGGTTTGTCTGTGGGACGCTGCTGCTGCAGAAACGATTAATTATGCAAGCTTTTCCATCAAGAGATTACAGCCCTTTGTTTAATATTGTCAATGAAAACTAAAACATGACCAAAATCCTCTTTGTGACAGGGTCTGTTTTCAGCTGTAACATGTCCAGGACTGGTGATGACTAATCTGACCTATGGCATCCTCCCTTCCTTCTTCTGGACTCTCATCATGCCCGTCATGTGGCTGGTGGGTTATGGTGATTTAGTCAATTTGTGTATGTGTGTTCAGTAATGCATGAAAAAAAGGTTTGGGTTGTCTTGTCATATTCTGCGCTTCTCTTTTATCACTAAACAGATAAGGATTTTCACCAACACGTTCACTCTTACGCCGTACAACGGAGCAGAGGCACTAGTAGGTTATCAGCTTTAATCTTCCATGTGACTTTATCTTTTAATACTTGTATGTCAACAATAAATCCACCATAAACATGAATCCCTGCTTTGGTCGTTCATAGCACTGGCTGTTTCTTCAGAAACCAGAGTCTCTGGATCCAAGAGCAAAGTATCACAGTTTAACGTCAGGACTCGGCACAAACTACACTGAGCCTCGACAAGTGAGTAATTACGCAGTGAACTGCTAGAAGTTAAACATTTTTCTTTCTTAGATTTTCATAGTGGTTTAATTGACTCAGTTACATTTCTGCAAGTTTCCTTCTGGTGAACTAATGAAACTACAAACAATGTGGAGCTGTAAAAAAAAAAAAAAACTTGACAGGAAAAATCGTTTATTTGGTGGTTTTTTTCTCTGATTCAGGTCGTAAAAGAAAACAGTGTAGTGTGTTGTGGTCATGTTGCATTATGGGTGCTGTTGTTCTTTGCTTTATGTGTTGTGTTCAGTGCAGATCTGGGGGTTTCTTGCGTCCGTACGGGTTTATGTGAATGTTTATGTATGGCTGTAGAGACGTTACTCTCTTTGCCATACTTTGAACAGTGACTCTCCTAATTCCACACTAGTTTTCTTCTCTTTATCATTTTATGTATTTAATGTTTATCTGTTCAGCCACAGTTATGGGAGTTATGGGGTTTTATCCCGATAAGTTGTCCTATACAACAGCATGGCGCTGCTCAGGGATGACTGACGGATGTCCGACCTGTCAGCAGCTCCTGCTGAAGGGTTCATGTTGCTCGGAACCGGAGCCGGGCTGGGACCAGTTCAGCAGAGATCCAGAAGGATCCTCTTGGCAACCTAAATCAGCTGACGATCCAGTCTAGATCCTGGACCAGCAGGTCAGCGTGGTTAAGATTGGCCCCCTCAAACTCTTTAATGTCTTCTAGTTGGACCAAAACCTCCACAGTTGTGGAAGTGTAGATGAGGCCCTCGGTACTCAGGACCCACTGTTCCTGATGATTCCACATGATCTAGATGTTTCCCTGCAGTACACCTGATCCAGATGACTGGGTCATCACATGTCATCACAGCCTGCTCAAGTCTGTTAATGAGCCATTAATCTGAGCCAGGTTGGAGCTGTGAAACATCTAAAACGCGCAGGACTGGGAAACAATGACATATGCTCATTTATTATTTATTCACAACTGTCTGTCTGCATATATATATATATATATATATATATTTTGCAAAACCTTTTTAAGTCAGATATATCAGCATTTTGATCGTGCTGCAGATGTTCTTTGCTGCAGATGTTGGGTTTTTTGTGTGCAGCTGTGACAGTAAGTGACATATATTATGTATTGGTCATTCAGAGGGTTTAAATTCAGGTAACTGATCAGAGTCCTGTGTTCTTTGCTCATTTTTCAGATGGACGTTGATGATGAGATGTCTGAGGTCTTCTTTTCGAAACTTCTTGAACTTGAGAAAGCAGTCAGAAGGAAACTGCGTGAGAGACACGCTGATGACGAAGTTTATCAGAAGTACGTCAGTGAGATAGAATAGCAGTGACACTTTAAATAATAGTTCATTTTGCAGTATAACTGCTGTTGTTCATTACATCTTTGCACAGAGGACTAATCAATATGATGCATTTCTATAAAATTAAAAAATGCTACTTTGTCTACCTCAGTTTGGTCTCAATTTTGTTTTTTGAATTAATCAGGCTGATGACAATGTTGTGTCTGTACGTGAGTGTAGCACCAACGAGAAACTTATTAAAAGTTGCAACTGCAAACAAAACAAACTCTTGAAACTCTTATTTCATCCGACTAAACAACCCCCACCTAACACTGAGCTGCAGTGGCCACAAAAATACATGAAAACATGAGCCAAGCATTGAGCTCACGTGCATGAGCCCGGTGAGCATGGATGGCCCTGTTTTGTGCGTTTGCAGTGGTGTGATGTGTATGTGATGTTTTCCAGTGCAGAACTGAATCTCTTCTCCACACTGTTGAGACTAGTGTGGACGAAGCTGACGTCAGCTTTCCCAGGTGAGCTTGTGCCAGTCTATTGTGAGTATTAACAATACAAATATTCAAATACATCTGTGATACAAATGACCATCAATCGACAACAATCAAGTTACATGTGGGTGCTCTAACTTTGATAAGCCACTGACATCTTCCACGGTTGTGGGTTGAAACGATGCCAACAATCTCACCCAAGCCAAGACTCTCTGTTATGTAAGGAAGGACGGGTCCGCCGGCCCGATGGCGTTACCGCTGGAGGGCAGAGAGATGAGAAGGAAACTTGTCTGCAGACACAACAAGCTTGTTGGGAAAACATGGCAGTGTAACATCACAGGTCAGCATTGCTTACCATGGAAAAGGTTTTTGTGGTCGCTTTTCAACAAATCCCCATTTTTACACTAAAAGTTTGGTCCAGTGGGATTGTTTTCTTTCCAATTTCATATAATAATCTTTGTCTGGTCACTTTCATTTGCTACACTGAATGTGAGCAGTCTAAGATTTGATTAAAAGTGCTGTTTTTAATCTGTAGACTAGTTTCAAGAATTCCAGTTACTAAACGTTTTCTTGCCCCGTTAGTAAATATATTTTTTCTTTAAAATATGACAAATTTTATTAGATTTCTGAAATATTATATTACTTCTTTTTAGAGGGGCTGCTTTTACAGTATAGCTATTAAAACTGAAGGATTGCTCTCCCATCCTGATACGAATGAAAAGCATCCTCACAGTTCAACCTTCCACCCATTTACGCTATATAACATATATATTTATGCAATAATCATTTATGTGGAGTTTCCGCACAATAACATAGCTTATTGCAAAGAAATGCTGCCCAAAATGGCCTGTTTTGCAACAAATTAACACATATTTTAATTGTTTAATATCTAGAACTTCTTGTAGCATTCAACAAGTTTACAGAAACCACCATCCTGCAAGATTTCCAGGAACTTCAGCTCAGAATTCCAAGACTCCTTCATGAATCAATGCTATCCCACTGAAAACAGACTCTCCTAATAACACTGTCGTTACTCAGAATAGGCTATTCCCTAAGGACCTAAAAAGCAATCCAAGAATCTAGCTTGGAACTATAGAAAACCCCCGTTAAAGCAAACACTTTATTGCTAGAAAATCCTGTCTCGAATCCCAGCCTACGCCTTTCTGTCTGGAGTATGTTTGACATGTTCCTGACTGGGTTTTTCTCTGGGTACTCCTGCGTCCACCCCTTTTACTGTATGTTTGATGGCAGACTAAATTAGACATGATGCATATCAACAGCCAAATTTCATGACCCTTGGGGAGAGATTAAAGCCCAAAGAAGATAGGAGTCTATCAAATTTCCAAGTGGATTGGACCACCTTCAGAAAACCTGTGAGCTACAGAAAAGGTCCCAGCGGAGGATGGACGTCCTGAGAGCTTGTGTCGTCAGTCTGATTAGTTGCTCTTGTGAAGCATAGTTTTTTAATGTTTTCTATCTGTTAAAAACAAGTAAAGTATACTCGTTGGGTAACTGTCATCCTTCTCTGTGCTTGAAAGCCTGTTTAAATACCAGATGCCTCTCGTCCCAACATCCATGAACACTAGTTTACTATAAATCAGGTACTTTACCAGCAGTCTGGCTGGGATTTTTTTTCTTTTTGTTGTTTTTTTTCTTTTGAAATGTTAAGAAAATAAGAACATCATTGTTGCCATTTTCTCACATATAATTGAGCATTTGAAAAAACAAGATGAAAAATCTTACATTGCTGCATTCGTGGAATCCATTGAATTATTTTAACAGATCTAACTGGTTAATCTGCACACAGATTGGAGAAACGTATGCCGTCATCTTCCAAATATCCTCTTTGGAGCCGAAAGCTTTGCTTGTTTTAGCAAGACAACACCAAACCATGCACTGCTCTGCATTCAGCATTCAGTCTTTCTAATGTGTCTTCTGCAATGTTTGTCTAGACGTTAGGGCGATCTACTTTTTCTCCTGCATTACTCTTCTTGAGTTATAGACAAAATTATATAGTACGTATGATAAGCAAAGGGACAAGTGCAAAATTAGCTACAACATGACTGAAACCACTACTTGTGAAAGAAAACGTAGGTCAGAAACAGCAGAGTCATGTAGTCATTTTAGCAGCTGATCATTTTAAGTATTGCTCATCTTTGTAGTACTACACCAGACTACAAATGTGTTTATGGCATGTCTGTATCTCCTAAAAGTACATGTTTAACTCTCAATCAAAATTATGCAGATAGATTAAGTTTAATCTTTATACTGCTCCGTGCTATTGTCTTTAATTTATTAAAAAATCAAATTTAGAACCATTTCCAAACACACAGCAGCCAACAAACTCATCTAATCTCACTCTTCCTATTTTTAGTTAATAAACACTCTACAATGCGTCTTCAAACAGCTTGAAAAGTTTCTCATCCTCTCCATAAAGATTTGTTTGCTTTTACCCGTCACACATGTAACCAAAGGAAGCCCCTGAGCACGCTCCGGCTGGTCCGAGGCACACCCAGCTCTGCTTTTGACAACCTGACAAATCCCAGTTAAGCCTTAGGATATCCCTGCCTGCTGCATCAGCACGCAGCCCACAAACGGGCGCCAAGAGTTATTAAATAACGGCAGAAATAGAGATCAACCGTGTTTGCATTTAAAACTAAAATATTATTCAAATTAATCCATCTACATATCTCTTAATTTGACTACTGTTCGCAGATTCCTGCATAAAAGCGTTTGGTTTTTTTTTTACCGAGTGGAGCACGTGGCGTCTGCACACGCAAACTAACCAGCGTGATGCCGAAGCGCGTAACTTGCTTTAGACACCGTTTGCGAAATGAAACTCTAGACGACTAAAGAAGTGAAAGCACGTTGTTATATAATGTAAATAAAAACATTGCATCCACGCCGCGTGCTCAGCTGATAGGCTCAGATTGGTGAGCGCCGCGCGGTGTCCCGGATGACGCTCGCACCGGAAGAGAAGGGTCAGCTCCCTCAGCCATCTTGTGGCAGCTTCCAGACGACTGGTCGCATCAAGCCTCGTAGAATCGGAGGTGAATCCCGCCGAAGGGGCGCCATCATGCCCGGACACTTGCAAGAAGGCTTCGGCTGCGTCGTAACCAACAGGTTCGACCAGTTATTTGATGACGAGTCCGACCCGTTCGATGTCCTAAAAGCCGCCGAAAACAAGAAGAAGGAGGGGGCCGCCGCTGGCTCCACCAAGACCGCGGCTCAAGCCGCCAAGCAGCCGAAGAAGGAGTCGCAGAAGGACAGGAAAAACCCGCTGCTGGACAAGAAGGAGGAATCCCAGGCTCCAGTTTCGTTGAAGAAAGAAGGTAAGGCGGCCGCGCTTCCCCGCGTCCGTGCTTATTTTGTGCTTTCAATCCCAACTGTCATGTGCGGCTCCTGTTAGCTCCGATGGCTACTTCAGACGGAGACATAGCGGGAGGTCAACATGGACCCTGTCCTGCTGTTAGAGGACAGAATGGAGGTAGATGCACACAGCGAAAGACCTGCACCAGAAGCACACGACCAGAATACACGGGTGCAGTTCCGAGCGAACGGGCCGGTGCAGCGGGATAAGGTCTCCTCTTGCATCCGAGAGGAAGGTGCATCTTTGGGTTACGGTCCGATGCTCGCTCCTGCGCAGCTCCGCGCGCCGCTGCAGGCTTTGCACAGCAGATATGGACGATAATCATCTAAATACAGGCACCACTTCAGCAGAGCGGTCCTAATGTGCGTGTTTGCTTCGTTTTTGATGGGTGCTTGACTTCAAACTTACTAAATCTCCTAAAAATGAAAAAAATCCAAACCAGAAATGAATGAATGGATGTAAACATCAGGTCAATTTCAAAATTGGTTTAACTGGGCTTGCAATGAAGTTAAAGGATGACAGTCAAACTGTGTGTAAAAGATAAGATCAAACAGCAGGAGGTAAGTTGATTTTAACCGGATCCTGTGTGTGTTTAAAGCACATGATTCTAAGCAAGGTGTTGACAAGAAGTTACTGTCATGTTAAAGTTTTTTTTGTTTTTTTGGCTTGCTTGTAGGCATCAGGCGGGTGGGCCGGCGAGCAGACCAACAGGGCCAGATAGGTTCCCAACACCCGGGTGGGCAGGGTGAAGGGCGACCTGGAGACAAGAGACCAGATCGAAGACCACCTCGCGAGCGCCGATTTGAGAAACCTGCCGAGGACAAGCCTGAGGGAGCTGGAGAGTTTTCTGCAGACAAGTGAGTAACTGTAATGAGGGAAGATCAGAATGTTTAAAGCTCAGGTGGGCTCAAGGCTGCCAGTGAAAACACTGAACTGGTGTGCGAGTGTGTATATGGGTGGGGTTGGGTGTATGCTGCAAACTGTAGCTAATAGATATCCACCCATAGTTTCTTTTAAACAACTGACGAGTGAAAAAAAAGCGATGGAGAGCCGCGGAGAAGTTCCATATATCAGCTGTGGCACCTTATCAGGCGTGTTCAGGCTTTGGCTTGCTCACATTGATTGTCGAGAGGAACCATGTGATGCAAATTTTAAAATCGACCATGACTCCTCCCTGAGGCAACAAGCAACAGCTGGAGGCTCCTCAGAGAAGCTGCTTTTTTTTTTAGTAGCAGTTTTTTGTTAAATTGAACTAATATGTCATCTTTATTTACTCCCCCCACCAACTCAGCCATTTGGAGTTAGGGGGTGGAAAACGTTTGCGTGCTTTGTCATGAGTCCAGACAACACCACTGGATTCAGGGAAAAGAGACGCAGCTAAAGGCCACGGGCTGGGACTCGAACCTTGACGAGCTGCATGAGGATAGTGCGGATACAAAGTCTCGCTCCTGCATTTGAAGTAATAAAGACCAGAAAGTGACTGTTTTTTTTTTTTTTTTGTTTTAATGCACATTTGTAAAATATTTGAGAAAAAAAATGGAGAAGTCGATAAAACCAGTTGTCGACTTTTTAACACAGTAAGTGTTGTTCTTGTCTGATTCTGAATTGATGGGGGTTTTCATTAAAAGGGGAGGGGCCAACATACCTGTGTGTTGGTGTGTAGGACAGATCTGGAAAGTACGCAGGCTTAGTGCTGAACTTAGTGCACTCTCAGCTCTACATAAATAGATTTCACTTTTGGATATTCAAAGAAAATAGATAACATGTAAGTGGGTTTTCCGAGTATTTGGGACAGCTGTGAACATAACTAGATGGCTGCTGAAGTATTAACATTGTGTTGGGAAACCTTTTGCCCTTAAGGGAACGCGTCGGTGCTTTTTAACAATGCCTACTGTGTGTTTTCTGTCCATCAGGCCTTCTGGAGAACGGCCCCCGAGAGGGCGTGGTGGCGGGCGGGGCGGGCGTGGTGGAAGAGGACGGGGCATGGGCCGAGGCGACGGCTTTGACTCACGTGGGAAACGCGATTTTGAAAGACACAGCAGCAGTGACAAATCGTGAGTGAAGCCTTTTCAGCCAAGCAGAGTCCACCTTCACAAACAACGCAGCAAAGAGTCTCACTCTTAATTGACCCTTAAACTGTCTTGTGTAGAGAACTGGCCGCTCATTTTTTATTTTAGTTTTGTTATCTGCGAGATTTTCAAATGAACAAAGTGTTTGTGTCAGTGTATTGGTTTGGGAAGAGGTTTCTGTGTCACCAGCGTTATTGATCATCACTTATGGGCCTTTTCCACCAGTGCAGTTTCAGTGCTCGTTCAGAGCTGGTGGCTGCCGTCGATGAATGAAATGCCCGTTCCAGGACTAGGAAATCCGTTCTGTTGGATGAAGGAACCGATTACATCGAGTTGTGTGGCTTCGTTGTCAAGTTACATGTGTTTCGGGATTAGAGAAGAAACGACTGAACAAGGAATCGACAAGGAGCGGACTATAATGGGGGAGCAGTTATCCGCGGAGGAGACTGTTTTCTTGCACTTAATGTTTCCAAGTCAGCAGTCAGTGTGTGTGTGTGAATGTGCTGAACTTGAACCGGTTAAAAACTGGCTTTAGCACCAGGACCTGATTCTAGTCGGTTAAAAGGGTGAATGATACTGGACTCATGTCCAGAGGTGTGTTAGTCTGGTTAAAGTGCGATTTCCAGTTGTAAGTAGTGAGCTTCTGTGTGTTTACATGGCAGCAGAGCAGATTAGGTCGATCTTTGTGAGAGCTGAAGCTGATAAATGTTCAGGAGACGCTCTTAATGGCATTGCATCAAAAACCAATAAAGAATTAACAACAACAACGCTACGCAATCTCAGTAATTGCAGATGTGTAGTTACATTAGTAAAGAGGTGTAGATCAGTCTACATATGCTTTTGGTACGATGTTGCCGCTTAAACCAAGCTTAAGAAACGGACGTTTGTTGCATACATACATACATACATCAATACATCATTTGCACTGCAAGTTTTTTTTTTTTTTTTTTATTGTATCTGCAGATTGTTTTGAAATTGCAATAATTTTGGTCATTTGGAATAATATTCCACTTGTGGGTTTTCCTTCTTTTTGCTGCAGCAATCTAAAAACTGAGGAAAAGCGTAGTGGGAGTGGATCACACAACTGGGGCAACGTCAAGGATGAAGTCAAGTGAGTTTTCAAACAGACAGGCGTTTGTGCGTTGCTGTTAACTCAATAAACAAATGTATTTTATTTCTACGGACTCGCTTTGCACCGTCAGCATCATGTAAGCTTGAAGAATTGGCTGTATTTACATTCAGAAATGTTAATAGCTCAGTTTTAGTTTTCAATAGTGCTAGTACATGCATTAATTATACAAACAAAGTGATACAAGGAACAGGGTGCATTTCTGATTTTTGTAGCTTGTTTTAAAAGATACAACTGTGAGAGGGAATGTAGTTGTATTGAAGAGTTAATACTTGTGCTTTGTTTTTAGTGAGGCTGAACAGACTGCTGCTCCTGACACGACTCCAGAGGGGGAGGAAACCGCACCAGCTGGCTCTGAGAACAAGTGAGAATCTCTCGGATATTTCAGGTTGTAGTTTGATATGTAATAAAGAAATATCATCTTGTGATTTATTAGAAGTATGTCAAAGTGGGCTGTATTCTGCATGCACGATTCTGTCACAATGCTTTTCTGCAAGTAGGGTAAACCTTGCCACTGCTGCTCCTGCTGCAGGATTAGAGAGCTTGCGTGGAGGTGCGAGGAGTTGGCAGCTTCATGTCTTAAGTTTCTTTATTGTGTTGCATTCCAGAGAGAATGAGGTTGAAGAGGTGAAAAATGAAGGCCCCAAAGAGATGACCCTGGACGAGTGGAAGGCCATGCAGGACAAGGAGCGCACCAAGGTGGAGTTCAACATCCGCAAGCCCAACGAGGGGGCGGACAGCCAGTGGAAGAAAGGATACGTCCTGCACAAGTCCAAGAGTGAAGATGTAAGTGTGGTCAGCGTGACGACAAGAAGCCTTTCTCTGCTCTGTGCCACTCTGACGTTTATGTTTGTGCATTTGTTTCTTAGTAGAGACGATTTAATAAGTTTAACCAGCACTTTTATCTGCTTGGCCATGGCTCACTTTAAGCATTAAATGTGCACGTTTACTCTGGTCTTGTAATTGTCAGGTGCAATTTGGGGCAGATGCTCCAACAGACATTTGCTTTTTTCTTTTTTTTTTTCCTCTTTTTCTTCTTTGCAGTGTTTTCAGACAGTTTGTTTCTTAACCTTGATAAACAAGAATGTGCTGACAGTAGCCTCGTTTTTCATCCATGACCTCCACCAGTCTGCTGTTGGTGTTCATGAAGGTGGCGTCACATCGGTAACACTGAGTAGGAAAACAAACCCACCGACTACATGACGTGTTGCGTGGTTGAAAAGCACTGTAAGATTGTGCTGCACTGATGTGCTGCACAGTACTTCAGCAAAGTTGCATATTTTTCACGTAAATACAGTTATTAGACATGAAATTGATAACAGAAATGGATTTCAAACGAGTTAAGGATTTTATGCATTGAAAGTGAGTGTTGGTAGAACAAACTGCTGAAATAATGGGACATAACGAGTTTGAAAACTTGCAAGTTTACACCAAAAGCTGCATATTTTTCATTATTATTTTTTGATGCGGGTACATGCACCAAAGCAGATTGCTTAAAGTCTTCTTCTCGCAGTTACCAGAACATTTTAACACGCTTTGAGTATTTGATTTTCACCCAGTAACCCAGAGAAGAAGCTCATAGCCGTGACTTGTGGCTGTATCGCCTGTAGCTGCTGGACCATGGTTCTGATAAGCACAACTTTCCCAGAGCAGCAAGCAAGGTTTATTTTTGATGGCGCAGCAGACGTTGGCTCACATTGTCTCGTCTATTTTTGTCCACGCGTTGTTGCCGTTTGTTTTTGAACCTCCTGTATGAAAACTTGTGCTTGGTTAATGTGTGCTTCTCTGAAGGAAACCGTGAACTGAATCTAATCGTGAAAATTAGTGTGCACAAAGGGAATTCCCGTCAGCGCTGAACGGAGCCAATTTTACAAACGTGAACCTGTTGGGAGGCTGATTTGCTGCTGGACTGAATGTCAGTTAAACGCTAGCCTACTGTTCTTTAAAACTAGATGTTAAAGGTTGTTTAACCTTTTGTTAAATGATAAAAGCCTTTTTTTTCTTGGAGGTTCTTCCCTGGAGAAAGTTGTGCTGATGTATTTTGGAAACTACGGTTGCTGCTGCAGCACCGTTGACATACACTCATTTTGCCTATTTTCCAGTTTTTCTTCTAATGCAACACTTATTTAAAAAGACTAGTTGATTACACATGTGGTGTAACATTAATGGCTTCATAGATGTCATTCAGCCCGTTAGACATCGTTCACTAATGCGTTGTTGAATCTTTCTCTCAGCTTCACTCAGCCACGTCTATGAAAATAGATTTGCATTTGATGCAACTTCGCTATAATAAAGTCGTCAGTCACATTTTTCTCCCATCTGGCTTTCTTTTTTTTTTTTTTTTCTCAAATGTGTTGGTGGGTGGAAGCCTACTAAACTGCAGGTGTTATTTAAGAATTTAAAAATACAACTTGGACATCCTGTTGAGGATTTAATTACACCACTGTATTATCATAGGTACTGTCGACTGGAGAAACCAACAAATGAATAACCTTGGATTCCCTCTTAATGTGAAATGAAAAACTACAAAAGCTGCAAGGAACCGTTTTAATTGAGGCTGCAGGAGGAAAGTTAGGACTGCGCTGTTATGTATTTAATTGATGGATCTGGTTGTCTGAACAGCTGATCATAAGTCGACTGAATCCAACATTGCTGCGTTTTCCCGTCAGTCGCAGCGATCCGACTTCTCGTGTTAAAAGTGACATAAGTTAGTAAGTCCAGTACTCCCGGACTGCCTTGTGATGTGACTCCAGGGTTCATTCAGACATGAGGTGTGTTCAGTTACCACCTGGTTGACAGAAAGCAGCACATCTGTGTTTTAGAATGACTTGTTTTTTGTTTGTTTGTTATTGTAACATCCTCATGTTGTTTAATTTCTCACCACTGGTATGTTGTTGAGCTAAAAATATCTTGAAGCTGATCTTTTTCGAGTTTTTAATATTTCTGTTTCTACTTTTGTATTTGTTTTCTCAGAGGCCGGTCGGTGCTTTGATTGACGCCTCAGAGGTGGATCCAGAGTCCCAGCCTCTGTATCACAAGGTGCCTGCATCTCCTGCTGTTTTCTTCCACATAGACCATACAGGGGTAGCAGTTTTTATAAAGCCCTTTTTATTACATTTTAAGTCACTGAAAATGCAGACAGCAGTCTCAGAATTTTGTTTGACTGAATGAATTGAATGGCCAATAAAATCAGTGACATGAAGTGAAATATTAGATGTAAATGTCCTTCACGCTGCTCTGATTGTGTCTGCAGCAGCAGGCCACCGCTGACGAGTCCGGTGATCACCACTTCCGCAAACCAGCCAACGACATCACATCTCAGCTGGAGATCAACTTCGGAGACTTGGGCCGTCCCGGGCGTGGACGTGGGGGCGCTCGCGGGGGTAGAGGAAGTCGCGGCGGGGGAGGCAGCAGGACAGGACGTGGGGGAGGACGGTCCGAAAAGGTAACTCCAAAAGCTGCTGCCAACGTCTGTTTTCGATTCTGCTCACACACTGAACGGGTGTAAAAGCCTCGAGCTAGAAAAGCTGCTGGACCACTGCTGCCCCAATATAACAGACCAATAAGCAAAAACTCTGCTGTTTAAAATGTAAAACATGCTTCTTTTATATTTTATCATATGAAGCTGCTAATATACTGTCCTGGCTTACGCTGAAACAAATGCCAACTTTAAATTTTTTCTGGACGAAGTCCAGGGCTTCATCCACATTAGTCTGATCATTTTAAAAACTACAACTTGTAATTTTTTATAGTTATTTCAGTTGTCTGTTTTTCATTTTGAAGCATAAACATGTCAACATGGTCTAAAAATTGTTACATTTATTTGGGAATTGTTGAGCCCAACAATTTGATCACTGGGGGGGCCGCACAATAAACCAACACGTTTCTGTGAGCACGCCTGACGGTTTCTTGCTCTGACCCATCTGTTGAAATTAATATGCAAAAGGAAAGTCACCTTTTAACTAACAAAAAAATCTTTTGGAAGGTGATTGGACTGTGGAATTTCTCCGGCTTCATAGTTGAGGTGATCTCAGCTGTGAACGAGGCAGAGAGCAGAGCTGATCGAAGGTGACTGAATCAGTGTCCCCGTGTGCCACTCGCTCACCTGGTGCGAGATGTCACCAACACAAATGCAAACCTGCTCGCTCTCCGATGTCTTAACAGCAAATTAAATGGGCTGGGCCATGATGGGAGGCGGTGAACGGTTTTGCCGGTACTGCAGATGTGTCAGGGTCAGCATTTTATTCACTTGCTAAATAGCAATGAAATAAAATTTAAATTGTGTTAATAGCCAAAAAAAGAACACGAGTCTTGAGTGATAATCATAAGTCCCAGAACCAAGTTCTGAGTACCAGCAATGGGCCACTTTAAAACCAATGGTTTACAATCTCCAATAAAACTTTTATAATGTCAAGATATATATATATATTTTTTTTTTTTTTTTTTGAGGAATCTGGTGTTTGTTAAAGCTACGGCACCAAAGACAACGAAGACTCATGAGCTGAATCACGAACCGTTGAGCTGATAGTCAATTTAATTTTATCTATATATCGTGTCTGTTTTCCAGACACCCAGCACACGACCCCGAGTAATTATTACATAAACAACGGCAGTGGAAGGAAAACCTTCAGCCAAACAGTGGCAGGAAAAACTCCCTTTTCAGAGGGAAGAACCTTGATCAGGACCTGGCTCATGAGGGGGGACCCTCCTGCAATATCCTACAGAAAAATCTACACAGACAGGTGGAGGTGAACACTGGGGTGGACAGAGGGAGCGACTGCAGGTCAGCAGGCAGCTCCTGAGGTTCTGGTCTGCAAACATGTACAGAGGAGAAAAAGAGGGGACAGACCAGCACAACAAACTACAAGAACAATGGAGCACAGTTATAGTTATGAGAAACTTCAGATTAGTAACTGAGAATTGAGCTGAAGAAGGGAAAGAGAAACAGAGGAGGTGAGGGGGACCAGTCAGTGGATCATGTTGGGGTCCCCCTGCAGCAGGTCTACAGCAGCAGATCCAGGATGAAGCTGTGTTGAAGACCAGCTGCTCTGGTCTGGTCCTGCAGCTGCAGCTGTGACTCCTGGTCCTAACACATTAAAGTTTACACCACCTGAACGCTTCAGCATGCAGTTGAAGCTCATATCAAGTCCTTAACGATGCAGTGGAAGTGACTGTAGAGCTTCACAGCTTTGCCTCACTAACAGGAATATGAGCCATTCTTGATGCTTTGGTCCTCTTAACCGTGTCCTGGTTTCTTTTGTGTTTGCTCCCACCAGGCTAGTGGAGCGTCAGTCCCCAACGTGGATGATCCCGAGGCCTTCCCAGCACTGGCCTAAAGGCTCCGTCTTTCACCACCAGCCCCCACCCATCTGCCCTTCCGGGCCCCTCCTCTACGAGGCTTGCATGCTTACCACATCTTCAAGTAATTAAGAAAAATATGAGAGAAAAAAAAATGACAAAAAGAGACTGTCGTCCCATACCACTCACAACACCAGAGGACTAAAATTTTATGTTTTAAAGAACAAAAGATGAAAAAGAAAAAAAAAAGGCGGGAAAAAGGACCTCTTGTTACACTGAAGTTTTGTATTTAGGAACATGAAAGCAGGGATGTTTTCTGTTTTTCTTCTTTTCAGAGATTATGCATTCTTCATTGATATGTTTGTGCTGCTTGAATTTATGCATTTCTACAACTAGGTTGAAGTGTGTGCATCTCTTCAAAAGCTTTTGTTGGTTTCATTTTATTATCCCCCGTGACTTCAGCTCACTTTTATGAGGTCGCCTGTAGGTTTTCTACTCGAGTGTTACCGTCTCAGTATACACGCTGATGTGGTAGCATACACTACATAGAGGAAAAAAAACTTGTTCTAGCTTACTAGATGTCCGATGTACATTTAAAATGTAATTATTTGGGTCTTGATCGCTCATCCCTCTGTGAGGCACAAATTCAGGATGGGTGACCAGCAAAGTGACTTCATGCTAAAGTTTGGTATTTTTCTGCTTGTTGTGCAGTGATATATTTTATTTTTTTTCCTTCTTCTTGTGGACCATTGGTTAGTAATGCCTTGTATCCCTGATCCAGATGTGCTGCCTGTGTTTTCAGGGTGCCCCCGGGCCCAGTGTATCTTTAGGCTGGTCCTCTTAGGTCACACAGACGCTATCTGTACCTTCTGGACCACTAACTACTATTATTTTATTTTTATTTTATTATTTTTTTCTTGTGGTGCGTGTGTGTGTGTGCGTGTGTGCGTGTGCGTGCAGCCAAGTGTGCGATTGAATGTGTGGATTTGACAGCTAGTTACTTAGAATTTAAGTATTTCTCTGCTTTGAACTTGTTTTTTTTTTTTTTTGTTTGTTTTTTTGTTTTTTTCTCATAGAGTGAAAGTTCTCACCTGAAATAGTTCATACTGTCTTTTGAGAAATGATTGTTGACGTGTAGATGACAACGATAAAAGGACCATGGACATATCTTGCTCCTACAGTATCTGTACCGTCTTTGAAATTTCAAAGCACTCAATTTTATCGACGCCAAGCCTCCGATTTTTTTTTTTTTTTTTTTTTTTTTTTTTTTTTTTTTTTCTCCTTTGACGCCCATATTTGCTGTTTTTTTTTGTTTTTTTTTTTTTTTTTCTTCAAATCAGTGCAGGAGCATAAGCGCTTGTTTTTTTGTTTGTTTTTTTTCTGAAAGCAATCTCAGCTGTCATTGTGAATTAATCATGAGCCACAGAATGTAATGTAAGCTAATGTTGCTTTCAGCCACCTGTGTCAGCATTTCCAGTAAGCTTTTTTTTTTTTTTTTTTTTTTTTTATCAGGGGTGTATTTGACATGAGGGTTTGGAAACGGGGAGGGGGGAGTATACTCTTAACATATGGATTCAATTTTAAAGCTTTACATGTTGTGCTCTGCAAAACGCTTGCTGGCAGTGTGCCGATACAGACGGCTGGAGCAGTTTTCTTGTAGGGCTGTTATAGCCACATGAAGACGAAACTTTCTGCAAACATCCCTGTTCTAATAAATTGCTTTAGAGGTGTTAACAGGTGCGCTGTTGATGGCCGCTCGGCTGCTTTCAGGCACTGCTGTGGGTTTGAAAATGTGGGTTGCAGGGTTTGTTTTCTTTGCCCAGTTCATTCCATCTAGACGAGTCATTTAAAATAAATAAATAAAAAAAATCAGTAAGGTTTTGATTAACTTTTAGCCAGTTTGATGAAAAAACCCAGAGAAATGACGACAATCAGTCTTGCAATCAAGCCGACGCTCCAACAAGACTGGGATGGCCGAGGTGCATTTTCAGTTTTATTCTTTATTCCGCTAACTATTGACTTTACAGTTGAGACTTTTTTTTTTTTTTTTTTATTATAAGTTGTTGGTTTCCTGAGGTATTAATGAAATCACACGCTATGGTCAAAATACCTTCAAGATTCATTACGAAAGCAGTTTCTTGTCAAGTCTTTCCACCTCCACACACCCAGCCACTTGTCTGCACTCCACTGCGAATTCAACTCTTAATCTCCCAGGCTGCGATTTTAAAAAGAAAAAAAAGCATTAAAATTCAAGTTATGTCTGTAAAGAACTCCCAAACCTGTAGAGTTCCCCACCTTCCAGGTACTTGTAGTTGTCTCATTGACAACCCTCCAGTCTTTACTCCGGCTTGCAGCATGAAAACGCTGGTTTGGCAGGTTTGGCAGATAACGAGGCTGATCATGGCTTCACTGACTTCAATTACCTACGTTTCATGAAGTGATCAATAATCATAACCTGATTGAATTGCTTACGGTTTAAATTATGTTGCACTATTAAGGTTGCTACGTTATTTTTGTTTTTTGGCAATAAATCCACTTGCATGAAACCGTTAAGTTAAACATGCACGGTTAACTTGCATGTTTTGGGAGGATTTCTCATGAACTAAAGTTTCAGTGCCTCTTGAAACTTTTAGTACACTACAACTACTAAATGTAAACAAGTGCAGCTCTATATTTTTCATGAAGCCAGTTTATATTAAATGTGTGAACAGTAAATTGAACCTGGACTAGATTTTGACTTTAAAGCAGTGGAAATACGCTTGTAAGCAATACATGAACAAAACATATTTTTGGGACTGTAAACAACTCAAGAATTTCTTTAAAGTATAATATTTTTGAGTAAATACTTGGTTTCTGCTGAATGTCTTTCATACTTTGATTTAGCACAAAAAAGACTACACATGCACTTGGTCTGATGGTATATTTTGAGTATGTTGAAGTGTACTTCATTTTTTCTGTAGTGTCACAGGTCCATGCAAAGCTGCTCGTGAATGACATATTTTCAAACCTGAACAACCTCAAACAAAATGGGAAAAGTTCGTTTTGTTGTTTTTTGTTTTAGATGTTTCATGTTTTGTGCCATGTAGTTATTACTACATTATGTACATTACATTTGCACATGTGCTCTACTGTACATATACACTCAGCTGTTGCCTTATTGTGTACACCTGTTCAGTTGCTTGGGGGCATTTTCGTGGTTTAATTTGGGCCTCTTAGTACCAGTTCCTCATTGTTTAACCACCAGTCTAGCTGAGCATTGTTGCTGACTATGTCCATCCCTGTAAGACCACAGTGTACCTGTCTTCTGATGCACCATGTCACAAAGCTCAAATCATCTCAAACTGCATTCTTGAACCTGGCAGTACGTTCCCTGTTCTCCAATTGTCTCCACAGCCACCAGATATCAGTCCAACCTTTGGGATGCGGTGCAATGAAAGACCCGATTCATGGATGTTAAGTGGGAAAATCTGTCGCAAATGTGATGCTATTATGTCAATATGGACCAAAATCCCAGAGGGATGTTTTAAACACCTTGTTCTAGTTATGCCACAGTGAATTAAGGAGTGCAGAAGGGTTCCTCCTGGTGTTGGCAATGTGAGAAGTGGCCAGTGGCTCTGTATATAATGTTCCTTTTAACTCCAATAAACCACCAGCACTACAATATTTAAAATTAAGTTAAGTAGAAACACGTGAAATTGACTAAACTGAACTCGGTGCGTTGTATAGGTGGCGACGTCATACGTTATCTGCATCGTCAAAGGTTTATGGTCTTCGAGTAAAATGTTTAAAAGACTGTTGCCATTTTCATTTTAGGGTTTGCTGTAAAATATAGCTGTGTTTCTTAGACCATTTGAATGTCGTCCGGTGTGTGCCTTTTTATTTTGGATTAAATCGTAATGCTGCGTTTTCATGACTGAGATGATTCCCTTCTGTCCATTTCCGCTTCTGCCGGATATTTATTTTCCGGCTTCGCGTTGTTGTGCGCATGTGTAGGGAGCTGCGCTGCCTTCCGTTTTAAAGCGGTAGTCGCGTTGACGATGGCAGCGCTGCACAAACGTGTCCGGGACGAGTCCGGACTCCGCGGCGCGTCCCCGCAGGCACCGTCCTCCGGACCCGACATGGAGGCGCACGGGTCCGGACTCCGCGGCGCGTCCCCGCAGGCACCGTCCTCCGGACCCTGCACGGAGGCGCACGAGGACGACTCCGCCGTGTTTATGAAACTCCTGGCGGCCGGGTTTTACGGACTGAGCTCCTTTCTCATCGTTGTAGTCAACAAAAGCGTTCTCACCAACTACAGGTAAAGCTGCAGGTACAGAGGTCACGAGCCTGACCCGCGTGCGCGTTCCTTTGCAGTTAAGGCGGGTTAGGACCTTGACACGGATTTAAAAGTTTGTCCATGAGAACACAAACTGGTTTCCTCATAGAAGCGCGACTTGTGTACATTTGTTTGGGAATACAAATCCCACTTGATTAAAGTTTTCTGTTTCTATTGAATTGTATCTAAATATCCATACATTATGATTACCCTAAGAATCTTTTTAAAAGTAAGGCATCCACAATTTTTAAATCAAATTGGTTTATTAGTTATGTAGTTTATCCCATTAATTTATTATATTAGATGCCTAATGTAAATGCCTGCCTAATGCCTGCAGTCCCACCTCTGACCATCCCAGTGTCTGCTTTCACCTGTCTGTATGGATGTCTGTTGGATACCTGCTGACATCCCGACCTGCAGTCCTCATCCCCTTGTATCACCGTCTATCCATATATCACCCATATACACAGAAGTCTAATTGGACTACTGATGATAGTTACTAATGTATCCTGTCTTGTACCTTTGACGGTGTCTCTATGTCTCTATTCTTTCTTATTTCTTGCTCTACCCAGCTGGTCTTTAACAGGAGGGTCCCCCCTCATGATCCAGGTCCTGCTCAAGGTTTCTTCCCTCTTAAAGGGAAGTTTTTACCTGCCGCTGTTTATGTAATAATTGCTCGGGGGTCATGTTCTGGGTCTCTGGAAAGCGCCTAGAGACAACTTGTGTTGTAATAGACACTATACAAATAAAATTGAATTGAATTAAAGACATCAGAAACTCACCTTAAGGTGCATAATGTCAGATAAAAAAAGTCTTGTTAGTGATAAAATATAAAGTAAATCAGAGACTTGACACCCAACAAGCCTCTTCAGAAATGTCTGTCTACATTTTCCAGGTTTCCATCATCAACGTGTGTTGGAATCGGCCAGGTAAGCTTTCCTGGGGTTGCACGTTCACCGCGTCCTGGTTAAATCCTAAAAATGCACATCTGCCTTAACGACTCCACAGATGCTGGCTACAATCGCAGTTCTGAGGACTGGGAAGACGTTGGGTGTCATCTCATTTCCAGACATGGATCTGAGTATCCCTCGAAAGGTGAGGAGGCGATTGTCTCGGATGAAGTCACAGAAGTTACGAAACAGTTGTTCTAGATGACGTTACATTCCTCGTGTGGCCTGTCATTCCAGATGTTCCCACTGCCTCTGCTGTATGTCGGGAATCAGATATCAGGGCTGTTTGGGACACAGCGACTCAAGTGAGAGTTTGCTTCCCATTATTAGTACCAGTTTTCTGAAATATGCCACTCCAGATGTTTACGTCTTGTATTTTTTGCTCCTACATCTCAGCTTACCCATGTTTACAGTTCTGAGACGGTTCAGTATTTTCCTTACCATGGTGTTTGAGGGATTCCTGCTTAAGTAAGTTAAACATCCTGTTTTATTCTGGACATTTTTTAGGAATACTGCTTGCACAATAATTTATTGCAACCCCCTGTTCTCCACTCCACAGAAAGACGTACTCTGCATCTGTTAAGATGACGGTGTTTACGATGATCCTTGGTGCTTTTGTTGCTGCCAGGTGAGATGATCTACATGGGCGAACACAGACGAGACAACCAGTGAGCACTATGTTCAATCACATCTAATTGGGTAATGCGTTTTTTTTTTTTTTTGTTTTTTGTCTTTGAAGTACTGACTTAGCGTTTGACCTTGAAGGATACATCTTCATAATGCTGAATAATGTCCTGACAGCAGCCAGTGGGGCTTTTGTGAAGCAGAAGCTCGACTCCAAGGTGAGCAGAGCAGCAGGTCTCGTAGTTGGAATAACTCTTTGGTTGGCCAAAAATGCTTTGAGACTGATGCGTTGTTGGTGTTCCTGCAGGAGCTGGGTAAATATGGGCTTCTGTATTACAATGCTTTGATCATGATTTTCCCTACTTTGGCATACGCTTACTACTCAGGAGACCTGCAGATGGTGAGTTTCCTACACGACACCTGTGTTGTCTGATGTTGTTCAGCTGGAGTTGACGCCTGACTTTGTGACTTTGAAACAGGGCCTGCAACATGACAGCTGGTCAGATAACCTGTTTGTTGTGCAGTTTCTTCTCTCCTGTGTCATGGGGTAATGTAGATGCCCATCTCCCACTCCCATAGTTCAGTAGATAATCCACCACGCTGCTGCTCATGCTTAACTGTCTTGTGTGTTGAACAGCTTTATTTTAATGTACTCCATCATGCTGTGCACACAGTGCAACTCTGCTCTCACTACCTCCATCATAGGTTGCATTAAGGTGAGTGTTTTTGGGTTGGCAGTACTCTCTCCCTGGTGGGCTTCGATTCAAAGCTGACCTACTGACCCTTGCATGTGCATCCTTTCCAGAATATTGTGGTCACCTACATTGGTATGGTGTTTGGTGGAGACTACATATTCACATGGACAAACTTCATAGGTTTGAACATCAGGTAAGACATGCCAGTTTAGCTGTTTAGGCCTGTCTTTGCTTGCATGAGGGGTGTGAACGTATGTGGGGGGGCGAAGTCTGGACCGTATCTGCCAGAGTTCCAGAGCTGCCCTGAGAAACACGTTAAAGTATACTTTAAATCTGCAGGGGACTATGACATCACAGATGATTTTGATGTGGGAGAGGGGCGAGGAGTTGAGATGGTGACTCCACCTCCTTAAACCATCTCATCCTGCATTTGCTGGAACATCAAATTTGATAACACAAACATGCAAAAGCTGCAGAGATGCAATTTAAAAAAAAAAAAAAAAGGGAGCTTTTGTATGCTTTCGGTTTTATTTTGACCAAAACATGTCACAGACATTTTATTATTACCTCAGGAAATTGTTGCAACGGCTGTAACGTGGTGTTTGGACCGGGCCGTAATTATGTTGTGTTGTGCAGCATTGCAGGAAGCCTGGTCTACTCCTACATGACCTTCACTCAGGAGCATACGAGTAAGAGCCGTTCAAGTCATGAATTTATTTATTTGAATTTTATCAGGTTTCTGTCTCATTGTTTTATTTGTATTTCATTATCTGTAATCTAAGTCTGAAATCTTTTGGTATTATTTTTAAACAGAAAAGGCATAAAGCTCATTTGCACGCTGAAGATCGATGCGCTGATCACGTCATGGTCTCCTTCTTTACAACAGAATAATGTATTTTTGAATATCATGTTTGCTTTTATTTTTAGCGAGACACTATCAAGACTCCTGTGTATAATAAAGTAATTTTTTAAATGTCGTGCACATCTTTATACAGGAAATTAAGTGTAACAACATTTACGTGACATGTATTAAACTCAAATTATTCCAGCTGTGAAGACTTTCTCCATCTACTTTTCAACTCAAGTCAAATTCACTAATACATTTAATATATCCGTCCCAATAATATTCCATTCATATTCCTTGGAATATCCATTTTTATTTTAAGAAGTACATGGATCAATATTGATATCAAATAATTTTAATTTCTGAATGTAAGTTCAAAGCCAAGCACAAAGTAAAACATTTAAAGCGACAAGCTGGACAGCTTATGTACCAAAATAAGTCCTCCGGATCAGCATTCCACATCAACCAGGCCTGTTCAACCGCTGGGAATTCACTGCTCCAAAACCATTTCATGAGGAATGCTACTAAACTTCAGTTACAACTAAACCTGAACATTTTTATTTCAAATCAACAGGCAAGCAGT
Source organism: Xenentodon cancila (assembly GCA_014839995.1). NCBI lineage: Eukaryota > Metazoa > Chordata > Actinopteri > Beloniformes > Belonidae > Xenentodon > Xenentodon cancila. The sequence continues at coordinate 22,311,969 of CM026207.1, read as the reverse complement.
ACAAGCAACCACCGTGTGGCTTCTCAGCAACTTTCATGTGGAGCAGGAAGTACTGCCAGAACGTGAGGAATCGCATTTTTTTGTAATTAAGTCAAGCAGAGAAATATAAGCAGTTTCAGCAACAAAAAGCTCAGCCTACACATAAGATACAGGTATGGGGGGAAAAAAAAAACTGCTCAAGATAAGTGTATACAAACTTTATAAAAATCACAAACATTCTGCCTAGTAAAAAGAAAGTGTTGAGCAAAGCACCAACTATGAAAATTCAAAAATACAGAGATCTAAATGAGTTATTATACAGGACATCACTGATGTCAGCTGCTTCTCACAAACAAACCTGCAGGTGGGCGGCTGCGGGTCCATTTACCATCAACAAACAGCTATGACAGACACAAAGGGAGTGGAAATGTTTTCTGCTGGGCTCACTTATCAATAACGATAAGAACATACAGTCAAAGTGCAACGACGGCGAGCTGGCGACGCCACCGGCCGGCTCCTCCTGGGTTCTGCCAACTTTGCATCCTTTTCCAAAACTTAAACTCATTTTCAAAAATGTCCCATTTTATCAGATCGTTAAGAGCAAACGAATGGCTTGAACAGAAAGAATCCATCATTAGATTTTATTTGGTTAAAAAATATATAAATATCTCTCATGTAAAAAAATATCACAGGTGATTTTTTTTTTAAAGTACAATTAGAAAAACAAAATTCTTGGCAAAAATTTTGTCAGTCTTCAAAAATCTGAATGGATTAGATGTTGCGTGGGTACAATCTGCGTGTGGTGCTTTGGGCTGCGTTTTCCAGCGGTCTGTCATGGGTGGGGTGGAAGGACAGGGGGCGGAGCAACTCTTGGTCCTCCTGCAGGTCTAAGCTGCAGTCTGGTGGCTGTTCCTCGAGGGCCCATTATCAGCGACCTCTGACCTGCAGTGAGTCTTCATTCTCTAACGAGATCCTGTGCTCACAGGTGATTCTCAGATCCACGAATCAACCGATTGGTGGAAACATTAAACTCATCACCCCAACTCAAGCTTCCTGCAGTCAACATCACTGATCCCAGGAGCCCTCATTTCTCATGTGTTCTGGATGTCTCCACCTCACTTTGGCCCAAGGTTTCAGCCTCTGTCCTGCACCTTTTGGCTGGCCTGTCAAGTGCCACCACTGCTGTGGTTTTGTGGTCTAGTACAGGGTCCAGAGACCCGTTTCTGTTGTGACTGGGTGTGCTGGGTTGGTTACAGCCATTAGAGTTGTTGTCTGCAACAGGAGGAGGAAGTTCTGCTTCTGGATGTGAGGGACCATTGGGCTGAACCCCCTCAGGTTTGACCAGGTTGGATGGGGGCAGCTGAGAGCAATCCACCGGGTGGCTGGCTACACCTGTCCAAGAAAAAAATAAATTAAAAAATTGGTGGTTTGATACAAAGAACAAAAACTGCAGAAATGGATAAACAGCTACAATATTTGACATAAAACATTGTAGTAATTATATTGGTAAACTACTTTCATACCTTTGCTTATTAGGTGGTCAACAGTTTTTATATGCAAAGAAATAATTTCTGTGTATCCGTGGAACTTAAGACATGGTAGAGGAATACTGTATGAAAGCGCTGACTTTTAAAAGAAACCTTGAGTGAGTGTTTTGGATTATGAGCTCACCGTTCTGACTGCTGCCGTCTTCCCTCTCAGAGTGGCTGGCACTGCTGCTGGAGGTGGTAGGAGGCGGCGACGCCGCCCTACTGGATGCTGCGCTCTCCGTCTCATCCAAGAGTCTGTCCATGTAGTCTCTAGAGAAACAGCAGCAGAACATAATCCTTAAACCAGCTTCATACTTTTAAGACCAGTTTTATGCTGCAGACATGTTCCAGAGGTTTGCAACGAGTGGTGTGAGAGAAGCAGAAACAACCCTATTAACAAAGATTTGTAGAAAGTAGAGGATTGTGGGTGTTGAACCAGCCTGCCTGCAGTCCTGCAGTCCAGACCTTTAAATAACTGAAACATTTCAACGCATCATGAAAGAAAAAATATGATAAAAAAAAAACGGCCCGAGACTGTTTGAATCCTGTCGGACAAGACTGGGACAACGTTCCTCTCTTTAAACGCCAGCATCTGGCCTCCCCGGTTTCCAGTCACACGTAAGTTTAAAGCAGAGTGGACGCCACATCACCACCCTGGCCCAACGTTTGAGACGCGTGGCTGCCATCAAATTCAAAGTTGCCTTACATTTGTCTTACGATTATTAGTAGATTATAACTTTAGTTGCACTTCTGTACAGTTGATGTTTTCTACTGTGAACCAAATACAGGATTGTATTGTGTAAAATGTAAATTAAAAACAGAAAGCAGCAACCCAACTTTTTTTTTTTTTTGCATTATTATATATATACAAAACAACTCATAATTTTGGTAATGTCCTTATCAAGAGTTTATATCTTTTGAAAAAAGACTTACGTGACACCAGGGTGAAGGTTGTATTTTCTTTTTCCAAGTCTGGTTTGCTGTGCAAAGAAATCATAACGCTCAGACTTCTTCCACATGTAATAAAAGGCCACACATTCTCCTACAGACCTAGTTCTCACCTGAAAAATTTAATTCAGCAGACATGAAATCACCATTATTACCATTGACCGGACAGGGCAATTTCAGCAAAAATTCAAATGACACACAATCACGTTATGACATGGGACCATTTAAATTAAAACAAACAAACAAACAAACAAAAATACTGAGTAGCATGTTAAAAAGCAACAAATATGACTTGTCAATCAAAGAGTTAAAAAGAAAGATAACTCTACCACCAAGGATACAAGCTTTTCAGAGTAAACTCATCAAAAAATATATCAAATTAATGGTATTGATATTAAATTCATGACCATTTAATCACAATAGAAAACAAAATCATAAAAAAAAAAAAAAAAGTCCTCTGACTTACCTTATTGGCCTGTATTAAATGAAAGTCTTTTCCATAAGCTTTTAGCCCTTGTTCAAAATTTCTACATTCCTCTTCAGTCCAAACAGATATCTCCTCTGTTAAAGAGACGGAGAGTATTAATGCTGCATTCAGGCCCGCTGGCCACAGGAACACACCTAATACAGTGGCTGGTGCACGTGTATTAAAATTATTCAGCTCAAAGCTCAACATAAGTACAGCTGAGGTTCCTCTGCACGCATTAAGTAGAGGCACTGGGTCACCGCTCAGGCCTTTTTTTTTTTTTTTTTTTTTTTTTTTAAACCAGAGGAGGAGCACTATATTACTATATTTTATTTTAAGTCTGCGTAGGCTGACAACAGATATCAGCCATGCATTGATTTAAAAATGACATAAATGACCATTCGCCGCACTGACTTCTTTACACTTTTTATTCCCACATCCCTACTTTGATGAAAACTCGTTGTTACTGAAAAAGCAAGAAAATTTTCTAGCAAGTGTTATTGTGTCAGAGACAGGAAAAAGAAAAAAAAAAAAAAAAAACTTCTGAAAGTTAGGACATGACTTTCCCCAAAATGAATGGCTTAACGGTGGTGAAAAGATGCCTGGAACCTAAAAGCAGTCAAATATGCGCATTAATCAAAGCAAAATATAAAGAACATTTGAACAGGTGTTTGTTTACCTCTGGCAGCTTTTACGTTAAACCTCAGCCTCCTCAGCGCTTCTTCTGTGTCAAAGTTGCATTTCACAAGTTCATATAAAGCCTAGAGGGACACACAAACAAGTTCATCATAATTATGTCAACATTTACACATCATCACTAAGCGTTGCATGATTAAATACAAGTTGCTGATGCATTCACCTGCTCATTGTCCTTGATATGGGATCCCTCAGGGATCGCATCCACCCCCTTCTCGTCTCCTGTTCGCCTTGACGCCTCCGTCAAGAATTCCACAACTTTCCCCTCAGGAAGACGTTCAGGGTTCCACAGCAACTGGTCGTCGTTTTCATAAACTACAGGACAGATTGAAACAAAAATAATAAGGCGCCTGAACTTTGATCTACTGGACCAGCGCCAGATGATTTGACCCTTAAACAACAGAAAACGAGAGCCAACCAGCCAGTGTACCTCTCTCGTTGTCTTTATATTTACACAGGCCAACAGGCGTCTCTGCCTGATACATGGAACCCACCATAATCTCCTGTTGGAGACAAAAATAAGAACGATTATTTGGAAGTAAAACCTGGTTGACAACTACTTTTAAATTTGTTAGGAATAAAGAACCTGAGTGCACCAAAAAAAACGGGGTCCAGACTGAACACATTTAGGAAAAAAAAAAAAAACAAAAAAAAAGAAAAAAAAAATTTCTGCACATTAAACCCCCTTTAATTATTTTTACAACCTCAAAGAAGTTTATACATCATTATTAATTGTAATGACTAAATTTCACAATTCGGTACTTCTAAAAAACCAAACACAAACCAAACTATTTTTTGGTGTGTTAACAGTAACCTGATGCAGGCGAGAGGTTCGTTCATACCTTCTTCCAGTCTTCAGATGGAACATAGTCCTCATCTTCATCTGACTCCTCCTCTGCATCATTATTACCTGAGGAACAACATGATCATCAGCCGCCTAATTCTCACTGCAGTGTTTTCAAATACAGACAAAGAACGTTTCAAGGACGAGAAAAACAAACAGGATGACCAGGAAGCACATACTTTCAAAGTACTTGAGTTTTTGGGGGCGAATAAGTTCGGCCGTGCCGAATGACCTGACTGAGCGTGTGCGACCTTCAGATGTGGCCTGAGCTTCACCCCCCTGTCCCGGCGAGATTTTAAAATCCTCACCCTGGAAACACACAAAAATTGGAAATGCTAAATTACTTTTCATGGTTCAGTACATATACTCCCCCAGCTTTGGGAATCACTGGTTGATCAACCAGGGATACAGAAGCACAGCTTGTAAAAAAAAAAAAAAAAAAAAAAAAAAAGAAAAAAAAATTGTATATGCTTTACATTTAAAATTTGAACTTTGATTGGAGCCTTGATCTCTAAGTTACATTTGTACTTGCTAGTTTTTTATTGATAAATCTAATTTGGCCAAAGGTACGAGTGTGCGTGCCCATGCACACATGACTGGCCGTCTCTGTGTGCCGACTCTGTGATGGATAGGACAACTGTTCGGGGTATGCCCAGCATCTTGCCCAATCTCAACACACCGGCTTTAGAAATGCATGACCTAAATGTCACCTGGGTTTGGCTGATTTGGTGGGCATCGAGGATGGATGAGCGGGCGGACAGTTTTGCTTGTCTGTAGATGCCAATTCAGGCTTGATGCTTACATCAAGTGTGAATACCACCTGATCCCGTACAAAACTAATTCATACAGTAAATACAGTACACAACTTTAATAATATTAATCAGTAAAAAATAAAATAAACAAAAATCTGCTCACCTCTTATGGTTAACCCTAACTGACAGTGAAGATAACTTAAATGGATGGTCAAAATGTTAAGTTAAACCTCTGCGCTGGATTAAAACATCAGTTAATATTTCACAAAAATGAAATGTGCAGCAGGAAGGCTCTCAAGCGTACAATACATGCAGGCACCAAGTCAAATCTATTGATTGATGGGAGATGAGAGAAAGTGTTCGCATTACACCCCCCATCTTGTTTAATTTTTAAATGGCTCCCCGTGACTTTTGGTCATTGTCCATGAGCTCTGATAAATGGTAGCTGGACGTACCTGCAAAGCACATTTAAATTTGCTTGTAGTGCGTCTAGATTTCTATGAAAGTCTTTGACACTACTGCTTAAAAAAAATACAACAGGAATTTTTTAAAAGAAGACCAGGACTTAAGGGAACCATATTATTTAAACACCAACACACCTCATTTCTCTTCAGCTCGCCAGTGCTTCTGCTGCTTTCATCATGATCAAGTTCCTCCTCCTCATCCTCTTCCTCCTCATCCTCTTCCTCAGGTTCTTCCTCATCCTCTTCCTCCTCCTCTGCTGGTGATCTGCTCCCATAACCGTAGAGACTCAGCAGCTCATGTATCGGCATTTCACCCTCCTTTCAAAAAGAAATTTGACTTAAGCATAAAAAAAAAAAACAAAAAAAAAAAAAACACAAGAGTCCAAATTTGGGCAGTGAACTGACAGGCAATTCTGTTAAATGAAAATGTGTGGAGTACAATATTCAATCGAAATACAGGAAAAACATTACTAGACCAAGTTTCTAAAATAAAAGGACATGGACAAAAAAATTGAGTTCAAGAAAAAGAAAGTTTAAATAAAACGTTCCCCTTGTTTGTCAAGGGATGTGTGGAATCACTGGGATTTTGACAGACAAGGAAGAGAGGAGGGCTCATAGCGCTTGTTAACCCAGATGGTGTCCTGCTAGACATGCAAACATTTTCCTTTTGAAGTGAATAAAGCATTATTCAATTAAATTACTTCCATGGGTATTCTGCAGACGGTCAGATTTTTATGATGCGAGTTTGACAGGGATTGACCACACACCCAAGCACTACTCTTCTTAACAACAACAAGAATAATACATTAATTGTATAGTTGTAGTAGTAGCAGTGCTACTAGTTGTACGGACAATTATTGAACCCGCCTCCCCACACCCACCCAAGATGTTTTTAATCCAAATCAAAGAGTCCTGTGCAAACAAATAAAAATAAGCGTGAATAAGTCTGATTGTTTTTATGTTTTTCATTATTACAAATACACATTCCCATATCATTACAGGAGTACACGGTCGTATGGTTGAACCTCTTGTGCATAAATATATTTTGTTTTTTGTTAGCAAAATACCTCACAAACCAGTTTACTGTTAGTGCTGGTCAGCTACCTTTCACCTGCTGACACATCAGTCACGTAAAGTGGAAATATTAGTTTGTTGTTGCATCAGAGCACAAAAATTGTTTTCCTGAATAGTTCCATGTTTGTTTTCTGAGCCGAGTTTCATCTGGGATAAGATGTTCCACCTGTTCTCCACCTCCTAACAATATTTTATCCATCTTTTTGGCGGGGATGCAACAACACTAGAGATCCAATTGGTCGCCAATACTGTAAAATATAGGATGGACCTCACATCAGATTTTCTTTACAAGACAGCGTAAATCAGATAAAAGAAAAACAATACGCTAATCACAAACCCGAGCAAGATCCTCAATCTCATTGGCATTGGTGTCATCTTCTGCCTCCAACATTTCCTCTTCTTCCAAGGTGCGTTCATCGTCAAAGTCGTGGACTAGCATGTCAGCCGGTGGATCAAAATCATGGTCATCGGAACCTGCTGAACCTCCTACGTGGGGAAAAAAAGGATTATTACAAATTTACTATTAAAATACTGCTTGATTCTACTGTTAAATCTCAGAATTATGCAAGTCACAAAAAAAAATATGTTAGTAATTATTTACATGTAAGAAATGTAATAATTTACAAGGTATTACTTTAAAAACTACAAATCAATTTTAAAAATATGTAAAGTTCAAATTCTCATTTTTGTAATATTTTATGTACAGTCGCTTCTGGTTTGTTTTTGCCCACATTCAACTATCAAATTAAATAGGTAAGTTTGAATAACAGGCTTCAACATTGTGCCCTTTACCGAAAAAGATGAAACATACAAATAAAAACAAATTGAACCGTATAGGCTACCTGGGCTCGCATTCCCGAGGGAGGGCTGAAAAACAGAAAGAGAATGTGGTTGAAACACAGCGGCAGAATGAGGGACGACATTGACGTCCACAACCACACGTCCGGCTTGTTATTACGCAGTAAATGTGAGCTGAGGAAAAGCGCGCCGGACGCTGCTTTCTGGGAGTCCGCGGGAACAAAGACTCCGGGCGACACTTCCAGCAGAAACACGCACTGGGAACGCCGTCTGAACGGGGCTCGAAGCCCCGCCGCTCCGGCGCCTGGCGCCGCAACGAGCCCCGGTTTGGGTCCCGAGTGCGGACGTTTGCTCCTCCAAACTCGGCAACTTCAACTACAAGTTGCTTGCTAGTAAATCCTCATTCGTGTATTTAGCTGAAACGTCCGAGCTGAGCACGTCATCACCGCCCCGACGATAACGGCGGGAAAATAAAGCACGGACGCCGTTTTGATGATGCGCGGCCAGCGGAGACGCGTAAACATAAACGATTAAGTTTCCTTTAACACAACAGCGGCGTCGCGAGCGCAGCTAACGCGGCTAACGGCGGCTAAACACGAAGTTTACTCAACACGCCTCCGTCCGGCCACGCAAACACCTCTTTATTCATATTGCGTCCGAAATGTATAATGCGAAAACGACGCGCACACTAAACTGGGCCAACAATCCTGTAATTTACAAATATATATTTTTTCCCGAACATTTATTACATTTTCTTACCTCCGCCATGTTTGCGATCCTGTAGGGTCACGTCAGGGGTCGACGTCAGTACCCGGATGAAGGTCCCCGCCCACTCGCAGCGTCAGCCGTGTGCTGCCGCTGAGGCCCAAAACATAAAAACAATAAGGCGATTTGTTTATGTTATAAAATCTTGTTACTTACTATTATTATTATTCTTAAGTGCATACGTTTAATGTTTTTAGCATTGGTTTGACAACATTAATCCAACTGGGTAAAGCATTGAATTCATAAAGTTGGAGGTATTTACTGCGTTGTAGGAACATGCCTTCAAAAAGTACTTCTGCTTTAATGAAAAACCATCATGTTGCACTAAACAGTGCATTGTTTTCCATCTTTATCTAAAAGAATGGCGTGAATGTGGTCCATCATATTCCAATTCAGAGTGAGCGGGATCTGCTGGACCCTGTCTCGGTCTCTGGGTGAAAGGCCGGGGTGCACGGTGGACAGGTTGCCAGTCCACTGCAGGGCCCCACATAGAAAATCAACCAGAATTTCATCCCTATAGGCCAGGGCTGTAAAACTCAGTTTTCGTTTCAGGCCAGATTAGTATCAATAGTTAAGGTAGCAGCATGACGGAGAGCAGCTGCTTGGATAAAACAATTATGACTTTTAATCTCTAGAGGGCCACATAAATAGTTATGGTGGCCATATTTGGCCTTGAGTTTGACACGTGCCATAGGCAATTTAGAGTCGCCAATTAACCTAACAGACATGTTTTTGGACTGTGTGAGGAAGCTGGATTACCTGGAGAAAACTGATGCAGATACAGGGAGAACATACAAAATCCACCCAGAAAGACTCCTGCTGGTAAACAAACTAGGAACCTTTTTACTGCGAGGCAACAGTGCTGCCCACTAAGCCACTGTACTGCCTCATATCAAAAATATTTAATTTATTGTCCTAAGAATACACTGTGTTCAGTGTGATACCAAACTGAGACGTGGCTTATTTGTCCTGTTTCTAATTTCCTTTTTTTATCCAGGGTCAAGTCAAACAGAAAACCTCAGTGAATCCTTCTTCTAAGTTTTAAAAGGGATCCCATCTGGCTCTATTTTTCAGATTTTATTAGCTTCCCCAACTTGTTTTAATCTTCGGCTGGGAAACCGGACAACTGTCTCCATTTACTCAGCCAGCTCTTATTTTACACTCAAATTATTGATTTCACAGTGCAGATTATCAACGATATAAAGGGTTTATGAACTTGAACCAAATCATGCATAAACAAGTGTTTCAGGCTTAAACAGGGTATGAGAACATGGGTAGAGGCATTAATACATTGTCCGTATGTCAATGACTTGAATGGTAACAGTAAACAAATGCTACATTTTTATATAATTGCACTGCAGAAGCCCGACTATTACTGACCAAAAGCAATCAAATATTTTCTCTAAATAACATATCAGTTTAAGGATTTGTTGGGGTTACATTAGATACTCTTCTTTCATAGCCTCTTCTCCAATAGAGAGTTAATGAAGACACCAGAAATACTCAAAGTATCTTATTAAAATATCTCACTTAATATCCCCCCAGTCTTTCTTGTATCTTTTTTATTTCTCCTAGTGAATTTTATGAGAAAAATATAAGAAACGGTTCCAACAAAATAGAGACTATGATGACGCTAAGTATTTAAAATTAAACAATCATGATGAACAAAGTGTAGACTTTCAACTTTAATTTAAGAGGTTGATATCAGGTATTGAGTTGGTTATTTGTTTAAATATATATTACCTGTTGCCCCCCTTAACGGCGTTACCTGAATATGGTTTTAAAAAAAGAAATATCCAAAAGCAGGACAAATGCTGTGTGGACTTGTATAACAGATCCAAGCACGACCTTCATAATCAGCGATATGCATTCTTTGCATATAACTTCACATACAGCGCTCAGCTGTTAGTTTGTTCCACCTTGACAGCAATGTGACCTTCTTTGAAATAAGATTAAATGATTACATGATGCTCTTCTGTTGTAAAAAGCACATATTCAGTCACAGGATAACAGAAACACACTCTGGACCTGTCAAGCCTTTCTGCTTGCATTGGTGAACACCTGTGGAGGGTCCAGATGGAGAAGACTGATGGAGGAGGAGGAGACTGGCAGATGGTCGGTGCGCAGTCACTTGAATTTGCATTTATAACTTTGATGGTGATTACACGTATCTAAACTGACTCCTGGTTACACATTTTTGCAAGCAAACAGAGAGCCAAACCTCCTAAAGACAAATAACAGCGATGTACCGTCGCCACATGGACAAAAACCAGGCCTGACTGTAATGTGCTGTCAGCAGGACTGTCCTAGAAGTTACCTCTCCATGCAAATCAGTCATTTATTCAAAAGTTTCAGTATTTTCTCTCAGTATGTAAGGAACAAGTTTAGTCCCCATGGTAACAATATAAAAAAAAATACCACAAGTTTTATCTCAACATTAATGTTTTATTATAAAACGTACAGCAGCTGCTAATGACAGAAACACAACCAAAACAAGCCTTGTTTTCATCAGTGCTTCTACTGTCACTCGTAGTACACAGCATAGACAGTTGCAACACAAAACAGAGAGCTGTTCTTGAAGCAGAAAGATGCAAAGGTGTCATTAGACGCATCCCACAGAAAGCTGCTGGTGATTTGCATGCCCTGCTCATCCAGCTGGCCCATGTGGATCAGGACAATAATTTTATATCTGGAGATCTCAAGTTCCTTCACACGACTTTTTATTATCTTGTGAAAACAAAGGAAGAATTATATTACTAAAGCAGAAAATCCAAAGTATTTACACAAATCACAATTCTTTTTTTCTTTTTTTTTACCCCAGAGAGTGTTATTATCAGTTCTCGAGATCGCTGTACATCATATTTCTCCTCTTGGAGGTGACAGGTAAGTACATCCTTCAGTATCTCTCTGACAGCACAGTAAGGGAAGCGTTTATGAGGTCCTGCGGTCCGAAAAAAAAAAATTAAAAAAGAATAGTTCAAGAGTGGGTAAGACTGGCCATCCAGTATGGCAAGATAGATAGAGGAAATGCAGAAAAATAAATCAATCCAGCACTGGGCAAACAAACAGAGCTGATGGGGAAGATGCTGTGGTGCTGAGTGTAAGCATCAAACTCAACATTATCTCACCCGACTGATAGGTGTTCTCCAAAGTTTTAGAGATGTAAAAGATGTCCTCCTGCTGTTCTAGTTCATCTCTGCAAGACACAGTACTTACAGAGCTGACACAAACATTGCTGGACTATAGAAAGGCCAAGACATAAGGACAACTACACACTGATTTACAAATAGGTAATAATCTTAAAAGAACAGAGTAGAAATAGTTACACAAGCTGCACATGGACGTTTTTCTGTTTTTCTGTCTTTCTCTCACAACACACCGCGTCCATAAGGTTGTCTGACTTTGTACCATGTTTACTCACATCTTCTTCCTGCCAGTTGTGTCTTTGCCTTTGGCTCCGTGACTTTCATCCTGACCTCCATCCAGGTTTCCATCAGCAGGGATCCTAACTACGCTCTTGTCTTTCCTCCGGAACTCGTCTTTAACTAGTTTAGACATCGCAGCTTCTCCTCCCTTTACATAACCGGCGTGCAGCCAACGGAAAGCACACACACATTTACACTGAATTAGGCTATCCACCACTCCAAGTCGAGGTAATGTTAATCTGCAAAAGTTTCAAACAAACATTCTCGATAATACAACCTAACGAAAGAGAAAGTACGGACATTATCAGGACCGGGGTGGGCAATCCCGGCCCCCGAGGGCCGCTGTCCTTCATGTTTTTAGATGGTCCCTGCTTCAACACACCCTGGTACAAATGACTGGGTCATTAACAGACTCGTGCAGACAGTAATGTCAAGATAATGACGGTCCATTAATTTGAATCAGGTGTGTCAGATAAGACAGATAAAACATGCAGGAAAGAGGCCCCCGGGAACCGGAGCTGCCCACCATTGTAATCAGGCACAAACGTAGTAAAAAAGGGCGTTGTTGTTTGAGTCAAAAATGCATAATTCTTTGTGTATAACATATTGCGGGATAATAAAGGAAATGACGTTTTATAAAGTTTCTCACCAAAATGGGTAATCCGGCGATAGAATAAAGTCAGTTATAAAGCGTTTAGTTTGTGCGTTACCGATTTCAGCACCTCTGAAGTAGCGCAACATAATTTGGTGTCGCTATAGCAACCGCGAAAGGCTGGGGAGGCGGGGCTTCGTCAGTCTGACACTGGGTGAACCAAACTGAGACTGTCTTAAAGCTACAATTACTTAACAAAAAACAATAGTTTTTACTGGGAAAATACAAGGAAACTGTGCATATTGAGTTTTTATTTAACAAACATATCTAGATAACAAACATATCTCGTAACTAATCATAGATTAGCTGATGTTGTGCTGTCAGTTGTCTTTTGCATTACAATTCATATCACTACATTGTGCCTAATTACAGTTCTCCATCATCTGATAAAGAGGCTGATATGTCTAATAAAAAACCTAGTCATATGTTAAAGTTTTTGTTTTGCATTGGCAGAATTAATAATTTGAGGTTTGGTTTATTCTTGAGCATGAAAACAGCAGCTGTAGTCTCTCCCGAGAGCTTCGCTGTAGCGTGTGCAGAGCTTTCATTAACAGTCTGCCAGGCTCACAAAAAAACAGAACATTTTTCGGAGCATCTCAAGTGCTTTTCATTGTTTTGGCTTAACGTTGTCCAAGGTCAAGACTGAACTTTGATGATTAGTTAAGTCAACAATTATTAAAACAAAATTCGCAAAATCAGCCTTGTAGTGAAACTGTTACTGAACCTGTGATATTTATGTCCCTGTGACTTTGTGACTTTAAAGACATACATTGGCTACGTTTTTTTGAACAAATAAGAGAAAAATTATGCATATCTTCTCCTCTTTATTGACAACTAAAAAGGAGTGACTATATATATATATATATATATATATATATATATATATATATATATATATATATATATATATATATATATATATATATATATATATATATATATATTCACTGTAAATGTGTGTGTGACTGCATGTTTTCATCCTAATGCAATGAAAAGATTACAGGCCAAAGCTGTTCAACAAATAATTTACAGATGTTTAACAAATAAATTACAGAAGACATCAGATATTTAATATTAATGTGTGAAAAAAAGGCAAAAATGCCAAAATAAAAATAAATTTTATATATTTATATATATATATATATATATATATATATATATATATATATATATATATATATATATATATATATATATATATATATATATATATATATATATGCATTGCAAGCAGGACAAAATGCACTTTTCTTCCTCAACCAAAACAACCATGTTTTTTTTTCTAAAGAACTAAATATACTTTATATGAACATGTAAATATGGTTTAAAGCAGTGAGTTGTTTCACAAATAAAGCAGTCTTTTTTGTTTGTTTGTTTTTGTCATACACAGGAAAATGTGAAACATCTAATACTGCATGGGATGTTAATGACATGCCAAATTTATTGACAATGAGTTCCATAAGGTGTATCAACAGCAAAACATTGAGCAGAGACTTAAGTGAAGGCAAAAAGTGTTTTGTCGTAGCACACTTACACAACACCCGCATCATGACTGTACTGAAAAAGGACAAACTGGTATTACAACGTTGAGACCGGTGATGGATGACGCAGGTTTTATGCGGCACCCTTTGGATCCATTAACAGTAACACTCGTTTGTACAAGATACCTGTATTGAAAACATTAGGTGAACAGAACGTTGTGTGCTGGTACGTTGAACCAAATGCATTTGTGAGTGCTAACATCAACAAACCGAAAGACTATCACAGACAAGTCCATTTGCTCAGAGAAATATTTAAAACACAGCTTTCTATGTACACTTTTTATACTTTGTTTTTTAAATATTGCTATTAGAAAATGATAAAACATTTATTCAACTTTGTGGAAAAGGAATAAAATAAGACAGGGGCTTGAATAATGCCGTCTTCATGATAGAGACTTATTTCATTACTCTGCCATGTCCCCAGTAATCCCACTCAGGACCTTGTTCAAGATCATGGCCAAAGAAACCGGTCAAGATTTTAAGCAGCATCAAAGGCAAAAACCTACAATCATCAACCCAGATCACTCTGTATTTCTCTGGAACACAAAGGTCCTTCTCATCTACTTATGGCACTCACACATCTGACTCTACATGTGTGTAACATACCGAGAGCCTATTGAATATATAGTCTGCATCAATTACACAAACAGTTCCAGTTAAAATAGCAGCTTCTGTTCATCACCTTCATCTAATACAATTTTACAAATAAAACACTGTCACAAATACCACCGAAGCCCTGAAATAGGATATCTTTGTTTTTTGTCAACATTGCAATTGCTAAAAGGAGTAATATAATGCTTTTATTCTTCGCTTGGTCGGACTGCTATAGTTGATCAAGTGCCCGTACTGGTTCTCTGCTGACGTGACTGGTTAATGGCAAAACGCAGTGGTATTTATTATTAAAGGCTGCACGTGTCTGGGTCACCTCTGAGCTCAGAGAAAACAAACAAAAACAATACATGAATGGAGTTTTGTAGAGAAATAACTTACTTGGGTGCAGTGATTTATTAGGGTTAGAAATACTTTTATCATGTTTCAAAAGAATCAGTCATGTGCAAAGGCTAGCAGCCCCACTTTTAGTCTTTAAACCTTTCATTTTGATTTTGTAAAGACATGATAAAAATCATCTGATTGTAGTGTGGTGTAGTATTAGGCAAAAACAATCTTTGACATACAACAACGTGTATATTTTTCATTGTGTCCTTATTTAGTTCACAAAAATTTAGCAAAAACGAAAAAAAATAAATAAATAAAAGGAAATACTAAGTACTCCCTTGATTGAGTAGCTTGCAAATCCACCTTTAGCAGCAAGAACTTGATAAAGTCATTTCCTTTATGACATTATCAATGTCTCATATTGTTGTAGAGGAATTTGGGTCCTTACAGTTGTTTATAATGTTGGTTATTTTATTTTCCAGACATTATCATGTAGATAGGTTTGTGTTTGAATCATTGTCCAGTTGCATTACCCAGTTTTAACTAAGCTTTAACTTTTGTACACATCTCCCTTCAATAACCCTTTCAGGAAGAAGGTAAACCCAGTAATTTAACACTGAGGCGGTCCTGAAGCGAGCTTGCCTCAGCCCACTAGTATGATCAGTGGTCAGCCCTCCAAACGGTTTGATACGAACCACTGCAGCGCCTCGAGCAAGCTGTGACTGCAGGGTGTTGCAACTTAAATCATTTTTAAAAAGTTGCTATGTGGCATTTCACATGCAAGTAATCAGAGCACTCATTCAGGGACACAACAAATTTAGAAAAAGAGATGACAACAAAACTGGACCGACAACAAGGTCAAATAACCGCATCTGCTCACTCCAATAAAAGCCTTCTGCAGTGACAGTCACCCACTATGAAACAGTTGAAACGCATCAGTAGAAGTAAACTGCAAGTGATTCTTACATTTAAATCACTCTGCGAAAAACAAAAACAACACAACATGACGTCAGTGATCATCGGTACTTAGGTTGCAGTTAGCGGGGAGCTGCTGACCCACATCCTGGGACCGGAGCAGATCCCGGTCCAGAGCCTGCTCCAGGCCTGGTCCGAGCCAGAGAGTCTGGACACTGCTCGTGATCAGTTCATCAAGGACTGAGGATTGGCAGAACCTGAATGTTACCTGCCCTCTTAAATCCTATAAAAGCGAGGGTGTAATTATTATTGCACACATGATTTTTTTATTTTTTTGCTTTATTTCTGTTAAATAACAATAGCGCAGTTAAAAAAGGTTATGTGTTGTTGTTTGTCTGAGGTTGCACTCGCCAAATACTAAGACCCACTACAACCACGTTACTTTTTGTTGTGTTTTTACACAAATAAAATAAAAGATTAAAAGAGGAAGCTCTAAACTTTCCCCATGCCTGAATAATCTCTTTGACAGTAGTTGCTTACATTCAGAAATCCATGAAATTTGAAGACAACAACAAGCATGAAAACGCCTTTAGTGTTCACTCAACAGATTTTTGGTTGTTTAAAACTGTGCAGTCCTTTTTCAAAGGTGATAATACCTCTACAAAATAAAAGTATTGTGTTGGCAGAAAGTAATAGTGAACCCTTTTCAAATTCAGCACCAAACCCCAAATCAGTTCCACATAAAAGCACCTCAAAATCCAAAGTACTGTTGTTCAAAGAGCTCATGAAGTCGTTTTGTGCAGGCCAATTTTTTTAAACACAGAACTGCTGGGACATGACATTTACAAACCCGTCTAAATGGAAGGTACTACCTATAACTTTTTGAAATAAAGCTGTAAAGCAACCCTACATTGCACTTTGTAACCCCTTTCCCAATCTCCTCCAACTAGTTTTGGATTATTATATTTTTGTCATTTGCTGTGACAACCTGTTAGACAAAATAAACTAAAATAAGGCTCAATCTCTGTATGAAATCCACAATTATTTTTACAGTAATTGTTCATTTTTTTACAGTTAACAAGAACAAAGTTTCAGGGTTTCCCTATAACTTACTCCATGTAAGCTTTTACGTGTTCCAAGTGCACACAACATATGATTTTTATTTATTTGCATAAACTCAGCAGCCCTCAGTCTATCGTCCCTGTTTGTTATGATCTGTTCTTCTGTTAATTCTCAACCATTCCTTCCGATGGTTGCTACAGACAGGTTCCTAAGGGCACTAAAAATGGGATGTATCCATAGTCTTCACAGTCGAATGTCACTGATTTTCTTGGTTCTGTTCACAAACAAGTCCGCTAATTATCCGCCAAATATTTCCCTGTGAAACAAAATGAAACAAGTCAGAGCAGGTTGACGTTGAGCCTAGAGTGTCTTTGTGCATTTATATAACTGAGGACAGTAAATCAGCTCTTCCTTATGCTCAAACTGACCTGCAGCAAACCTCTTCTTCACCAGTGAGAGTCGGTATCCGGTCCCAACCAGCTGGATGTCGCACCCTGACAGAGTGCTTCCCTCGCTGGTGAACTGGACTGCCAGCTGAGAGGGTTTACAGGGACCTTCTGCCATCTGGAACCGGCCCAGTAGAGCCCCCACCCCTGCAGAACATGAAGACAGAACATTTAATTTATGTAAAAACACAGTGGCACCAAATCATAAAGAGTTGATTCATAATAAAGAACACTTGCCTCCGTTTTCAGACCTATGAGACAAGCTTGAAATTTTCCACTTTATTGTTTGATGCTCTGGATCCCTTAATGAGAAAACAAGTCCATGTTACAGAGACATGCTGATGTCTGTTATACATAAATAAGGTCATATCCACGCTAACATTAAAAAGAAAATGAAAATTTCATTCAAACATAAAAGGTTTTCTATTTATGATGGCAAATTCTCAGTTTTTGGTGTACACTGGATCTAAAAAAAACTTAACAACTTAAACACATTGATGTTTATAATATACAATATCCACCAAGTATTTTTTACTCTATATGTAAACAAAATCACTTTTAAGGCAGCTTTTCAAGGAGATAGTTGGTAAAGATAGTAAAGATTCCACCAAAATACAAGTATCTGACCCAGTAATGTAGATCTGAAGATCTACAGTAGATTTATTACCTCCTGTAAAATGATAAGTTATAGTGATCTATACTGCACCTCGGGAAAAACTACTTTTACCATCAACTATATAAAGTATTTAGATAAAGATAAATACCACTCCACTAAAGAAAGAAAAACCCACAATTGTCACTAAAATATCCTGAAACTGACAAAAGTAATATATATATATATATATATATATATATATATATATATATCATCCCAGATCTGCTGCTGTAGACCTGCTGCAGGGGGACACCAACATGATCCACTGACTGGTGCCCCTCACCTCCTCTGTTTCTCTTTCCCTTCTTCAGCTCAATCCTCAGTTACTAATCTGAAGTTTCTCATAAGTATAATTGTGGTCCGTTGTTCTTGTAGTCTTGTAGTGCTGGTCTGTCCCCTCTTTTTCTCTTCTGTACATGTTTGCAGACCAGAACCTCAGGAGCTTCATCCTGACCTGCAGTCCCACCCTCTGTATAGATGTTTCTGTTGGAGACCTGCTGACATCCTGACCTGCAGTCCTCGTCTATGTGGACCAACTATCCATATATCACCCATATATACACAGAAGTCTTGGTTCTGCTGCTGATGGATAATTATACAATTGTATCCTGTCTTGTACCTTTGACGGTGTGTCTCTTTAGGTCTTGCTCTACTCGGCTGGCCTTCGGCAGGAGGGTCCCCCCTTATGATCCAGGTCCTGATCCAGGTTTCTGCCCTCTTAAAGGGGGGTTTTCTTGCCACTGTTTTGTTTAAGGTTTTTCTCCCACAGGGGGAGTTTTTACCTGCTGTTGTTTATGTAATAATTGCTCAGGGGTCATGTTCTGGATCTCTGGAAAGAACCTAGAGATAACTTGTGCTGCAATAGATGCTATATAAATAACATTTAAATGAATTGTATATCAGTTACAGGAGTTGGAGTCAGAATCTTAACTATTAAATATTAACTTAATAAATCTATAATTATAGAAGACAATTCTTCTCAGATCTGTCAGATCTGTCTGTCATCGTACCGTGTCAATCTGATCACAGCTGAAACCTTTAAGTATTTTCCCAGCATGACATCAGTTGGCATTTCTGATGAAACTCTGCAGTCATCATCCACTCAACTTGAGCAACTTTGAGTGATTAAACACCACAATCATTGAGATCAACATTATCTTGCTTATAAAAACAGTAGCTCTTCATGTGAGCTTCAAAAACACAAAACAAAACACAAAGGAATGAGCTGACTGAAGCCTGGGGGTTATTCCACCTACATGCGTTGAAGGAATCCACATCTGATTTTCACTTGTCTACCAGCCAGAACGTTCTGACTGAAGCCAAAGAAGCCCACGAAGTCCAGTACTAGTAATGAGGGATCTTACCAGGTGGCAGGCGGGATCATGGCCTGTAGTTTCGCTACATCTCCATCCACAGGGACCAAGAAGTGGATATTGTACAGCGGGACTGGGGCGGCCATGGCCTCTGAGTTGTATTTATAATCTATTCTAAGGTCTGTGTTGGTAGTAACGCCTCTCCAACTCACTGCCAGGTTCAGAGGAGTGGACTGAATCCCCTCTGCTGACACCTAAAGAGAAGAACAAAACGGTTCAGTGTAAGGGTCCATGGATGCAAGTAAAGTAAATGGACAAAGAGAAAGTTATTTCATACCTGATATTTAATCATGTCCACATTGTAGTACGTTGCCTGAGGTTTCTGTTCTGCTACTTTCTTCAGATGGCTCATCAGGTTTGGCATATTTACCCAGAACTCCTTGGTGTCTACACTGTCTGTTATGGAATCACTAGACGATGCCAGGAGCGCATAGAGGCAAACCCAACCATCGAGAAGCACAGCGAACAGTGTAAAACAATATAAATATACAATTAGATGTCTGATGTACCATAAACGTAAGACTGTGGGCTGTACGGTATGTGTTTACCCCTTACCAGCACAGCAGCTGTGGATTGGGGAGGACCTGCTCCAGACGGCTGTAGTTGCTGATGTTGAAGGTGAGGACGGGTTGAGTTGGGTGACTGGCAAAGTGCCTGGTGATACCGGCAGGGAAGGACAGGACCATTTCCCCTGTGATCTTCACCACACATCTGCAAAAGAGGACAAAGCAAAAAAGCTCAAACTAAGCAAAACCTTTAAATATCTTTGCTGGCACCTGTTTTCAGTAAAGTCTCCTTCAACTGTCAGTTTTAGGAAAACTACAAGAGAAGTTACACGTTTATAAGTTACAAAGTGCCTCTTCTCCATTAGTTCAGACAATGCTGACAGGAAGCGTGTGCTTTTGTAATGTGTGCATACTTGCTGGGATCAGCGCCTTTGAAGTAGGCATTGATGGTTTCTGTGAAGGCAGCTGCAACTGGCAAAGTGTCCTGGTGCCCCATGGTGAGGGGACTGGGTCCTCTAGAGCATCCTTGAAGACACATTCAAAAACAGAAATCCTATAAAACATCTACCGTACTAAAAAATGAAAATCTGAAACACAAGTTAGAATGAATCTGAACTTTCCACTATGGTTCAAATGTGAGAAGGACATTAGATGGGCAGCAATACGTTTGTGACTTTAGTGGGTGGGAAAAAAAAGAAAGAAAAGAAAAAGAAGGGCAGGTGATATCAGGCCATGCACTGATGGCACTACAAAAGCACAGAGGCTCAACTCACCTTCAAAAGCTAAATAAAACCTGCCGTGGTCAAACCATACCAGAGGCTGTGAGGCCTCTGAGCAGAGACATGAGGAGGAGAGAATCATGGACAGGGACAAGACCGTGAGGCAAGACATGATGACGGGAGACAGACAACATGTGGACTGAAACTGATGTGTGGCTGAACAATAAAGAAGAGCATGCAGATATGCAGGTTGCATACCTGTGGGGGGCATGTTAAGGTCTTTCCCTAAGGTTGGGGTGGATGCTGCACTGTGTGAGGTGATGGAGGAGATGGAGGAAGAGCTCTCTGCACGTGCCAGGGGGGCAAAAGGCGGGGGGCTGCCCGAAACTGGAGGACTGAAAGGACGACTCTGCAGACAGACCACAACGCATTTAAGAAAAAGTAAGAATAAAGTAGAACAAAATGAACAACCAAAGTTGACTTTTTTTATGCAGACATCAAAACAAAGAAGACGGCTCATGTCAAACATTCAGATATATAAAGAGATGTATTTGTGTACCAGGTCTGCGATTGGTTTCCCCGGGGGCAGCTTTGGTCGCGAAGATGGACGAGGAGGAGGAGGTGGGGGGACAGGGCTGCCCCGAGACTGAGGCGTGGCCGGACGAGCTGGAGACGACGGACCTGCAACACACACATGTCACAATCAGACAGGTTTGTAGTCTGATGCTCAAGCCGTTAACCAGTGGCGCCAGTGGCACCAAACCTTAAGATTTTTTTTTAATCATCAAAAAATAATTATGTTTAAAAGGATGCAAATACAACATCAGATGAACAACATGTCTCACTATTTATTTTGTCACTATAACAAAAAGCTGAAGTGAACTGAATTCATTGGATTGATGTGGAATCACCTTTAACGTCAGTAACTTATGTTTCATTTTCTGTGTGATATTATCAGATCCTCATTGTTGTGAATGAATCTTCTTTTCACAAAATTCAAGGATGCAGCAGATTCAAAACAACAACAACAAGTGGCCATGCTCAACATTTCCAACGAGACAAGGTCACTCACTGCTGCCTGAGTAGGGGCCCGGGGAAGACATGATGGACCTGTAGGTGGTGGGAGGAAGAGGAGGCGGCGTGCCTCTGAAACTGGGTGTTAGCTCCCTGGGAGAGCCTGTCATGTTTGGTGCGTCATCTCTCTGGTGTGAACCCTCCGGAGTCCTCTTTCCCCCTGCAGCCCCATGGACAAGGGGAGGCGTGACTCCCGTCCATGGGGACCTCCGCTCCACTGGCGGTGGGGGCGCAATGGCGGAGGCATACTCTGCAAACTGTAGAACCTCCTCATCAATTGCGTCCTCTTCAGGGCACACAGGAGGTGAGCTAGAGGGGGAGAACTCAGGGGGGAGGGGAGGTGCTGGCTCATCAGGGGGTGGCGGTCCAAGCACAATGGAGGGGGGCGAGTCCAGCGGCGTGAAAGGTGGAGGAGGCGCGGGAGAAAATGGTGGAGGTGAAGGCGGGGGCTCATTTGGCGGTGGTCCTGGAGATAGGCAAGGTGTAGAAGGGGTGGAGGAGGGAGTGTCCGGAGGAGGAGAGTCTGGCGGCGGAGGGGGCGCCGGTTCATCCGGTGGAGGAGGTCTGTTGTCCATGAACGTTACCCATCTGGGAGATGCTGTTTCCTCACTCGACCGGGGGCTGTCCACGGGACCGAACACGTCGTCCAGGTCCGGAGCCGGGGAGCCTCGGTACGCAGCTGGGGAGAGGATATTCAGGTAGATGGGAGCGGAGCTGCGAGCTGCTCTGCCGTTAGGTAGATCAGCTGCGAACAGACAGAAGTAACAGCGGTCTTCACAATAACAAACCAAAAAAAACATGGCATGATGAGGGGACATGACATTTAAAACAAACAAAAAAATATATAATTTTTACTCACTTACAGATTACTTAGATTTCTTTGCAGACAATATGAACCCAAGATGTTTCATGTTTTATTCTCATCAACTTAATTTCATCTGTTTATCCTTTTTTGTATTTAAGGCCTGCAACATCATTTAAAAAAAAACTTTGCACCGTGAAGCATTTACTTTTGTTATGTATTATGTTACTTCCATAAGTAAAGAGGCATTTGTGAATGTAACTCCATACTGTAGTTCTTGACTTTCCCACAGTAATCCCTCGCTCATGTGGTTATATCAGCTATTGATGATTGACATTTCTTGGTGCAATAACATTTGAGGAATCAGAAACCACAGGTTTCCATTTCAGACTAGAGCCATCACCCTTTACTCACTGAAATTCCTCAAAATTCCTTGACTCGTTTAATTATTTTATGAACGGCGAACAAGAGCAATGCAAATTCCTTCTGATCTTTCTTTAAAGAACATTTTAATTGTTTTCTGTGGACAAAGTGGAAATACTCTGCCAATCTTTGGGTTTCAAAGACAAAGACTTGATGCATTTGGAAAAACAAATCATCATCCGTTTGAAAAAACAGGTGATTACTAGAATAGTACTAATTGTCCCTCAACTCTTTTTTTAAAATAGGTTACAGGCCTGAAGTCCAAAAATGGATAAATATGAACAAATTGGTGTCAGGATTTCATATCTGCTTTTTGCAGATGCTGTGTTTGTTCCTGCTGGCGTCACCAAGAGGGGAGCTTCAGCTTTCTAGGGCAGACTAAGTGTGAAGCAGCTGAAATGAGAATCGCCACCCTGAACCTGAGGCCACGACTCTGTGTCGAACAAGGCTGGGACGCCCCCTCCAGGCCGGGACTGAGGTGCTGCCTCAGGTGGAGGAGTTCAGCTATCCAAAACATCTTGTTTATAAGAGAGAGAAGAAGGGATCAGGAGATCGGTATGTGGATCAGTGCAGTGTCGGCTGGTCTGTGTGGTGATGAAGAGAGTTGAACCAAAAGGCCTGATCCTCTGTCACAGTGATTCAGCAACAGTGTCTCAGTCAGAGACGTCAGATCTGCTACAGGAGATCCTGTAGACCACTGCAGGAGATCCTCCAGGCCACTGCAGGAGATCCTCTAGACCACTACATTAGATCCTTGAGACCACTGCAGGTGATCCTCCAGGCCACTGCAGGAGATCCTCTAGACCACTACATTAGATCCTTGAGACCACTACAGGAGATCCTCCAGACCACTAAAGGAGATCCTCCAGACCACTACAGGAGATCCTCCAGAACACTACAGGAGATCCTTGAGACCACTACAGGAGATCCTCTAGACCACTACATTAGATCCTCCAGACCACTACAGGAGATCATTTAGACCACTACATTAGGTCCTTGAGACCACTACAGGAGATCCTCTAGACCACTACATTAGATCCTCCAGACCACTACAGGAGATCCTTTAGACCACTACATTAGATCCTCCAGACCACTACATTAGATCCTCTAGACCACTACAGGATATCCTCTAGACCAATACATTAGATCCTTGAGACCACTACAGGAGATACCCCAGACCACTACAGGAGAGCCTCTAGACCACTACATTAGATCCTCCAGACCACTACAGGAGATACCCCAGACCACTACAGGAGATCCTTTAGACCACTACATTAGATCTTCCAGACCACTACATTAGATCCTCTAGACCACTACAGGAGATCCTCTAGACCACTACATTAGATCCTTGAGACCACTACAGGAGATCGTCTAGACCACTACATTAGATCCTCCAGACCACTACATTAGATCCTCCAGACCACTACATTAGATCATCCAGACCACTACATTAGATCCTCCAGACCACTACATTAGATCATCCAGACCACTACAGGAGATCCTTTAGACCACTACATTAGATCCTTGAGACTACTACAGGAGATTCTCTAGACCACTACATTAGATCCTCCATACCACTACAGGAGATCCTCCAGACCACTACAGGAGATCCTCCAGACCACTACATTAGATCCCCCAGAACACTACAGGAAATCCTCCAGACCACTACAGGAGATCCTTGAGACCACTACAGGAGATCCTCCAGACCACTACATTAGATCCTCCAGACCACTACAGGAGATCCTCCAGACCACTACAGGAGATCCTCCAGACCACTAAATTAGATCCCCCAGACCACTACAGGAAATCCTCTAGACCACTACATTAGACACTTGAGACCACTACAGGAAATCCTCCAGACCACTACATTAGATCCTTGAGACCACCACAGTGGACAAAGTGGAAATACTCTGCCAATCTTTGGGTTTCAAAGACAAAGACTTGATGCATTTGGAAAAACAAATCATCATCCGTTTGAAAAAACAGGTGATTACTAGAATAGTACTAAATGTCCCTCAACTCTTTTTTTAAAATAGGTTACAGGCCTGAAGTCCAAAAATGGATAAATATGAACAAATTGGTGTCAGGATTTCATATCTGCTTTTTGCAGATGCTGTGTTTGTTCCTGCTGGCGTCACCAAGAGGGGAGCTTCAGCTTTCTAGGGCAGACTAAGTGTGAAGCAGCTGAAATGAGAATCGCTACCCTGCACCTGAGGCCACGATTTTGTGTCGAACAAGGCTGGGACGCCCCCTCCAGGCCGGGACTGAGGTGCTGCCTCAGGTGGAGGAGTTCAGCTATCCAAAACATCTTGTTTATAAGAGAGAGAAGAAGGGATCAGGAGATCGGTATGTGGATCAGTGCAGTGTCGGCTGGTCTGTGTGGTGATGAAGAGAGTTGAACCAAAAGGCCTGATCCTCTGTCACAGTGATTCAGCAACAGTGTCTCAGTCAGAGACGTCAGATCTGCTACAGGAGATCCTGTAGACCACTGCAGGAGATCCTCCAGGCCACTGCAGGAGATCCTCTAGACCACTACATTAGATCCTTGAGACCACTACAGGAGATCCTCCAGACCACTAAAGGAGATCCTCCAGACCACTACAGGAGATCCTCCAGAACACTACAGGAGATCCTTGAGACCACTACAGGAGATCCTCTAGACCACTACATTAGATCCTCCAGACCACTACAGGAGATCCTTTAGACCACTACATTAGATCCTTGAGACCACTACAGGAGATCCTCTAGACCACTACATTAGATCCTCCAGACCACTACAGGAGATCCTTTAGACCACTACATTAGATCCTCCAGACCACTACATTAGATCCTCTAGACCACTACAGGTTATCCTCTAGACCAATACATTAGATCCTTGAGAACACTACAGGAGATACCCCAGACCACTACAGGAGATACCCCAGACCACTACAGGAGAGCCTCTAGACCACTACATTAGATCCTCCAGACCACTGCAGGAGATACCCCAGACCACTACAGGAGATCCTTTAGACCACTACATTAGATCCTCCAGACCACTACAGGAGATCCTCTAGACCACTACATTAGATCCTTGAGACCACTACAGGAGATCGTCTAGACCACTACATTAGATCCTCCAGACCACTACATTAGATCCTCCAGACCACTACATTAGATCCTCCAGACCACTACATTAGATCCTCCAGACCACTACATTAGATCATCCAGACCACTACAGGAGATCCTCTAGACCACTACATTAGATCCTTGAGACTACTACAGGAGATTCTCTAGACCACTACATTAGATCCTCCATACCACTACAGGAGATCCTCCAGACCACTACATTAGATCCTCCAGACCACTACAGGAGATACCCCAGACCACTACAGGAGATCCTCCAGACCACTACATTAGATCCTCCAGACCACTACAGGAGATCCCCCAGACCACTACAGGAGATCCTCCAGACCTCTACATTAGATCCTCCAGACCACTACAGGAGATCTTCCAGACCACCACAGGAGATCCCCCAGACCTCTACATTAGATCCTCCAGACCACTACAGGAGATCTTCCAGACCACCACAGGAGATCCCCCAGACCTCTACATTAGATCCTCCAGACCACTACAGGAGATCCTTCCTGCTAACAGCAATAAACCTCTACAATGAATCTCTGAAGAGATTAAAATCATGACAAATGCAATAACTGATTTGCCTTTGAAGATTAAAGAGATATTTTTAAATTGAATTGAACTGAAGCTCTCTGTGTATTTTCACCTGTGGTCATAAATTATGGGCTGCGACTGAATGAGATCACAAATGAAAGTGGCCAAAAATAGTTTCCGCTGTAGGGACGACTGGACTCTCCCTTAGAGACAGTGTTAGAAGTCCAGACACCCGACAGAGACTCGGAGTGGAGCTGCTCCTCCACATGAAACATCTTTGGGTCATAAACAAACGACAAAAATAACCTGGTTTTTTTTTTTGATTTTTTCTCAGCTTCTTCTGATTTGAGGCTGTAATTCAAATGAATGAATAAGAATGAAAATGTCTTTAACATCAGAATTACCTGCCAAGTCAGACGGATAACCATAATGACTTCTTGATGGAATGTTTTTTGGCGGAAGAGGAGGAGGAGCTGGAACAGGGAATTAAAGTTCAGCAGCATCACAAACGTACACAACTGTTGGATTTACAAGAACAACAAAGATAAGATGAAGTTATATAAACCCAAGTTAGCTCACCTCCTGTCGGAAAACTTCTGCTCAGCTGAGATTCCGACCGTGGTCGAGATTCCCCCCAGACGTTGTTGGGAACCACTGTCATTGAATGAACAAGAACCAAACAGTAAATATAAACAGAGTCAGGCTGGTGAAGCCAGAGGTTTCACGTATGTGAGGCAGAGCCGTATCAGCAGAGGACAAACCATCATATCTGCAGTATCGGCTCTCTGAGGGCAGGCCAAATAAGGCTGGAACACGCTGCAACACTGAGTCACTGCAACGACCAAGAACAACGCGAGCTTTTACTCAACCCACATCTGCAGCAGTCCCAGCAAAAACAGGCACTTTGTCAGAGGCTAAGACAGAGACAGACCTCGGCATCTCAGGAGCAGGAGTTGGCGTCGGGGTGGAGCGTCTGGGTCTGGCGATCTCCTCGCCTGACAGGAACATGACAAAAGCGCAGCTGCTGTAACCCAAATAACTTCTTCAACACCGTCAGCATAAAGATTGTATTATTTAGCTTGTTGGCATCGTATGTATGTCTGTATGTCAGAATTCTGGTCAAAACACCGCTGTGCCTAGTTACAAGAGGACAGAATAAGTTTTAGATTGTACTTACAGGACAGGTTTCTTTTTATCTGCCCCTGGAAAATTAAATAAAAAAAATATAAAATTAATGTTTAAGGTAATATATTGTGCATTTATCCATAATTCTTTATTTTTTTATCATAAAAAAGAAAACAAAACCGTTAAAGCCACTAAGATGAAGCACTTGGGAGACGCTGTAAATGTGAATATATTCCTTAAAGGAGACATATAAAGAATGTAAAGGTTTCTGAAATAATGAAATCTCTGTGACACAACTGAGAAGCTGAACCCGATTTGTTGCTTTAAACAGCACAGATGTGCAGTTGAAACGCTGCTCCTGCTCAACCGTGTCTTTGAAGGAGTCTTCTCTTCCACACAGAGCCTCCTTTGTTATTGACGACGCATTTTTGTTCTAACAATGCAAATGCACAACAAAATGTACAGCAGATACTTGATGTGAAACTGAGAGCGGATAAAGTTGTGGAAGCTGAATAATTAAACTCTGATCTGAATCTGTGATGTCACGGCAGCCTTTAGATCTGAACGACTCACTTTATTCAAACCCGTCAGATCTCGGGCCGCCTCTGACAGGGTCAGGGCTTTTGCATCGTTTCTACAAACATCAAAGTGAATCATCACAAGACAAGATTTTTTTTTTTTTTTAAATATGTCCCCTTTAAAAAAGTCATTTTAATCATACAGCATCAAGAAAATAGTTTTCCCCCTCCATTTAGCCATGTCGTCATGGGCTATAAAAATATAAACATTTGAATTCTTGCAGAATCACAACTGAAGTTTGCACATTTCTGCACCACACATTGTAAAGTGGGTCAACCTGCTGAGACTAGAAAGCTGCTTTTCAGGCTGCCAGCCAGCAGATGGAGTGAGAAACTCACCGGACTGCGTCTCTGAGACCAGCAAAAAGGAAGAGAGAACAGACCTGGGTCAGAGAGTGAGTGACAAATCAGTCAAATGGACACCTACTAAAACTGCACACACCGCTTTCTTTACTTTAACCGCAAAGCTCTAATAATGCAACAGGAGGCACAACACACTGAATACCCTGTGGACGGTGCGAGGATCACCTTTGATCAACGCGCCTGAACTCACCGGGTCAACTGGCATGTGAGCGCCGCTGTAACCAGATCGATAGGTTTTGCAGATGTAGTTGTGTTATGTTTACTTTGCATTATGCAACACAGACGCTTTGCCAGACAGGTTCAAGTAAAGCTGTGACTTAGCAGGAAATAACAAAAATAAGTGAGACTTTCAGAAGGCTCAAAGGACACCACATGCAAACAAGAAAAGAGGAGAAGCACGTAAAGACAGCCACTAGGAACATAACCAACTGAACACATGCCATGACTCGCTCTGGGTGGGGATAAGGTGGTGGAAATGCATGACAAGCTTACCGGACTTCTCTTCTGCAACAAGACGGCAAATGAGTAGCAAGAGAAGACAGAAGCAGAAAGAGCCTTAAACAGATCCCAAATGATATAAGACTAGACGGTGTTGAATAGCTGTCAGGGCTCAGACTAGCAGCGCTCACCAGAGAAGGAGAGAGGGCCAGGCCTCCCACTGAGGCTTTCAGCTCATCCATAGATGGAGGAACACACCTGGCGCTCTCCGACACCAGCGGCTTGATCTTGATTTTGAACTTCTTCTTGGTGTCCTCGTCCTCCTCTGAGTCACTGGAGGAGAAAAAGTGCCTGTCTTTGGAAGCTGGTGAACATTTGGTCAAGGTCAAACTTTTTCATCATAAAGAAAAAGAGCCTGTCCGCTGTGTCCTGCTTTGTCTCGGCTACATCGTCCTGCACAGAGGAGGTCTCCATGACGTCAGCATCTGTGAGTCCGGTTCAGTCATCTATCTGCTGATACCTGCAGGTACAACACCTGAAAATATCCCTGAACCGATGGGTCTCAGTGACAACTAGACACCAATCAAAACAGGGGAACCGTCTGCCTGTCGCACCGGTCCTTTCTTTGTCTTTGTGCTTCTGCAGGGACACACACATGTAGCTGTTATTGATTTTGGCCTCTTTAATGCTCAAGCAATGAGTCACTAAGCCAAACACGTCAATGGTTTTGCAGGCAACGAGTCCCAAGACTGCAGCTTCTCCTCTTTGATGAAAGGATATCATCATCTTCATTGCCGGGCCTGAGGCTGAAGCCTTCCTCATCTACGTCAGGAGAGGCCTGGGAAGCGGAGAAAAACACCACCTACAGTCATTTCTAATCCTTCTGCATAAAAAATGGATGTGATTTCACAGATGTCCTGTCCCCGACACTCAGATTCCTAGCTGTGTCGCACACATGGGGCGTTCGCTCGATGCGCACGTGTACTCAGTAATTTTACGTATAACACATGAGTGGGAGCGTCTCATGCTCACTTTCAACAGACAAGAGAGGACAAGCAAACCGAGGCATAAGCTTTGGATACTCACATATCTGTCCCAGTCGATCTCCCCATAAAACCCGTTAGGAGCCCCGTTGGCCCTTCTCTGGCAAGAAAAAATAAACAACACATCATAAAAAGAGAATAATATAAACACTGCGACTTATATTTCAATGTGTCTACATATTCTAGCAGTATATCTAGTATCAGCAGTAAAGTTTCTTTTCAACTTTCTATGTTGTAAAAGATATTTCTGTGACATATTTGGTCAAAATGGCATAAAGATAAAAGCAAAAGCTTCTTTTATTCATATGCTGACAGCTTTGTGTTTAGTTGTAGGGGTGGAGCCACTCCACCCTCCTCTTCTGAAGGATGACCCTTATTTATAAGTCATTTTACAGCTTTCTCTTGTCCGCTTTTATAGTACAGCAAGCAATCAATGCATGATGCCGGTTTATGTGAGGATAAAGTTGGGAAAGCTGAATGACTCCAGTCTGTGATGTTTCACTCCAAAACAAAGCGAAAGATTGTGTCATTTTAAAACCTCCGAGCTGAATTTCGCTTTAGCCACCCAAATATACGGTCTCAAGTGCAAAAAATGATAGGTATTTTAATAATATATCCTCTTCAAAAGATTATACTGACCATCTGAGGCTGATAGTATTCAACAGTAACAAAGACCAACGCTGCAATAGAAACAGATTGTAAATCTATTACAAACTATCAGGCTGAACAGCTTTTCGTACCGCTGTACTGTAACTCCCAGTCAGGAACAACTTTCACTCAGCACTAAAACGTACTTACGCTGCTTTTCTTTCCACTTCCGTCTTTGTCAGGTGAGCTCCTATTAGGAATACGTAGAAGGAAAAATGTAAACATGCGAGGCTAGTGGGAATGAGCAATACATCTGTGTCCCAAAACTGGAGGCAGGCCTTGCTTTTAATCATTTGAAATTCTTTCAACATACCTGAGGCACAGTATTTACACTCAGAAATACATGTTCTTTTGAAATATTTTTCTATATGAACATATTTTTTCCACCTCAAATGTTAAATATTGTTTTAATGTAATCAGTTGTTTCACACAGCATCACGATGAGCGTTTCCGTTTCATTCACATTCTCAAACTAATCCGATTGTTGCCAGCAGTAGTTTTGAGACCCTGCACAGATGTCGCATGAGTGTCAGGACAAACTCACGTGTCCGCTTCCTTGTCTTTCTTTCGTAAGCCCAAGGCTTTCCTGGTTCGGTTTTTCAGTCCTAAATGGGAAAAAAATGAGACAGAAGGATAACAACATGGAGCTTGAATTCCCATCCTTAGAGCCTAATATAAAGTCAAGTGCCATAAAAGTGAATAACACAAGAGTAGCAGAATCGTAACCCGTGAAGCAACATTTCAGAGGAAATACAGAGTCCAGTATCCTTATTTAAATGATTGCATCGATTTGGAACAGACTCCAAGTCATCTGGTGAAAGTCTCTGCATGCAATTAAGTGATGCTGATGCAGTCATCCTAAGTGTCCCTTCCTTTACTTACAAAATGGAAAGAAAACTCAAACTGAGATTGATCAGTGAGACCAATTCATAAGAACGATTCGAGGGGGAGTACGGAGAGATGCTCCGTTGGGTATCAGGCTGAGGGAGAGTTTAAAAGACTGCGGAAGACACAATTATTAGTGGTAAAAACCAAAACCACTGCCAGCATGTGTAAACACTGCTGAGAGGGAGTTCAGCAGAACAGCTTCACCTGTGTGCTTACGTTGAGTTAGTTTTAGTCAATAAAACTAAAGAAAGTAAAAGATGTGAGTCGCGATGGAAGAAAAAGACAACTCATTACCTGTTCGATCATGAATAAAGTTACTGACAGAAAGCTAATAAGCTCACAACATGTCCTCTTTGCACCGTCTGTCTTTTCAGCGTTCACTTAATATTTACTAGTTTGTGTGACTATAACTCGACAAGGTCTGGAAGATCAAGAAACCCAATCCTACCAGTTGAAACAGTTTTTTCCCACAGCAGACTCTGCCCATGAACACACCTAAGAAAAGCAGTCAAATTTTCGCTTTTTGCAACCGTTTATATCTCATACAGTCTATGCATGTTAAACAGTTGCTGCTACGTGAGTCAAAGCTGCTTGTATCACAGGAATACATCATGAAAGTGTATCTGGCTGCTTTTAGGAAACGGAGTCCGTAGCTCAACTCCTCTTCCTCCGCTGTGAGGTGTGGCTCGCTTCTTTTCAAACCAGTGTTACAGCTTTGTGTTTCACAGTTTTGAGGAGGCTGGATCAATTTGCTCTGATCTGGTCTGTGATGTCACAGTACCCTGCAAATCTGAGCGACATGTTTTCATTTCAGTCAGTCGACTCGTCAGTAAAAGAATCCCTGGATATAAAGTGAGAAGGTGAGAGTGTGAGAGTGAGAACTTTTCCACGTGAACAATGTGAAGGGACTAAACAGCTGTGCAGCCTTGAGAAAACCACGTATCAGTGAGATAATCAGAGAAAACTGCTTCAGTCTGCCATCGGGCCAAGCGGCTACCATTGAAGCCTAGAAGGGGCAGCGGTCTGATCCGGGGTTGCTGCGGTTGGTCCGGTTCAGACTGTGAAAGGATGGTTCAGGGAACATGAGGCTGCATTTTCACACCACAGAGGCCAGACCTGAACCCCACTGAGAGTCTCTGGGAGGTGCTGGAGAAGACTTTGCACAGGTATCACCAACACGAGATCTTGGTGACGTTGCACAAGTTTGCCGATGCTAAAGTAAACATGTGCATCACTCAACATTACACTACTGAATAAAAGGGTACTGAGAGGAGTACAGAAATACCACATTGAGCCACTGCTTTGATAAATAATCACACTTTAAAGAAGACTATGTCCCATAAATGTTATGGCCGAGGCTCAGTGCATCACTTTTGAGCATGCGCGTCTCGCCGCTGATGGACACGTCAGGTCCTGTGATGAGCTGGACTGCTGTTATTCCTGTATCCCAGCTGTCCCTCGGTCAGACAGTCCTGCACCGTGAACATTCCTGCTGGTCTTAATCTGCATGTTTCCAGCCTGATGAAGAGCTGAAGGCTTACCCTCAACTCTGATGTGTAACGTACTAAATGAGCGGAAGTGTCCCGTCAGGTCGGCCGACAACAATGCAGAACTCCGCATTCAAGCAGAAGTGTTGTTTCTGTAACCCAGTTACAAACGTAGCCTGAGGAGAGTTTATTAAACATGGGGATGACAGTAACTAAAGATATAAACTCTAAACGCAGTAATGTTGTGGTCTTCGTCATGTCAGTTTATAGATACAAAGTGTATCTATAATGTATCTAAAACACATATTTTTCACTACCTTTAAATCATTAAGTGTTGGTTAAGAGTTCTCAAATGTGTCTAACATATAGGATGAAGTGTTCGAACTATATGTTTTTAAACTGACGTAAAAGAAAAAGAAAAAAATCATAAGGTACCCCTGTTCACTGCCAAACCAGGTTGTTTTCCTTCATCTCTACACTAAATTGTTGCGAATTTGATTAAATGCACCAGTAGATGTTCAACCGTTTAACGAGATGCATATAAAAAAAGTATTTAAAAGAAAAGAGGTGGTCCACTTTGTAATTTTTTTATTTTGCAGCTGGTAACCTTTGCCAGCAGCCTCACACGGCCTTCGCCAGCAGATAAACGCTCATAGTTACGTGTGGCCCTTAAAGGAGTAATAAAGTGCTTCAGAAAAGCACAGGGTGTTGCACATAAGCAGCAGAATCTCAATCCAAGACGGAAAACAAAACTTCACCTGCAGCCCTTTAAACAGCTCACAGATCTCTCTTTTTTTGTCCACAATTTGTTTTCACACCTATCCCAAAAATGTTTTGCCCAGTAACCATTACCAGAGTATACCTGGGTACACTTGTCTGCATGCTATAACTGAATACGGAGCCACAACCTTTGACCTTTGCTCCGTGCACGACAGGGGTTTCGAGACTTTGCTTTAGAAATCCACAAACTGAACACCCATTACCACCAAACACTGAGCTTTTACACCAGCAAATTCTGCCTTCTGTGGGACGTCTAACTTTTATCAAGCAACGTGCCGTAACGTCTTTCTACCTTTGTTTGAGCAGAAATAGATACCTCATCGTATATTGGATTCAAGTTCCTGCAAGTTGATTTCCAAACAGTTCTGCTTTAGCTGTCTGGGAAGAAGGGAATCCGTTTGAAAGCTAACGCCACAAGGTCTGTGGCGAAAATGGTCACCAGTGATAGAAAGTATCATTTTTTTTATTTTTTCATACAGGAGGCAAATTATGATCGTTTGACAAAAGCCAACAGAACTTGATTCAGGTCTTACTGAAATCGATGGCATGCTTTGGTCAAAACATCACAGAGATACTTTACAAAAGCTCCCTTTTCAATCATGTCTTCACTGCTCCGGTCACAGCACCTGGTTTTAGGGGGTGGAGTCAGACCCTCAACTCCACTCCATCCTCCTCTCTGGGGGGGAGGGCTTTTAAAAAAAATCACTGTTAAACTTCTGAAATATCCACTTCCAAGGTCCAGCAAATATAGTGCTGGACCTTCCGCAAGCTCCTCATCCTCAGCTGTGGACGTCATAAATTGGCATATTACAGAACGGTAATCTGCAACTGGCTACTAAAATGAAAGACCGCGGCTTTGCAAGAAACAAAACCCGGGTTATTAACAGGTCATCTCTTCTGACGTTGGTGAAGCCAGTGAGGCCGACCAAACAGACTGCAGGCTGTGACTCCCGAGTCGTCTTCCCTCCCCTCAACTCGGCTTCAGGCACAAGCAGGACAATAACACACTTAGCATTAAAATTGCCCAGCGTGCATTAACCGCTACTTTCATCCAGGAAAATTAACGGGGTCAAACGCCAATAGACAGGTAAGATGAAGAATTCTTCTCTGATCTGGGTCTGTGGTGTCACACTACCCTGCAAATCTGAATGACTGAGTAGTAAAAGAGAAAATTAGTAAAGTCTCAGGTCTCAACGTTTTCCAACTGGTAGTAACTACAAACACAAATGATCAAAAATAATGGTCTTAACCAGAGAAAAACCTTTTCATAATACACTACCACTCAACTGTCTTAGGCACCCCTAATCTTGCTGTTTCAATGAATCCATATTTATATGCCAGTCTCTTTAATTTACAAACAGAACATGAAGTAAAAACCTAAGCAGAATGGAAAACTAGTCAACATGTAATCATCTGTATGGGTCTCTTAAAAAGTTAAATCTGTGTTTGGCTCTGAGGGAGGTCCCACTAAATACAGACTTGTGTGGGTTTTTTGCACGTATATAATCTTGATGTCTACCAGTATAAGATTTTCTCTGACCAAGGCTGATTATTAAAAATGGCTATTTACCAGCCAACTTTTTAACTGGTCCACCTCTAATATTACAGCTGAATTTTCTGTTTACATCTTAATAAAGAAGCTAAACAATAAATATGGAAGGTGATTAAAACTCTGAAAAGCAATAAAACTAGGGCTGCCTGAGACTTTTGCTCAGTACTGTGTAAAGCCGCACGGATTTGAGTTTTTCAGTGTCGATATTGATACCGATACCTGGGGTTTGCATATTGGTCAACACCGGATACTGATCCAGTATCATTTTTTGATTAAATGACACACATATAAATCTAATAAAGTGTTTATTTGTGACAAAGAATAAACAGCTGTGCACCTGCAGCAGTATATAATTGTGCAATAGTGCTCAAATTCTGATTAAAACTGAATAGAAATTAAATAAATGCAATTAAATACAGCAGGTAAAATTGAGCATACATAAAAACAAAGTTGATGTATACGCCACATGTCAGCGGGAAGTATGAAGTGAATGGATCGGGTTCACTTTACGAAGATCAATCCACATACTTTGTAAGTATTGTGACAGATATCCAATCCTGAAATCAGAACAGTGCATTCTTAGTACTGCGTGTAACCTGTACAATTCTAAACATCTTTTTTGAGGCAACTCAAAGCTTTTGAACTGCATATTTTGCACCTCCACCTTCACCTCTTGCATGCACCGCTGTTCTATTAAATTAATAAAGTTATTAGGTACTGCCACCCACTCACATAGAAGAGGATTTAATCACTCTGCTAGTCACTACACTTTAGGCACAAGGATTCAACAATGGCCATTTTTTTTTTTTTTTGCAGTAACTGTTTTTTTCCCGGTATGCATACAGTGAAATTAAATCATGTACTAATAATGTACTATAATGTACTAAGGCACACCTCACAATCTCCCACACTGGTCTAAACTAACTGGCCAAGCAAAAAGAGCCACGATTGTTGCCCCAATAACCCTAAATACCACATACCATCAGAGCAACTACGCTATACAACAGCTACGGACGTGTAACCACCCAAGGTTGTGACATCTGCACTGAGTATGGATTTCATCATGCTTGTGAACAGTATCATGGCAGGCTGACTGCAGGCCTTTTGCTAATAATAGCCACCCTCCATCCAGCCTAGCCTAAATGCATGATCAGGGCCTGCATATTCATGGACAGGGTTATGTGTAAGAGTTACCTCCTCCATCTTAGTTTGTCATGCACTTCACAGCATCCGCCTGCTACCCGAGGCACAGCATCCCTCAGGTTTTGGGACGCTGCTTTGAGGACCACTCACTGCACTGGCATCTCAGAGACAGAGACTAGCACGGTCACGTGTCAAAACCACAAGGTACATGCTGTCAGTTTCTCCTTTAAATTACATTAAATCTGCCACACACACACACACACACACACTGCAGCCAGCCTCGTGGTTTCACCTGTCACGCATAGAAGGGCTGTATCATGACAGATCACAAAACCGGATTCACAAGCTTTAGTGGCCCAGCAGGGCACGAGACGCCAGGAGGACGCAGACGAATAACACGTGTAAAATAAAATAAAAAAGGAAAAAAAGAGGAGTAGCAGTGATCTGAAGATGTACCTTGCATCATGATTGCAGATTTTCATCCTACGTTGCTCTCTGGTGCGCAGGCGATGGAGGAGGAAAGATCCGGCCGGTCAAAAGATGCCTGGGCAGGGCATAGCTGATCCTGCACAGCTCCCCTGCCGAGCGCGATGTGGATGTCCCCCAACACCCCGCGGGGGGGGGGGCGCAGGGAGAGCCGGCGGACAGCTGAAGTCACGGAGGAGGCGCCAAGAAGCCAATAACAATTATAACTATAATAATGCAAACCAAGGAGGAAGGGGGTCCTCTCTGTGCACTTTAGGCCCCAGATGACCGATAAGCACTGACGCACGCCATCTCTGAGAGGAGGGGATGCTGAGGAAAGGAAGAGGAGGGAGGGGGAAAAACGAGCAATACACAAGGATAGAGGAGCGGCGAGAAGCAGAGAGCCTGGGAGAAACGGAGGAGGGAGAGGTTCTGTGATGTCACATCTGCACTAAACCAATCCCTGCAGCCACGGTCACGTGGCAGCTGCCCCCTGATGCCTGAGCACCTTGCCTTGAGCTGACAGCTCTGCTTGCATACAGCACAAGATTTAAGATGTCAGACAACCTAATCAACTCTGTTACGCCTTTGGCTTTAAATCCGTGCACTTCTATAAGTAGAAGTTACACATGTATAAGATGTTTCTTATTCTTCTTTTTTTATATAATTAAGTTGGTTCCTGAAAGTGGGGTTGACACAGTTAAATGTCAGGACAAAAAAGAATCCCCTAAGGTCTTCTGTTGGGAACATGGATGGACTTCAGTCTGACAGAAGACGAAGGTTTCTGTCATCTTTTTGGTCAGCTACTGAACCGTAAGATGGTGGTTTTGAATGTTAAACAAATACAAGACTTGATAAAATGGCCTCGGGTTTCTTGGGGGGCAGGAGTTTGTGAAACATCATGCATGCTTGAATGATATTTTTTAATATTTAGGACCAAAAACAGTCCGGTGAAGGGAGAAAATGGAAGGAGCGAAGCAGACTTGCTCTTTTTTTAATCTTACAATGCAAGAGGTATTCTTTTAGTGGAGGGTGATTAGAAACGCCCGAGTGGCGTAACTAGGCGACTATGTACAGTAAAAACCAACACACAGTGCATTGATCAGGTGAAGGTGACTGTTGCTGCCAGACGGGCTTCAGTGTGTCTTTACAATCAGTCTAAACGTCTCGGGAAATCTACTGGATCAGTGCAAAAGGATTCACTCAGAAAATAACCCCTCAGCTGTTGTTTTGATGGTTGTGAGGAATCGTTGTTGTAAACAATTGATCGAAAATCAGCTGAGATGATATCTGCTGGCCATGAAGGCCGTAAAGGCATAAAAGAAGAGACCGCTACTATATCAGGAAAAAATGGCCAAAGGAGAATTGTATCCTCGTCCCTGTGAGACACCTACGCCTCAGCGTACGCACGTCGACATCGAGGAAGCTCACTCACACATTACAGAAGAGAACGAGAGAGTTTGTCCAAGCAAGATAATAAAAAAGTTAATTTAAGTCAGTTTGTAAAAGCAACTTAATCACAAGACCTATAGGGGACCAAAGAGATGGAAGGCTCGGTTCATATGGAAAAAAGACAGAAGTTTAGACACATTACTAGACATATACTATACTGTGATGGACTTCTCCACAATTTTCTTTTAAGTTCAAATTAGATCAAAGCACACATAAAAAATCATAGCCATGTTAGTTGTTGAATGGTTAATGGGGGTGTATTATGAAGAAAGACAAAGAAAAATCATTTTCTGTGCTTAAGAGCATATATTTGGATGTTTGAAGGGGTAACCAAATAAAAAAAAACCCTGTTACTTTGTTTGGGGCCATTAAAGTCTGACTTCATCAGTCAGACCCTCCTGACTCCACCCTCTAAAACTGACTGTTAATACGATAAAGAAATGGTTGAAAATGGTGCTTCTTTGTCCCTGTGTTATTTGGAAATGTCACATTTCATTAAGGCCTCAGACGTCTTTAATCAGAAGGAGACTTCTTTCTTTGTTGTATTGAATTTGTCTCACTTCAACTCCAGCCTCATTTAAAGGCTTTTTATTTGAAATGCTTTGATCTCACTTTAACAAATCTCCACACACACTCCAAAAACACTTCACAGGTACTGACGAACTCCCATATATCAAACTAAAATAGTAAATATATTCAGTGTTGGCAGACAAACATGCTGGTTGGAGCTGCAAATGCTTCCTAAAAGTAAGCAGGAGTGTAAACCTTTTTTAGGGACCAAGATTACATGAACTAAAGCAGTTTTGTATGAGAAAAACCCAATTAGTCTGCACACGACGACTACTGAGTTTGCATAAATTACTGTCAATAGGCCCACAAAGGAGGAGAATTCATGACCTCTGCTTCAAACTATATCTGCATGTCAACACTGATCCAGAACTATGGGAGCAGAAGTCACAAACTCGCCTCCTTTTGCGTCTGTTCACAGTATTTTTTATTTGGGAGTCGACTTGTACAGATTTATAGCACGATGGCAGTGGCTGATGCCTTTTTATACACCTTTTGTACACTTACAAAGCAAAAATTTTTTTTTTTTTATTCTGTCGGGACCCTGTTCACGGTATAAGTAAAGTGGAATTGCAGTTTTGAGTCTATTCAGAGGCTTCAAAAAGCTGTTTATTTTTACGTAGGTGTATTGGTCCCAGGGCTATCATAAAATGCCATTTTGCTCCAAACACATATTTTGTTCTAACACAAAACTGCTCTGATTTGGTCCCTAACAAAAGTCTACACTCCTTACCATCTAATTATAAACCTGGCGCTGATTTGCCTCTTTAAATGTGGCTGTTTAACTGTTTATTATAGGACTAGTTTTTAGTTTTTGTTAACGGAGACTAAATAAAATGTCAGGGACTAAACAACTGAAAGGTTTGCTGATGTTTTGAAAAGCACGGGTGGCTCAGGAACAAAGATGACATCCAGTTAATTGTAGATTGCAGGATTTGGGGGGATGAAGATGAAAAAACTCCATCAGCATGAGAGGTCTGAGCTGGACAAACACGAAGGAAAACAAGTCCAAAGAGAAACAACAAAAAGAAAACAAACAAACTGTAATTTGATCAAACCCTGTGGATGGCCCTCAGAAGAACAAGAGGATGGACAATATCGTGGCTTCAAGGTTGTTTCCAATGCTCGAACTCCGTCCTTCCGCAGTAGAAAAACATCTACCACAGCAGAGCTCAGCTATAGTGATTACACAAGCTGACTGGGAGGAGGGACCCCACGTTTTCCTTTTTGTCCTCATTTAGCCCAGAGGGAAGACTGAGTGACACAGAACAAATTATTTTGAAATAAGACATGCATGTAAGAAGATGTGAAAAAGACTGAGAGCATCTGAGTGAAAACTGTTGATTATTAAAGGCTGTATACCAGACTCACTCACAGAGAAGGACAGGCAGGACGCAGCAGTGTACAGGATGTGTGTGTGTTGTGCTGCAGAGGTCATTTCATTTTAAAACAGAAAAATAAGTGTAATGAGCTGTCTCTGGTCTCACGTGCCAAGCAGACTACCGCACAGTCTGTCAGTGAAGAGAGACGCTCGCTTCCCCTTCATCTAGTTGTTGTTGTTGTTGTTGTTATCTTGAACGTCCTAAAGAGAAACTGTTAATGAGCTTACCTAACGAGAGGCCACGGGGGTGTTCCTGCGTGTTTTCCTCCTTATGTAAGACTACATCCAGAGTTCAGAGGTTGTGACAGCTGGGATTAGACCACGCGAGGTGTTACTGCTGTATGTGGCACATAAGGAAACAGAACATTTCAGGAGATGCACACCAGCCTTCAAATAAAATTAAAAAAATATATATAAATAAA
This sequence comes from Xenentodon cancila, assembly GCA_014839995.1. Classification (NCBI taxonomy): domain Eukaryota; kingdom Metazoa; phylum Chordata; class Actinopteri; order Beloniformes; family Belonidae; genus Xenentodon; species Xenentodon cancila. Next base: position 22,271,142 of record CM026207.1, on the reverse strand, counting down.
GAGACAGGCATGAGAAATGAGAAAACATATACAAAAAGTAAAAGCATAAGCAATTGACCAGAAATGGGAAAACAAAAAATATATTTCAAATGTTAAATCTACTGAGCAGCACGACAATAACTGAGGCCAATCTCACAAGGATTGGATCTAATCTCATTCTGTTTACAGCCACAAGACCTGCACCTGATGATCTGGGAGGTATTATATCTGTCAGCAACTGCCAGGAATAAAACCATCAACTGTTAAAGCAAAGACTGAAGATGCAGGATGGGGTCTACTACCCCCCCCCCCTCCCCCCCATAACTCAGTCTATGGAGATGGAAACCCACAGACACAAAAAGATCACACTCGGTGCAGTAAAATGGCATCACGTGCCAGACTTGCAGGATTATGAAGCTGCTGCAAATCCTTCCACTCTGCACGACTCGATACCACCACCTACTGGACAGAAATAGTGACAACCTAAATTTCCCTCAAAGAAATTTAAATCCATTCATTCATTCAATCATCTAACGATCCTTTATCTGTACCCGCCCCCTTCTGCACTATATGGCCAAAAGTATTTGCTCACCTGCCTTGACTCACATAGGAACTTGACCCATTCCTCCATAGGGTTCAATATGATCTCGCTCCACACTTTGCAGCTATAACAGCTTCAACTCTTTTGGGAAGGCTGTCCATAAGGTTTAGGAGTGTGTTTATGGGAGTTTTGGACCATTCTTCCAGAATGGTCCAAAATGTCTTGGTATGTTGAAGCATTCAGAGTTCCTTTCACTGGAACTAAGGGGTCAAGCCCAGCTCCTGAAGAACAACCCCACACCATAATCCCCCCTCCACCAAACTTTACACTTGGAACAATGCAGTCAGACCAATGCCGTTCTTCTAGCAACACCAAACCCAGACTGGTCCATCAAATTGCCAGATGGAAAAGCGCGATTCGTCACGCCAGAGAACGTGTCTCCACTTCTCCAGAGTCCAGTGGCGGCATGTTTTACATCACTGCACTTGACACTTTGCATTGTACTCAGTGATGTATGTCTTGGATGCAGCTGCTCAGCCATGGAAACCCATTCATGAAGCTCTCTGAGCACTGTTGTTGAGATAATCTGAAGGCCACATGAAGTTTGGAGGTCTGTAGTGATTGACCCTGCAGAAACTTGGCGACCTCATCACACTGTGTCTCAGCATCTGCTGATCCCGGTCTGTCAGTTTATGTATCCTACCACTTCCTGGCTGAGTTGCTGTCATTCCCAAACACTTCCATGTTCTTATAATACAGCTGAAAATTGACTGTGAAATATTTAGGAGCCAGGAAATTTCACGACTGGATTTGTTGCACACGTTACATCCTATCACAGATCCACGCTGGAATTCCCTGACCTCCTGAGAGCGACTCATTCTTTCACAAATAGTTGTATAAACAGTCTGCATGCTGAGGTGTTGATTTTATACACCTGTGGCCATGGAAGTGATCGGAAACACCTGATTTCCATTATTTGGATGGGTGAGCAAATACTTTTGGCAATATAGTGTATTTATACCTTCCAGAATGTCTTTGAGTGATAGGCAGGGGTACATCACAGACAGATCGCCAATATACATGTTAACTACAATTATCTCCTGGAGGTTTTTTGAATATGTGGCTGTAGAGCTGTAGGCCTCATCCAGAGTCATGTTTCTTAATGTTTACAGGATCCCAAATACTGTGCAGATTTTTATGATGATCTCAGTGAACTGCTGTCTATGATCTGTGTTGATTTTGACTGTGTCATTATTGTTGGGGATTTTAACATCCATGTGGACAACCCTCAGGACAAAGGGACAAGCTTGACAAAACACAAATGGACAACTACAGACCAATCTCAAAGCACCCATTTTTAAGTAAGATAATTGAAAAGCACTTTTTCAACAGCTCAATTATTTTTTAACTAATGTAACTGCTATGATGCCTCCCAGTCAGGTTTTAGACAGCACCACAGCACCAAGACCGCTCTGACCAAATTGTTTAATGACATGATTGAATACAGATGGTGGAAAAACGTCAGTCTTAGTTTTGCTGGATCTCAGTGCTGCATTTGACAAAGTTGACCACAATACATTACATAAACAAATGGAAAAGTGGACAGGTCCTTATGGAACTGTACTAAACTGGTTCAAAACATATTTAGAGAACAGGAAATACTTTGTGTCAATAGATAACTTTACATCCGAGCAGATTAGAATCACATGTGGAGTTCCACAAGGTTCCATCCAGGGACCTCTTCTGTTTAACATCTACATGCTCCCACTGGCACAGATTATAAAGAACAACAAAATAAACTACCACAGCTATGCAGATGACACACAGATTTATATAACAATATCACCAGGAGACTGAGGCCCTGTACAGGCTCTTGGTAAATGCATTGAGGAGATAAATGACGGGTTGAGCCACAATTTTCTTCAGCTAAACAAAAACAAAACTGAGGTCATTGTCTTTGGAGCCAAAGAGAAACGATCACAGATCACCACAGAGTTTCAATCTATGCACCTAAAAACCACCGACCAGGCCAGAAATCTGGGTGTAGTGATGGACTCAGACCTAAATTTGAAAAAACACATTAAGGCAATGACAAAGTCAGCCTACTATCACCTCACAAATATATCAAGGTTAAAAGATCTGATGTCTCAGCAGGACCTGGAAAAACTAGTCCATGCATTCATCTTTAGTAGGGTTGATTATTGTAACAGCATCTTTACAGGTCCACGTAAAACATTACGTTACACAACTGCAGCTCCAGTCCTCACTAAGACCAAAAAGTGGACCACATCAGTCCGGGTCTGAGGTCCCTCTACATCTGGATCCAGTTTTTATATGAGTTCCCAGAGTCAGAACCAGACATGGAGAAGCTTCCTTCAGCTTCTCTGCTCCACATGTCTGGGACAAACTCCCAGAAAGACTCAGATCAGCTGAAACACTCAGTTTATTTACATCCAGGTTGAAGACTCACCTGTTCTCAGCTGCATTTGAATAAAGACACAAATCTACACTGTTCTACTTTTAAGCTTTCAAAATATAATTATATTTTAACCACTGATTTTGTCTATTGTTCTTTTTTCTTTCTTTTGTTTACAGTTTAAATCATGCTTTTTATTTATGTGATGTTTTAATTTCTGTAAAGCACTCTGAATCACCTTGTTGTTGAATTGTAGTATATAAATAAACTGGCCTTGCCTTATGTTGCCTTACAATAAAGGAGTAAGCAAGAACCTTTGTTCTTTTTACACAAATATTCCTGTATTTATTCAACTTGAAATAAGCCTTGAGAAACCAAATTGAATAAATAGGGAGTGAGTCTATTGGTTTTCATTTGAATTTCTCAAACAATTTATGTTCATTCAATGTAATTCTGTTGAGATGATGCAAAATATGCCCCATATTTTCCCTAAAAGACCACACAGTGGTCTCTGTATGGCATCCTTTCAGGAGAGGCTGTTTGTGTCCTTGTGAGATCTCTGCCGTCCATCCTCTGGCCTTTAAAGCAACATGACCCCTCGGGTGTGTATCAGCGTGGGTCATGTTTCTGCTGTCAGCCATAGGGGAACTGGTGTAACCTTGCCTCTGTCCGCTCTCCTGCTGTTGTTTTCCCACCAGAAGGTCCGGTCAGCCACGGCAGATCCTAAACTAGTGTTTATGGGAAGGCAGTTTGCTGTCATCGTGGCAACCTGCTGTAATGATAGCGTGTAGTTTATTATGTCATTATTCTATGCAACAAAACTATAATCTCATGTTGCCTCAAATAGAATAAGATGGTCAATTCACTGGTTTTAAAGAAGCAATTAGGTGACAAGTAACGAGTTATTTAACACAAACTGATTCAGCGAGGAGCTTCTCTTCCTTAAACAACCATGTCAGAAGACACATTATGGGGTTTGAAAAGATTTGCTTCTGATCAAATTATGCATCAAATAAACAACCAAGATTAAAGTGAGTAAGTAAACAAGAACTGTCCAGTTCTATCAAAATCCAGAAGGATAGTTGTGAACCGTCATCTTCAGGAAGAAATGTGATTAGAAGAAAAAAATCTCAGATCACTAAAGGAATTAGTGAAAACGAATAAAAGAAAATCAACAATGTTTCATAGTAAAAGCAGGAGTACTTCCACTCTCAATGCAAAGTCAAAGCCTAAAGAAAACTACTCATCAGCAAGGCTAATTGGGAAAAAAGGGGCTTCTATTTGCAAGGGAGCATAAAGATTGGTTTCTTAAGCAATGGAAAATAAAGTCATGCGGTCTGATAAGTCCAGAGTTACAGAGTCACGCAAGATAAGGAGAACAGCAGATGAAGTGATGGTCAGGTTTTTTCATCAATAGATATCTATTCTTTCCTGATGGCACATTCCAAGATGACAATGTCAGGATTCATGGGGTTTAAATTATGAAAGAGTGGTTCTGGGAGCATGAGACATCATTTTCACACATGTATTAGTGACCATAGAGTTCAGACCTTAACCCCGTTGACTTTGATATTGGAAAATAAAAATAATAGAAGTTTATTAAGTTTATTAAAAACAAGGCAAGGCAAATGTGCACGGTGATAAAAGCTAAGAGGGTCTGATAAAATATTTCTGTGTGGATTTTTTTCTTATTACAGATAGTATGGGCTGCTAGCTGTCTAGTTTCCTCGTGGTTTGACTCCTGGCTGGACTGTGCTGGACCATGCTTGTGTGGATTTTCATCTGGTTCTCTGGCTTCCTCCCTAAGAACAAAAACATGTTCTGCCAAGTGGTCATCCAAAAACAGGCTTCGGTGCGTTTCATTTTGAAGCAGGTCTGGTTATGCTGACTGATAAACTGCAATGATTAAAGCATTTAAAGAAATTTGCTACAAGATTATATTATCTCAAAGCATTAATTTAGTCAGTTTCTGTATTCTATAAATAGATTAACAGGAAACTATTTTTTTAATAATATATAAATATTATATAATATCTACCCAGCATGTCCCACTTTCTTTTTAATGCACCCAAGATACACACAAACTTACATGAAAAATTAAAATAGGAGGAAAAAGAAAAATGACTGAATAAATAAATAAAAACACATATTTAGCTATATGGAAGACTGGGACATGCAGGGAATATTCACCCTGCATTTCCCACCTTATGCTTTTAATGTATCCAAGACAAACATGATTTTACATGAAAAATCAACATAGGAGGGACATAAAAAAGATACAAAAAAGAAGGAAAAAAGTCAATGGGAAAAAAATGGATAAGTCAGCCAGAAAGAAGGAAGCGTTAGTAGAGCAGTTTGCAGGACGTTTTGCCCCGTCCACTGCAGTGCAGGACCCAGGGGGGACCTCCGGGTGCCTGGGCAGTCTGGTGTGCATCCCTGCTTTTTGAGACTGGCCCTGTGGCATTGACCCTTTGGGGGTCTGGTGCATAGAGCGGCCTCTGGCCTTTTCTGGAGGGCGTGGTGTGGGGACTAGTTGCTGGTTGGCTGTGCCCATGATGTGTTGGCAGGTTCCGTATGGCTGGCACAGCGCCATCTCCAGGTGTCGGCTGTCCCTCCCCTTGTGCCGCTGCTGTCGTGCGGCATGCAGGTGGCGGGCCTGGGGTGGTGGCCATCCTGGTCCTTCTGGGGTTGGTCACCTCACTCCAGTTTCTTCATCTTCTCTCTCTCCTTCTTCGCCGCCGTCCCCTTCCTCTGCCCAAGTGGTGGTGGGTGCGGTGGTGTCGCCGCAGCAGCTGCTGTGCTGCATTGGGGGGGATCTGCTGGATTGGTAGCCCTCAGTGGCGCTGTTACTTTGGATGGGAGCACAATGGGGTTGGGGGCCTGGGGGCCTGGGGGCCTGGAGGCGGGGTGACCTCATCGCGGCCCTTGTCACTTGGGTCCTGCTGGGTCTCTGGTTGGCAGTGATGTGGCGATATCTAAATAGATGATAAATGTAGGACGATTATGTACCCTCAAATAGATGTTTACACATTGGTCTTTATTGAGAACCACTTTCTTTTTTTTTCCTACCACAGTTACTAGACTGACTGCATCTATACAACATTCCGTGTAGGTTTCTTGCGGAGTTCTTTTAAAGCACCTTTTTTCCCTTGTGTCATGTATATTTGCAGAATGAGCAGGTTGGGGAACTGGCTGGAAACCACCTACTTATTTTTCATACATCAATAACTATTTTACCATCGCTGGCTTAGCGTTTCATGATGCTAATAAATACTACTTTACATTAATTCCAAAGAAATCTGCTTATTTACTGTATCCTCATTTCAAGTGTCACCACCGAATTGCTGACAAAGTTAGACCAGTTGCAGTCGAGTTGCAGGCTGATTGTCTGCAGTTCCAAGCAGACTTCCACATGGAAACAAAGCTACGCTGGTTTCAAATGTCGTTTTAGTGGCAACGTCAGAACTGACTGCAGTGTTTAGCTGATGCAAGGTTAGTACAAGCTGTCTGCTGCTGGACTCTTCCAGGCCAACCCACAGCCAGTCACGGCGTCTGTTTGTAAAATAAACGTCACAACAAGACATACATCATTGAAATGCATTCATGGGGCAGCACGGTGGCGTGGTGTGTAGCACTGTTGTCTCACAGCCCAAAGCCGGTTCGATCCCGGTTCGATTCCCAGGCCTGGCAGGAGTCTTCTTGTGTGGAGTTTGCATGTTCTCCCCATGCTTGCGTGGGTTCCCTCCGGGGAGTAAAAATGTCTGTTTCTGCAGCAAACTTGAATGTTTGATCCAGCCCCCAGTGGTCAGTCAAGGAATTGCAGCTTTTCCTTCTTCAGTATTCATCCTGGAATTGTGAACGCTGGCCCTCGGTGCTGCACAGCTTTCATATCAGTTCCAAAAGAGACAGCGGAGTTAAGAAGTTGTTTCAGTGAAACAATTGTAAAATCAATTTGATCACATTTTATTGGACAATAGTGAAGTAGATCTGGCATTGTTGATCATTTTCTAACATTTCATTGCTCAAAAAAATCTAAGGAAGATTAAGAAGTAATCTGTGAATATAATTCAATTAATCTTCAGCTGTAACCAGGCTGTAGCCTCACTCGAACTGTACACATAACACTTGAAATGCTGTGTAACAGATTGACAAAAACATTTTTCAGTGTTAGATGGTTTTTAAGACCGTGTTTCAACTTTCTCTGGAGTCACTGAGTCTCTGATTTGTTTCGCTCAACTCCTCTTCATGTAGGAAAATGTACAACATGAAAGTTTACACCGACAGCACTGCCAACTGCTCGGAGCACCAACACATCAAATGGACCAAATGGAAACAAACCAACTCCTAAACAAATACAGACACAGACAAGTCTTTCAGCCTTTCATATAGAGAAAAACGTAGACTTCCTTATGAAACCAAAACCCACAGGGCTTAAAATTCTTCCCCCTCCAGCATCTGCTTTTATAGGGCAGACAACAAAGAGACATTAAGTGTTTGTGGGAGCCGTGCAGTGGTGGTATGACCGTTTCTTAAAGTCACAGGCTCATGGACATCAGCTGAGCCAGTGGGAAAAACAAAGGACTACTGTAACTCCACATCACTCTTGTGACTTTGATGAAATGACCCAAAATACAGAGTCAACATGTGAAAAGAAGCAGAGGTTTTAAACTTGCACTTGCAAGTGCATGGTGAATACGACGACATCTTTGGCTGAGAGCAAATCACAGTGGACAAAAGTGTTTGTCCTTTTGAATGTCTGTCACTAGGTGGCACAACAGCACTGTGGACACGTGGTCCAACCCAACAGCAGGCAGTCAAGTCAGGCCTGGTTTACTCACCACCAGAAAAGGGCATTTAAATTGGATCTGCGTTTTCCTATCGTGGATCACCTAAATGCTTTGAAACATGAAACCTGCTGCTTATAGGATAAAGATGGAAATTTGGAGTCTGAGAGATGTAAAAAAAAAAAAAAAATGATGAAAGCTGTGTGTGGGTTTAACATCATGACAGAATAAATATGCCAACAAAAGGAGTTCCAGTTTATCAGACAGCTGTGCTATTGTGGATCGGAAGGTGGCAGTGTTATACACCGGTGAATTACACAATTGTCTCTGGGCAGAAAAGGCCCAGCACCAAGAAATACCAGGGGAAGGAGAGGAGCAGAAAGAGGATGATGTAATGCTTTAAAGGGACATTCATAAAAGGTAGATATGGTCAGACAGACAGATGACTTTGGCTCAGTAAATCACTTCAGTGATCAAAGACGTGATTGATTATTAGTAGCAGTAGTAGCAACAGAAGTAATTTTGATAGTACCAGTAGTATTAATTGAATTATTACATCATTGTTTAAAACTGACAACACAAATTCATTTTCATAATAAAAGCGTTCAGAGTTATAAAACCATAAAAGAAGAAAACAAAAAGGCTTTTACATAGTGAAATAAAAACTTATTGGCACCTTCTAAAATCAATAATGAATGAGGATTATCCTGGCAGTCAGAGGCTGACTTTTATAATTATTATTTATTTATTTATTTTAAGCCAGAATGGTACGTGTAAGAGATTATCAATAGACCAGGTGATGGCCAAGGATCCAGAAGTCCTATTTAAACAGTTGTAATGTAATCAAGATCTTTCTTTGTGAGCCAGCTATTAGAAAGCTTCCTCAACGGGAAAGAACTGGTAGGAGAAGTCTGTGAATAGGATGCTTGTGAAAAATTTAAAAAACAATGTAAGACAGTTAAAGCAATCTAGAGTGGTAGTTTGAGTGTGTACGCTCTGAGGGCCAAAGAGGACAGCATTATGAAGGAAGTCCACCATCCTCACTTTTTTGACTTGACTTTGATTTCCAGGATGCAGTACCAACAGACAGGAAAGAAGCCGCTTCTAGATGCCATTGGACAGGAATATAACCAGTTAAAAACACAAAGGATGTGACGTAGGCAGAAAAAAAAACAGACTTCGATCCCAAAAATGCCGGCCTGGTATGTTCTGCACCGATAGAAAAGGCTGTCAATGGGAGACACTAGGCATTTCAAGAGACTGAATTTTTGTGACGAGAAGGTTAACATATGTAAAAGATCCTGTGTGTTTTATCCCCAAATGTGTTTATTGAAAAAAAAAAAAAAAAAAAAAAAACAGAGGAAAAAGAATATGCTGTTTGTAATTGAGAGATTGTAGATGACGTGTGTTGGTGTCCGGTGAAGGTTTTGGGTTATTTTGCAAAGAAAAACACAACTTGTGGCACATATTCAAACTGGAATTGGGAAATTTTTCCTTTTTGGGTGGTTGTGAATTTTTGGAGGCAATAAGAATGAAAATGTTGCTGCAAAAATGAAGGTGGATACCGATTTAAGTCACCTAAGAATGAAGAGTGAACTCACACTGCTGACATGATACTTGATATCCAGTATTATAATTATTTTAAAGTTATTACACACTGAAAGATATTCCCAACAGCTGATAAAAAGACCATGTTTTTTTTGTTTGTTTTGTCTTGCTGACTTGTCTACGTCTGTAAATTTGTTATTCAATCTTTTCCTGTGTAATTATATAAACATAAACCTTGTGTCTTCAAACAGAACATCAAAACTAAAAAAAATAAAGTTACATTTAAACGCGTCTTGCTTCAGAAGTGAACAGCTTTCTTTCAAGAGCTCATAATTCCAAGAAACTGAGTCATTAACTTTGTCAAATGGGCAGAAAGTTCTGGCCTTCTGTTTGTTTAATTTGCATGGATATAAAATAAAAAATGGATATAAAACTATTTATAAGCAATACCTACAACGTTGGAGCTGTTGTCTTTTTAGTTCACACAAAAGCATTTTTTATTTATTGCTAATGACTTGGTTGGATGAGCACGGCTGCAAGCGCTTCACGTTTTATGTTTTTTATATCATATTTTTAATACCTTTTTGTTTAGGTATGTGTGTTTTTCAGATTGTAAAAAAGGTGCAGTTTCCTTCTGGAACAATAAACTGAAACTGAAGCTAAAAGTTGATTTTGGATAATTGTGAACACATCACTCTGCCAGTTCTCGTAAAACCTTAATTTTAGCAAACTGTGCTCAGATTTCACTGCAGCACCTTTAATTATTATTCATACTTTCTCACATTATGTGCCAGGTTTGGTGTAAACAAAGAAAAGTACCTTAGGGAAAACATTTAATAATATAATAAAATGTTTATGGATTAAAAAGAAGGAAAAAAAAGAAGATAAGAACAGGGTTGTAGACTTTGTGTTGAACCTGATCAAGTACCAGACCTGCCTTGTTTGCATATGACCTCAGCTCCAACGCCTCAGGCTAAACAGAAACACCATCCATTATAAGGAGTGGTTAACCAGCTCTCTACCAAATTACAGTGACTCCGGGTCCCCATTTTACTGATGTAGCGGTTGTGTGGTTCCCCATCTCATGTTACTCGCTGTTCTACTGAGACTCACTCACGCAGGCGATCCTTCCCTCGCAAAAGTGAACATGCCATTTGTTGGACATTTAACAGACACCGTGTTAAACACACTTAAAGACCCGTGACAGGCCTTCCGGAGATTATTCTCTCAGTTTACAAGAAGCAAAATCCGTGTTTAAATTAATACTGCATTTGGATGATACTGATGTGAACCGAGCGGTGGTGTTGCTCCGGTCTCTCGGCTGAGGTTTAACCACATCCTCTGACAAATGAAGGTGGAACATTTGACCACTTTCACCAAGAGGCCGTTGCACAAGAACATTTCCAGACAGATCATCTGTCTCGCTGGGGCCAGATTGTGATAGGCATACATGAAAAGGTGTCCGGATAACCCTCTGCTCCCAGAGTCCACCCTGCCCCACACACCCCACTCCTCCTGTCTCTACCCAATTCTCCTGCCTCCTTCTGCATAAATTAATGATGGATCCAGACGTTCGCCCAGCACTTAGTGCTTTAGTCTTCCCAGATACCTCTTTAACCAGATGGGAAGAAGATAAGTTAACCTGTGACCTCTTGTCAGAGCCTGAAGGGAAAATCTTTTTTCTTTTTTTTTTCACGTTAAAAAATGTAGTTTCACTGGGCAAATAATTTTCTCTATTAAAGAATTGGATATAAAGAGAGGAACTTGAAGTGTGAATGGCTGCTTGACTCTTTCCTCTTTTTTTTTCCTGCCAGCACCAGTCAACAGATTTTCCTTCCCACCATTTCTGGCTGGAGCACTATTTCCGGATTGTGTTGTTCATTTACTTTAGCTTGCAGAGCACCCAGGAATGAGAGGCCATGGAAAACTGAGAGCGGGAGTGTGGCTAGAGCGGCAGGGAGGGAGAGACAGAGAAAAGAATAGAGGCGTGTGTGTGTGTGTGCAAGAGAAAGGGAGAGAAAGGGAGAGAAAGGGAGAGAGAGAGAGTGAGAGAGGGCAAGACAGAGCTGAATTGTCGGAGACAGGCCCGGAAGCAACAGCCTTCACCAAAATAGCACAAGAAAGAATCTCTGTGGAGAACATAAATTTGCGCATGATGAGTGTAATCAAACTGAGGAGGGCTAGACGTGCAACATAAACTGTCTTTGTGATGTTGAGGATTCCGTTTTCACAACAGTATGTTCGCCTCCCGGCACCCTTTGTTTATCTGACCGTCTCTGCTTCACCCTCAATATCCTCATTACGCCGCCGCATCTCTGCAAGTGAAGGCCGAGCACAGGCTGTTCGTGACCCGATTACCTTTTGACATTTCCAGTGTTGATAAAAGCCGACTCTCTCTGACAGGCAATTGTCAAAGTGGTCATATGAGCTTAAAAAGCCTCAGACCTTGAAGCTGCATGACAATCAAACAGCCCTGAATCCATCCGACGGGTTTGTCTTTGTCCTCACTCCAAGGGACTTTACAGAAAGAGTGGAACAAAACATATTTGAGCCGGTTCATTACTCACCAAATGTCACTATATTTGTAAATGAATCAACTATGTTGGCCAAGTAGTTAACTGATCTTACCAGATGTTTTAGCACCGACATCCTGGTTTAAAATTATGTTTGTGCGTAGGTGAATGCCAAGGTCCAGTTACTTCAAATTCCTAACTCTCAAAACAGCAAATCACCAATTTTACACATAAAGATCAGTCACTTGTGACACGGAGCACTAATCGGTGAAAACAGTTGTATAATATTCTGTGTGGGAAGATTTCCAATGGAGAAAATAAGACTGCGGACTTGCATTGCATAACTGCACCAGCAGCTCTGTGAGACTGTGCTTCGGCAGTATGCATCGCTGTCTAACTTCGTCGGTCCACCTTTACAGGCAACTACTTAAACTGATCATTTTCTGTATATTGTTATCAGGCTCTTATGGTGCCGTGGAGGAATCGTAGCTCAATCTTCTTTACAGTGTTGCTTCAGTTCACTAAAGTGCACAAGGGTTTGTTAATAAACATCTTTAATATTTTTGACTAGACCATCACAACTCATTGATTCTTGTCAATTTTCAGTCCTTGTGTTGTACATTGTCAGAGTGCTTCAGATCATTGTCTTGTTGCATGACCCAGTTTCAGCCGAGCTTTGGCTGTTGGACAGATGGCCTCACATTTGCCTCTAGAGTAGCCTGCTCTGGTACGCTGAGGAGTTGTGGTCGACTCAGTGACTACAAGGTTCCCAGCTCCTGTGGCTGCAAAACAACCCCAAATCATTACCCTTCCACAACTTCAACATTTAAGGTGCTTGCTGAGGCCTGTAAAGTCTGAGATGCAGCTGTAGTTGGGTTTTGTTTTGTTTTATACTGTAGCTCCTCTAGAAATACAACAATAATCTTGTGAATAATCAGTGTAGAATGATCAGAAATGTCTTTAATACCCTTCCCAGGGTGATTCTCTAATATCATTGCTGATGTCTTTCTTTCCTGTCATTGCATCAAGAGACCCTGAAACATCCAGACCAGCAAACTCCTGAAACTTCTGCTTTTAAAGAGGCGCTCCCACCTGCTGAAAATCAGTGAATTAAGGGGATTTGATTAACACGACTGGCTGCAGCCGAATTCTTATGGAAGTGGTGAAAGAGTTCGTATAACTTTTGGGTTTTCTTCTCATCGTTTACTTGTGTCACCGTGACAGTTTGAGCTTGTCCAGTTTACACTTTAACAGGAAAGTCTTCCGTTTGCCCGGAATCTCTTGTGTGGAGCTTGAGAGTGTGTCAAAAGGCCACAGATGCAGGGATAAAAGAGTAAGATGGCATTAATTCAAATGTTATGACAACAAATGTAATCAGTATTTTGCAACAGGCTGTGTGGGTACAAGCTGCATTAATAATGTCAATGAGTTTGTGTGTGGGAGAAATTTTATGCATCATAAATCATCTTGAGAATATTCATACCTCTGCAGAGAGATGTAGATACACATTAAAAAAGAATCATTGTGTGTGTTTTTTCAACATGTACTTTAATGTCAGAGAATATCTTATTCTTGTGGCATCAATTTTTAAATATTTTGGCTAAAACAAAAGGAGAAAAAGGGTTCTTGTAAACTATGCAAACATTTGATTTATCACTGTTTTTACAACCCTATCAGCGAAGGTTGGGACAATCTGGAAAAATTTAAGTTAAAAATAATGCAGATACGCCTAAATTCACTTTTTCACTTTTTTGACAACATGAACCCTTAACATTTTGTATGTTTTCATGTTAACTTAATTTAATTTGCAAATATCCAACATATTTATAATAAAAGCTGGTATGGTGGGCAATTTAGTGCCATTGATATGATATAATGATTATCTTTCTTCAAACAGGTGATGGCAATAATGATTTAGTACTAAATAAATGTATTAAAAGTGCAGAGAAAATTCATCAAAGGGTTTATAAACAATGTTAGTCAATGAAGGATCGAAAGGGGTTTGCATATATCATCTTCTACAGTTCAGAAAAATCATTAAACCAGGAATCTGGAGGGATTTCAGTGAGTAAAAGGCATCAGAGCCTCAACTGGAAACATTCGATCTCCAACTCCTCAGATGGCACTGACTCAAGAACCATCAATCATCGATAGACGATATGACCACATAGACAAGAGATTACTGTAGCAGACATTCATCAAGCAAAACTACAATCACAAATGTCAATTAAAATGTTACTGTGCAAATTAAAAAGAAAAAGTCCCATGTTCACATTGACCAGAGGTGACGATGACATCTCTGGGCTTGGAGGTACTTGACATATGACTTATGTCAGTAAATGTGTGTAACAAATCAGTATTCAAGATCTTTATTGGGAATTTTAAAAAAAAAGAAAGAAAAGGTGCCATGTGATGTGGACCAAAAACAAAAAGGATAAGCCAGATCATTTTCACCCACAAATCCAAAAGTGTGATAGTCTGTGATAGTGGATAGGCTATCAGCGCCCTTGGTGAAGGTCGTTTACACTTTGGTGACGGCATTGCTAATGCAAAAAAATGTTCTGAGATATCAGAGCAACATATCCTTTCTTCATGACAGCATTTTTTCTGTGAACATCCATTTATCTAACTGACACGTGACATCCTTAATGCCAGAACACCTTTAAGTTGAGAGCAGCTTTACAAAAAAGCGATAAAAACTTGATCATTTAACTAGTATCTGGTATATATCACAGTCCTGAAATACAACGAAAAGACTTATGTTGATAAATAAAATAATTTGAGACAGAAAAAGGCTTAAAATGTACTTATTTATTTATGTACTGTCATTTTGTGTTGTAGTAATATATAATTTGAAAGAGGAAACGTCCTCTAAGTTTTAAGTTATAACTTGTGATTTTTTTTCAGCGGTCTAATTGTGTTCTTAGAGAAAATCAGGTCACATCAGGAAATGTTAAAGCAGGTGATGACATTAGCTGGGAGACGACCTGGTGTAACCTGGTAGTTTAAAAGGTGGAGTTAAATCCTGGCGCATGATGCAGAAAATATTTCCTCGTTTCATCGCTCGTCTCGGAGCTCAAGTCTGAGTCATTTACTCACGCCACCAATGGTGCTATTTTGTTTTTTCTTTTTTTATCAGAAGTTGCGTAATGCCTAGGTCTTCTGTCCTGTCCTCTTACTGCTATGGCTACTTCACCAAGTGTGCACCACATGTCAAATTAACTTCTTTAAGAAGTGCTGAACCAAATACCACTTAAATGATTTGTATGAGCGCTCGTATGTATGTGTGTGGGCAACGAGCGAGGGGGAGGCGAGTTGCGTGCCGGACAGGGGTGGCTTGTTTTGTCAGCAAAATGTCAATCTGTCTTTGCAAGGTTATCCCAAATGATCTCCCTAAATACACACGGCTTGGTTGTCCATCTGGTTGGCAGTTGAGAGCTCAAACACACTCACCCAAGCACCCCCCACCCCCTCCATTAACACCCACCAGTGTAAGCCCATGTCTGGATGTCTTGGCTTTCTACCTCCCACTGAGAGGATATGAAAGGCCGACAGAGCTTTCCATTCTCTTCCCTTACTGTCAGATTTTTGGATCAGTGTAATCCTCAGATGGCTGGAACACGTGTACAGCGGTTTGGTTGCTCCCTAACAACTCACTTGACGACGAAACAATGCAATGGTTCTTTCGGACTGTCAGAAAAAAAAAAAAAGGAGTTTGAAAAGTGAGAGTCCAGAAAAGATCTGGACTCTCGATGCCAATCTCTTGCTCCTTAGCACCCCCTAAAAAGTCCAAAAAGGCAGGTTCGAGTCCAAAACTGCCTTGGGCTCCCTGGGGCTATTAAGCATGTACAAATGAAAGATGTGGAACGGTGCGAGCCTCGAGGCACAACAGAACCAGCTTCGCACACAGATACACACAGCAGCCCTCTGGACAAGTTTGGCACCTACTCCAGTAACTGTGGGCCAAAACTCATGTTGCGTGCTAACTCTCTCCCTCCCCCATCCCCCCGCGCTATCCCGCTCTGCAATTATATGCTGCACTCCCACCCAAACATGCAAGAATAGGCCTTCTCAGTCAACAGACAAACCGAGTCATTCTGTCCTCAAACCATGACATCATGACCATTTGACTTCAGCATGAAATTCAAGCTTAATTTAACTTTGTCAGGGAAAAAAAAAAAAAAAAAAAAAGAAATGCGGTGTCCATTACACTGGCAGACCGCTGCAGTGGTGTGAACACTGACTGCGTGCAGTTCTGGAAAGGCAAGGCAAACTTTTTCTCTAGAATATCAAACTCCTGTGGCATATACGTGATTCAAACAAGCCGTCACGAATGTCCTGAGAAAATCCGTCACTGGGCTTACATCAGAATAAGCAGAATAGCGGGAATATAAGAGAAAATCCTGTAAAACAACAAGACGTCAGCGAGCTTTGGTCCAGAATAACACTCGTGGTCTTGAGTTTCCTGAAGTTTTGTGGGGTTTAACGGCTGAGAGGCATCTATCAAGATCGCTGACAGCTATTGTGTGAAGCACACCTCATTTTCAAAGTCTGCCTCGCAACAGTGTCCTGTCCTCTGCTCTGGGAGGGGTTCCTGATAGCGTGTGTGTGTGAGGCTGCATGTGCATGTATATATGACAGAACCAGTGAAAGGCACCTCGGCCCAACCCAGTCCCCAGTAACAAAGAAGGCTGCTGGGCTTCAGTGCGGGCCACTCGCTCTCCCACACACTTATAAATAACTATAAAGATTCCCTGGTCCTGACCAGGGGCAGAAAACCGAGAGAAAAGAGGCATTTAGGCAGCTCCTCTCCTCTCTCGCAAGTGACCTTTAGGTCAGTCAGTCCAACCACAACCACTTCTTACTTTCACAGCCCCCCCCACCCCCCTTACACTCACTCACTCACACACACAAATACACACACACTATCCTTACTGACATTTGCCTGAAGAACCCTAACTCCGTTGCTGTGGAGAGAAGCCACTTCGCAGACTTGGGTCATTGTGAATTTTTTAAGACCTGGAAGGCATAAGGCCTCACAAGCTCCAGCTCCCAAAGCATGTGAGATGTTAGCTGAGGTCAGAGTTAAAGGTCCCAACATAGGAGGAGGGGAATAAATCCTGGAGCACGGACGACAATGGCCGCAATCCCCAGTGACAATGATGCCATTGTGGGTCTACGGGCTGCTCAGTGTGTCCTGGAGCTGTGCCTAATAGAGTTATAGTGCTGATGTGATGGCTGCGTAGCTGAGGAGAGTAGTGTCCTTTTATGTAAGAGGGGGAAACTACCCGAGAGCTTGAAAGAGCTCTCGGCTTCTCAATTTTGTTTTGCATGAAAGCCTGGGTTTGTGTGGCTGCATTTGTGTGCATGTGTGAGGGATAACGAGAGTGGTTTCTCACTTAACTTCAGTGAGCCTTCAGCCATGAATCCTTTGCTCGGTGACACACATGACTCCTCTCTTTAAAGAGTTACAGTTGACGAGAGGTAGCGCATAAGTTCAGCTGATGTCAGAGGGCAGGTGGGTTGACAGCTCTATCTGCCAACCTATTTGAACACATTAAACCACGAATAATAGCATCTTTGTTCTTAGAACACCTGGATGTTTTAGCATCAGACTCTAATTTTCCATATTATATTCTTACAAACCAAAAACCAGCTCTTTCAGAACAAAAAAAAAAAAAGTCAAAGTCAAAGTCACATTTATTGTCAATTCTACCACATGTGAGGTACATACGGAGAATCAAGTTTAAAGAGGCAAGGAATGGCTTGGGGGTAAATTTTGTCATTTTTCATTACTTTTTAAAGGCAGAACACATTACAGAAAAGAAAAAGAAGAAAGATTGGGAATGATTGACAAAAACGTGTCTGTGGGGATAGTCATGCAAAAGGAAATGCAGCTTTGATTGATGGCGTAGGATAGTGTAATCCTGTATATGTTACTGTGAAGGAGCATCTTTCCATCCTACACATTTTGGTCTTGGTCTGCCTGGAGAGTTCCCCCCTGTTACCTGCTGATGCTGCATGTGACTTCATCCATCCGGCTGTTGCCAGGCAGCTGAAGTCCCAGAATGCATTTAAACAAAAACAAAAAGAAGTTGCATGTGTGTCCGGTCTGAAAAAATAATGCCAATGCAGAAGTCCATCAAACCTGTCAAGTATCCAGCAGGGGCCAACCTTTGTGGTTGCAGAATCTGCAAAAATAGCGTATAAGAAAATGACCCTACTTCTCACTTCAGTTTGTGGTCTCAGTCACCTGTTTCACATTTTTCTTTGATAAGCATGATGCTCTTATTGTAAATTATGTTCCCTTTCCTCTGTGACTGACAAGCCGCGACCCAGCTGAATCCGTAATTTCCACTGCGCTGAGTCAGATCTATTCCTTTCCTGTATTTTGCGGTTTGAAACGTGCCCGAGGCTTCACAAAGTAACTCCATAAACCAACGGCTGGAGTTGTGTTGGCTAGGTCCATCTATTTTAAACAGTCTATGGAAGCAAACTTAAGATACGAAAGAATAAAGGAAATCAGCAGAACCAAACGCTGCAGTTATTCAAAGTGCCATGTGAGGCTGGTACACAGTGTGAAGTCAACCCTGTCTTAAAACACCAACATTACTGCAGTGATTAACACGTTTACAGCGTACTACTAAAAACTGCTACGGTCTTTACCTATTCTCTCTTTTCACCTCTTTAAATTGTATCAAGACCAAAAATTATACAGGATTGTGTGTGACTGCTTTGAGTGATGGGTAAATATTGCGGCCACCACCCCATAAAAGGGTGTGGTGCCTCCAGTTTCTGAGTTACATCCAACTCTTGCACATCACTTTTGGCACTGAAAAGTCCAAAGCAGCAACAGCCAAATGACGGTTTCAATCTCCAAAACAGTAGTTCACAAGCAAATGGGCAACAGCACAGTGGTTAGGCCTATCTATTTATTTAAAATCTACCAAATGATAATAATAATAAGCTTTAAGCACCAACGAATAAAGTCATGGATATGTTCGGCATATGCTGTTCATAAGTCAGGCCTTAATCTGGCTCTCACAGAGAGGTGGGGAAAGCCTCCGGAGAAACAGAGGCCACTGACACCACAGGAATATCATTCTCAGCATAACTCCGACACTCGGCTGGTCAACTTTAACGACGCTGTGCCACGAGTGCCGCAGCTGTCACCTCTGTTAGTAAAGTCAGGCTCTTGCAGAATGGAGTAGCAGAAGATGAGCGGTGGGTTTGACCACTGGCTGCTAATTAATGAGACCAAGAACAGGGGAGGGTGACCTAAACAAGAACGAGCCGAGCAGAGAGTCACTGAAACATTTGGAAAAACTAGTATGTCAGTTTTTCTGATGTCTATAGTTACAGTAGTCTCCAATTTGACATTCTGTCCATCAAACACTGCTTTTTGCTTTTTTTTCCTTTACCTCCGCCTTCTGGCTTCTCTTTGACCTCCTTGAAAGAACAAGCCATGTTTCCCAGGGCCCAGCTATTTGAAGCTCATAGTTTTGGTCATCCAAGGTTTTCTGTCCCAACTACAGCCGTTCAGACACTGTCCCCACTTACATTTCCAAAATGGCAGGGTCCTGGGGTCCAGACCATAGCCGCCCTACGCTCTGCCCACAGCTGAGTTGCCTCTGGCAGGGCCGCTGCATGCTTTGTGTGATGGTTCTGGCTGCCGATCAGGGAAACCCCACAGTCTCTCCATGGTGAATGTTGAGCTCCCTGCCAAGACATTTTTGTATCCCTTCAATGGCTGTGAATAGTAACACACTACAATACAGAAGATTGGAGAGACGTGCAGTTCGCTCAAGGATACAAAGCAGGACCATGACACAGATTCTGACACTGGCGAACTGAATAAATCCCTGACACGATTTTTCTCTATTGTGTCTGCGAGTCTTTTTTTTCTGATGGACAACAACAAAACAAAACCAGATAGCATGTATCCTAAATTGCACAACAGAGAAGGCGTTAAAACAACTGATCAATGTTGTTCCTTGACACAGTTAAGGATTTAAGTCTAAACAAGTGTTATTCTAAAGCAGCATTATGTTGTTTTACTGAGTCAAATATCGGTTGTTCTGACTTATTGTGGCTAAGTGAATGACAGCAGGAGGTTTATCACATAATACTCTTAAATAAGGGGATTAACACTCATTCCATATTTTCATCGCATAATTCAGATACTTGCTTAATAATGTCTCTATGACACAAAATCAATCATGTTTGGAATCTCATGCAGTTTTTTTCTTTCATCGACACTGCTACCCAGACACAATGCATCTGCCTCCTATAGTACTTTCATCTCCATTTCCCACTCATCATGCGGCCTCTTTGCTCATTCTTGGTTTCTTGTGTCAGAAATATAAATGCAAAAGAATTCAGACTTGAGGCGTTATCAGCGTTAAACATGGGGAAACATCTGTCTGTGCTTTACAACTCATGCAGAGCTCGCTGGTACCAAGACACTCTGGTGGCATATTGTGATGGTGGATATCAAGATGAGTCACATCAGCTATAGCTGGCAGCTGGCTGGCTTGCAGTATCAGCCTATCCTGGTAATCTTACGATTAGCCTTCACTGATCCCATCAGGACTGCCTGGATATGAGGTGTAGAGCCTAGAGGTTTATCCAGCAAGTCCTGCATCTCTCACGCTCACCATTGCACGCACACAATGGGGTACTTAAGGTAAAACAAACAAACAAACAAACAAAAATGGCAAAACCTGAATAGTAAGCTGTTTATGACACTGATCAGAGAAGCAACATTCATCGTGGCTTTGACTCGGCATTCCTGACTTACATACACGGAGCCCCACTGGTCGGTTTCTAGACAGTAGTGACAGGAAAATGCAACTCACAGATTAGACCCCCAAGTTAAAGGGGGCAAATTCTCTGCCTCTCCGACAAGACCGGGGGTGGGGGTGAAGGGGGAGGAAGGGGGTTGGGTGGCAGCCAAGTGACATGCCTCAACATGCTTTGAGGCTGAAGACAAGAAAGCACAAGTGTAACACTTGGACATCATATGTCACACATAAATAAACACAGACATGCGTGAACATATCCACTCCAGCTTTGCACACACCTGACATTTAAGAACGTTTTACATGAGTTAAATTAATAAAACTTCCAAAATCCCCCTCCTATCATAGATAATTTAATCAGCATTCACATACAACCTCCAGGTACACCTTGAAGCTTCTTTTTTTTTAATGTCTCTTTAAAGCAGCCACACAGATGTACATATGTTATTATGCATCCAGTTGTGTTCAGAAGCCAGGCTGAGCTTTCTCAAACACCACTCGGGCTGACTGGACACTGATGGGAAAAAGCAATTACCTCCCGTAACTCTGCGCCAGGGTCAAAAGAGAGCTGGCCATAAACGCCTGGACACCAACAGAGGCAGACCTCTGACCGAGCAAGCCTTGTTTCACTCCCTGTGCAGTCACCGATGTCAGCTGGTGGAAGAGGCCTAAGCTGTTTAAATTTACTACACAATGTCATTCTGTGTCACAAGCAAAGCCCACAATGGACGTATTCATTCAAAATGAACACGTAACAAGACAGTAATGGACCGTTTTTAGCATATGAAGCAAGAAAGACCGAAACGTCTCATCATAAAGTGATCGTTTCTTTCAGTTCAACATTTGCTGAGGTTTTGTCGCCGACACACCTGCTGTCATTTCTTAAGCGGGATGACCTCATAGAGAGTGACAACCCACGGCAATAATTATGAGTTGTGAAAGCCAAGATGCCATTTTTTTTGCTGCTGAACGGGTTTGACAAGCTCAACAAGAATATAATAGTCAGTTGCCAAGAGGGACGGCTATTCTTTTGCAAACAAAACAGTTGGAGACAGATCATTTTCTGATTAAACCGGTCACAACCACCTTCTTCTTCTTCTTCTTCTTCTTCTTCCTTTTATCCCAACCTGTCCTCTTGCCAGGAAACTGGGGCAATTTTTTTTTCAATAGTGTCATTCCTGGTTGCTTGAAAAATAAACTCATAGGTCAGTTATTTTCAAGTAATGATTCCAGCCAGTTTTTCCTTTTCCATTCATGCCCTACAAGGATTTTTCAGCTGTTACAGCTAAACTGAATGAAACGGTCTGGAATGTACCATTTCAATTTAGGGGTTGTCCATGTAGTATGTCGTCACTGTACGTGAATGTAGTGAATTCACCACATATAATTAGTGACTGTATCATAACCTCTAGCTGTTTGTGCATTGAAATAAATGTGATTTATGGAATTAAATAATTGTGATATTCGGTTCCACCAAGCCTACAAGTAAAAGACGCCCCTTTATTGTCTGGACAGGTTGGTTTGCTCCAAGATGATGTAGCGATCAGCCCTTTAAAGTCGTCCCACTTCCGAGACGAAGTGAAGTGGAGCGCCGACCCGGAGAGACGCCGCACGAACCTCGATCTGCACCTCCGAGAAGTGAAAATAATTAATGAAATTGACAGCTCTTCGGTCAAGCAGGCTATGTTAAGACAACATTTCTGGACTCTTGGATGTTTACGGACTTTCTTTTTGTCTATGGAGAACGTGGCGTCTGCGGCTGCACCAAAGTAGCATGAATTAGGTTTATTTGCGGCGAGAAGAAACGTACATTTTCCATTTTGTTTCAAACAAGCGCAAAAACGATAACTCCATCCTGGACTACTATTGTAAAACAGGAATGGTTTATCCTCCCGAAGGTTTATTCTATATTGAAATGGATCAAACACCGCCAGGTAAGTTGGGGGTCAAAGGCAGTCATTGTCTGATCTAGAGGGAAGGGAGGGGGTGTTGAGAAGGAAATGTGTATTATTGTCATTTTTTAAACCTCAGGTTTTTTTCTTTTTCTTGCATTAAGTCGTGCCTGGTCAGTAATAAAAGTTGAAATGAAGAGATGTGGTTTTAACGGGCAGCTCCTCGGCGCTGCGCTCCCTCGGTGCCATTGCCCAGGCATGCATAGCGCAATCCACTTGCCAATTACGTAATACCTTTCGGAGGATCAGGCGCAGTGGCTCGCCTCCTTTCTTTTGTCCCGGGCAGCACGTATGACAAACTTAGTCGGGTTTTTTGCCGCAGCAGTTTTCCCTCTTTCTCTTTCTTTTTGCACGTCTTAGAGGAACATTTCCTCCATGTGCAGGGCTTTGTGAAGAGCGCGTTTTGAAGCGGGGATGGAGGCCGGCTGAAGGTGCGTTAATGAGCGCCACATGAAACGAGCGCTTTGTTCTCCTCTGCAGCCAGCCGTGCTTAATTTGTGCTCTAGCTCTGAAAGTAGGCTACAGGCAAGAAGACGAGACGTCTCATGACTCAACTCTGGCAAACTCACGAACAAACCCGTTTTGTGCATTTCCATTTGTCACTTGACTGCGTTATTGCGATGTAACAGCGGAAACAAAGGCTGATGGGAGCGAGACCAACCGATTCTTCTTAAACTAATTGAAATTGCACCAAATAGTCTACCCTTTAAACACCAGTCATTACAAAGTTGACATTTCATTTACAGTTAATGAGAATGGAAATAAATGATATATTACTGACAAATCACAAAAGGTCCGTTGCATTGTTCTTGAGTGGTCCAGTCTGGAGGACAACTATCAAAGAAGAGCTGGAAGACAATCCCATTATGCACTGCTTTTGTTTTCCAAGGATTTGTTTCCTCTTAATTTGCCTTTTTTTAATTGGGTGGCTCTTCTCTGTACCAGTGTGAACATGCAGGCTTTAGGAGCCAGTGGAGTGTTTTGGCAAAAGACTGGAAAGAAAGCAGGAGGGGGAAGGTTTGCAGATTTAATTTTGCAGAGTTCAGGAGCAGCAGCAATTTGTGCCTGCTGCACCTGCCTTTTGTTTATTTTAAGGTCAGAAACAGAGGAGAGCAGACGGTGAGAGAGAGCCACATTTACTCCTCTCTGAGGGTGCTCATGTATACTCCCCTAACTGCCTCATGAAAGGCACTTTTGTCCTGCAGTGAAATATATCGCCCTTCACCTCCTCTTGATGCGGTTTGGCCTTCTTCTTTTTTTTCACTTTTTAAGGAAACCCTTACTTTGTAGCTAGAGTCAGATATTTTCCCTCCTCTCTGTCCTCACGGTTGATGGAAAACTCATGATCTCTAATGTGTAGTGATTATAGAATAAGGGGATTGGGTGGAGGTCCAAGAATCTCAATGTATAATTTAAGGCTTATATAAAGATTGTCATGCAGTTCGTGATTGCACCTAAAAGCAACTGTTAAAATTGGACGTTTGCAAGAGCCCAACATGTTTTAGCAATTAAAAGAAAAGAGAAAGTTCTTATTTGGCAGTGCTCAGATGTGAGGGTGACAGTTCTTTATCTGTGATGACCATGTTCACCTGGCATCTCTTGGAAACATGCCTGGGCTTGCCCCCAGACCTTGCTGGGCTCCTTCATGCAAGGTTTTTTTTTTGTGTGTGTGCGTGTGTGTGTGTGTTGGTGAGGGTGGGAGGGTCTTAATATTCAAGGCATCAAATCTTTAATTTCACCATGTTTCCCTCTGTCTTCTGCATCTAGCTCTCCCTCCCAGGTCAACAAAGCCAGCGATGTCCACCATCAACAACAACTGCCTTTCTCCACCAGTGTATTCCCTACAGGATGCCGACTGGTACTGGGGCGACGTGACGAGGTAAAGGGTCGTAATGTCCGCAGTCTTTGAGCATCATTCTCACAAATACATGTGTGCTTTAATTGTCGACCATCAACTAATTCCTCCCGCCCTGCAGGGATGAGGTGAATGAGAAGCTCCGAGACACGCCGGACGGCTCTTTTCTGGTGCGTGATGCATCCACAAAACTGCAAGGAGACTTCACGCTGACATTAAGGTAAGGGGCAGAGGGAGGACCGTCCTGCACTGTGGCAGATATCATCACCTGGGTTCACGTTACATTTTACAGTAATCTAATTTGTTCTTCGCTATTTTCGCTCCAACAGGAAAGATGGTCACAACAAGCTTATCAAGATTTACCACCGTGACGCAAAGTACGGCTTTTCGGACCCCCTTACGTTCACCTCTGTGGTTGAGCTGATTTGGTACTATCAGCACCATTCGCTAGTGGAGTACAACGCCACGCTGGATCTGATGCTCACCCACCCCGTGTCCCGCTTCCACCAGGTTAGTGCACGCTGCCACTTTTTGTAGAAATGAAAGCATTTTTGACAAGTAAAAAGAGTGATTTTTATTTTCGTGACAAGGTTCAGTTGAGATTATGAACGTCTGACGGGTGTCATTATCAACCTCAGGTGAAAGAAGACAGCGTCGATGTCGCTGGAAGAAAGCTCAAGGAAGTGCACAACCAGTACCAAGTGAAGTCAAAGGAGTTTGACCGTCTTTACGAAGCCTTCACAAAGACCTCGCAGGTTAAAAACTCTTCTAATTTTTCCACTACCAAACCTTCTTGAATGGGGTCAAATTTGCATTAGAAAACAGTCCAGAGTGACTCATTTCTGACAGAATCTGTTCCGCACGACGCAGGAGATCCAGATGAAGCGCACAGCAATCGAGGCCTTTAATGAGACGATGCTCATCTTTGAAGAGCAGTGTCGTGAGCAGGAGCGTTATGGGGAGGAGATTGAAAGGAACAGTCACTCGGAAGGCATTGACAATGATTTGGAGAGGTACTTGATTCAATCGTGGACTAAAAGTGTTAAAAGTCCCTTTCAACATAGTTTAATTTTGCACACTTGCCTCATATTCCTCTTATTCATACCCATGACGTTTGCTCTCCCTCCCGTCAGCTTTCTGATAAACTACGAGAAGCTGAAATGCCGTCTTGGGGAAATCTATGACAGCAAAATTCACCTGGAGGAAGACTTGAGAACACAAGTGGAGGACTACAGAGAGACGGACAGGAAGATCAGCAGCCTACGGCCCGACCTCATCCAGCTGCGCAACATCAGAGACCAGTACCTCAAGTAAGTAGTTCATCCGTGGTATCCATGGTAACTCACTGCAAGCTCATTAACCGTACAAACTTAGAGTAGCTGTTCTCTCACGCACAAGTTTTTTTCTTTTAAATAAAGGTTTTCTGTTTGCAGCTGGCTTAATCACAAAGGCGTTCGTCAGAAACGTATAAACGACTGGTTGGGGATACACAGCGACAGCCTTGACGAGTACGTTTCAACCTCATCTCCTTTGATATTAACGGCGCAGCTTCCAACTGACACACAGAACGGTTGTAACGCTGAGGCGTTCTCATCCCACGCGATTTTTTTTTTTTTTTCAGTACGTACGTGTTGAAGGGAGATGAGAAGAATTTGCCACATCAGGATGAGGCGAGCTGGTTTGTGGGGGAACTGAGTCGGACGCAGGCTGAGGAGATGCTCCAAGGAAAAGCCCCCGGAACGTTCCTGATCCGCGAGAGCAGCAAGCAAGGATGCTACGCCTGCTCTGTCGTGTGAGTACACCACCGTGAAAGACAGTCAAACATGTAGAACATGCCATGGAAATGGATGACCCCCAAAACTGATGTGTTTTTGTTCTCGTCATTACAGCGTAAATGAAGAGGTGAAACATTGTATGATCTACAGCACGCCGCACGGATACGGCTTCGCCGAGCCCTACGACATCCATTGCTCACTTAAAGACCTCGTCCTGCACTACCGCCTGCACTCCTTAGCACAACACAACGACGCCCTGGATGTTCGGCTGTCCCACCCCGTACACGCGAAAGCTGCCGAAACCTCCCAGCAGGCAGAGGAGCACAAACTGTTACAGACTCCGAAACACACGTCAGGAATCCCGCCTGCCGCTCCAGAGATGTAACCCAGTGCAGGGGAGAGACAGAAAGGACGTGTTTACTGTATCCTGCGAGGACGACTGCATCGAGGGTGCAATGTGTTAAAATTTGCACTACAGTGATTCCATCGAGTTTTGTGAATGGGATTTCACGGATTGAAGTGGGACCGGAACTTGAATGTCAGCTTGACTGTACAAGCTTTCCAACTAATTTTATACTTCACTTATCGCTGTTTGTTCAAAGGACTCTTTTCTCCGGCGGGGATGTTGTCAACCTGAAATTTGTTCACTGGCGTCAGGTGCTACACCTTCAAGTTGAATTTTGCTGGAGATGTCAATTTCCCAAATAAAAAGGAAAAAAAAAACAAAACCGATATTTTAGATATATTGGGTTGCTTTTACAAAATGCATTTTGTGAGAAGGAGAATGAAAGTTCGACTGGCCAATTCAAATCAGTTCAGTTCAATAACACTTAATTACTCCCCTGAAGAGAAATTTCAGGATTGATTACATCATATCAGTTCTGGAAACTGGTGTGACCGGATCAGTTTGGTGGGCCAAAGCATTGTATGGTGAAAATGCCACATGTGAATATATTAAAAGTTGTGGTGCATCTTAACTATCTGCCCCTTCGTTAACAGACGTTCATATACAGTGGATAATTATGTAGCATTAACATACTGTAGAAAAACCATAGTAAAAATATATTCAATGTTATACCCATTGACCAAAGCACTTAATAGTAAGCAAAACTACATCCCTGTTTAGTGTAGTAATTTGCATTTGGGCAAGGGTAGGGCAATTTATGTACACCTGCTGATGTGCTGATCAAAACATAATCTGAAGTACTGTATGTTATATTCTGTTACTCAAAGAAGTATAAGCTTTTTGTATTCTATATATATTTTTTCTATAAACATGCCACAACATGAAAGCTTGAAGAACGTGCAATCCAACAGTATTTCTATTGTTGCAATGTATGACGGCGGTGGTGGTGGTGGTGGTGTTGGTGGTGGAGAAGATAATGCTATTATGAGAGGTTGACATTTGCCAGAAAAATGCACTCTACCTGGCAGTGTTGGTATGATGTGGCCTCGGATGTTTGTGTGAACTGCCAGAGGTCCGGAAGTATCCTGTCTCCATTACTTGAACTGTGGCATTGCTCTAGCTATGAATGTTTTTTTTTTTTCATGACATGCAGCCTACATAGCTTAAGAGGAAAGGAATCCATGTTGAACTTGGCACATTTTTCAAGTTTGAGGACAAAAGACGCTCTGTATCGAGATGCCGTAAAATGTATTTCATGACGTTGGTTCACGGAAAGAGGCTGATGAAAACTCTTGAAAAATATTACTCCACTGGTAAAGACTGAGGAAGCTCCTCGGGGTGAAGCCAAGCAATGTGAGATCCTGTCCTTTTTTTTTTTTTTTTTTTTTTTTTTTCTTGCTGAAAGACAATAAACTGAAGAGAGTTTTGTCAACGAATGCTGTTTTTGCTATTATTACACATCTTCTGAAGCAGGCTACGTGAAAGCGAATGCATTGAAATGTGATAACTCGTTGCGTGAGGTTTACTGTCCACCTGGCGTGGAGTAATTTGATGAGCTCATTGTCAGGTCAGCAGAGGTGGAAGGCAGCAAGGGCGCTGGAGGACAGATGGAGGGGAAAGGAAGCGATGTGGACAATAGCAGGATATGTGCAGGCTCTTTCCGTACTTGATCTGGCCGCCGCTGTGTCATTAGAAAAGTATGTCTCGCACCCACGTCACAAAGAACATGCAGTCACTTTTTTTTTTTTTTTAGCTTTCTATTTCTTTTGATGTCTATAGGACAGGAATGGAGTGCAACATTTGGTACTTTACAGCCTGAAAAGACTTTGGCCTCTGTAGTTTGTCACACAGTCAGCACCGTCGGTCTGATAAATGTTGGGTTCCCAATTTACAATTTGAACTTTGGCACCAGAGAGAATTTGCAGTGGGATTGCTGAAACTACATCACTTTAACTGTGTAAACTTGAAGATAAGGGCAACTTACTGTCATTTGGCAGCTTCTTAAGAAAACAAGTATATTTTTCACATTTTTCTCGGCGCTGTGTTTACAGCAAGTCAAAAGGAAAAGACGGTTTATTCCCAGGTTCCCCCACTCTGCTTTACAGCGCAAAATCTCCTGTCCATTCATTTATGTGAAGACTTTTTTCAGGAAGACTTTTTTTTCACCAGAAACAATGCAACACATGTCTCAGAAAAGCCGTAGCAGTTGTAACACAAATAACATGGTCGTTTTGCTGCTTGGCAAAACAGACGTGCACCTTTGGACATCGTGGACACGGCTGATCGTGATCCTGGATGGCACCACCGTCGGCCCTCTGAACCACAGAAACAGGTGGCCTCTTTCAAGCATCACATAAGGTCTTTGTTAGGTAAGGATTAATGAGGTGCATTGGGCAGCGATGTACTGGAGGGAGAGCCTAAGTTCCAGGCCACGGATTACTCCCTGTTACCTGTGTCAGCTTGGAGGGCTCTGTCGGGATTGACCATATGCACAGGACAAAATGTACCAAAGCTGAGTCATCCATTAGCTGCGTGACTGTCCAAAAGACACAGAGAGAGAGAGAGAGAGAGAGAGAGAGAGAGAGAGAGAGAGAGAGTTAGGAGAATGTGTGGGGTAGCCAGACAGGAAAAAGGAGGGACAGGAAAGGGTACTCAGAAAATGCGTTTCAGGCACAGTTGCCAAATTCACATATTAAACGTAACTTTGACTTTAAGCTTCAATTCAAAGTTAGTTGCTGGGTTCATTTTTAAAATACAGAGCAAACAGACCTCAACTCTGGAAATGTTGTCATCCAATGAACTGTTCAGATTTTCAGGGTTCTGTGACACCACAGACCCAGTTATGAGTCAGTTTAACCGGCCCCCCGATCCTTTCCCTCACCCAGCTTCTCATCACGGAGAATGTAGTTGTGGGTAACACAAACCTGTCGCACTGATGTTAAAGGAGGCACACCCTGCAGAGAGGAGGGATGGAGTCAAATATTTGTTAATTTGTTACAAAACAACTTATGTGCAATTAATGGAAACTAATCCATTTCAGTAGTGTCATCATTGTCATCATTTGATAATTCTGTTGCATTTTGGCATTTTTAAGGCAGTTTGACAGGTTGAACTTCAGCTGGATGATCATTTTAGAGAATATAGTCTGTAATGTTCACATTTAAACTTGCTTCAGTAATGGAAATAATCAAAATAATACACTACCACTAACTCCAGGCTTCAAACTGAGCACACGCTGGACTCAGCTGAGATTTATTGTAACTACAACATAATAAAGTGTTTCGATTCAAACCTAGTTCCTTGTTTCTCTCGCTGATTTCTGTTATTCCTACAAAGTCTGTGTATCCCAGTGTAAAGTTGTTTTTTCTTACCTTTAGCCATGGAGATACAGTACAAAAGCACCTCTTTTAATAAATGTCTCAGCAGCGGCTGGTTTTAAGGGGTGAAATTCAAATTTACACTGCAGCCTCCTCTTCTGTGAGGTGTGTCTCTTCAGAAATTGGTGTTTCAGCTTTGACCTCCCACTTGTGAGGTACAGCAAATGTAGCATGATGTGAAGTCGGTCGGAGCTAAATATGGGAATGCTGGATGATTCCACTCTGATCCGGATCTGTGAAGTCACAGAACCAAATCCAAACAGACTGAAGCACATGTTTTTATTTAAGGTATTTACACATTTTATTTTTCATCCTATATCCCTTTTAAGATTAAATTCGTCCACAATTTAAACCAAAACTACTGTAAAACTTTTTGGTACAATGTTGAATGGAAAAAAGATAAAGACCATGCTAAAGAATGGCGTTGACTTCTTAAATCTTGTCCCAACAAACATCAGCTCTTGTAAGCCGACATTTAAAGCCTAGATTATGGAAACGGTTCTCACAAGGCAGGAAAAGCCTATAAATAGACAGGACAGTCCCTTAAGTTGGCAGTTCAGCTATTTATAGCATGATGTTTTCCAGAAATACCATTTAACAGAAATGGTGAAGTCCAGATGTGGTGAGGAAATTCAAAAAAGCTTTCACGGAAATCAGTCGGTCCTCGTAGAGAGCGTCTCTGTTTAACACCATATGACAGAGCAGCGACAGTCAGGATGTAGCTGTAGATGGCTGAAGCTAAGGATTGACGGCAGGAATCGGCTTTGGCATCTAGAGTTAAAATGTCATACTTTTTCTTCAAAAATTGAATAGAAGTTGGTATTCAAATCATTCATTTGCTATGTAGATGCGATCACCGTTTTGCTGACAGGCAAAAGTTTCATTTGCTCTGTGCACAACACACTCTACAGCTGACTCGTTTCCGTCGCTCTTCCGTCGCTCTTCCGTCGTGCTGTTCGTTGCTCTGATTGGTCATGGCGCTAACCGACTGCCTGCCAAGGGAGTTTGATAAGCAACTGTTGGTGCCGGCCCGAGACTGGACCATATAACTCCGGTTCTCAGATCTCTACACGGGCTTCCTGTCTGTCACAGATTAGATGTTAAAATCCTGCTGTTGGTTTATAAATCTCTAAATGGTCTCGGGCCAAAACACATCCTCTGATCTCCTGGTCCGTTGTGAACCAGCCAGAACCCTCAGGTCGTCAGGGTCACGTAGAACATTTTACCATGGGAGTCAATGGAGACTGAAT
Source organism: Xenentodon cancila (assembly GCA_014839995.1). Lineage (NCBI taxonomy): Eukaryota > Metazoa > Chordata > Actinopteri > Beloniformes > Belonidae > Xenentodon > Xenentodon cancila. Next base: position 22,239,945 of record CM026207.1, on the reverse strand, counting down.
TGCTTTTGGAGCCAGCCTCTATCGGCCAGATGAGGAACTGCAACACATCTTAGTTCTGCGTGAGACTCGGTGTGGACGTGAGATGGTTGGTGTTTGGTTAGAACCAAACAGGGTGGGGCAGCGTTCAGCTTTTTATGCTCCTCAGCTGTGAAACAAACTCCCAGAATGCATCAGGCTGCTGAAACTCTCAATTGCTTTAAGTCGAGGTTGAAAACCTTGACATTAGCGGCAGCCTTTTTGTAATCTCCCACAATGCACTACGACCTGTAATTCTTTCATCTAATTTGTTTTACTCTTTCTTTGTCTTTAATTTCTGCTTTTAAACTCTTTTACTTTTTTGATGCATTTTTAAAAATCTGTTCGTGTAAAGCACTTTGACTTGTCTTTTACATTACCTTTTTCTCAAAGTTTAATGAACAAAGCATCAGAGCAGTGAATGCAACATAAACCAACAACCTAAAAGAAGAAAAAGTCCTTTGCATGAATGACTGACTGACAATCCGCACAAACCTAAAGACTTGTGAGACTTGTACTTTAGACCACTATCCCTTTTTCTTACTTTAAGCTTAAAGAGGTGGTCATTGGAATATTACTTTAGATAATAAAGAAATGTGTTGTCTTCAACGTCAAGTAGTCTTTAACTGAATTTTCTTCACCGTTAAAGAATTCTGAGAAATTTTGGATGCCATTACATAAAATACTGAAGGCTGGGAAGATGAAGTTGGACTTTTCTTGCAATTTTATAGTTGGAACAGACTCCCACCTGGGTATCAAACTGTTTGCTTAGCAAACGTTCATGCTTTTGCGCCTTCTAGTTAAATTTATGTAAAAAAAAAAAACTCCCCCCACATCTTTTTTTGACTCATTCATAGATAGTGCTACTCTACGTTTCCCTCCTTCTCTTTCCCTGCAGTTTATATGCATCTCATTTTACCTTATAGTTCCCACTTTAAATGAGTCCTGGCTGACAGAAGTGGGGGAGTTTAGTTGGGAGGTAAGACGAATTACCTCTGGAGTCACGCTGAACACACACACACGCACGCACACACACACGCGCGCACGAACTCTCTTAGAGGCTTTCAGAAAAATAGGTTTTCGCTTTCAGTTTGCAGCAGCCAATCAGATCTCTCCGCTCCTCTGTCTCTGTCTGACTCCACGGTGTCACGCTCCGCAATCAGCCAATGAGAGCCCAAGAATGCGCTGCCCGTCAGCCAATCGGAGAGCAGTTGCTATGTCGGAGGCAGAATCGATCATTTTTTTCCCGCTCCTCTGACTGGCTCGGTCCTCGCCGCCTCACAGGCGGAGGCAGGGGGATGCTGTTGCTCGCCAACCAGCGTGTATGCTACAGACTGAGCCATTAAACACAGCAGAACCGCATTTTCTTTAGTTCTACCACAAATAAAAAGTTGTATGCTGTTTATATGTGTCTGTCCGAGTTGTTGAAGTAATGGAAAAGTTGAAAAAAGAAAGAATATTTGATGCCAAGTTGCAACCAATTATGGTTAATGATGCATATAAAATAAACTTTCTATCTAAAAAAAATATGTTGTGTAAGTTTGGATTTGAATTCTTCTATTTAGGTTCTTTTTTTCCCGTGAATGTGTTAACAACCTGTTTTAAGAAGAAATAACACAATGTGTAATTATTTGTCTAAATGCTTAAAATACAAAAGCGATTAAAGAGATTGTACTTTATCTCTGCTGTGATCAATTCTCTGATTACCTTTGAATCTGATCAATTTTGAATGGCACAACTGTTATAAGAGTCAGTGGTAATACTTATCATCCCATGCTGCTGTGTAAGAGAAAAACTAAGGGGCATCGCTGGACCCTCTTTGATGCTTTTGAACCCCAAAAATGATTTTGTCTTTGTTTTGTTTCTTGTTCTTTGGCATTTCTGGGCCATTTCGCTGACCTCAAGTGACAGAGATTTGAGTAACGAGCTCAGATCGCTCAGAGATAGGAGGTGACACTTAGCCAGCTCAGGGACGGCGTAATTCTGTTTGGTGACAAACCATTCAACAGAATTGCCAATCCAGATGCACGACTAAATCCAATTTGCTGGTACAAGTTTAGGCAGGAATGGAAGATGATAGCACCTCTTTCAAAAAAAGGGGGACCAGGACACTGGCCGAGACAGTTGTATGATTTCCTTCCAATTCAGTAATATACAATGTTGTACTATTCCTCAAGAGGAAGAAAAAAAAAACAATCCTCACCGACAATTTCAGCTGTATTAAATGAAGCACTTTGGTGTCCCTCGAGCTCTTAGGACAATCTCATTGAGGGAGTTCAGCTCTCAGAAAGATTAAAAAAAAAAAAAAAGGCACGTGGTCAGCAAACTAATGTAGCAGAGGACTGAAAAACACCAGTTCAACTGTCGATGGAAAAACTTCAGAGTTCAAATATAAAACAGCTTGGTCCGAAGGCGTTCTGGAGGTGAGGAAGTCAGCCAAGATGAGGATGGGTTACACGGTTCACAAGTTGACGACAGAAGCCTTTTCTGGCACGAGCAAAGCAAACATGTAGTAGGATGGGGGTTTTTTAAACTTAAAAAGTACATACCCCAGCATTCAACAGGAGGTTTTCAGTATAAGGTATGGCAGTTTTGTAAGAAAACCCCCACCACAGAGTAATCAATTGTTTAACGTAATCTTGAAAGATTTTGAAAATCAGAAAAAAAAATGAACTCTCGATTCTGTCATGTGAACTCTTAATCTGTCAGTTTTATCTCAAAATATTTTTCTTCCCTGGTCAAAGGGATGTCTAGCCAGAGGACAGAGCGCTGACGAAACACTCAAACATACCATATGCTTAAAACAGAACAGTAATTATGGTGAGCTCTTTCCATAGGATGACCCTCACACTATTTACTTTGTCTCCTGCTACATGGGAAATTCAGGGAGCAAGGCTGAACTCACCGCAACGGATAGACATAATGATCAGTGAAAACATTAAAAATGCTTCTGACAAGCGAAAAAAAAAAAAAAAAAAAACACATTGCCTATAGAAGAAAAAAGGAGAAAATGAGAGTCAAGCCAAGACTAACTGAAAAAAAGGCACAATCACTGTCAGAAAACCATTTTTACCACAAGAAGTCTGCGTCACAACATTTGTATTCATTTTAGCGCCTCACCTACTTATTAAAACCTTAAAACCTGTTTAACAAGGGACACCACCCCACACAACAGCATAAAGACCAAAAGAAACATTTTCATTTGTCAAATTATACACATAAAAGCTATGCAGAATGGTGCACACAAATTATTAGAGAGGCTCATGCAGTAAGTCTCCTTTGCATCTTCGTTAGTGCATCCAAATCAGAAAATCTGCACCCCTTCTTTGAATTGTCCATCAACTCCCAATGACTGTCGTGTCAAACTTGTTGAGAACACATACGTAACATGCACCGTCTGTGTGCTGAATGGTGGTTGCTGTCACGCTTCAATGAAACACTAATGAGGCTCTTGAATTGCAAAACAGCACTGATCACCTCATGACTGCTAAAAATAAGTAATGTGATTTACACATAACTTAAGCTTCTGGTGTAGAAGCCGGCAGTAATCGTGTCAGGAAAAAAGAAGCCAGGGGCAGTAAAATGACAGAATTTCCAACCCACTCGTAAATATCTATGGTTGAATACAGGACACCGTGATTTTATTTCCCCCTGACTACATTTCTTTTCTTTAAAGCAACATAATGTGAGACTGTCCATGTCTACATTTTTAAAACCCACCCAAAACGTTTTACTGCAGAGAGACTTGGAAATGTAGGAATGAAGTGTGCTTTTTTTTTTCTTTCTTTAAAGTTCACTCAGTTCAGAGGGTGAGCTTTGTCATATATTGGCTTAGAATTCCTTTTAAGCTGTATCCAATAAGCTAATTGTTCAGCTAAAAAGAAGGCCGTGGTAGAAAGCCTCCGGGGAACCAAACATACTGGAAATGTATCAGTGCAGTGCAGCGGGAGGGAGATCCTGTCATGGGTTTGAGCACAAAGAGTGGCAGGTTGGCATATACCACCCTTGAGTTTTTATTGGCCAGCCTTGGTGTCACCAGATATTTTCTTGTCTAGAAGTGACACTGGAAAAGCTGGCACCACAAGCCAAGTGACAGATGTTACAGGACTTGTATTTCAGGTCTAATGCTGCAGACGTTTAGAGCCACTAAGTTCATAGTCTTTTTTTTTGTTTTTTTTTTTTTGCCACCATTCAAGGATAAAAACCCCAGACAGTAACAGAGAACTGTGTGTAAAAACATGTTTCCAACATGATAGTTTAACTAATATTATTAAAAGAAACGTTCAGTGACATTGTTGGAAAACAGTTAACTGGACTGGTAAACTTGGTGTGCTCAGTTGCTCAGGATGACGTTACAGTCAACAACAGAGAATTGCTCCTTGTAAACTGACCGTGTGGTTGAGCGTGGACATGGGAGAAATATCGTGATACTTAAGTTAGATTTCTGTAAGTTGTTTTCAAGGTTCTCGTTTCGTTTCATTGCTTGTTCAAAGGCAACACTGCCACCCTGTGGTGCGTTCACGGGTAAACCCCGAGTCTCCTGATGTTGAGGTCAGCTGAGTAAGAGGGGGTAAAACAGTTTAAATAAATTGACATGAAAAAGCACAAAAGAGGGTTGTTAAATTAAAATAAAATAAAATAAAATAAAAAATTAATAAATTAAAATAAACTGAAATGTTTTGCTATCGAACATTATTAGTTACGACTGGAGATTCAGACCAGAGTAGTCGATCCAAGAGGAAGTAAACAGGCGGTAAGTTAAAGCTAAAAACAGGGAATTTTTTGTTTTATTTTTTCGATTCCTGTCCATCACTTTAAGGGATGTAAATCTCTTAGGTGTTGTTGTTTGCTTAGTAAAACTGTCACATGTCAATAGGCCGTATGCCTGTTATATATAATAAGTGAAAACCACAAAGCTGCTGTTCCGTGGCTAGTAAGCCTTGCTAACAGCGGCTAATAACAGGTGTGTTTTTATAACTAATATGTTCCGAGTGGACAATAACACACCATTTAATGTCGCGGTTCGCCTTTTAACTGGACAAAGAAGAAGGGCGGCGTTTACGTGTTTATCACCTAGTGTTTGGCTGTCAAAGCTGTGTTTTTTGCTCGCACAACTTTGTTGTCAGAGACACGTTTTAGCATTCATGTCGTAGTCGTGGCCGGTTTGAGTCTTTATTCATTTATTTATATTCTTTAGGTCTATCACATGCTGAAACTCCTAGAGAGAAGGGATACTGGTCTCCATGGTAACGGAGGTCCGCCCCAGCAGCCAGGTCTTCCATCTCAATGTCAACATCTACTGGTTGTGGCGCTGCGGCTGCCATGGCAACCCCGGGATGTGAACAGGCTGTGTTGGCTTCAGACCGCTACGCCAGACTAATCCTGGCCCAGATCAACAAGCTGCGCCTTCGCAGTGACTTCTGTGACGTGGGACTGAAAGTAGGAGGGCAGGTGTTCAGGGTCCATCGGCTGGTGCTTGCCGCCAGCAGTCCATACTTCTCCGCCCTGTTCTCAGGTGGGATGAGGGAGGCAGATAAAGACGAGATTCAAATCATCGGAGTGGACACTGAAATCTTTGAGATTTTGCTGGACTTCATATACACAGGTCAGCACGAACATCAACATTTCATACTTAAAAGTCTGTGTACTTTACTGCCATTTTCTGAATAGAAATATGTCTCCTCCCCAATAGGGACAATCAGTGTAACTGTAGAGAACGTTCAGGAACTTATGCTGGCAGCAGACATGCTGCAGCTTAATGAGGTGGTATCCATATGTGGGGAGTTTCTCAAGGATCACATGGACCCACTAAACTGTGTGGGCATCTTCCAATTCCTGGAGCAGATCGGTTGCCTCCAAATGCTTGAATTTACAGAGAACTACATCTATGTTCATTTCTTGGAGGTATGTACATAAAAGTCATTTTTCACATTGCACACAGCCTCAACAGAGCACATGGATAAGAGCCTCACACTGGAAATGTACTAGAGTGATTCTTGGATTTATCAGTAGACACATTCACTGGTAACAGAATTTGTTTTGGGTTTTTTACATTGTTTCAGAAAGTTTTAGTTATTGATCTACATTTGTTGCAGATTCTGAAAATACAGAAATTGCAAGCATAAAATCAAAGTAAAAAGACCAGATTCTGGAGTGTTCTGATGAATCCAGGTATACCTTATTCCAGAGTGAAAAATGCAACGGTTAAAAATGCCCCTACCATGCCTAGTATCAACTGTGGAAGCGACTCTCTGGTCATCAGAACATGATCTTGGTAAAAAGATTAGTTAAATTCTGATTGAAAAATAAAAACGTTGTGACTTCGCATAAGCTTATCAAAACAGTTTCCCCCAAAAAATGCAAGCTTAGTTTATATTTACAAGCCACAATCAAAGCAAGTTATAGTTTAACAAATATAAGTGTGTGCAACTTTTTATGTTTTGGTAAAGCTTCTTCTAAGGGATTTCATGATGATGCTTACAGATTGTCTCTCCTTCCTGCTTCCTTTAGGTGTGTGTCACTGATGAGTTCAGGGGCCTTTCAAAGGATCAGATAGTGAAGCTTTTGAGGAGTGAGGAGTTGAGGATTGAGGATGAGTACCAGGTGTTTACTGCAGCTATGGACTGGGTTCTCCATGATGTGACAAAGAGGAAAAAACATGTTGTGGAGGTGTTGGAAGCAGTCCGTTTCCCTCTGCTTTCCCCACAGAGATTATTTAAATACATAGAAGGTAGGGAACATTGAAAAATGACACTTGTAAACTTTATGTGGTTTATATTTGTTTCAAAATGTAGCATACTGTAAAGTACAATAGCCTTGAGGTGGTTAGGAAAAAAACAAGCGACAACACCTGAACCAGAACATTTCTGTTAGGAAAACCTGTCAGACAGAATGAATAACAAGAGAACAAAACAGGATTTAAAGAAGCAACATGTGTGCTTTTTCCTTTTCTGATGTTTCTTTTTCTGTAATGTAATAGTTGTGTGTGTGTGTGTGTGGGTGGGGGGGGGGGGGGGGGGGGGGGGTTGTGTGTTTTTAGAATCTAATTAGTCACATTTTGCACCTTAGGTCAAATGTAAGAGAAACCAAACCATCTTTTCTGTTCTCTGACAAAAAGGTATTACTGACTTCAGCCTGCGTGTGGCGCTGCAGACGCTGCTGAAGGAATACACTGAAGTCACAAAGTCTCCGAAGGAAAACAAGATGTACAGTCAGCTGCAACCAGCCAAGATGAGGCCCAGAAGAAAAGCAAGAAAATACCTTTATGCAATAGGTTGTGCATCAAATATATAACTATGCTTGTTTTTGTATTTAAGGGGCTTGTGATGAGATTCAGATGAAGTGAAACTCTCCAAACCTAATGAAACTGGTAGTAGACATAACTTGTTTCCTTGCGACAGGAGGCTACACGCGGTTGCAGGGCGGCCGCTGGAGCGACAGCAGAGCTTTAAGCTGTGTAGAACGCTTTGACACCTTCAACCAGTACTGGACCACTGTGTCGTCCCTGCATCAGGCCCGCAGTGGACTGGGGGTGGCGGTCTTGGAGGGCATGATCTATGTGGTCGGAGGTGAGAAAGACCTGCATGTGCTCTTCTTTTTGGATTTAAATAAGGACATACGCCCCTACTCACCCATACACACACACACCATACCAAAAAAAAACAAAACATATATATTTTATAATATATATTTTTTTATCTATAGGGGAAAAAGATTCAATGATTTTTGACTGTACAGAACGATACGACCCCGTCACCAAGCAGTGGGCGGCTGTGGCATCTCTGACTTTCCCTCGCTGTGGAGTTGGCGTCTCTCCCTGCCACGGTGCTCTGTATGCGCTCGGTAAGGCAGAACATTTGTTCCAGGCACGTGTTTGAACATAATGATTTAAAATGGGGATGTAGGAAATTATCAGTAACACCAGGAATATCATTGAAGAGGTTTTGTGGTCCAACTTTGTAAAGAGGCAGCTTCCCGTCTAGCCATTTTCAAAAATAAAGGCCTGAGTTTTACAAAATTATAAAAAAAAATAAATAAATCAACGCTTACAGTTGTACTTCCCTCTTTAGGGAAGTTGTTTTATAGATCGGGACTACAGAGGGGACAGGACGCCTCTCAGTGGCTTGTTTTTGTTCTTACTTTTAGAATGATTTAAAACTTACAACCAGAAAACCTGAGGATGTGAAAAGGTTCACAGGAGAAATAAACTGATTAAAGAAAAAAAAAAGTTAGACAAAGACCATTGAGAGTTTTACAAACTATTGAAAGAATCTTAAAATAACTTCTGAAGAAAATGGCCTGCTAGTGCTGAAACTTCAAAATTGATTTTTGATTTTAGTCGTGTGTTCGTGCACCAGTGGAATTTCACTTCAACGTTATTTGTAAAGCTCAAAAAAATCACAACAAATGTCATCTCAAGCCACTTCGACAATACAGTTCAGCTCGTTTCAAATTTATCCAATTATTATAAAGCCAATGCATCAAAGCCTTTCTTTGATACAATCCCCATCCTGACAAGCACCAGGTGAGTGTGGAAAGGAAAAACTCCCCTCTAACAGGAAGAAACCTATCGCAGAACCAGACTCGGGAAGGGCGGCCAGATGCCTGAACTGAATTGTGGACTGGAAAGAGGAGAGAACAAGGCCAACGGATCAGGAACACCTGCTGGGAAGAAGGAACACGGGTTAATTTCAGCAACAATAATATAATAATAATAATAATAATAATAATAATAATAGAGTTGGTGTTCACGAGAACAGTGAGGAGAGGTGCATCATGGGAGGTCTCTCAGCAGTCTAGGCCTATAGCAGCATAACCAAGAGATGTCTCAGGGCACCTGAGCCACCCCTAACTAAAAACCTAATCAAAAATGAAGGTTCAATGCTAAATCTGAAAGGTAGAGAGGATGTCTGCTTCCTAAGCACAATCTGGCAGCTGGTTCCAGAGGGAGGAACCTGATAACTGAAGGTTCTGCCTCCCATCCTACTTTTAGAAACTCTAGGAACCACAAGAAGACCTGCTCTCTGAGAGCGACGTGCTCTGCTTGAAAACGTGGAACTATGAGCTCTTAAAGATAAGATGGGACTTGGTTATTAAGAGCTTTGTATGTGAGGAGAATTTTAAATTCTACTCTGGATTTGTAGGTAGCCAGTAACGAGAAGCCAAAACTGGCTGATTACCATGATCTCAGTTGTGAGCGTTAGAAAACAGAACGTGTTTTCCCGTCCATAATGAAATCTAAAGGGGCTCAAGTCACTGGCAGAACACAAAATACAGTTGTGTGTCAGCAGCACAGCCCCTGGAAGCATCTTCTGTTCATACAATAATGTCGCTGGTTTTTCTAAAATGTTGCTTCAGAGTTGTGGGTTGGAAACTTGTCTGCAGTTAAGTGAGTTGTATAACTGCCGATAAGGGTTTGCTCTTTGGCAACAAAGAAAACGTTTGAAAAATAGCAAGAGAGTTTTTGTTTCCTACTTCTGCGATGCAGCAGATGCAGCATGTTTTCACGTTGGGTGGAGATAAATACGGGGAGTCTGGATAAATCTGCTCTGAGGTAGGTCGTGAAGTTCCTCCTCCCTGCAAATAGGAACTACCCACTGAAATAGCTGTTCTCAAGCCTAAGTGGCCCCACACAAAATTACTGGGGTCTGTTTTTTTCCTGAGTCATGATTTTAATTACCAAAATCTGTCCAAAAGTGCAGAGGCAGTCTGCGGTAAATCTATGTACAGCCCATAATTCAGCAGCTTGTAGAAGCAGCTGTAGCAGCAACTACTCGAAGTAATTATTATTCTCTGGTAGTTTACCCCACGCTGCTTCACAAAGTCGCCTTGGCTCATTGAGGTTTTCAGACTTTTCTTTGTGCAGCTCTGAGCCTAAACTGTGTACTGTTGCTTGGTAACATGAATGATGGTGCTGTAATTTGTCTTTCCGTGTTGTTTGTCTGTAGTTTTATTTATTTAATTTTAACAACTGTAGGACCCAGAACTTTTTCTTTTGTTTTTGATTATGTCATGATACATACAATTTTAAATGGAAGAAGGTGTACTTTCTTTTTCCCATCACTATAGATGCATAAATCATATCTAGCAACTTGGGAATACCTAAGGGCAAAATGTCACCCGATTGTAGGTGGTTGGATTGGATCTGAGATCGGCAAGACGATGGAGCGATATGACCCGGAGGAGAACAAGTGGGAGGTCATTGGGACCATGGCAGTTCCTCGCTATTACTTTGGCTGCTGTGAGCTGCAAGGTTTGTTCCTCCTATTTTTTTCTTTTTTTAAACTGCATTAAAATCAGGTGAAACATGAGAACATTGACCATATTTGTTAGACAGAAAGAATATTCTTTTTTAAATGCTTTTAATGCCTCATGTTGGAAGCTCAGTTGTGCAAGTGTCTCTTCAGGATTCATTTACGTGATCGGAGGGATCAGCGACGAAGGAATGGAGCTGCGCTCGGCAGAGGTATATGACCCCATCACCCGTAGATGGAGCGCCCTGCCTGTGATGGTCACACGTCGAGCATATGTAGGCGTTGCATGCTTAAATAACTGCATATACGCAGTAGGAGGCTGGAATGAGGCGCTGGGGGCGTTGGAAACAGTGGAAAAGTACTGTCCTGAGGAGGTAAAAATGACTACAGACATTTATTTAGTCACACATCCAGATTTTAGGGCTTCCCCTTCATTTGTTGTCCGTCTGCAGGAGAAATGGGTGGAGGTTTCCCCAATGTCAACGGCACGCGCAGGTGTGTCGGTGTCAGCGGTTAACGGGCTGTTGTACGCAGTTGGCGGTCGGGCCACCAGCAGAGACTTCTCGGCACCTGTGACGGTGGATTCAGTGGAGATCTACGACCCCCACCTGGACTCATGGACTGAGGTCAGAAACATGATCACGAGCCGCTGCGATGGCGGGCTGGCTGTGCTTTGACAGCCGGGATGGTTTAAACTGTGAACATCTGGATCTTCTTAAAGCTGTGGAAAGCCTGCACCTTAAGAAACACACAGAGGAGGGTGGTGTTTCTCTCTCAAGTAGACTATGACCTTATATGTGTATACACGGATATGTGTCTGTCTGTCTGTCTGTCTGCCTGGTTTGTTTGTTTGTTTTATTTTAATTATCAAGAGCACAGCTAGTACTGTAAAGTGCCAAAAAACAAAAGCTCTGCTGTAACACAAGTCATCCGTTTTCCGATTTTCCGTTCATTGAATAATTTTACTTGAATATCAGAGTAAAAACACATTTCTTTCTTAAGTTATTTGCAGATGATATTATCCTGATATGCATCTTTTTCAGATTAGTGAGTTTTACTTTTCTTTATGCTTGAGAGTTTGTTGAGACTGAGAATATTGTTCTGTCCTCTGATGTGAGAGCACTGTCTTTTAGTTTTACTTTTATTTCCCTCAAAGACATGTTGGAGTTGTATTCGGTCCTCCGGGGAAACCTCCTGATCCTAATTGATAGTTGAACCAAATGATTGATTTTAGTCATAACTGTAAACTTGAACAATGTGCCACTATGTGCTATCAGTTTCTGCTGCTTGACTTTTTGACCATGTTCTGCAGTATATGCTGCTGCACCTTTGTCACAGTTTATTCTTAAATCATAATCAATGAAACCTGGAATTCATAACATTTATATTTTATTAACATTTCAGCCTTTAGATGTTGCAGGAAAAACATTGTTTCCTCTTCAGATGACTTGAGCTCATCATGCTTTCACGCTGACAGGTGTTATCGCAACACGAATAGCAGCAAACAACACTTTAAAAAAAAAAAGAAAAGAAAAAAGATTTACACCACTGTAAAAACTACTACTAGACGCTTTACACTTTTGACATAATAAACTTTACAGAAAAGATGCATACTCTTTGTATTTTATATTTTCAGTAAAAATCTAAAAAAATCTCCTTAAACATTCCTCACCGGTGGCTTACAAGATAAATCAAACCCTCCACATTGTTAAATATAACCATAAATGCAATAAACTCTGACATCATTCTGTCATTTGGTTTGGGGGGCAGCTCAAGTGTGATTTGTGGTTGTAAGCAGCAACTATGTGCAGGCTTTGGGGTATTTTTTTATTTTTTTGGTTCTGTAATTACACCACCAAAAGCCATTCCAGGTTCTCCTCTGGCGTACTAAAGCTTCCTTTTTACTACCTTTATGTTGAGCAAAAGTCATTTTTACTGACATTACAGCAATCTGTCTGTGTACCTGACTTAAAAACAACAAAAAAGAAATGGAAGCAGGAAACGCATCGAATACAGTACCAAGTGAACCATTCATGTTTGTAGTAGTCCCCACACATCAGAGGTTATAGAACCACTGATTTTATGCAACAGATGCAGTTATGTCACGGATACGTCATTAAGTGATCGGTACTGAGTCATCAGAAACTCAGGCTACAGCTGACCAGCTTAAGCATCTTCATCTCCTCCAAACTTCACATCATGCTGTGAATGTGAAAGATCGTAGCTCAAAGCTGCACACTGAGCTCGAAGGCTGCAGACCCTCCTGGAGTTAGGTGGCAGACTTCACCCCAACAACCTTTTCCTACTAAGACATTTTTGAAACACTTTGGTGACACTGCACAGGAAATTGTCAACTTTTGAGGGTATAAAAAACAAAAGGCATATCTGTCCTCCCTCAAGAGTCTTGAAAAACAGTCAGAAATTTCACATTTGTGCCGTATTTTATCGATTTCAGCATATTCAGGTCAAATGTGACCCGAAATAGAAAAGAACTACAAATTTTCTTGCATCTCTACAGACGTTTGAAATCACTTCTGCCAATGTCATCAAATTTGAGCTATAAAATTGTGTTTTTGCTGCTGTGAAATGTCAAATTTGTTTTTTTGGTTAAACTCCTGCAAATGTGAGTTTATGTATGGAAAAATGTCATTCTTAACATTTACTTTGGCTTTTATTTCATTAGAGATGTCAAACATATTTCAGTTGAAGCTTTTGCCACATTGCCGTTGCCTCTCCTTCAGACAACGCTGAGGAGACATTCTGGTGCCGAGGATAGAAAAGCACTTACGGTGAGCAAGAGTACAAAATCAGTGTCATGTTTTGCATATTTGAAAATTCTCCACATAATCTTTAATAGAGACGGCCCGAGACTGAAGCAGGCCAGTCTAGTACCGGAACCCTCTTCGTCCTCAGCTATGCCTTTGTAGTATGTGCAGAGTTTGATTTTGGATTCTCTTGTTGAAAACTGCTTGGATGTATTCGAAGTGTATGAGTTGTTGAAGGCAGCATGTGTTCCTCTAAAAATATCAATGTATTTTTCTACATTAATGCTGCCATCAAAGAACCAAGAACACTGATGCTGCCCCGTACCATCACAGACCCTGGCTTTAAGACTTTACCGATTTTTTTTCTTCTTGGATTCATTTCTTCCACAAGACATCTGTAATACTGATTCATCTGACCATTTGTAAACATTGCTTCATATTGCAGTGCACTACACAGGCTTCCCAAAGTAATTCCTTGTCCACATCTTTGTAACAGCCATCGATGAATCGACAGATCTTGGTCCAGTGTTGTCCAGCTCAGACTTGCACCTTTGGCCTCCCAAAGTCCTTGATCCTTTAATTATATTATAACCTGAAGAGGTAGAAATTTGCAAACCCTTTCAATTTGTTTTTGGAATATTGTTTTTTGTTTTTTTTTTTTATAATAAAAGAATTTTCTCATGTATTTGTTATAAACTAAAGACCCCTCTACACACATTTAATGCTCAAAGACTGTGTTTTGTAAAGACTGCTTTTGTACCATAAAATGATTGAAGTCATCTATGTCAAATAACAATCATAGCTTTTTTTTTCCTTTTTTAACCAATTTGTTTTACATTTTCCATGGCTGAATGTATTCATCCGTTCCTACATACAATATAGAAATCGATGAATATCAACAAATGAAACAGAAGTGATGAGACGACATAAACTACCTTTGACATTTATCTGCAATGAAACAACAGCAAATGCGAGTTTGTTTGTTTTTTTTTCATGTACTTCAAAGACCCAAATTTTCTCATTTGGAGTTGTAGTTAATGATAAAAAAGTTTACTTTGTTCTTTAATGTAGCAGAAACTATAACTTTGGTGAAAATAGAAGACAGAAAAAAAGGATAAAGATTTGACAAAACAAACTTCATCTTAGATGTCTCAGTGGATCAGGATGAATCAAAAAGAGGATCTGATGATCCATGACTGAAGGGAATGTGGGATCAGAGCCTTTCATGCTCCCCGCTTTGACCTTAAGTGGTTCAGGGATGTATCACCACGCAGCCTGGAGGAGCTTCAGATCAAACCACCTACGCCTGGATAAGTATCCGGTCTACCTCATGTACCATCACATCAATGCTACTGAGGATTTTAAATGCCCGATTCTTATCCTTATTCTAAAAAAATATAAATAAATAATGTGTTGTAGAGCTGACCTGAAGAGACTGTGATGCAGGAACATCCTCACAAGCTGAAAAGTTTAGTCCATTTTTTGCATACATGGGAACTGCAATTATTCATTATCTGAATATGGACCAAGAAAATCAATAACTAAACCAATAATTCTAAAAAAAACAGTAGCAAGAAATTTGACAAATTGCAAACTTGGTGAATCTGTGAATTGTAGGAGACATAAACCATCAGCACATCCATACTAAACTTTGTTTATTACACTAAGGTGGTTTAATAAACAGACTATTCCATTAAATCACTTCTGAATCTCTTTGATTCTCTTCTCAGTGTAGAGTTTCTTTAGTGTTAATGTAGCGACCAGTGAGAAGGTGGCAACCAGAGTGAGGACGGTTCTCATGGCTTTGAACCAAGAAGGGTAGCCTGGCAGCAAGGTCAGGTCATAATGCAGCGTCAGACCCAGTCCCATGATGACTACAAGCACTCCTTCGGTAATATTGTCCTTACAGAGCAGTGCCAACCAGGCCAGGAGTGATGGAACCACACTATTGCCCAAATTAATCCAGTCTGGTTGAGCTGGGCTACCAGGAGGGATGGCAAACCCCCAGCGCGAACCTCCGAGAAAGGACACGATGGAGGCGCCGTACACCATCTGAGCATATGCAACCTCTGTGTAGAAACACTGTGTGGCAGCCATCAGGAGCGGCGCAGACAGGAAGGGGACGAGCCCCGAGAAACCCAGGTAGAGCGCAGGTTTGGGGGCCTGGCCGAGCGCCTTCATGCTGAAGTTGTCTGCGTTACTGGCCCTCTCTGAGGTGTCTCGGGGGTCCCCGTGCCAGAAGCGGGAGGCGTGCCAGCTCTGAGGTTTGGTGCACAGCAGACTGCTGGGGGAGGTTGGTCTGCATGACATAAACACCGAGGAGGCCCGGGAAACCGGTGACAGCTGGGCTTTTGTGGTGCACGGTGGTGGGCTGGGTATCTGCTGGGCAGATCTCCTCAGTGCATCCTGAGATAAAAATACAGCCCGGTTTATTTTCTTTGTGACGACTCTCATTATATCCACAAAAAGGCGATTATTCTTACCCCAGATATCATCTGTCTTCCAGATGCAAACCTTATCATTTTCAGGCTGGAAAAAATGTGCTCTCTGTTAGTCAAAGCGATAAAAAAAAAGCCCAAAAAGAAACTATCTATGGCAGCCACACTTTTAAGTTTTAGACTATTTCATCGCCAGGTCGTTAAACTTATTAACGGTTAGCATTCTTCTGACGTAATACACAGCAACACGGTGCAACAAACGTTAAAATAAACCACAGCTGTTGCTGTTACCTAACAGTTATATGTCGTTCAACAGTTTTTTTTTCACTAACTGTATTATCCAGGTAATTGCATGCAAGATAAATATACCAAAACATAACAATGTTGTGGTGAACTAGCGCAGCCAGAGGTCGTCCGCCCGCCGCCGTGCTGTCTGTGCTCGATTAAATGCCTGGCCGCTAATATACATGCGCTGAAAGAGACTAGTTCTGATATCGATTGTCAGTGGCTGGGACGTACTAGGTTGCATTCAAAAAGGCGAATTATTTGAGTACGCTCGGCACCGTGTTCTTCCTAATCAAAGAAAAGTCACATATGTCACTAAAAACGTTCAGATCTAGGCTTATTTACATCCATGGCTATTGATGCGATTCGTCCAAACTGCACCAAGCAGACAGTTCTGATTTAAACAAAACACGCTGGAACTAGAATAAATTGCACAATTGCGGACGCTCTTGAACGCAGCACAGTTGAGGTTGTTCGAATCCCTCGGTGCCAGCGCCAGCGGTAAGCAAGTAAAACCCAAACAAACATCGACTGCACTATCAGTAAGGGACGTTATATTCGCGAGAAGGGGCGGTGTTATCGGTGTTTGCAGAGCCCGTAGTTGCCCGCGCGAGCGTCTACCTGGGGCCACCTTGCTCTGTGAAAGCTCGGCGGCGCCGTCCTGGAACATTGCAGGTTAGCCTGCTAGCAGCCCGCAGGCTGGTGTGCTGCCGCTGCTAGGCAGCCATTTTGAACCAGTGTTGTCCAGCCGAGCCAGGTCTGTTTACCTCCCCGTTCCCAGCTGACAGCCGCCTAAACGCGCCGTTTCGGCCTACCTGGGAACTACGGATACGTTTTAACTCGTTTGAGCCCGCCAACCGCACCAATCCACCCCTAATCCCCCACCGTGTTATCGGGCGACTTAGCAGGCGGTGTAACGTCAGCTGCTGGCTAACAGTTGCGACGCCAGCGTGAACCCCCGTTGACCAGACTGAGTTTGTTAGCGGCGGACTCGGCTCAGATACCACGGCGTTATTGTCTGGATATCGCCGTTTTACCGATTAAAGACGCACCGCGGAGGCGCTGCCTCTTTAAGTAATCGTGATGCACTTTAAGTCGTACCGTTTAGCCCATTAGCTCGGCGGAACCGTGCACGCGACGCGACTGACTCTGAGTGTTTTGCTGCCTCGTGTACTCTCTGGTGAAGTAGTTTGTTTTGGTTATTAATCTTGCCGTTACACGCGTGAACATAGTTTCACGTTGAAGCAAATGTTTGCTGTGCACGTTGCAGCCAGTGTCTGTGGCCAGCTCATTGATGATGAGCTGTTACGTAACACTTCATTGAGAATACGTGAACAAGTCCGCGGTACCGGAGACTTTCTGTACGGAACTCGAATTATTGTATAAGACGTGGTATTCAATAATTGTTGTCTGTTGTTTAAACTTATTTTTTAATCTAATATCAGACAGGACGCTGGACCCGTTCGGGTGCTGGCAGTGTGTTTGGGTTGTTTTTACGCTGGCGTGCATGTTTTACGTACAGACGCTCTCACCGTGTGCAAGAACAGCTTTTAGTGTACATGGATCAGATCAGGATCCTCCCCCTCATACCTTTCAAATCAAATTTGAAGTGTCAAAAGCAGTTTGTTAGTGTTGGTTATGGCGTGATTTCTCTTTAAAGCTATTTTGGTGTTTTACAAGAACACCCTGTGAAGAGGAATATCTGCCACTGTGTTTTTATGCGTTAGACATATGCAGTAAACCTGGCTGCAGAAATGTGAAGGAGCAAATTGGTTTAATGTTATATTTGTCTTTAGAAAGACCACTTCTTTTGCAGTATAAGATACATGCAGTACATCTTTTTTTCTGGTGTTAATTCAACTTTTTGAATTTTGAAAGTGAGAATTTGCAGCATTGCTGAATTTTACTGTGCTGCATTGGTAGCTATTTACATTTTGTTGATGTGCTATTCTCATTCTTTCCAATAAGAATATAGTAATGATTCTAAACACTTTATAGTCAACTGGCATGGAAACCTCATCAAAGAGCTTTCCTTGAAACTGAGTGTGACGTCTTTTATAAAGTTTGATTTCTTGCAGGACTGCTGTCATATTCTGTATTAGTTAAACCATGTGTAATTGGGATATCGGTAAATTGATATAAACATGTAATTTTTTAAGTGATACTTCAAAATGCATATAGTTTTTAATTAAGGCAAATTTTTTTCATTTGTTTGTTGCAGATCCAGTTTGTTCCTGTGCACATACTTGTTGACCATCATCAAGAAAGTGGAAACCTGCATTGAAACATTCATTGGGGAAGAAAAACAACATACACTCAAAGAAGGAAAGGAAATACTCGCTTTATCAGTTTGGATGTGTGCTCTTTTTCAATATTATTTTTCCCTCCATGGATTAGAAAAATAAGTTGATCAAGCTGTGTACAGGATTTGTTATTGGATAAGTCTAACTATTGCTTAAGGACACGGATTAAGGACTTTTGAACTGGTATATCTATGAAATCAGAGCTGAATTCTCCATCTGCTTCAGTCAGAAAACTCCAGCTAAGTCAATGGGCGTCTTTCAAATGTGATTGTAAAACATACAGAGATAGAAAAGGCATTATGATACTTCATTCAGCGGCTACTTGGTTTCACTAACCAAAACTGAAAATGACAGCAATGTAACATAGAGCGTTATCTCCTTCATTGTCATGTGACTTTGAACCTTTACTCATTTGTTTCTTCAAACTAAGACAGTCTTTTCACCAGTTTAATGAGGTGAGCAGTGGTTTTCAGTGATCTCCATTGCCAATAACAGACTGTCTCTGGATTAATTTTTCTTTTTTTTTTTTTTTTTTTTTCTTTTTTTTTCTTTTCTTTTTTTTTTTTGCGTGCATTTAAGTAGATCTTAAAATGATTCGGTAAAAGGTGGATCGACTTAGAAGCATACTGGCACACAGTGTGGCAGGACAACACCTGTCTCTTATCCTCCATCTGGTGTCAAAGTGGAACTGCTTCATAACTGCTGTCCATGATTCAGGTCAGACAATTTTTACAGACTCTTTTCTTATATTGAAAATAACACAGCTTGACTTTGCTTCACCACTGAAACAAATCGCCTATTACACTATTCAGCATTAAGTACAGTTTAGTTTTGAGTCTTACCCTTAACAATAAAAGGAAATGCTTCCAAAACATTGAAGGATTTAACCTGCCTGTGAGAAGAGTTACCCTGATTGGAAACGGCAATTCACCAGAGGCGTGATCCACAGAAGAACCGCTTGGAGTCCTGTTCAAGGAGGAAACTTTTCCTTAGTAGCCCTGCGTGCTTCGTGCTCATCGCAAATCTCTGTTTTGCTCGGCCAACTTTCTGGATCACCATTCCAGATCATTCCTGCAAACTTTTTGACTCATCTCCAAGTGTTTCAACCTGGACGAAGGGATCTGCCTCTGGAGAAAGGGGCTGCAGTGTCCTGGTGGAGGTGGCGTGGGGGTTTTCAGTGGGCTGCTCCCCATCTGTCAGTGTGCACACACTGTCATCAGTGCCAACAGGCCTGAGGAACCAAGCCCAGCCAGACCAAGAGAGGAGGCAGAGGACTTCAGAGCCACAGACTCTGGGGTAATTTTTTCACATTTCACCTCATTTGCTTTGAAAAGACACGCATGGCTGTACTTAGACGCAGCTCAATAGATTGTTGACAAATGTCCACAATTTGTTTGTAGACATGTCAATTCTTTGATGCTCATACACAGAGGTAGGGGCTTCTTGATAAAATTATTGGGGAAAAAAATCTTTAACAAGCACTGACTTTCAAAGCAATATATAAGCATATATTGAACTTAACATACAATTTTTGAATTTATACTGTAAACTTAAATTTTGGATTGAATAAAATGTCGTATTAATCAGAAGTGGTTCAGGTTAACAGTGCAAAACCCCATACTCGATTATTGTTTAGTTTTTTTTCTCAAACATATATCCTTTTTGTCATCGATGGGAAGCAAAATTGAATGATTAAAATTTGATTATATGCACATGCCAACACAGATGGGTTTTAAAATCAAGTTACACATTTGACCAAAGCTAAAACCTATTGAGAATTTATTACACAGGCATTTTCCAAAGGAATCAACAAGATGTTTTACATGTAGGCTGTCAAACAGTGATCAACTTCAGAGGCACAGCTGCAAGAGGAGCTTTGTTGTTTTCTGCTAAGAATAGGTCTTGTTTTTGGCTGGTCTTATGGGAGACCTTCATGCTGTGAATTTCAACTACTGATAGTATAGATAAAACCCTTTAAAAAATCTGAAATTCAATGAAATAAAAGTTTGATTTGATTCCCTGTTCATTATTATTTGTCTATGCTTTAAATCATCAATTCGGGGTACTACAGATGTTTTTCATCATTCTTTTTGGTAGATCCTGGCCATGAGGTTTGATGCCTCGATCCACTGACCGGAAACACTGGACCTAAATGGCGCAGCATGACTTTGTCCCTGCCTGGCTTAACTTCTCCACACCCCAGCCTGCCAAGGTAAAGAAGTGTGTGCGCACCTTTACGATGCAGTTGCAGGTTATGTAGGTGTGTATGGATGTGTGTGACTTGACCAAAACTGGAGAAAGCTTGCCAGGCCCTGAATATTACATGGGAAGAGTCTGCCCCTGTGACCCTGTTGCATCATGGGCGAAACCCATCACTGTTGGGATAGCCATAGTGTCCAGGTCACAAATAAGGGAACAAATAAAAAGCTTTTGGGTGAATAAACTGAATCACTTGGTGAAACAATCTATTTACTTCACAGTTCAGCAGATCTCAGTTGTGAATTAGGCAGTGTGCAGAGACTGCACAAGGCTGAACAAATGTAATTGTTTCCCAGGAAATAAATGACCTTAAATCAGCATCCCTGAACTAATAGCTAATGTAACTAGGGGGACAGGACTTTCCACAAGATAATTACACTCAGAAAGTCACTGACACACCTTTTACATTTTGTAATGTTTAATTTGATTAGAAATTAAATATGTGGGCTGGCTAAAATGCAAGAAAGTGCAGCAGTATTAGGATCACTGCTTCATTCACTAAACTTGGTTAAATACCATCCAACTGAATGCACCAGTAGTCGATAGTGAATGAGAGTCTCGTGTGAGAATCAGGCTCAACAAGCCCAAGAGTGGCAACACTGGGAGAAGCCGGGAATCCTGAGCCAAATCACGAACCAGTCAGCCCCGTTTCAGTTCAGTGAGTCTGATATGCAGAGCACCGATCAAGTACAGAGCGATACAGTGAACAAGTCTTTTAAATTAACCGATTCTAGTGATTCGGTTTCCTGAAAAGAACGGCCATCCCTGCACCTAGGTGCAAGCAGTCGCACGAATGGGCCGAACAAGTAAACACTGAGAGACGATGCAAAAGGTAACTGGAGGTAATCTGAAACTGAATCTGGCGTATTTGTGACAAATGCTAACAACAACTATAAGAGAAGCAAGTCTTAGTTAATAAAAACAAGCTGAAAAATAAACCGGAGCACTAGTGGACTGTACAACCATCCTTCTAACTTGACACTACCTCCAGCCTCATTGAACACTGCTTGGCAGCTCAGGAAAGTGAGGCCAGAAATTGGGAGTGGTCTGGATTCGCTTTGATAGGCACTGGAAGTGAAGATGGGAAAGCAACTGTCCTGGCTCGGCCTCGGTACGCTTGGCTTTGGCTCAGTAGTGGGAAAGGAGCTTTTGTGGTGGGCGAGCTTTGCCCCGGTACCCATCACAGACAAGATCTAATCTAAAGGTCTATGTACATTAAGATTTAGAAAGTCTCAGTGGGTAACAGCGAGGGAGGGGTTGTACTGGTGTTCTTAAAAATAAAAAGGTCCAACATAGCAGCCAAAGACAGAGGAAGCCAAGTCAGTTCACCTCTAAATGCAGTCTTTACAGCTGTGTTGCTACTGTCACCTTACAATAAGTCATTTATGGCAGAACACGGTTTTAGTTTTCTTTAACTGAGGCGGTTGTGTTGCACTTCTGTATTTCCATATGTACGAAAGGTGGTCGTTTTTGTCCAAACGTTCTCTTAAACACCCTGAGAGAAGGTTTTCTCTGACAGTTGCCGACTGTAAACAACCCTGATAGATTGTCCGAGTTGCCGATGTGCCGATTGATCGATCTGGCTGTTACGTAATATTACACCACCATTTATTGTGACGCTTTGTTATACTATAAAGATACGTTTTTAACATATTGTGCAGCCCTTATTTACATAATGTAGGAGTACAATATTTCATTTCTGTTTGCATAAAAAGAGAAGTTGCATGAGGGAGAGTTTACAGAAAACCTAAAGTTCACTAATGAGAGGTTACATTCTTAATCTGTTTTGTTTTTCTTCTTTTAAGAAAAACTGCTAAAAGGGTCTTGAAAATGTGAAAGTTCCTTGAGATGACATCTGATTTGGTGCTTTTATACATAAATCTGAATTGAATTGAATGTAGTCTGTAGTTGTGCAAGCCAAAGCTGTGTATTGATTTGATATATCTGTATGAAGAAGTGAGAGGTTGTAGTGGGGGGGCAGGGGTCTGATTCAGAATGCTGGAGGCAACTCTGCAAATTAAATATGTAACTGTTTATCAATACTTGCTCTAGCAACATGACTGCGCCAAATACGGAGATTTTGTGTAGAGCTGCATATTACCCATACAAGTACACATTCAACATGTAAATGTTATAACTCATCCAATGTTTGATCTGTTGTTGACCCTCTCATTGGCTCAGTTGTTTTTTTGTCAGGACACATCTCAATATTATCACTGAGAGATATTATCAATTGAGATGCTGTGTAATGCATTCAGAAACGGTTTATTTAATGGACTTCATTTTGATAGAATTCCAGTTCAGAGGTCTCTCCCCAAGCAGCAGTGTCCAGTGTTTGATTTAGATGAAGTATTATGTGAGCTATCAGTCTGTTTTAGTTCCAGTGCAATCTTAGAGGGAGGAAGTGGCTCCACTGATGTGCCTGTCTGTGAAATCAAGAGTGCAGACGTAAACAAGTCCACTTACTGTCCTGCTGACACATGACTTGATGTCAGTGTTAGTTGTTTGTCTTGTCTGATTATCCTGGAGTGATTTGACATGTTTGGAGGTACAGTTTTTACACTATATATTTGGGTTTTCTTGTCTTAAAAGTAATCCAAGTTCGTCATTGCTGCTTGCAGGGATTGGTAGATGAGCATCTAAGTTTATCTTTAAATCTCAATAGATGATAAAAACAGGATTCGGACTACTTACAGTCCATGTTTAAAAAAACACTATTCAAGGGTTGTGGTGGTGGTGGGTTTTTGTTGTTGTTGTGTTTGTTTGTTTGTTGGTTGTTTTTTTTCCCCAAAATCAATCCTTAATTTCACCTTAAAGCGGGTTATTTAAATTATTTTTGGGAGAAGAAACTATACAAACTATACAAAAGCATAGTTAAGTATAGTGTATTTATTGTAAAAAAAAAAAAAAAAAAAAAAAAAGACAAAAATGAAAACATAAACTTAAGAAGGGGGGGAAACTTGAAGCATAAATGTTTCCATTTAGTCATTTTCATTCTTCTTTGTTAGTTTACTCTGAAAAAGAGTCCCCTCTGTGTACTTAATAAACTTCCCGTTTGACCTTCTTGTCCTCCTGCAGTCCCCTGCTGCCAACCTTGACAAACAAGGTGAGCCACACCACCACAGAGACGCCAGAACTTCTGTAAGCCGCCGCCGCCACAACTCCTCTGATGGTTTCTTCAACAATGGCTCCCTGCGTGCTCCAGCAGGTAAAAGCTCTGACGGCTGAACTACATCTGCTCATCGTCAAACTGTGTGACAGAGACGGAACAAAGAGATTACGATATAAAGAGAGAGCATTTATTTACTTACCTGGCCATACACACACGCAACTCTGGTGTTGCTGTGGATCAGTGCATTGTTTAAAATGAATAGTCCCATGAAATGAATATAAAACTACAATGAATCCTGCAGACTTGGTACGGCGGTTGCTTAGTTGGTGACTGGAACTGGATCACTTTCAGTTTAACCTGGTTGACTTGTGAAGTTAGCATTTTGAAACAATTAAAAAAAAATTATATGTTAGAGGAAGTGTACGAGGCTATTAAAAGAAAAATGGTCTTGGAAAGGGCCACATAACCAGGCATGTCGCTGACTGCTCAGTGATCTATAAAGTTTACCATAAACGTGAGTTGCCGCTTGAAAAGATGACTTATTCAAGTCCAGCTGTGCACTTTGAGACTTATAATAGTTTCACGGTTTGATAGCTATCATGTTGTAATTTGCCATGCAAACAGTTGCAGCTGTTTACCTCTGCTGCAAAAGCAGTTTCATCAACCTGGTGTTTGGGCTGTTAGGAAAAATACTTGGAGTGCTGCATTTCACCAGTGTGGGGAATCTCATTCAAATGAACAGATTTGTGGATTTGGGCTATGTTATAGAAGGCTATGTTATAGAAAACTACAAGAACATAAGACAAAATGATTGACTTAACAATCGAATGGGTCAGAACTTCACAAAATTAGAGCAGCAACAATCACCTTAGAGAAATTGCCATTAGTGTTGCTCTACTGAACCCAGTCCAACCTAAAGGTTAATTTAAAGCTTTTTTTACACCCAAAGAATTTCTACAAGTCTTGAAACTATTTACTGGAGATGTTATTTCTTAGCCTCTGATGGAAACCAGAAACAAACCATTACAGGTTAACATGAACAGTTTTCAGCTCAGCAGGTCCTCCTACATGAGTCAAGGTTATCGCGTTTATGACACTGACATTTTCTTGTTTTGTCTCTTGCTCGGCCACTCGCTCGTTTTTTCTTCTGTCAGTACTTTCTTGAGTCTCAGTCATCTCTGACATGATGTCCACTGTATCTGTGCTGCAGTGCTGTGAAGCAGTACGCTGTTATTGCAAGAGATGAGGATGGGCGTCCAGTTAATTTGTAGTTTGTTTTTGTTTTTTTGGCCAAAAATAGGGATGGGTAAACTGCAAGAGCCAGAGGAGGTTTCTTAAATCAAATATTCTTTTGAAATCAAATTGAAGCTGGGAGTTTGGTATTTCTGTGGGTTAATTGCTCAGTACCAAGGCAGTTTGTCAGTATAGCAGCTAAGATGGAAAAAAATATTGTGTTAATTTTCATGTTTAACTAAGTGATTAACAAACCACCAACGGACAATTTGAGTGAGCTGCACATGTTTTCTAGAGTCATGTATTCAAAACTTCAGTTTTGTCTGTTAAATGAGACGCGCAGTGTGGTGAATGGTGGCTCTTCAGAGTAGTGCCGTTGAACATCTCATCATAAATTTGGGAATGGTATGCCAAGGAAGAAAAACTACGTTTTGTAGATCAAAGAACAAATCAATAGAAGAGCAGCAGTAAAAGCTGTTAATCAAATCTACATGGTGATGAGGGTTTTGAACGTGGTTGTGCAACCAGCCACAAAGGCATTGACTAAATGTTGTAGTGTGCTGGCGCTTAGGGACAGTCTGAGAAACATGAGGAACAGTTTGAGCTATGATCTACACGACGGTGAAAGATCTGCTTTTTGTTGGAGTAAAGTGTTGAAATGATGAAAACCGTCCACTCCAGCTAATGTCTGTGCTCTTTATGCGTGGATCTTAATCCTTTGTCATTTTTGGTGTTTGATCTTCTTTGTGATGAAAGCAGTTGCTGCTGACACTCTCTCAGGTCAGGCTGGCTGTCAGCCAGTCGGCATCAGACATGCGCATGTGAACAAGCTTACGTTCAGCTTTTTGGAGGACTGTGTGCACGTGCGTCTGCATTGGTTGTATATGCAAAAGTGTTTACTGTGCATGAGCTGAGAGCAAACGGATGGATACCTACGGTCGAGTTGTGCAGTTGCTTATGTGAACTAAGAATAAATGTAGAGTCAGGCCTGTTTTAAAATGTTGTCCAAGACCCTTTTTTAATCTCACAGTTGAGATTCAGAGTTGTAGTTCTTATCTCAGTCTGTTTTTTTTTTTTTTTTTTTTTTTCAGTTGTGTTTTGTCTCGGTTTCTCCAGTGATGCTTTACTAGATGAATCATTTCTTCACCCAGAAGAAGGTTACAGAGATGTCATCGCCGTTGTCCTTCCAGTCCCTCATCGTGATTCCTGCAGTCTGCGATCCTTTGCGATCGGTTTTCAATACTCTCCTTCTAAAATTTTCTGTAGTGAAAATAGCATCAGATTTTTCTTCTTATTTTTAAAACAATAATCATAAAAATATTAAAGCTGGTAAAGCATCCAGCCTTAGTAAGAACTTGTCATGCGTCACTGACAAATATTGATAAAGATTCAAGGAATTCTGATGTCATTTCTCAAGGTTATCCCTTATCACAAAGCAGTGTTATCATTAATGGCATTTGGTTTTGTTACAGAATATTTACAATTAGGAACGACAAGCGTGAGCTTCAGCTTGGGTGCTAATTATTAGTAATAACGGCTGATGACTGAAGGTTAAAACTGGTGTGCATTCGCAGGCAAAAACCTAAACTCTGGTGTCAAAGTGTAGAAGAACAAAGACTACAACTCAGTTTGTTGAAATAACTTAGTCATGTATTTGCTTAAAGCACAATTTGTGGCCTTAGTTTTATTTATAACAACTCTAATTGATGACTAGAAGTTTACGTTGTGGTTAAAAACAGCATCTCACTCGGATACAATAGCTACACTTTAATTTTTACCTCGTAGTTTGCTCTACCAACCAACAGTTGGGTTCTTCTCATCACACTCGGGGCAAATAGTGGGTCTGATGACGACTAATGCTACTTCTGTACGGGTATCTTGTCAGAAATGACTGCAGTTAGGCCGCTATTTGTGTATTTTCAGTCAGACAGGCTTGGACGCACGGTTGAATGACACGGTGCTTTGCATTGTTGAAGTCGAGGTTGGTGTTGTGTCTTCAGAGTTTTCACCAGCTTGACGTCTTTCAGAGGGAAGAACATCAGCTCTGTACTCTTTGGTGGTGTGATGGGTGGCATATGGATGGGACAAGATCACATCAGACCCCAGCAGTTAATTGACTCATTATTGACGTTTGGAATATTAAAAAAGAAATCTGTACTATAGCTCAGTATCTCCCTCAATATTTTACCTGGTCAATAATCAGTTAACTCCAACATCCTTAAGTTTATATTGTATTTATTCCTGTTATTTTCCCTCTCTGTCTCTGTCAAGGTGATGGATGGCAGCAGCCCTCGCTGCTACTGAGGCATGACTCAGTGGACTCGGGGGTGGCCAAAGGAGGGCACGGCGGGCTAGCGGGGGGCTCGTGTTGGAAAGAAACAC
The DNA here is from genome assembly GCA_014839995.1 of Xenentodon cancila. Taxonomy (NCBI): domain Eukaryota; kingdom Metazoa; phylum Chordata; class Actinopteri; order Beloniformes; family Belonidae; genus Xenentodon; species Xenentodon cancila. The sequence goes on along the minus strand of CM026207.1, from coordinate 22,212,900 downwards.
CCAGCTGGCATGGGGCTCCGCGGGGTGCACAGGACAGCCACCACCACCAGGGACGCCATCCCAAACGAGGAGGAGGCGACAGGGACAGGCAGGGGGGGCACAGGCAACGCAACGGTAACTTCCATCCCCGCAAAGGAACCTCGTATCAGGACAAGTTTCCTAACGAGGAGCGCAAAGACGGCAAGGACGACAAGCTGAAGTTTGTGGAAGAGGACTTTGTGAGTACATAATCCTAAGATTTACCATGACATTCATATTTGAAAGGTCCCAAATTTTTTACACAGTTTTTAATCCTAAAATTATAGTAACGGTCATTATAATTACTTTGCGAGTATTCTGCATATTAAGAGATTGCCAAGCAGAGTTTTGTTTCTTTAGTTTTTTCTTCTTCTTGTAAACATGATTTTGAAATTCCAAATTGTTTCATGACAAATATTCCTTGCAGTTACTTTGTCTTTGTGTTTTTAGCCTTCCCTAAACCCTGAAACACCTGGAAAGCCTGGGATTCAGATGCGAGCAGTCGCTCCCCATGCTGGGGTGTGGGGTAAGAGCTACGCTTTATTTAAATGAATAAGATTTCCACTCTGGATGGTGTTTGATCTCTGTTTTGTACCTTTATCGTCTAATTGAACAACTCCTCTCTGTTTGTCCCAATTATGTTCTAGAAAATCCACCTAGTGGCAAACAGATGGTGTCCAAAATGCTGGTTATCAAGAAGGTTTCCAAGGAGGACACTAGCACAGCTTTCTCTGCAGGGTTTGCCACTGCTGGCGCCTTGCCCACCAATGGCAACAAAGCTCCCATCACAGGCTCCAGCGTCTACAAGAACCTGGTCCCAAAGCCCGCTGTGGCCCCCACCAAAGTATGAATGTTACTTTAACAGCTTTTTTTAAATTTAATTATTACTACAAAAGTTCATTGAGCAAATGTGTATGAGTAGATGTATGCCAGTCTGTGATAGAACCACTGTCTGTGACATGTTTGCAGAGCACCCAATGGAAATCCAGTGGTCGAGAGATCACAAAGTCTGGCCTTCACATGCCAAGCCGGGATTCAGTCTTCACCAGCCCCGTCTCTGCAGCCAAACCCAGCACCCCAGTCAGTGCACCACAGCACAGCACACAGAAAGAGGTGAGGACTGCCATCATCATAGAGGACGTGCGTTCGTTCATTCATTCATTCATTCATTCATTCATTCATTCATTCATTCATTCATTTATAATAACTGCTGTTCACTCAGACTCTCATACTCCAATTTGGTTCACAAATGTGTGATCGCAGTTGAAAACTAAAAAAGAAAAAGTCTCTTTTCCAGTTCTGCCTAAACTATTTGACGGCTGTGAGAAAGATATTTCAGTCGGAAAACTAATTGTGACTTTCTCGTTTTAATGATTTCTGCAGCACCCTTCCAGCACGACTCCTCCCATAGATATTGCTCCGTCGAGGCTTAAGTTGATGCGTCGTGGTCCGGACCGTAAGAGCGAGTTTCTCCGAGCTCTGAAGGACGAAGGCACTGGAGAGCTGACAACCAGCAGCAGTCCAGGAACATCCGGAGAGGTAGGCAGCAGCGTGGCTTGGTTTTAGTCCTCCCCTTTTTTAGCTTATTTTGTACTATTTTCGCATAACTTTGTTATGATGTGAATCTTGTCATCAGGGTGAAAGCAGTACCCCAGAGCCCAAACCCTACAGCGAGGAAGTCTGCCATGAGAACGGTCTGTCCTACTCCCTCAGTGACTCCGACACTGAACACCTGTCCAGCTCGCTGGAGGCAGAGCACAGGTCAAGATACCCGACAGTATGCTGTGTGTGTGTTCTGGATACCCACATGCACACACATCATCATCTAAACACAAGGTTATCATGCTTCTGTAGGTTGCTGAAGGCCATGGGCTGGCAGGAGTACCCAGAAAACGATGACAACTTCCTGCCTCTAACAGAGGATGAGCTGAGGGAGTTCCAGACTAAAACTGAACAGGTGAGCCGTTTAGTCCGACTACATGGAGTCTCCACGAACATTTAGTTGATGAGTTTATTCCCACTCTAAATGTCTGCTTTCTTTGACCAGCTTAAGAGGAATGGCATGCAGAGGAATGGGGTTCTCCCCCGGACACGAGGTGTGACCCTCCACTTCACTCCCTGGAGGAGCGTGGCGGAGGCCCATGTCGAGGAGGGCTCCGAGTCCGAAACCAGTAGCAGCAGCCAGACCTCTGATGACGACGACTGCATCAAATCCTAACGTGGCTTTACGGAACAAAAAATTTAAAAGAAATAAAAAAAAAAAAAAAAAAAAAAGAAGGAATAAAACAAAAACGGCCAACGTCACATCTGGGCAAGCAATCCCCCTCTTTCTTATTTTTTTTTTTTTTTTTTTTTAGATCACCATTTTGACTTTCTTTTCAGATTTTTTTTTTGTGTGTTTTTTGTCATCATTCTTGCACAAGGGAAAAACCAATCATATCCCAGTGAAGGGGGAGATTCCTGCTCTGCCAGACATAATTTTCCCTGTGTTTCCTCCTTCACTGCAGTCCCTGACCTCTTTTGCACCCTCTCCCCCTCCACACACACACACACACCTTCTTCCTTTTTCTTCCTCGCTTTGTGGAACTGAAGTGTTCATCAAGAAAAGAAGGGTAAAGAATGCACACTTGATTCTGCTTTAAACAGACTAACTCATTTCATTGATGATGCTGATGACACATTATTAATTATGACATTAATAAAATTTGTTCCTGACAAGCTGATATGTTTCAATATGAATCTGACTACTGTCATGCTTTGAGGGTATGGATTTCCTTTTGTTGCTGTTGCAGCAGAAAGCAGGATTGTTTTTATTCATAGACACTGGTAAACCCACTCTAGATTGCTCCAAGAGAACACAGCTGTAGCTTTAGGTCGTTTCCACACCTAATAGTCCAGTGGACACCGTGCCTTTGGGGACTAACTGTTCCCCTCCTCGCCTGTGGTGGCGCTGCATCAAGAATTAAAGGAGGCGACGAAAAAAAAACCCACTAGTTTGCAAACTTCATTTTTTAAGCGCATTTATTAAGAGCATTTGTGCCATATTTTGTCTGTTTATACTTCTACCAGAACTTCCACCTCGTCCTGACTCCATGTCTAGCCGTGAGGGATTTCTCCCGACAGTTGCTCCAAATGCGTGTTCTTTTAAGTAATTTACCCACAACGCCCCGCGTTGTAGTTTTTCCTGTGTGATCAGGTCATTCATAGCTCAACTTTTACAGACACCAGTCACGTAACTGCTTTACAATAAAAACACGTCAGCTTCTGTGATCCGTATCCGAGGTCGACTGCGCATTCCATAGAAACAAGATTCCCACCTCCCAAACAAACCGGGACTGGACCTGGTCAAGATGAAACTACAGTAAACACTCCTACGGGTGCTGTCAGTCCGCACTGACTGTCCCTTGAAGATTTAGAGAAATACAGTTTAAAGGATTGTTTTAATTTCTAACTATAACAAAGTCCATTATACTTTTACAAATGACTCCATCTCACTAGTCCAGATGTTTTTCTGAATGATGTAAGCAGGGCTGGACTGGGACAATAATCGGTTCGGGCATAGTGAGCCGAGCCCGGACCATCAGGTGCTGATGGGAAGACGAAGCCTGTGAAGGACAACTTTCTTTTGGTGATGTACGCCAGAGTGTTAAAGCTTCTAAGTTGTTTCAGTTTATCACTTTAAATGACCTAAAAGGTCACTGCTAAGTGCAGGTCCTGACACCCAGCACCAAGACACCAGAGCAGTGGTGAGGTGCTTCATCCAGCTGCTGAGCGCAGGTAACCACGGTCAGGATGACGCTCACGACCGCAATTGTCTACAAAAATATATCTATATAGACATAGGGAGATCTGCTCTTTACACCAATAAAAATCAGGTATAAACATCTGCATCTCTCCAAAAGCAGTTAAATGTACAAATGTGAATACTTTTAAGCAGTATATCACTTCTACAACATTTAAATGAATCTGACTCAACAATTAACCACTTCAGATTTTCAGGCTTTTTGTAATTGTAATAAACTTATTTGACACAAAAGTATCACAGCCCACATGAAAGGAGCTTAAAATAAAAAAGGCGATTCTTCAATGCATCAGAATTTTTTATCCAACAATCTTTATTCAGAAATACAAGTTTTACGGGAACAAACAGACATAGAAAAAGGAGCATATTTACAAGAGGAAACGTGTGTGGGGGCTTATTCAGACAGACTTGACAGCATCATCTCGAGCAGAGCAAACCTTCACTCTGTAAAACAGATGCTTGCACTTCAAACATCATGCACAACCTTTAGAAAAATATTCAACTTTAAACTTAATAAAAGCAGATTCATTTTCATTTAATCTAGGATATTAAATCATCTACACGTCACTTTAACCGTTACGGTGGCTGGGTTTGTCTTAACATCCAAAAACATTCTCATTTTGCCGTTTCCATGTTTTCAGCGAGTCCGTTTGAATCTCCGTTGGCCTTGTGAACCCCGTTGGGTCGAGGCTCCACGTCATCAGCCTGACCGCCGTCCTGTTTCGCCTTCTTGGCATCGCCCTCCTTCACTGGACTCTCCTCTGGTTTTCTCTGAAAAGCAGCACACAGATTCATTTCAAAAGACTGAATTTGTGCAGCCACGGCAGACCTGTACAGCAACACCTGACCCCTGACTCGCTCACCTTTTTCCTGACCAGGTGGGAGATGTCAGACACTGGAACCGAGGAGTCCTGTCTGCTGGTTAATGTGCTTTGAATCTGGTTGAAGGTAAACAAGGACACCCAAGTAATCAGAAAAGGAAAAAATATATAATGGATCAGAAAACAAAAAGAAGCAAAAAAAAACAACTTACTGCTGAACTGGACGAAGCGTCTCCACTGTTGACACCAGAATCGGAAATAGAAGCTCCATCCTGAGGAGAGAGAAATTTGTTAACGCAGCTCTGGTACTAATCTTATGTGATGAGAGAACTGGACTTTTTCCTCCTTTCAGAAACCAAGAAGTCCAAATGATTCTGTTAAAGCAACGTATGCCTGGTTTATGCTTCTCCGTCGGATTGATGCTGTTTACATTTTGAAGTTCTGCGTTGAGGTGGAAGTGCTCCAGAGCATTTTGTTGCCAAAACACCAGGAGGTATCGGGTTTCTGAAGGGTCTTTCACAGAAAAAGAAAAACCGTTTTCCTTAGTTTCTTTTTCTATGAAAGAGGACAACGGAGTCGGAGCTGATCGACCGCATCATAAATGAAAAGTCGTGCGACGAGGTGGTCGGGACGCAATTTGAACGTGTCTGGCAGAAGAGAAAGGAAAAAGTGCCGGAAGTCTCAGCGAGCAGTCTGCGTCGCGTAGTCAGAAAATCTGACGCCAATTCACCGGAGAACCGTAACATCAGGCTTTAGAGCGAACCGAAGAACAGTGTGGCACCTTTCCAAACTCATTCTGAGGAATACTGAACAGAAACACTGGGAATTTTGCATACTAGAGTTTCTAAATCATTTTTGCATCATTATGAATATACATTGGATCATTTTATGTACTTTTTTAAAAAGAGTTTTATTTTTTTATATTTTGTTTACTGTATAAAACTTTGTTTATGGCGATGGGAGAAGTTTTAGGAAGTTCATGTATCGATATGATACATCTGGGTTAACTACAGTCTCTGAAGTCTCCAGACAAAACTACGGTTGCACATCAGTGAGCTGATTTCAGTCGGCATCTCATTTTCCCGTTTTACACTTTTACACAACATTCAAGACACTGAGTGACAGGAAGGTTCCCACAACTTTGGTTTTCATTATCGATCACGGTCGATCAAGCTTCCTCATCCCAGACTCACCAGAATGCCTTTCACCGCCTCCGCAGCGGTGCTCGCGGTTTTCAGGCCCTCGGTGGCGTCCTCTACCTTCTCCTGGATCTCTGGCAGCAGAGCTCTCAGTTCATCCATCTCCTTCCTCTCATCTGGCAAAGCTTCTGGACCATCGGCTTTATCCAGCGCTTCCTGAAGTCTTTCTGAAAATGCACAAAGTGGAGGAATTTCAAGAAGCTGAAGAAGACAGACCAAGCTTTGGTTTACCATCACTGCAGCAGCACGGCCTCACCCAGCCTGCTCTTGATGACCGAGATGGAGTTCTTCAGCGCCTCGATGGTCTTGCTGTACTGGAGGTCCAAACTGTAGGTCACCCCGAGCTGGTAGTGAGTCTCCGCAAGCAGGCGGCTGTCCGAGTCCAGGTGAGCCACCTGCAGCTTCAGACACTCCTGGAAATCTTCAAGTGCTTGTGCATAATTTCCTGAGAAGATGGACAGCACCCCATTAAAATAAAAAATAAAAATCCAACATAACTGAACACGGTTCAGCTGCTGGAGAACCAGATCAGGAGATGGGTGCAGGGAGCGTTCAGAGTATCTGATGACTGAAGACACTGTGTGAAGATCCTGGTCGTACCAGATTCTGCAGAAACTTCACCAAGCTTCAGGTGGGCCTGAGCCGCCATCAGCTGGTCCTCCTTGGTGTCCTTCCTGAGGAGAAATCATTCCAAAATAAAAACCTGCCTTTGACACGGACACTCCGATCTTAACCTCAGCCTCGCTGCCATGTTACCTTTTGTAGATGACTTTAGCCAATTCCAACATCTCCCAGGCCAGCTGCAGGTTCCCCACGTCTTCATCCTCACTGTCCTGGACCAAATAAGATGACATTACAACCTGGCTCTGCAGGTTCAGGAGACATGTCAGGCCCATTTGAACGTCAGTACCTTCTCTGCAGTGGCATCCACTCCACCCTGTTCTTCTGCACCACCCTCTGTTTCGGAATCACCATCTTCTTCCTCATCTTAATAAAAAAGCAGCAGCAGTGATCAAACTCCCCATGCAACCATAAGAGTTGGAGTCTGTATGTTTATGATACAAGTAAATAAATAATCCACCTCCCGTTTCCTCTTGCTTGTCAGATGATTCCTCCTGGTTACCAGCCAAGCCCTCTTTGGGAGTCGATTCTTCTTGCTTGTCAACATTTTTGTCTTTACCAGGACGTTCCTCCTCTTTCACAGCGGGCTCCTGGTCAGTCTCCTCCTCATTTTCCTTCTCTTTAGTTTTGGATTTCCCTTCTCCAGCTTCACTGGCATTTTCCTCGTCTCCCTCTGCCTTCTCCATTTTCCCTTGATGACTGTCAGCATTCAACTTTTCCGCTTTGCCATCCTCTGCATCCTCTTTCTTCTTCTCTGCCATGGCGTCATACACCTGAACCCTCAGCTCATCCCTGGTCTTCTCTAATGATGTTGGAGAACAGTTAGGACAAGCCAAATCCGACAGATGCCAACAACTAGATCGCCCAGCTTCCTCACCATCAACGTTTTCTGTGCTCTCCACGTTGGAATCTTTGGATTTGTCTTCGGGTTTGTCTTCCTCTCCGTCCTCCTCCGGCACCCCTTCCAGAGCATTACCCAGGACAGAGTTCTCCATCCTGTGCGAGAACATTGGTTAGGTCTGCCCTCTGCTCGTTTTAAGTTAAATACCATCTCAAGAACAGGGCGAATTGAAAACATTGAGCGCACCTTGCCAAGTCCAACAGTGCTTTACCACACCAGAAGAAAGCTTCTCCACACTCGTCTGCGGTGTCTCCATACTTCTTAGCTCTGAGATAAAAAAAAAAAAAAAAAAAAATGGAATCAGGTTTAATCGACAGATTATTTTTGAAAAACAGATGCTTCTTCTTTGTGCTCTGCCAGGTTGATTTGCTCGTTGGGTGGAAAGCAGCCGCACATTCCCAGTTTCTCCTGTGTGAGAGAAACCCGCAGTGATCCAAGGAGACATTTACTTAGAGCCACTTGGAGTTAAACTTATATGAGCAGGAACTGGTGGAGGATCAAGTTGTTGGCCACAAAAAAATACAGAAAGAACCGCAGTGGCCACCACCAGTAAAAGAATATAAACCACCAAACTACAACTTGTTGCTTTTTAATGAAATCATGATTTTCCTTTAAATTCGAAGGGCATCTGTGAACTGTGTCCACATCTGAGACAGTAGATGGTTTACAATCTGGAGGAAACAAATACAATTAATTTGAAGTTTAAAGTTCTGCATCATATTTAGTTGTCAGAGGAACCAACGTGTCCGACATCAAACGGTGACACGCGGGAATGGTGTGTGCAATCAAAACAATGCAAACGTTTCTGGAAGCTTTGACGCTGCGCTTTACAGCAAACATACCATCAATCATTTCACTCACGCTGTTGCACAAACAGCAGCTCAACAAAGCATTTACAAGCAGATTTACTGCTGGAAAAACTGCTGTTGAGGATAATTGCTGAAGGTGATGCCTATGGCCGAACTCTGACAAAGTGTTATCTTGTTATAAAGGAGGAGACAATTATTTTTTATAAAACGCAAGATGCAACAAGAAACCGGGAGGAAGGAAAACAATCATTCAGGACTGATTTAGGTCCTGAATATTTAAAAAAAATAAAATTATTGGCTTGTGGCGGCACGTCAGTGTTGAACCTCCCAAAACAATGAGTGATTTTTCCACTTCACTTCCGACGACCATCATCATGACCTGAGACCGCTGCATGGTCCACTTATCAAACCTCCAAATGAGTGACCTCGGAAAAGATTAACAAAAAAAAAAATTATGATTATGACTCCCTCCACCAGGTCGGACCTCATGGAGACTACCCAAGACAACACCTTGCAGTTGATGAGAGGATGGTTGCCACCAAGGCCGGGCTTGGCATCAAACAAAATAAGAAGAACAAGACAAAGTGGGGGGGTGGAGTCTTTTGTGCTCGCTGACATGAGTGACGCCGCTACACTACATCGAAGTACATCGAAGTCCACCACATCGACTTCAACCAGTACACAAGAAAAGGGCCTTCTTTTGAAGCTCTCAGTGGACTGGTCAAAGATTACCTGGGTCTGGGTATATTGTCAACACAGACCACTTGTACACCAGTCCTCTCCTCTGTTGCCATTTGCGTCTGCAGGGATCTGGCACTTGTGAGACATACCAGCAGGGAAGAGCTGGGAGGAGCTGGTCTCCCCAGAAACAAGGAGAACCCCCTCATAGGAGCGACAAATACCTGTGTCACCCACAAGGATCTTTGTGCCACTGTGCAGGCAAAGCCCAAAACCCATCAGGAGTTCCACGAGGAGCTTGCTGCACACCTCCTTGAGGCTCACTAAAAAAAGTGCACGTCAGAGGGCCCCAGGTAATACCCACCTGCCTGCTCCCACAAGCAGCAGAACACAGAGTCAGCATGGGGCGACGACACTGCAAACTCTGTAAGAGAAGCAGTGCCTGGAAATGTGAGAACTGCGATGTGGGCCAGTGTTTGCAGCCAGACAGGAACCGGTCGACATCAGAGCAGAAATAGACATATTTACAGCCTGATTTCATTTTAAAAAAAATGTTTGATTGCACATCCATGACAACTCTTGAGTGAACTTTTTGTACCACACCAGAATTTATTTATATATATATATTTTGTAAGTGTTCTCCAGAAACCAATGGGTCACGTGACCAAGTGCTTGTCCATTGTTATAGACGGTCTGTCTGCAGCCGGAGAAAAAAAGGGCTGGAAATAACGTCTGTCTGTATACGGTTTTAGGTTTTTGGCCTGGTTTTACACATTTAGACAGACTGAACAATGTTCACATAAATGTTTTATACAGTTTAGATTTCTAATTTAAAAGTTCTAAATCTTTTTTTATGTTCAATTAAATTGTTTTTTCTATACTAAATCGCTAAAATCAAAATTCCGTTTTTGCATTTTTATAAATATTACACCAAGTTACTAACTGCAAGATATATAAAGTTATAAATATTCTTGAAAAAAATGTTAAAAGCAGTTACTCACAGAAGACTTTATGGTTAAATTTTTTTTTTTTAACAAAAAACGTCCAAACTGACATTTTGAGCCTTGGGCGTTGGGGCAGGGTAAACTAGTTAACAACAAAGAACCGATAAGTTCCCCTGAAGTCTTCATTTTACGTTTTGTTCAACCTAGAAACTCCCGGATGACCGCAGTCCGGACACCCGGACTCAACGGTTCCCGGACCGACGCGGGTCCTCCGCCCCGACCCGGCGTCACTCACAGCATGGCGCAGGCCTCCTGCAGGACGTTCACCGCCTCCACCGGCCTCCCGGTCACCACGAACTTCTTCCCGGCACCGACGAGCTTGCTGGCCTCCTCCATGTCCGCGACACTAAACGGAGAGAGACACCGGCTCGGGTCAGTGGTGGAAACGCTCCGAAAACACTTTAACTACAACAGGTTTACGTGAAGTTACAGAAATCACCCGAAACACACACCTCCGCTAAAAACAGGTAACAACACAGAAAGTAAAAAGGTCGCGTGCACGTGTATCTCCGGCTGCTAAAAGGGACTGGCTGTGAGCGCGGCGCGTTTCAATTTGGCGCGAAATATTCACATGCTTTCCGGTGCATTTCCGGATTCGTATGCACACGGGCGAGAGAGTCTTAAAGGTGCAGTACACGCTACAACGGTGACGTCAGACTGACCATAGTCCGATCACCCAAGACTTAGATCAACGACTTAATTACACAACAGTCATTCAGAAACCAGCCGGGACACCAGCTAGATATATTGAAAACGTTGCACAGAAGAATTACACTCAGATGTTTATGTTTGCAAAATCAAATGGCAGATAAATATTTATTTGACAGATACTGTATCTATAACAGACATCAATATAATTATTAAGATAAATCCAAAAGAAAGGTGGCGAAAGCAATGAGATAAAAAGAGAGAAGGGCGATTGAATTAAAACAGTTGTCGTCCAGAATTAAGAAGGACATGACAAAAACAGAAAAGATGACTAATATGATGATCCAGATTTGGGCTTTTTGGTCTCCATAGGTAGACTTCACACCAGTGACAACTGTATGGTTGGGTTTTGTTTTTTTGTTTGTTTGTTTTACATCAGATCAAATTACACAACCCAACAAAAAACACACAAAAAAAAACCTAAGCTTAGATGAAGAAGCAGTGTGAAAAAAGTGCTCTCGTGCTGCTTCCAAATAAGTTAAGAGGCAAAGTAGCAGTCAAGTGCTTTTAATCAAATTCACTTAATTATTGATCTGCAGCAATACTGACCACCCCTATAAAAGCAGAGGTTTAGCAGTTTTTGTTCTGTGGACAGTTAAGGTATATGTTTGTTAATGCATTGAGCAAAAATCTGATAACAGCAGTAGATGCTGCCAGTCAATCTAGAAAGGATTATAAGGCTATTCCAAACATTGTGGACTTTGGACAGACCCGCTCTGTGAAATCTAGTTTAAAACAGAATTATCTCTTGGACTTTACAGGCCTTAGCTTTCATGTAATGTTCATAACATTAAATCAGAAAACAGACTACATAAGGAGAAGGCTTATCGTCTAAGTTTGTGTGAGAGTGCGTTTTGGATAGACGAGACCAAAGTTGAACTCAAACACCACATTTCAGCACAGTTCAGCCTCCTGCCGGCTGTCAAGCACGATGGTGGAGGGCACCATCATTCTGGCTTCGTTTTGCAGCCACAGGACTTGACACACAACACGTTGCATTCAGTGAACACACCCTGAGCTCTTCTGTACACTAGAATGCTCTAGAAGAACATCTGCGGCGTCTGCTCAACAGATAAAGCTTGGCTCAACTTGGTTGGTGCAACATGATTACAATATCAAGAACGCCATCAAAGCTGCAACAGAATGGCTGATAAAGAAGAGGATCAAGGTGTTGCAATAGCCCAGTCAAAGTCCAGACCTCAACCTGAGGGAAATGCACTGGCAGGACCTTTGACGAGCTGTTGCTGAACAAATACCCATAAACCGCAATGATAAAATGTTGTAAAAAGAAAAATACAAAAGAAGGGTGGGACAAAGTTTCCCCATAATGACGTTGTGTACTGTTAAACTCCTACAGAAAACGATTGCATTCTGTCCATCTATCTGTCTCAGGGTTGCTGGCTCATGTTTTTGCTGGCTCATGGTTTGCTGCTGTCATGTCCTGCTGCGAGGTACATCTCCCCTCGGCGCTGCTCCTGCTGACTCTCCTGTGTCGCGGCTTCATCAGGACAAGACTGAACCTGGCAGCCAATCAACCTCTCACTGCTCAGCTCCCCTCGCTGGACTCCTCATTAAAACCACGTTATCATACATAATTCCTGAGGAAACTCGTTCCACATCAGAACGTAATGGTACATAGATTATTTCAGAGACTATTGAAGCTTGGCTTTGTTTACTGCAAACAAAAACCATTGTTGACAGAAACATGCATACTCAGCTGTTAACCAAATATGTACCACTTAAACAATAGAAATACTGTAAATTGTTTGTCAGGTAAATTGTTTAATGTATTTATGTTTTTGGACCGTGCAATGCTGTTATCCTGCATTTGCAGTATGGCTTTTAAAGGCACACTAACTGAATGAAAATTAATTTTTTTTTTTAAATTTTATGTTATTTAGCTAACAGCAATGCATATGTTTTTAAAAACCTTTTTACTTGGACTAGTTTTGTTTTATGGTCTTTAAATGTCCTTTAAACACTTCTGACTGGTGAATGTTGTAGAAATCCTCACCGTTATCTTTATTATTTTTGGTCTCCATAAAAAACATGGCACAAGGCGATAAATGTTTGAAGTGTCTTAAATATATTCTACACCTTTACATGAATATGTATGTGTTTATTAATTCCGGATTTAAAAAAAAGCGCACCATTCTTTTACTATTTCTAAATCCAGCATCACATCACCGGTGTCACAAACGGTTCGTTAAACTGCAGGGCTGAATGAAACCAAAAACCGACGCCACAAGTGTACTTCAATCGTCTATCTGCTTTGGGATGTGTAGTAGTGTACATACGGCTCATTATGTGGATGAACACAGGATGGTTTTTGATCGCGAGCCTACTGCAGGGCTTCTCAAAGGAGATTATTGTGTGTCCCCCTCTTATCTGGCCCTTGATGTGGTGCTATAGCAACAGCTGGGAGAGATGCTCCTCGATGGCACAACAGAAGAGAACCACAACGACGGGAGCGTTTAAAAATGAAAAACAAATAATACAGACTGAGGGGAGCAAAATTACCCAAAAACTATTGCGTTGTGGCCTACATTACTGTATAAGACAAGCACTTTTTGTAGAAACAGTAAAAAGTGCCACACACAGGGTGTGATGTCACCTTAACACTATATTAGACTTGAGTGTTAATTACATCAGTACATCAAAGATAACTCCTGAGTCTCAGCATTTACGCTGAACATCCAACAGATATAATAACTTCAGTTAGTGTGATATCAGATCATACATTGAGAAATTTATGACTTTATTGATCCCTGAGGGGTAAGTTGGCTGTCATAGCACCCAGGTATGTTGACAAAACCCGAAATGTAGCGTGAAACAGTTGTAAAATAAGCCAGATAAGTCTGATCGCACCAAGTAAGAATGATTTTCTCTCTCCTTCTTTTGAGCGTCGGGAGTGAATGATTCTGTTGCTGATGCAGCTCTTAGGATTGTCTGTTGTTTTCTGGAGGGGATGGGAGAAATTGTTCATGGTTCCCAGCACTTCTGTCAGTACTCCCTCCCTGATCCCCTCCTCCAGGTTTCCAAGCTCTAAGCCAACAACAGACCCCACTTTTTGGATGACTTTGTCCAGTCTCCTGACAAAACATCTGGAGCATTTTGCTGCATGCGTTGAAGGATCTGAGCCTTCGCAGTAAGAGGACCAGACTCAGGCCTTTCTCGTAAAGTGCCTCTGTGCTTTTTGTGTAGTTGAATGTCCAGGTATTTGTTGGATTGTATCCTTTCCACATCCGTAAATTATAAAGCTTAAAGAAAGAGGATGGGGCCTGTATACCACTGTAATCAGTCAGTTAATAGCAGTAAATGAATCAACACACATATTAAAATGTAATGTACTGTTCACTCTTCTTTATGTGTGACACATCCTCTTGAAATATGTTATGAACTGGACATGAACAAACGCTGAACAGAAAGCAAAATACCAGTGTAACTTCCTTTTTAATTCTTCCACAAAAATTGCTTTCGAAATTAAAATGTGTAGACAATATATGCCGTTCTCTGGCCTTGTCCTTGAATAAGAACAGCGGTGAGGAAAGAGGAAATGAGACCGAGGGGGCCTTCTGTAGCCAACTGGACAAGTACAAACGGTTATAATGAGATCTTGGAAAAGTTGAGGAAGTGTCAAGAAGCATCTTATGAAGTATGAAAGTCATTAGGATTTGTTAACCACAACATCATATTAAAACATGGTTATTACACGCCAACTCCTTAAAAGACTGTAAAAAAGAGTCAGAGGCCTGTTATGGCTATTTAAAGACAAAAATAAAGGTCTTATTTTGTGTTCATTCATGATGACTTCAATCTTTGAAAAACGTTGAGTCATTTTGAGTCATTTGAGTCAACATAATGACTTTGAGTCCACTGCCTGGTCTCCACGGTTCATCAAGTTCAAAGTTTTATGAACTACAGCTTTGAGCATGAATTCCAACACAAAACCTCTTTTTTTTTTTTTTTTTACAATATTTAATTGAGCTTTTACTATTGTATCTTCCTAAACACGTTGGCAATGTGATTTGTGGTTTCACAAGAGTTTAGTTATTTCCATAAATATGATTAGAAACTGCAAAGTCATGCTGCGTAGTATTCACGTTCTCTGCCGAGTCATCGCGAGACTTGCGCCGGTATAAATACCGTCGTGGCGCCCCGTCAGTCCGTCAGTGTGCTCTTGCGCGTCCTGCTCCTTGTGGATTTGTATTGTTAACAATATTGAGGTAAGTTTTAACCAATAAATACACAAAATCCCTCTTGTTCTCAGTGTGTTACCTTTTTTAAAGTGAGTCTGCAGATGCGCCGTGAAGTTTTAATTCCTCGGTGTTATGCGGGAGTCTCGATTCAACAAGTGTCTTTTTTTTCTTTCTATTTTCTTTTTAAAATTGCAGTTCGATTCAACAAAAGTAAACCAATGCGGAGGGGGAAATGGTAGATCAATTGTTTCTTTTGTTTCCGGTGACAGGAAAAAAATACTCAAGAAAAGAAAAAGCGTAGTTCTGAGAATTTCGACATCTTCCCTCTAAGCGAGGGAAATGCCTAATGAATTCATGGTGTAAAAGTCGTTAAAAAACGAGCTTTAACTGAAAGTCAGTTGTGCATTTACGGAAACAGCAGTGAGCAGAGAAGAGGCTGAGTACTTCCCGGGGTTCGGGCTGGTTAAGGCAGCCCACGGCTGTCAGCCGGAGTGATGAATGCGTAAATAAGAGCTGCCTGAGCGGAGGTTTGGTCCTGGCGGCGCCACCTCCGAGTGTCACGCTTTCACAGGCTGCTGAAGTCAGAACTAAGATCCACTTAAAACGCCAAGTGATTGTAAAAAAAAAAACTGCTTTAAATAATCATCTAGGGACTCTTTTTGTATAAAGTCACGTAACAACAAAAAGCACCAGACGCTGTTTAGTGGAGACACTTGACATTTTCTTTGAGTGTATTCAGGCATGGCTTTAACAAATACGACACAGGGAAGTTTGTGTTTGAAGTAAGTGGTCACACTGGTTGTATAAAGACAGCCTCCAACAGCAAACACACTGGAGGTGTCAGTCGTGGTCGTTTTGAGCTTCTCTCAACTCTCACATGTTTCAACTTGTAAAATGGGAGGATTTGCAGCTTTCTGTTAAAGATGATGAGAATAAACCTGTATGTGTAATTTTACTGTTTTCACTGATCTTAAAGACAATGCGTTTTTTTTTATTTTTTTTTATTGAAGATGATTCGTGGTTAGTTAAAATGGCTACACTCGAACTAAAAATGCAACAACAGTACAGCTATGATGAGTCTCGCAAAATATCATCAGCCTGACTGGACGATAACCATCTGACAGATGTGATTTCCATTTTTACAGGAAGTTGCTTTTTTGTTTTTTTTTCTCCCCTCCTCCTCCTTTGTTCATTCACACCTCCACACACACGTGCAAACACCACATGCTTTTATTTTTAAGAGATTTGTGCATCTTTTTTTCTGTAATCCAGTCAGACTGAAGATGGCAGCAGGCAAAGCTCAGATTGGAAAACTGGCTCCAGACTTCACATCTAAAGCAGTGATGCCAGATGGACAGTTCAAGGACCTGAAGCTTTCAGATTACAGAGGTGTGTGTGTGCGCGTGTGTGTGTGTGTGTGTGTGTGTTAAAATGAACTGACCTGTTGTTTGTTGTTTTTTTTTTTTTTTTTTTTTTTTTTTTTTTGACTTGTTACAGGAAAGTATGTCGTCTTCTTCTTCTACCCTTTGGACTTCACATTTGTGTGTCCAACCGAGATCATTGCTTTTAGTGATGCTGCGGAAGAGTTCAGGAAGATTGGCTGTGAGGTCATTGCAGCCTCTGTCGACTCTCACTTCTCCCATTTCGCATGGTACCCTCTCTCAAGGCTTTGGCGTAAACACCCGCATTGATTATGTGCTTTCATCTAACCTCACATTTTTTTTTTTTTTTTTTTTTTTTTTTTTTGATGCTCTGAAAGGACCAACACGCCACGTAAACAGGGCGGTCTGGGTGCCATGAAGATCCCGCTTGTATCTGACACCCGGCGCACCATCTCCACAGATTACGGTGTCCTCAAAGAAGATGAAGGCATTGCCTACAGGTGGGTGTATAATGTGGAGAGGTTCTCGCTATAGCTCTCTGGAAACCCCCGTTAAAAAAAAGCACAATATTGTAACTGGCCATTGGTTGGACATCATGATTTTTCAAGTCTCATCTTTCACTGCGTGACGTTCAGATCAGGCAGCAACTGGTCTTAAGACCTTTTATAAACCTATACTTTTTTCCCTTCCTCCCTCTCTATTTAAGGGGTCTTTTCATCATTGATGACAAGGGCATCCTGAGACAGATCACCATCAACGACCTCCCAGTTGGGCGCTCTGTGGAGGAGACGTTGCGTTTGGTTCAAGCCTTTCAGTTCACCGACAAGCATGGAGAAGGTAAGTTACTTTTAATGATGTCCTACTGTATGACCAAAGCAGGGAAACTTCTACAACATGCAGGACGGAGACCCTGGATGGGGCGATTCTCCTCGACGCCGAGCAGACTTTTTGCATCTGTATCATACTGGCAACTCTGTCCTGTCGTCAACTGGCCAGGACTCATCACAGCTCTTATCTTTTCAGTGTGCCCAGCCGGCTGGAAGCCAGGAAGTGACACCATCAAGCCAGACGTCCAGAAGAGCAAAGATTTCTTCGCCAAGCAGTAATAGACTCAAGGCCATAGTCTGCTGTCTACTGTAGGAGATTATGTTTTTATTACATTTCCAGTGATGTTTCAGGCAGCCACTGTGCCTGGTTGGGGGAGTTTTGTAATAACCGTGCTATACATGTTCTGTTTTCTGTAGTGTTAAAAGTACCTGTTGATCAAAGTATGGCTCAGTGCTGTAGTAATGGTGTTGCATTATATCCTGTATTTACCACTTGACCAGAGCTGGGGGTCTGTTTAGTCAGCTGTCATTCCTCAATGTGGTTGCATACAAAGGATTGTTCTGCGTTTGTGCTCTTTATGTTGCACTTTTTTAAACATTGAACTGAAGTTATTTCACTTTAATAAAGAATAGAAAGCTACTTGCCTTAAGTGTGTTTCATACGTACAAAGTAAAGCACATGCTACATATTAAAACTCACTTCTCCAGATGGGCTGCTTTCCACCAACGGGTACAACCACAGTATGACTTAGTTATAAAAAGCGCGCATATATATATATATATATATATATGCAGTATGACCAAGTAAATATTTAAGGAAACTATAATTTTATTAGGATAAATGTACATGTTTAGCTGTAGGTCTAAGTTTGAACCCTTATTTTTTATTTGTGTAAAATCTTATCGGGTGGCCACAGATAATCATGGTGATTGATGCACCAGAAAAGAATCCGCATTAAAAAAAAAAGCATATTATACACTAAATTAAAACATTTTAAAACTAACAATACAGTCTAGTGTAATACTTGTTTATGATTTATTTTATTGCCGTTTCGGCGGGAAAAACTAATTGTGACGTCGTCAAATCTGTCGACGAAACCCGCTCATCGGCTCCTGTCCAGCTCAGTTACGAAGTTCAGAAACTAAATCTGTAGGAACGGTCGAAAACTAAAATACGACTTTAGAGGAGGTTTTTGCCGCCGCGGGAAAAGACTTGGCTGTGATAAAATATTAGTGTTGGCGAGCTTGTAAAAAGACAAATGGCAGCTGGAAACACGTGTGTCGCAAAAACCAAGGAGGAGACCGCAGAGGTTTGAAAACTACCAAACATCTAATGTGGCGGTTTGTAAACGTCACTGGACGTGAAGAAATGTAGTAATGAGAGCAAACTGTCTTGATGTTCATTCAAGTGGACAGGGTTGTTCCTGAATGACCTAAAAACCAGGCAGGAGTCTGTGATCTTCGTCAAGAGGATGATGGCCGTGGCGGTGTCCTCCATCACCTACCTCAGAGGGATTTTCCCAGAGTATGCCTACAGATCCAGATACCTGGAAGGTGAGCGCAGTGGCCCACGCCTAGTTGACACGTTTAAGAATAAGTAGAAACTTGGATAAAGAAGCTTCTGATCTACATTTAGTTTCATGAGATCACTGCAATATGATTCTTTAGTTTGTACTGAAAACACAATACATGAATAGTTTAATATTTTGGTTCTGGACGTTCTTCGTAAATACATCACAGTGGCTGCTTGTTTTCTTCTTTCTTCTAGATTTATGCATCAAGGTTTTGCGTGAAAACTGCAACACCCCTGGTGCCAGCAAAGTTGTGAAATGGTGACTGTTGTTTCTCCGTAGTGCCACTAGCCTTTGCAGGAGATGTTTGCTCTTCTTGCCATATGCACGACATGCCCGTCGTTACGTTGAAATCTGCAGTAATAGTCGTGTTTGTGGTGGTGGGTGACTCCTGCACACTCAGTGATGTTTTCATCCTTCTTGCATGATTCGTCCAGGCTGATGGGCTGCTTCGATGCACTAGAGAGGCAGTATGTGAGTCGCTTACATCCTTGACTTTGAATTTTAAACGTTTCACATAGTCTGCCATATTCAACATTACTGCTGTTAAATGTTGTCCTCTTGACAGCTCCAGATTATTTGCATGGGGGTAAGTAAATTTAATCAGTATAACATTCAGATGTGCTGCCTGTCCAGTAAAAGTTTATAGCATTGCTGTTGGCATTATAGGTTTACACCAATCCAGAAGATCCTAATGTGAGTTATCCTCAGATAGTGACGATTCATGTCCTCTTGTCAGCATGTAGGCATTTTAAAGCACTAAGCTTTATTTTTCTCTTTTTGAAGTGTATCATTGAGTCCTACAAGTTCAACTTCAGATACACTGAAAAGGGACCAGAGATGGACATACTCAGGTTTGCATAGATTATATTTGCATTTTTCACTTAATGAGGGGGTTGAAGTTGACAAAACCTCTGTGAAAACACAGGAACAATGACGTGAAGATGCAGGTGACGCTGGATGACACCAAGCGAGCCTCAGTGCTGCTCATCAGGAAGCTCTTCCTGCTGATGCAGAACCTGGATGCTCTTCCCAACAACGTCTACCTCACCATGAAGCTCTACTACTACGATGACAGTAAAACACTCTGTCCCTGGTGTCTCACAGGCTCAGCTGAGGATCTAGAGTCAGTTTTTGGTTCACGTTATGAATTTGTCTTTTCCTGCTCTCATTTCAAAGTCACTCCTGCAGAATACCAACCGCCAGGCTTCAAGGAGGGGGTGTCTGACAGCATGTGGTTTGAAGGAATGCCAGTGCACTTCAGGGTGGGTGAGGTGCACACAGCTTATCACTCTTTGAAAGTCCAGGTGTCAGTGGAGCAAGGCCAGGTGGAGAAACTGCAGAAAGGGGACTACTTGCAGGAGCATAAGCCGGCTTCTCCAGAGAAGGAAGGGATCAAGGTACGCCTAAAGAAGTTTACCAACTGTGATGTAGTTGTCTCATTTGGTGTAAATTTCTGAAATTCCAGTTTGATCTTTATCAGGTCTTTAGCGTAAAAGAGTTTTTTGTTCACACATTTCAATTTGTCATAATTTATTAAACACCTTGTTACAGGATCCTTTGGAAAAAATACACCCTAGGGAGGATCTTCCCTCTGAGGACGGTAGGTCTACGTGCTGCAGGTTTAGAAAACAAAAGAATTACTTTTAACAAGATTCAAATAACAATTTACTTTTCTTTATTAGAGTCTGCACAGTTCAAGAAACCTAAAAGACTGCTGGTAAAGGTACAGTACCCAAATACTATCGGCGGGATTAGAGGTGCAGCTTGCAGAAGAAAACGGGAATACTGGTGAGTTATGTCTTTTCTTTCTTTTCCTGTCTCAGAGAAACGCAGCTGCCAAAAGTCTGGCGAAGAGGAAGAGAAGAATTTAACTGAAGCAACAACTGCACAAACTAAACAAAACTTGAATTCCGTTACATTTAGGCATTTAGAAAACGCCATTCATGTTGTGTTTAAGGTTATGTGATCGTGAAATGAGTTAGATGGTTTTGTTGATGCGCTCAGTGAACAAGGTGGAATTCTGTTGTATTAATCTGTTCAGTACACCAAGTTCAAAATGCTTTATTTGTTTGCATTATATTTGTAAAAAGTGTGCACGTGCGCAGTTCAATAAATGAAATAACTGTAAATGTTGGATTTTGTTGAAATGTATTAATTAATTAAGAGTTACTAAGGCAGTAATGCTGTAATTGCAAGTTTTGAATAAAAAAAGAAACCTATTTACAATTAATTATCTGCAAACAATTTAAGCTCAGTAAATTATTTATTAATCATTTATCATTCATTAGATTAGTTTGACTCTGACAATTAAAAAAATGATGCAACGGGAGTTTGCTGCTATTTGCCGTGGTCACTGTAGCATCAGTTTGCCTCACATTTTCTCTCAGTTCCCAAACAATAAAGTCGGTGATGGACGACTTGCATCCCCGTGATCGTGGCTGGTGTTGAGCTGATGTGGAACAGACATTTGATGGATTTGTCCTGGGTTCTGATGGACGTGTTGTTCCAGACATCTGTTTGAGTCAGTGTGGAGCTGCAGCCTCCTCTGGTGGTCTAGAAGAGGCTGTCCACATCGCCCATCTCCACGAACACGGTCTTCAGCTGCGAGTAGTACTCAACGGTCACCTGGCCGTTCTCCCGCCCGATACCTGGTGAATGTAAGAAAGGCATTTAGACTTTCTCACTGTGAATGGGTGAAATTCAGTTTTATGAATGGAAGTACACTGGAAGAGTCATTTAAACACAACTCATTTAACTGTGTAGCTCATAATGTCTGTGTGAAAACAGAATAATAACAGCAAGCGTTTGTTTTGACTGTTTTCAATAAGTATAACATGTCTACTTAAAACTGACGAAGAAAAATCCTAATTGGCATTTGATATTTGTCCCAGGCATGTCAAATCGGCCAAACTGTACCTGACATTTTGAAGCCTCCAAATGGTACCTCCACCGGAGTGATGTTGTAGTTGTTGATGAAACAGGAACCGGCCTTGAGATGCTCAACCACACGATGAGCTCGCCTCACATCCCTCGACACATTAGGTTTGGACAAAGGAAGTGATAACAAACGATAACATTTTGTTGCAATAACTGTTGATTCTTCAGACAGTTACGTCATTGGTGTCTTCAATAATATGTACTGGCCACCTAACTAACGAACCTGGTGAAGACGCCTGCAGCCAGACCCATCGTGGTGTCGTTGGCTCTCCGGAGCACCTCCTCCTCTGTTCTAAAGGACAACACAGACATAACTGGGCCGAAGATCTCCTCCCTCACACAGGTCATCTCATCTGTACAGTCACCTATGGGAAAGTATTGGGGAAAAAACCCAAAAATGATTGCACTGTACATCACCAAAGCTAAATGTGAACAAGTTTTGCATCAGTGTACGGAGGGTTTACCCAGAACACATGGAGTCATGTAGTATCCACCCCTGAGTTTGGGATCAGACGGGACGAAAGGTTCTCCTCCACACAACACAGTGGCTCCCTGATAAAATACAAGTCTGTGACACTCAAAAGCATACACCTACTGATAAGACACTTTTAATTAAATAAAGTCTATGTACCTCTTTTTTAGCTTGACTGACAAAAGACAAGACTTTATCTAGATGCGGCTGGCTGACGAGTGCTCCCATCCTGGTGCCCTCTAACAGGGGGTCTCCTATCGTGATCGCTTGGGTTCTCCTCACCACCTCTTCCACAAACTCAGGCAGGATGCTCCTCTGCACGAAGACCCTCGTACCGTTGCTGCAGACCTGAGAGTCCAGCAGACAAAACACCAAGTAAAACAAATGCATCTTGTATGTTTTTGCTTTAACTGTGTATTGACTCAAGTATCCTAAACTAAAAAAGCAACAGTTTGGGAAGATACAACGCAATATCCAAACCAAGACACTCCACCTGGCCTTGCGACAGGAAGTTGGCCATGAGCGCGCCCCTCACAGCGTTCTCCAGATCGCTGTCTTCAAAGATGAGCAGAGGAGATTTGCCCCCGAGCTCTAAAGTCACAGGTTTTACCCCCTTTGATGCCATCTCCATAATCTGAGGAACAGTCACATGGAAGACTTTCCATGAGGAATTGTGATCATACTGCTGACTAGACAGAATATTTTCAAATCTCATATGTTGGCGCTGACATTTCCTCATCATTTAAGAGAGTAAACAGCAGAAACCTTCTGTCCTGTGGACACGCTCCCAGTGAAGGACACTTTGACAACATCAGGGTGATGACACAGTAGGCTGCCGGTCTCCTGGCCGCCCTGCACCACATTGAACAGCCCCTGTGGAGCTCCAGCTTTTGCATAGATCTCTGCCAATAAGACCGCCGTCACAGGCGTCACTGGTGATGGTTTAAAAACCATGGAGTTGCCTGTTTTGGATGGCAAACAAAAGAAAATAGAATAACAGAGATTCTAATCAGCCATAGTCTTCTTGACCTCATTTAAATCCATCCACTGGGCTTTACTGCCATCTAAGGGTAGGGTAGGATATCATTAATATGTTTATTTATTTTTTAACTCTGTCATTGTCATAATGACTGGGTATGTTTACATGTTGTTCCATTGTGCTGGATAAGTCAAAACTGGAAGAATCTCCAGATGAACGATCAAAAGTGGAACATTTTGATTTCTTGTCTGCAGCAGAAGATCTCTCTTACCACAAGCCAGAGCCGGAGCAGACTTCCAGGCAGCGATCTGAAAGGGATAATTCCAAGCACCGATGCCCACACACACCCCAAGAGGTTCCCTGCGGGTGTAGGCAAAGGATCCCCCCGGCAACTGGACATGCTGGCCTTGACAAACGCAAGGAGACGTATAAAACAAGTTTTTAAAAACCATTACAGAGGAGTTGAAAATAAAATCAATACTATTTTGGCTTTACTACAACTTTATAGGATGACATATCAGTTAATGAAATAAATTCGAATGCACTATAATACATCTCATCATATTTTATGTTGTCACATGTAGTATCTTTTATAGACCAGTCAGTGTTACCAAATATCAACATGTCAAATATATTAAGAGCGTAAAAGAAGACCCAGATGATGAAAATACTGTATCGTTCACATTACTATGTACAGCTGCTGTTTCTTCCTAACTGATTCATGTGCCACTTGTCTGCTCAGTGTTTGGTCAAACAAGTCCACTCAGTCAGTATTCAGTCTTTATAGTATTCTTCATATTCGGTTGCCTTACAACCTGGAATTAAAATGCATTTGTATGTTTTGATCAACATTTTAAACATACCACTTTAAGGGTGCGAAAATATTTTTATGCATGAAAATAAACAAGAAAAAAAATCTCAGTCCTCCGAAAGCAATAGTTTTTGGGGTCCCCTTTACAGTCTCGTGTGGAACATCTCTTCATCAGTTGTTTAATCAGACATCTCTTCAGCTTTAACCGACTGAAACATCAGACTGGTGGTGAATACTGTCCTCTGAAGATAACTGGCAGCTCCTAATCTTAATTAAGGACATCAAGTAAAGGTAATATACACATACGCACAAGCTATTTTATTATGTTTTATTTCATTTAAAAAGAAATTTTTAAAAAAAAATGTTATATTTCTATTTTTTTTAAACATGCAAATGTTGTTTATTTTGCAAAATTTTGTAACGTATAATCCCAACATACAACTACATGATAAAAGGGTACCTTTTCATGTCATTGTAAGTGCTGTTTGCACCAACCTGCAAGAGTGCTGGCCAGTCCTGCGTAGTACTCTATACACAGCCTGGCAGAGTCCACGTCCAGACGGGCCTCTGTGATGGACTTCCCATTGTTCACCACCTCCATTTCAGCAACCTCCTCTCTCCTGCTCTGCGCATGACAACCCGGGCTTATGTGATGGACTATGTTTGCTGTCAAACATCTGGATGCACCAATTTTCAAAATGAACTTAAGTGAATAACATTATCTAGTGTGGGGTTTTTACTATTCACACATGTGAAAGAAGAAAAAACTTGTTCTTTTTTTTTTTCTAAATAACCTGTTCGGTGTCTTGGTATTCCCGTTTGTGCAACTGCATGATTTATGTCAAAACATATAAATAAACACCTCGATCAAATGTGCAGCTTCTATCATGATCCTTGCCCTCTCCATCCCCGACATCTTGCTCCAGTGGCTGAACGCCGACTGGGCAGCCTTCACAGCCTGGTCAACCTCCTCAGCCCCACATGGGTCCAAACGGCACAAGACGCGTCCTGCAAAGTGAAGCAAATGGTTGTCCAGTCATCCAGGTAAATCGTTTAATCATAAAACAATAAGAATTATGATAGTAGCCCAATTAATTCAAATCATACTTTACAATTCAAAAAGCAAATATCAAAGTGCTGCATTGCAAGAACAATATTAGTATAAGGGAACAATAAAATTACACTTCAATAACTAATATAAGCACACATAAAAGCACAATAAAGGCACATCAAAAGACCAAATAAATTTAAGCTCAATAAGAGAACTGGGAGATGTGGTCAAATTTTCATCTCGTATCCAGGATCCTGGCAGCACTGTTCTAGAGCTAGTGGAGCCTCTGGAGGCTCCTGCCAGGAAACCTGACAAGGAGCGCTCTGCAGTAGTCCCACCTGGAGGAGACAAAGGTATGGAGCAGCTTCTCAGCATCAGTCAGCAGGAAGAAGGGTTTTCAGAGGAAAGAATGCAGTTTTACAGAGTTGTTGTACGTACTGCTTGAATGATGGGTAGGGGTCAAATCTGACACCCAGGTTAGTGAGAGAGGGGGACAGGGGAATCGTCTGGCCAGGAAGTGAGATGCTGGTGGTTCAGCCACTGTTTTAGCCACACATTCCTACAACACATCTGGAAACACATCCTTTTAGTGATGGCTTGAGGAACATCACTGGTCCAGAGTTCTAAGCTGAAGAAAGGATCTGTACTCGAACTAAGGGTTCTGACTGTTCTGCCCCTGTGTGTGAGAGCACGTATTTGGGTTTGTCAGATGACAACCAAATGCAAAACCTGGTTAAGGGTGGCAACATGCAAGATTAATTTAGGTCTGATTTTGAGACTGATGTTTGTTGTAACCTCTTATTTATCCAAATAATCCTTGAATCTAAAGTGTCTGATGGACTATGTGCTAGTGAGAGAGAACACGGCATGGAGTCACATTATGTTGAAATTTGGAAGAAAAATAAATAAAAAATAAAACCGATGGCAGGGAGCTGGATTGATTGTGAAATCGAGGAAATGCTGAAGACAGACGTCTCAGCAGATTAGTGACACTGTATACGATGCAGTCATCAATGATAAAACATCAATGATGTAAATCGCTAATGATTTATAAATTGAAATCCATTTGAAAATCCTTTCATGTCAATGATAGTCATTGCCGAATTTGCAGTGGAACAACAGCAAGTTAGTAAATCATGTATACTGAAGTCCTGCTAGTGGTATTTTAATCATATTACACCATCCATCTGATTGTTCGCAATTTTCTCTTTTCCAATGTGCTGCAAGCTGTCGGAAAAACAGGATTTGTAGCTGGAATTAGTATTTGTTTGGGGGCAAAAGACACGTAACTTAGTGAGCCGTTCAAATCTGCAACGCACTGTGACATTGAAGATCCAGACCAGAGAAACGCTATCCAGCTTTCCCAACTTTATACAAATCATCATGCTGCATTTGGTGGAATAGAGACGAGTGCTTTACTCCAGCCCAAAAACTGTGGTTGAGAAATGATTTCAGACTGTATAACTTTGATTACAGATGGTTGCAGACATTTCATCAAGACTAAAAACACCTGTCACATCTTCATTTAATATAGTCTATAGTAAACGATGTATGTATATATATATATATATATATATATATATATATATATATATATATATATATATATATATATTTGTGAACAAAGTACCAAGAAAGCTATGTCATGAGGTCACATGTCTTTCTGATGCAAAGCAGAAACTAACTGCTCAACGGCAGTTAATACGTTACTATACAAGTAGGAAAACCTTTACTTTAAGTAAATGTCAATATAAATAGAGAGAAGGCTATGAATGTTCTGGATATTCAAGTACGCCGTTACAAGAAAGAAAGGTTGATTGTGTCTTAAGACTAGAAAAAAAAGACTACATTTACACAGCAGTGACCAAAGTCCATTTGGGCGAGTGAACATGTAAAAGTGCAGCTGACCTGTTGCTGGTTCGTAAACGTTTTCCTTGTTTCTCTTCTCTTGGCTCGACCTCCTTTGTGCAGCCCAGTAGTTCAGCGGGTCCGTGATGACCACTGAACCCGTGGAAAGACACCGTATCGCCGCTGCGAGAGGAGCAGCGACCGGCCCCCGAGAGGACGCAGGGAGCCTCCGGAGCATGTCTTAACCGGGTCTGTGGCTCCAACTGGATTTGATAACTGCATTACAAGACAACATTATAATTACCAGCCACTTTACCACAACAATGCACGATTTAACGATAAAAGAATTGAAAGGATTACACTCACATTTAAGAGTCTTCTCGTTACGTTTTTGGATCTAACTCTTAACAGCGACAGGCAACCGTTAAGTTAATATTTTTACTATTACAGCTCAACTAGGAGGCGGGGCAAACTGGCGTTGCAGTACAGAAGCGTAAAAGGTTATTGGTCAGCTATGCTGTCAATCACAAAAACAAAGTACTATCAATAAACTATTATTTCAATGAAAGTTAAATAAAAATATATTCCTTGTATATAACTGCGAATCTACGTGAACGGCACTGGCGAGAAATGAATCTAAAAATATAAATATGTTCGCAAGCGTTGAGTCAGTGTTGTGGGAGGAGCTCCGTCGCAATGATTTTCCAGTGCGGCAGCTTCAGCGGCACTTTGCAAGCATGGCCGGGGACAGCGAGACGCTCCTGAAGGACCGCGACGACAACTCCACCGCTGTTCGGCAACCTTTCCTCATCGGTGTCTCCGGTGGCACCGCCAGCGGCAAGGTTGGCGCTTCGGTCGGCTTCACTGACCTCCCTTTTCGAGTGTCATAGTTACATTTCATATTAAGATAAGTCCAAGGCTCGCGCGGTTGCCGGATGCTAGCGCTAGTTGACCGCGTGGCTTTAGTGACGCAATGCTGGATCCTCGTCGGCTCTGTCATCGTTTGCAACAATGCTGCTTTCTGCTGGCAAGCCTCTTTTCTTATTTTGTTTCGTAAGCATTCCCCTTTATCCGGGACACATTCTCCAGGAGCACGTAGTGTGTTTGGACTAGTGCCGTTGGCGCTAGCTGGGTTAGCCGCCTAGCTGGTATTAAACTCCATCACGAGCCAGCGGCGCCGCGTGCGTCGAGACAAAAACCCGTCCGAGCTCGAACCAGTTCAGTTGTATTTGTAAACACCGAGGGGCATATCGTTGTATACGTTACCCCATCGCCACAAAACACAGTCTTTTATCAGTGTGATGGTCGCGGTGTGACGGCAGGTACGTGTTTGATTGATGTGGCGGCTTTGCCGGGTTAAAACGTGACGTTGACCTGAATGTTGAGTTATTGTTACTGGCGCCCGCGGGAACCACAGCCACGGCTCTCTCCCGCGTTCCTTTAGCTCCCCGCATTAACTCTAGACGCAGTTAAATAACGATTTTTAACGCAAGTAGCTTTTAATAATAGTGGCTAATTGGGATTAGAGTTAAAATGTGAGTTTAACGACTGCTTGGTGAACGTAGCTTCGCTCCCGAGGCGCGTCTCTCCTGGAAACAGCTGCGTGGGAAGTGATCAGATAAAAGCCAACAGCCGTCTGGAGACGCGCGCTCCGCTCACAAAGACCTCGCTGGCTGTCGTTGTTTTGACTCAGCGTTTGATATCTTGCAGCAATAGTCTAAACAGGACTTGTGTACTAATGAAAACATCAGCAAGGCATCTTAACACTATTAAGGTAACGGTCAATTGTACCCTTTTTTAATGTGGTTTAATTTACAGCAACCTAACATTATCACGCATATAAAGGTGCAACTGGTCTGCAGATTTGTAAGTTCAGTGTTATCCTTTTGATATGTCCCCCTTTTGTTGGTATCATCCTTTTCCAATTTATTTTCTCACTTTCTCGGTTCACAGTGACGATGGTGTTGGTGTCTTTGCCAAGGACACTTGCATGTGACCTGAGGCTGTAACTTCTAATCTTTAGCAGTATTTAGTCTGCCTTTCTGCTGTTAAGGAAACAATAAAAAAAGTTTTTAAAATGCATCAATATTTTTGTTACAGAAGTGACAAGTGGCCATGATGCAGCGGTAAAAACTCAAAAGCATTTACATCATATAAAATAAAGTACTGTCGGCCTTTTTTATTTGTAAAAAAAGCATAGCATTGTTTATTGGTCTATACAAAATCTAAAATATACCTCTGACAAGTAGATAAAGCAGTCAATGATTTAGATTGTGTGAAGGCACTCAGTACGTTTACGTGCACCAAGAGTCAAATTATAGCGCTAGTCCGACTGATATCGAAGTTTTAAGTCATGTATACACCTCAGTTGGGTGTAGTCAAAATGGACCTGGAGCCAGATAATCTGGTTCTAAAGCGAGCTATTCCAGCACATGTACACAAACCACGGTTAGCCGAGCTATGACGTCAGTCACAGTATGACGGCACAGTTGTGTATCTTACGTGCAGCGCGATCAGGTTTGTGTAGAAAAATGTGAGTGTTGTCCACCCACGCCTACTTTAAATCTGCCACGTTGGTTCACTAATTATTCTAACTAACCGGAAGTAAGAGTCACCGAGCCCAAACCACCTCACCCAATAATTCGATTCTCTTCTGTGTGCGAAACTCCAATTAAATTTTCTGCTTGATTATTGCCAACAGCTCGATTTTTAGATGTGCTGTGGCCGTACTGACTGATTCAATGATACGTTCTTAGTGAAGTGCCCTTTTGCAGAACTGCTGTAGTTGATTTGGGAGGACTCTTGACTCCCAGTTTCCTAGTGGGACATCCAAATTCATTGTAGGCCAATATATGGGCACAAAGGCAAGCTAGCCTCCAGCAGCTGGAGGAATGCTCAGTCAGCATTGGGTGTGAGGCTCTTTTAGCCGGGGAGGTCAGAGAGGACACTCGTGCTCAGCCACAGGAAAGCTACCATGTGGTTGGTTGCATACAAAATGAGAACTGAACCTCCCATTATTTTCCAGGTTAATGTTAAACCCTGAGTTTTATTTACTTTTAAATGGTAGAAGACTATTTTCCCCTAACATGCCAACAAATTCTCAATACATGTCTATTTATTTTGCTGCAGTCCTCTGTATGTGAGAAGATCATGGAGCTGCTGGGGCAGAACAAGATTGACCACCACCAGCGGCAAGTAGTAATCCTCAGCCAGGACAGCTTCTACAAGGTGCTGACTCCAGAGCAGAAAGCCAAGGCATTAAAGGGCCAGTACAACTTTGATCATCCAGGTGTGAAAATGTGGATCACTGGTTTCACAATGAGTTAACTGATTTATGTAGTGTCAAAGTGCCCCTCCTCCACTAAGCTTTCTCATGCTGCTGGAACTTAACTGTTGATGTCAGTACTGGTGTATGCAAATTTGTTTTATTGTATATGCAAGTAAATGAGTTTATGATGTAGAACTATGAAGTTGAGGCTCGGATGGTACTGAGCAAAACCAGTGAAGCAGCGTGGTTGCCTTTTTCAATTATTTCTCAGACTTTGCACTCTGTTGCTTCGACTTTTTTTTTTGCTAATTTCTAGTTCCTCAGAAGCAGCTGCTTCAATACTCAGAGACTGAGCCCAGCACCAGTTATGTGAAAGGGATTCTTAGGTTACCAAATGTGCCACGTGCTACATGAGGCCCACATGTCCATGGGGACACACCGGGCCGGTGTAACCGCATTTAAATGATGAAAGGTACCCTAAATATCATAATGGACAATGTGCTTTTTCTTATCCTCAGATGCCTTTGACAGTGAGCTGATCATGCAAACGCTCAGAGAGATACTACAGGGGAAGACTGTGCAGATTCCAGTTTACGACTTTGTCACTCATTCCAGGTGAGCAGTCCTCAGCCGGGTTTCCTACACGGGTGATAGTGTTTTGTTCCTGAGCCCAGTAACCTGTTAAACAGGTTTCTAAGGTCAACATTTGGTTTTTAAATGTAGCAGTGTATTTAGTTTGGAATTACTTTAAAATGTGTTGGACTCACTCACAGAGGAGGAAACATTTCTGTGTTTTTCCAGGAAGGAGGAGTTTATAACTGTGTATCCGGCCGATGTGGTCCTGTTTGAGGGCATCCTTATGTTCTACTCGCAAGAGATCAGAGATCTGTTCCAGATGAAGCTGTTTGTTGACACAGATCCGGACACGCGGCTTTCACGTCGAGGTTCATAGTTTGGATGACATTCACTTAGGCTGCTTTCAGACTACGTGACCTCCAGAGTCGTAGATTGCTGGGCTTTTGAGATTACAAGTAATGAGTCTTGAAGTCACTCTACACTTCACATTACTAAACTCTTCTGCGACAATATGACACCGATCTAGTCATCCAGCTGGTGTCTAAATCCATATGTGATTTAAAAAAAAAAAAAAAAAAAAAGTGAAAACACCTTTTATTTAAAAATGAACATAGGGAGGGAATCTCTCTCTTCCTTTGTGGATGTCCTCTGATTCCCTCGTGGTGACCTCACTGGCTTTTTCTTGAATACGGAGTGCCCCAGCAACTCCACATGTGACCCGTTTGATATCTGACCACTATCGGCTTTGGCGAGTATTTGCGTCTTTGACTTGACCAATGATGATGATCAAGTGCCTGCCCCCCATCAGCCCGCCAGTTTCCCATCAACCCCTGAGTCATCTGAGACTGGTGAATTGGACCTAAAACTGTGTAGTCTGAGAGCACCCTCAGTTTACCGCCTTAACTGCTGATATGTTTTGTAAATAGCTGTTTTTATGATGTTTGCTTTCCAGTTCTAAGAGACATCGGTGAGCGCGGCAGAGAGTTGGAGCAAGTGCTCACTCAGTACATCACTTTTGTAAAACCAGCCTTTGAGGAGTTCTGTCTACCGGTAAGTGATGTTCCTGACCTCTTCTTTCTAGTTATGCTGGACATGGATAATAAAAGGGTGGTCTGTTGTACCATTTTAGTGCATCAAAGGTACAGAATTGATGACAAATGTGGAGCAGGCAAGAAAAGTGGAGCCATTACAGAAGTAGTCCACTAGAGGGAGCTATGTGTCAGAATGTGGCATTTATTTTGTACTTTTAGCATAAGAGTTAGTTGACGTGGCACTACTTTTTTTTTTTTTTTTTTTTTTTTTTTTTTTGTTAATCCAATATTGGTCTTAATTTTTAGAAATATATTGTCACTAATTAGCTGGAGATTTGTTTTATTTTTTTTTTTACTAGACAAAGAAGTATGCAGATGTGATTATTCCAAGAGGAGCAGACAACCTTGGTAAGACTGGAGATCATTGAAACACATTCCTGAGGGCTTGTTTTTGTCGAGGAGAGGTGGGAGTACGCATGTCTCGTCTTTGCATCCTGCTTTATCCTTTGTATTTCTTTTCTTGCAGTGGCCATCAACTTGATTGTGCAGCACATCCAAGACATTCTGAATGGCGGGCTAAACAAGCGACACAATGGCTGCGTGAATGGTCACACCGCCCCGCGCCAGCGGCGAACCTCTGAGTCGAGCAGCCGGCCTCATTGACCTCACCGTGCCTCTCTTCAGAGGGGAGAGGGGTGTGGCAGTAGAGCTGTAAATAAAGCCTGTTGGCATAACTGTATTTAAGAAGGAAGAAAAAGACATACAAAAGTAATTGAAATGCCTTGTTTTATTATGACTACTCTTGTGATCGGTTACTTTGATTGTTATTATTGGAAGTGGATTCAGATTTTGTCAGGAAGGTAACAGAAGGACCTTTTGTAAAACTGGGTTACAATTATTCCCATGCATTTTCCTCCTAGACCTTTTTTTTCCTGTCATAAATCCCCTGCAGCTCAGTGGAACTTAATGCAAATAATTAATAAATGCAGGGAAATTTGATTTAACTTTTTTTTTTTTTTTTTTTTTTTTTTTTTTTTTTTTTTGTCTGATAAAACTTGAACCTCTGGTTGGGGCGCCTCATGAATGTTCAGAACGGTTCCAGCCAAGGATTTAATGACGATGCTCTGCAGATGACCTGGAGTGTTTTCCCCGTCGTTCTCTTGTGCTGATTAGTCTTCCCTTTGTTTAGTTTGATGTTACATCGGTGCTTTGTTCACTACAGTGTCCACTTTGGTGTTTCTGTATGTCTTCAGCATAAACTTGAATTTTCAATATTTATTATCACATGTAAAATGTCCCTACCAGCTTAATGATGGCATATGCGGGAAGGTTTGACTGACTGCGTTTAGCCGAGAATGGCAGAATGGATGCTCGGTTCAGGGATTTATTCCAGCTGATTAATAGCCTATTAAAGTTTCATGAGTGAAACTTGCCTCTAGTTACCCCTGACTGAACCATAAAGGGATTTTGAAATTAAGCAAAGTGGTTACCTTTGTAAATACATTTTTCTTACATTCTACCCCTATTTACATACTTTGCTACCATTAATCTACTTACTTGAGCTGTAATTTAAAAGTCACGTATGTGCACTCAGGTCAACAATAGAAATGTAAAATGCATTTAAAAAAGTGTTGGGTCTGTGCGTTGCCACAGCGACAGCAGCCCTTGCAGGTGTGTGGCTGTTAACCACCAAAACCCACCACAATGCCTCAGTGAAGTTGCCTCAGGTGTCACCTGTACAGCAAGCATCCAAAATAGAAACGACCTGTCAAGACAGGCTTTCAATAATAAAAAAAAGAAAAGGCTGAATATTTCTTTTCGTCTGTATGTATCTGTTGTGTATAAAGGATGTGAATGATTTGTACCATACGATTTGTACTGAATGCCTGTGGGATTGCAGACTGAATTGTGATTTATAACTGAATGAAGTCGTCAGTTGCTCAACGGCCAATAAACTGATGCAGAAGATGTTAATTTCAAGTGTGATTTATTTGAAAAAAGCGTGTTGAGCTCAGTAAGAAGTGTTCCCTGATCCAGAGCCTCCCGTGTCTGTCAGTTTTCCTGCGCTCTATGTCTGATTGACATAGTTGAAGATGGAAAATTTGGATTGATTTTAACGGTAATCTGCAAACTACATAGAGAAGCATGTATGTCTATATTTGGACTTGTGTAAAGCCTTGGATTCAGTTAAGTGTCCATTTCTGTTACAAACATTTTAGATCAATTTTGTTTTGAACAAAAAAATCAAATATTCACAGGGAAAATGGAATTTAAACTCTTAAAACATGGGGAATAAATCCCAACTGCGCTGGAGTCTCTTGATTACTTGTCCTATGTAGGTGCAAGGCTGAACACTGGATCATGTCGGGTTGAGATTTCCTCCTGGAACAGAAAACTTGGTCTGGGTAACCAACCAGCATAAAGTTTAGTGAAGAAGTGTTGCATGGAAATTACTCTGATCTAGTTGCTGAATGCAGTTAACATCCTGTACTGATGGTGGCAGTGTTAGAAGTGGTGGAGTAGATATTCACGCCCTGCAACACACCGAAGAAAATACACCATCCACCAAGAGAGAACAGAATAACCCGGGTCTGTGAGACTCAAAGGCTTGAAACAAGACACCTGGACTTCTTTTCCTTTTTTCTTGAAGATGATGCCTTCTGGATGGAAGGTTGTCATCAAACATAAAAACCTGTCCTAAATAACTTTATCTCTCTAAACCTTTAACCTGCACCTACATGCTTAAATCACTTAAATTACTCTGCAATTCACTTTGTTTACTGTGGCTTGATGGATAAAAGCATCTGCTAATTGTTATGTAATATGTAATCTGTTTGCAGGACGTGTTTACAGGTTTGCAGTGTTCTGCAGACAAACCTAAATAATAAGCAGCTGCAGTCCTGGGCCTTATGACCCGTCTGCATACAAGTTTAATTCTGTCAATATGCGACCTGACTGGATATAAAGTGTGTTGCAGCGAAACTGAAACAGCAGTGAGTGCTTGGTGCGAAACGTCTGCAGCCTGCACCATAGTTGTGTAGTTCTGTGCGTCTGTATGTGCCAAGATTTCCATCAACAAAAATTTTACATTTGTATAATTCTGTGAAATTCTGCCAAATACTGGACTGAATTTACAACTCTGTAAAAGGTCATGCATTAATTTATTCTATTTATAGAGATTGTAAATGAAAAGAAAAAAGGGCATAACCTTTGGAGGCGTGGGCTGAAAAAGAAACTCATTTTAAATTAATCACGATTACTTTCATTAGAAACTAAAATGTAAATAAACTATATATATTACAAAACTGACTGGATGACAGCACGAATCTACTTCTCTTTTTCTTAAACAAGAAAAAAACAATCAAAGATTATACCTTGATTAATACAAACAAACCAAAAAAAAACTTTAAGGAACACTGAAAACACATCAGATCTCAATAAAAAAGAAAAATCATGCTGGATATCTACACTGATATGGACTGAGTAATGTGTTAGGAATAAAAGGATGCCACGTTGTTTGATCAAAATTAATATTATCTACAGAGGGATGAATTTAAGGACATCTTGAATATCTAAGTAATAAATATCAATTGGCAGTTTTGAGTCAACTCACATTGGAACTCAGTGGTTTATACGGCTCCCGAGTGCTTGTATGCATGCCTGACAACATCTGGGCATGCTCTTGAAGAGATGACAGATGTTGTGTCTCCTCCTAGATCTGGATGAGAGCGTCACAGAGTTTCTGGAGTGTCTGATGTGCAAACTGGAGGCAAGGGATGTACAGAAACATATCCCAGGCTATTATATTAGATTTAGGTCAGACGAGTTTTGGGGGCCAGTCAATGGTATCAATTCCTCCTCCAGGAACTGCCTGCATACTCTTGTCACATCAAGCCAGGCATTGGTGTGCATCAGGATACCTAGGACCACCTAGGACCCACCAGCATATGGTCTGACAATGTGTCCAAGGATTTCATCTCAATACCTGACGGCAGTCTGTGTACCGTGATCTAGTCTGTAGAGGTCTGAGTCCCTCCATGGATATGTGCCTCCTCGGACCATCACTGTCCTACCACCAAAACGATCACAGTAAACAACTTTACAGGTAGAATAACGTTGTCTGCGGTTTCTCCAGACCCTTTCATGTCTGTCACATATGCTCAGAGTGAACCTTATACAGTCCATGGGTTGTCTCAGTTGACCAACCAACCAACCAACCAATCAACCAACCACCAACCAACCAACCAACCAACCCACCGACCGACCGACCGACCGATCGACTGACCGACCTACCAACCAATCAACCAACCAATCAACCAACCAACCAACCAACCGACCGACCGACCGACCGACCGACCGACCGACCGACCGACCGACCGACCGACCGACCGACCGACCGACCGACCGATCGACTGACCGTCCGACCGACCGACCGACCGACCTACCAACCAACCAACCAACCACCAAAAACTAGTCCAGTTGAACAACAAAAGGACTAGAGGTGATATTCAACTGGAATAATGATCTAATATTGCGATTATTGTTTTTGGATGTGACAGAGAAACATATATAACCCACCGAGGTTTATCTAGACACAAATTGTGTTATAATAGACACTATATAATGTATATATATAATAATAGATAATGAAAAACCTCCCTTGTTTTTACAATTTACCACAGGCTCAAATATCTATCTATCTATCTATCTATCTATCTATCTATCTATCTATCTATCTATCTATCTATCTATCTATCTATCTATCTATCTATCTATCTATCTATCTATCTATCTATCTATCTATCTATCTATCTATCTATCTATCTATCTATCTATCTATCTATCTATCTATCTATCTATCTATCTATCTATCTATCTATCTATCTATCTATCTATCTATATTGACATATAAAAAGGGGCATGTGCGGGGTGTGGGAATTTACATTAGTAAGGCTGCACAAACTGAAGAATTGATGAGAGAAGATTTCTGATTCCAACAACCAGGCACATTTGCTTCCTTTGTTTATTCCCACCACTCCCACGTCCTTTAGCTTCTTCTGTATTATTAGATTTGGGTTTCGGTAGAAAATCGCGCTGTAAAGTGTACAGGTACACTGAGCGTAAGGATACATAATTTCCGAGGGACCCTGAACACACCATGACAAACGTGTCGGCAGGGTTGCGTCAAGATGGTGGTACGTGCTGCTCTTCGCCGTGTCGTGTTTCTGAGGTAAACAGTGCACCAGTTCAGGCGGCTATGGGCTAGTTTTAACGTCTTATTTTGTTTAATTCACAACAGAAGTTTGGGCTCCAGTTCAAAGCTACCCTGGAGAACCTCACTAACGTGAGGCCACTGGGTGACGATTTCCGATGGTTTCTGAAGGTAGGACGGCTGCTGCGCCACTTGACTCCTTTTCTGTCAGTAACTGTTTGATATTCCAGTTAAATGTGAAATACGTCGACTTTAAATTTTTGTCTGTTCTAGCTTTCAGTTGCACGAATGCACATTCACAATATAAGATAAGACTTTTTGATCCCACAAGGGGAAATTTGTCTCTTACCACCATCAAGTACAAAAACTGAAGAGTAAGCAATAAAATAAGATAGTGTAAGGTTAAATACAATACTATATACAACGGTAGCTGGTATTCTATGTACAAGCAAACACAGTCCGGCTTATGGATGGAGGGTTGTGGAGATATGCAAATAAATAATATGTAAGTATAAACAGGACGTGCACATATACACATGCAAACATACCCAGATGACTTCTGACATTAAGATGCGTTTCAGAGTCTGACTGCTGCCGGGATGAATGACCTGTGAAAGCCTCCTTCCTGCAGCGGGGCGTTTCAGTCTCCGTCTGAGGAGCTGCTCAGTGCGTCCTCGGTCTCATGCAGTGGGTGATGTGGGTTGTCCGTGATGGATCTGAGCTTCACTACGATCCTCCTCTTGCAGACTCCAGAGGACATCCCAGCACAGAGCTAGAATCTGCACCAGTTTGTCCATCCTCCCCCGTCCCTGTCGGTGCATCTGCTCCACCAGCAGACCACTGCACAGAAAAGGGTGGATGTTACAACGGAGTCATACACAGTCTTTAACAGAGTCCTGCAGACTCTGAAGGACCTCAGTCTCCTCAGAAGGGGGAGTCGACTCTGGCCCTTCATGTGCAGGACGTCTGAGTTTGTGGTCCAGTCCAGTTTATTGTTGAGGTGAACACCCAGGTACTTGTAGGAGTCCCCTGTCTCAATGATTTTTCCCTGGATGTCCACCGGTGTGGTGGGGGGTGACTTCCTCCTGAAGGCTATAACCATCTCCTTTGTCTCGCGGGGCGTTAGTCTCACACCAGCTGACAAAATCACTGATGAGTTAGTTAAAGAAGTCCTAAAAACGACAAAACAAACATAAAAAAACAAGGGAACAAGGGGTAACTGCGCGCCATCTTTACCTAAACAGAACAATCCACTCCCATCCTTAAGTTTTCGGTTTCTTATGTCATTGGTAACAAATGCCATTTGAGTTTGTGTCACAAGTGTCACATTCTTGTGTTGTGTCTTTAGTTTTCTGACTCTTTTTTCATTATTAATATTTGTTGTCTTTCCTTTGTTCAGCTTAAATGTGGAAACTGTGGCGAGATCCCAGATAAATGGCAGTATATAAACCTCTTGGTGAGGACGGAAATCATGTTTGTGGCAGTTTGTCTTGACGTGGACAGGAATGTCCACATATATGTAATACCCCACGTGTCTCCTGTTTTTTTTGTTGTTTTTTGTGTTAGGAAAGTGCACCACTAAAGGGAGGAAGAGGAAGTGCCAGCATGGTGCAGAAGTGTAAACTTTGTGCGAGGGAAAATTCAATTGGTATGTGTAAATGTGTCTTTTAGGTCCTCGTGTCTTAGTTTATTGCTATTAAAAACTCTTATTTTATCAAGTGTCTCTTTTTCCCCACTTACAGATATCCTTAAAGACACAATCACACCGTATAATGTAAGTAGTCAAGTCCCTTTTTTCTCTAGCGGAGACCTTTATGAGGGTTTAGGTTTAATATTTGACAAATATTCACTGAGATCAGATGTCTCTGCTATTTTTTTTTTTTTTTATTCCCAATAGTTTCCAAGAAATTTGACCGAGTTATTCAAAGTTTAGGCTAAATTTGTCCTGCAACATAGAAGTTAGATGCACTCGTTTTTTTATTGCATGTAAGAGTTTCTTCTGTTTTCTCATTTCATGGAAAAATCTCTATATTTGTTTCACTACATTAAAAATTATGTAATGCATTGACTCCAAATCAATGCAGACCTCTAATAGTGTAAGAGACTCATACGACCTCACTTCTATGCATTAACTTGACGGTTTTTAATGAATGAATGAAGGAATGAAGGAATATCTTTATTGTCACCGCTCTGAAAGACAATACAGGAACATTTTAAATGGCTCTGCGAGATGCCCTGTCATTAACGCACACAAACTGAAACTGCTTGAGAAGAAAGAAATGAAGTTCATGGACAGCTAACTGTTCCTCAGTCTGGCCGTGCAGCTTCTGAGGGCCCTGCAGGACCTTCCAGAGGCCAGTTCTGTAAGGAGGCAGAGATGTGATTTTGTTTTTCTTTTTTTTTTCTCTCTGAGTCCGGAGGAGGAACAGTCTTTGATGGGCCTTTTTCAACGCAGCAGTGGTGTTTATACTCTATTTTAGGTTACTACTGGTGTGGTTTCTAGACATTTAAAGTTGTTCACCTGTTCCACCGTCTGGTCTCCTAATCTGAGTGTCAGGGTCATGTCCGGCTTATGCCTGAAATCCAGGATAAGATCCTTTGTCTTTTTTTTGCACACCGTCTTGTCAATCTGTCAAATTTGTCCCTGTAAACCGTCACATGGTCATTTGAGATGAGGCCCATGACAGTTCTGTTACCTGCCAACTTCATGATGGTGTTTGGGAGGAGTGGGTGTGCAGTTGCAGGTGTACAGGGATTATAGAGCAGGGCTGAGCACACACCCTTGTGGTACTCCTGTACTGCGTTTCAGGCCTGGGGAGGTGTGGGGCCCAAGTCTCGCTGATCAAGAACTCCTTGATCCACTGGGACAGATGTTTGTGGAGACCCACACTAACTGTCAAGCCATGTCCACCAAGTGACACCAAACTGAAGCTGAATCGTAGTTTTCCAAGAGACAAATGGAGACAAATCATAGCAGACGGTGCAGGGACCAGTTCACTCAACTTTCTATTTTCTTACTTTGATTTGTATTTTGCTAGAGAATTGTGATTTAAAATTGTTTGTCTTTCTTAATGTATTAAGCATCTCTCAGTAAGCCTGGAATTCTGAAGGAACGCCCTTTGCTTCACAGCCCTCAGCAGTGTTTGCTCCTTTGTCTCTTGTATGTCTGTCTGTTTTCTGGGATGAAGGCCGAGGACAACGAGAGCTTCAAGACAATGGTTCAGTTTGAGTGTCGAGGCTTGGAGCCTGTTGACTTCCAACCACAAGTACGAAACTTTGATAAACATGAGCGTTAAGTTGTGTGTGTTTGTGCATTTTGAGTAATTTTGTCTTTTATTACAGACAACCTCTGACTCGCGGCAAACTAAAAGAAGTTACAATATAATAGTGTTTATCTGACCAAAAAACTGCTGTCTTGAGCAGATTTAAGCAGTTTGATGGAAGATTACACAATTTCTTAACTTTAAAACACTTAGAAGACTTTTTTTTTTTTTAATTTCCTGACTTTTTGATTGAGATTCAAAAAATGGGGATTTTGATGTCCATTTTCTGAAGGACATCAAATGCAGCATTTTAGTTCAAAATGAGAGAATTAATGTTTTACTGTGTAAACTGACTTTGAGGAATGAAGCGAAATGTTTTCCCTGGAGACGCAGTAGGCTTGTCACTGCACTTTTTAACCATTATATCACACTCAGCTAGTTGATAAACAGGCATGTTTCTTGCTATTGATGCAAAATATGAGTTGTTGCTGCTTTGATGAAGAATTTTGCTTGTTTAGATTTGTTTTGATAGATTTTATGTTTCTTTTACATCGGTTTTGAGTTGGTAATCCCTTCAAACACCTAACCTGTTTTTTTTTTTTTTTTTAAATAAAGACATTGTGGACAAAGTATACATTATTATAAACGATTTTAGATACATTTTTATTTAAAACAGAACTTTAGTCCCTCAGGACCAGATCCATTAAAGGTGCTGTAA
The DNA here is from genome assembly GCA_014839995.1 of Xenentodon cancila. NCBI lineage: Eukaryota > Metazoa > Chordata > Actinopteri > Beloniformes > Belonidae > Xenentodon > Xenentodon cancila. The sequence continues at coordinate 22,172,191 of CM026207.1, read as the reverse complement.
TATTCATCAGGATGCCCCGTGATTTCAGTTCAATAGCATCAGGCTTCTTCATTTTCAGCTCATTAGTCAAAGCAGCAGATCTGTAGCCCCCCAGTGGCCAGAAGTGGTATTGCTACATTGACTGACTTCAAGGTTTGATTAAACAACAGGACTGGAGGTGCCCAAGACTTTTGCACACTATTGTACTATTTGCAACTTTTTCTTTTTTTATGCTCTAGCGCCAGATGTCAGTAGGATAATGTTGTGTGGCTCATCTTCTCCAGGCTGGCTTTGCGGCAGATGGAGCAGACTCTGGAACACAGTTTCCTGAAATCAACCTGCTAGAAAAAGTAAGCGTGGAGGAGACGGCGCGTTCACTACACTGTAACTCATTGACTCATTTGTGATGAATGAATTCACTCCTCTGCACTCAGTGGTTGCCAGATTACTGTCTCTGTTGGGTTGAGCTGTATTACCGGTACAACTTGTGGAAACAACAAAACAGTCATTTTGAACTTTTTCAGGACTGGACGGACTATGATGAGAAGGTCAGTGAGTCGGTGGGAATCTATGAGGTCACGCATCGTTTCATCAAATGCTGATGTGATTTCACACTGAGCGTCGGAGGTGGATGATCGAGACACCGCAGCTAAACATCCTCTGATCTGTTTGATAACTGCTGATGTGGTTTGCTTGATGATGAACATTAAGATTTTTCTTTTTCCATTGTCTCAATAAAATTGAACACTGGATATTTTGAGTTGTTTTTCTTTGGTTTTTGCTATTTTAGTCACATTAAAAAGTCTGGGACACGTGGGAAGGAGTTACTACTTTAGTACTTACAGCTGATTGAGTGGGGCTGGTGGTCTGCAGGAGGAAGCACTGGGGTACTTTAAAATGTATACACGTATTTACTCACTGGAAAATTCATTTATAGCTTGATCATTTTAATTCTGTGATACTGAAGACTCAAAACACAATTTGCTGGACTTTGTTGTGCAGGTATTTATGAATATTGCACTATAAACTGTTACATATGGTAAATCATTTTCTTTCCACTTTTGTTCTTGCAGTGAACAAATTGTTCGACATACCACTACAATCAATAATTAACTTTGTCTAGCACTTTTCTAAACATAGTTACTCAGTGTCTTGCAGAGAAAGAAATATAAGAAAAAATATATAATCTAGTCATTGTATAAACTACAATATCAAGCTTCTATGGTAGAATATGCACTTTGAAACAGCATATTGGCCTGTCTGCCCAGGAACAGTTCAAAACTGCATTAGTGCATATTAGTAAACAGTAGAAGCAGCACAATGGCTTGTCTGGTGAAATTGCTAAAACAAAATGCGCAAGACACAAAGAAGCATTTGGGTAAAGATCGTTGTATGATCTTATCAGCTGATTTAAAAAAATGTTTTTCTATAATTACTTTGTGTTGACGATGACGCCACGAGGGATCGCAACGTAACGTGTTGACGTAGTGAAGCATCGCGTTTACATAGACGATCTTTGCCGTCGAGATCGTCCTGTCGCAGCTGTCGGTGTGACTGCTCACTTGTTCCTGAATCCCAGCTGGTAGCAGGCAGGCAACAGGCAGAAAACAGACCATGGCACCCGTGAAGAGAACCCGAGTGTTTGTCATCGGCGTGGGCATGACAAAGGTATGAGAGCTGTGCATCCGTTATTTCAGCGACTCGCTTCGGAAAAACGGTGTTAACTTTTCCGGAGCAACGTCGGGGAGCTAGCGTGTGCAGCTAACGTCGCCGGGACGTCGGCGTCTGTCGTGTAAACGGTCGCAGACGTGAGACGAAAACGGCACCGAGCCGGCTTCACGGCGCTTGTGTGGAGCTGTTCGTTTTCCCGAGTCAGAAAGGCAGAGAGGCAGTCTGGTCTGAGTTTGTTAGTGGACCATAGTTCACGGTCAACAGTCAAACACCGAGTCAACACGTCAAACGGAGGTGAAGGTCCGACCTGCTCCGCAGGCGGCTGCCGGCGGGAAGAGACCTGCCAGGTCTCCACGAGTGATGATGGGCAGAGTTATGCCTCTGAATGATCTGTCTGAATGACAGACTCAGTGACACAGCAGTTTAATTACTTTTTATAATTTTCCTTTGCTCTTTACTGATCTTAAACCGAGAAGGTAGATGACCCATATATAAACTATTTGGTAATCCAGGATGGAGTCATGTAAATATCCAGTTTTCTTTCTGATTGCAGATATTAGATTGTGTGATTGTGATTTGCACTCAGCATTTATTTGCTGTTTTGCTTTAGATTACAAGCAAATGAACAGAACCTTCTAGTGTCTGAGCCTGAAACTCACGTGAACCTGACTTTGGCACATTCTGCAACAAAGTTTTATTAAAAAAAAAAAGAAAAAAAAAAGACATTCAACTTTAAATACATGTGATTAAATATGCAGGACTCATCTCTGTTGTAAAAATGGTATTTTCCTGTCTCACACGTGCTTTTTTCCCAGAAAAAAGACTTAATGTTGTAGATACTACTTTTTCTTGTTTGTAGACTAAAATCAAATCCCATCATTAAGTCTGTTTTGTGAGCAGCACCTGCATTCATTATATAGTAATTTGATGCATCAAATAAAATCAAATTTTCTTTATATAAAACTTTTGCTTTAATAGTAAAAACAAAGTCGTTCCCACCTATCCGCCCACCCCCTTGCCCACTAATCCTAATCCCTATCAATGATAAAACAGGGTCAAAGACTAAGAAAACATTGCTGGGAACACAAGAATCCGTTAGTGAACACTATCGCACCATCACAGGGAGCCGTCTGCAAATAAGAAAAACACATTAAATAAGAGTACAATGTGGTAAAGAAACTGGGCCACATATGGTGAAGACTGAGTATTGACACATACTAATGTGTGGTAAAGTTCAAAGAAGTGAGGCAGCCGCCAGCTGTTGTCCAGCTGTTAGTGACACTGACCTGTCTGATACCTCCATGTGTGGCTGCAGTTCGACAAACCTGGAGCCAGAGGCGACTTCGACTACCCAGAGATGGCCAAGGAAGCAGGTGCTTATCTTCACAGGATTATTGATGTTGATCATTCACTTTGTTGTCATGATATGTAGGCATTTGTCATGCTCTATCGCCGTATGCTTACGTCCTGTTTTAGGTGAAAGGGCACTTGCGGATGCAGGAGTCCCATATTCAGCCATTGAACAAGCCTGTGTCGGATACGTCTACGGTGAGAGCTCAAAGATGCATAGGTTGTTTTGTGTTCTGGTCAAGATGGGGAAAATGCACATCTTCCTGATGTATGTTTCTTAATTAAAAATTAGAAATGAAATAAGAAATGATGTCTCATTCTCTGCCTGGCTGTCTCAGGGGATTCCACCTGTGGGCAGAGGGCCATTTACCACAGCCTGGGTCTGACTGGCATCCCCATTATCAACGTGAACAACAACTGCTCCACCGGCTCCACTGCTCTCTTCATGGCTCGTCAGCTGATCCAGGGGGGTGAGGCCAGCGGTCGGATTTAGATCTGACAAACCTTTATATTGTTTAAACGGAGTCTTTTGAAAGTCTGAACCTGTTACAGTAAGTTTACCAGGCTCAGCACCCGGCTTGTTGTTTGCAGGTCTTGCTGACTGTGTGCTTGCTCTCGGTTTTGAGAAGATGGAGAGGGGCTCTTTGTCTGCTAAGGTATGACTTGCTCTTTTGTGCAAGTGATTGTTGTTGAGAGTAACAGAATAACATGAATGCTTCTTAAATATTTTTAAAGTGATCGGACAGATGTAGTAGTTGCATCTACTTGTAGTTTTGGCCAAATGCCCCGCTGTTCTTCCTGATAAGAATGAACTGTGTGTCTGCACCAGAAAGGTGAAGGCAAAAGTAAAAAAATCATCTTTTTATTTTCATATATTTGTTTCGGGGGGCGGCGTTGTAGTATTGCATTTTAAACATAAAGTGTTTGTTGTAAACATGCTTGTCTTCAGTACATGGACAGGACCAATCCCATGGACAAGCACATGGAGGTGATGATCAACCGCTATGGGATGGCTGCAGCACCAGCAGCACCACAGATGTTTGGCAACGCTGGAAGGGAGCACATGGAGAAATATGGTACATCTGTGTAAATAAAACAGTTTGCTTTCATGCTCCTCCAGTGTTCCCACAGTTCGACTGCTTCGGTCTAGTTGTCCACATGCTGTTGTTTTGATTACTTCTGAAATGCAGATGTGTCTTTATTTCTGCTTTGAGATAACTTAATCTGACTTTGATTTAATCAACACTTGTCCAGAGGTTTGTTTGGTATCTGGGCAGGAGTTGGACTTCGGAAAAATATTGCAAAGCAAAGTTACTCCGTTCTAAAAGATCTTCTGTTTGCTTGTATTTGCGTCTTTTTCAGGCACAAAACCAGAACACTTCGCCAAGATTGCGTGGAAGAACCACAAGCATTCCACCAATAACCCGTGAGAGACTGTCGATGCTGTATTCTTTCTGGAAAACGAATCAGAATTTATTTTTACCCACGTTTTTGTGTGAAATCCTTAACTGCATTGAAATGAATGAGGACGTTAACGGTCTTGACAGTTCTGTCTTTTACTATCAACAGTGTTTGTGCATGTTCTTGCAGGTATTCCCAGTTCCAGGATGAGTACAGCTTGGAGCAGGTGACTAACTCCAGGAAGGTGTTTGACTTCCTTACTCTGCTGCAATGTTGGTAAGTCACATTGTAAATGTAAATGGTACAAGACTGATGTTGTTTGTGTGTTTAAAGTGCACATTTCTGCCATTGTTGGGCTCATTATTATAATTATAGAAAAAAAGAACAAAAAGGTATATTCCTTTTTAGCAATTATATTTTAAGTAATTACTATATTTTATTACTCTAATCCAGAAGTCATTTGTTATTACTTTCCATTATATTGCGTAAAACTGATATTTGTCTCCTTTCTTCTCAAAATTCAGACCTGCAAATGCATCTATTGGAGTACGATTAGTTGAGATAGTTAATTTGTAAAAACAAGTACACTTATTACGAGTGAGTCTATTACTACAGCGTCAAAGTGAATAAGGCTTTAAACTATCTTTTTTTTTTTAAAATATTTCCGCACTTTTTTAAAAGCTACTGCCAGGTGAAAAACTTACACTTGTTAGTGAGGATGAGACACACGTAAAGAATCGCAATAATCCAGTGTTGTTGTAAAAGTACGGATGAGTCATTCACATGCGTGAACAACAGTCTCAACTGGAAGAAACTGTGGCAGCAAAAATAAAATAAAATGACATTGTGTCTTTTACAGTGGAGGGAGTCTTTTTTGGTATATGTGTAGATGTAAGTTTTATAACTGTTACAGTAAAATACTAGTAGTCGTGTACACTGTTTGCAGCATAGTGCCTGTGACTTTCTGAAACTACTTAATACTTCTAATGTTGTTTTTTTGTTGTTGTTTTTTTTGTGTACAGTAGTCCATCAGGGTTGGTGAATTTGTGAGGGATTGCTGCTTTATCTCTGTTTTATCGCTCATCAGCCCAACTTCCGACGGTGCTGGAGCCGCAGTTTTAGCCAGCGAGGCCTTTGTGAGGAAGCATGGTCTTGAGAAGCAGGCAGTGGAGATCGTGGCTCAGGAGATGGTGACCGACCTTACTTCCACATTTCAAGAGAACAGCTGCATTAAGATGGTGAGAAATGTGAAGTCCAAAATGAACGCTCTGAGTGGTTTTGACATCATGAATTGAGCCCTTTCCTCTGTGTAGGTGGGGTTCGACATGTCTCAGTTGGCAGCTAAAAAGTGCTTTGAGGCCGCGGGTCTGAAACCAAGCGACGTCGACGTGATTGAGCTTCATGACTGCTTTTCGGCGAATGAGCTCATCACCTATGAGGCTCTGGGGTTGTGTGACGAGGGTAGGACTGGATCTCCTGAACTTTATTTCAGCTATATTCAGCTTCAAAGGTTGCTGGAGAATTAGAGCATTCATATCTGCTCCGTGATGCTTTGATTTTAAGTTTTGTCCATGTTTCTGCTGGGTTTTGGTTACCTGTGGGTCTGGAGTCGAAATGCCCTTAAAGGCATCTTCTTAACAGTAAATGTTGCATTCATATTGCAGTGCATTGTTAGTGGCATTAACCTTCAGTGGGCAGCTGGGATGTGGACCTAAACATACTTTTCATGTATGCTGTGGCCTCTTTGTTGAGCATCACTGATTTATGATCTGCATTTTAAAATTCTTCTCATCACTGTATTTGCAGGTAAAGCTGGAGAGCTGATTGACAGAGGGGACAACACATATGGAGGCAAGTTTGTGGTCAATCCCAGTGGGGGTCTCATCTCTAAAGGACATCCTCTTGGGGCCACAGGTATGCAGAACTGCTGGCTCTTGAGTCAGAGGGCCGCATCAGGCTTGTGTGTAGCTTGTCTGACATGTTTATCCCTGACTTGGGTGAATAACACCAAGATGTCAAACGATGAGTACTTGTTGTTTCTGGGACATCTGATCTATATCATTTTGCTCGAGTATGCTCTCTCTGAGGTAAGTGTGTCCATGCTGAATTGGAAAATAAGAATCACTGTGAGTGGAGGCTGTATATCACCATAGCAGGCAAATGAAGAGCAGGGCCTGAGTGGGAGTGGATAAGTGTCAGTGTGCTGACATTTTATTCAGCAGTTTTCTCTGTCTGTCTTGAAGTTCCTGACGTTTAAATACATTTATTCAAATGTCTGAAGTGACAAACAAGTCTGCAGCAACTGAAGATGATAGTACAGATCAAATAAGCACAGATATAGACACAGATGAAATGTACAAATGGGACAAAGAGAGCTGAGTTTGTTTCAACTGAACCAATTGCTTAAATGTGAAATCACACATGCATGCTGCAGATACGACCTGTCCAGGTCCCCTGAGGGAGGCGGATTTCCCAACATTTGTGATATACTGTAGAAGTGTGAGTATTTCCCGAGTAGTTGAGTCTTTGCACTGTGAGGACACAGTAAGAGTCAATCCCACCGTCAAACTTGGGTCTCGTCTTTTATTTATTTTTTTTCTTTGCAAAAATAACAGATCTGGCTTTACTTTATAAATACATTGCTGCATTAAACAGACTAAAACATTTGACAGTTTCCATTTCGTCCACTAGGTGGCATTTGTCTCATACTCATTGACACTTGCATTAGACTGAAATAAGAAATAATCCAAAGCCTTCATGCACGGGCAGCTGGCTGTTGAGTCTCCTGTAATCTCATGTTTTAAATCACCGAAGACAAGCAAACAGTGCAGCTGGCTCAGCCGGCTTCTACGTCAGGACTCGGTGTTCGTCGTACAAATACAAACTAGAATTAAATCGCTTGGATTTGGTGTAGACTCGGACATGTACACGCTCCAGTTAACACGACACAACAAGGCTGAATTTGTGGTGTCAGAAGTTTACTTTTGGATTTTTTTTATATTTTATATAATTTAACTATATATGTCACCCTTTTTCTCTGGCCAGGTTGACCCTCTTAAGAGTTTTCACGGGCCACACTTTCCAAGAGTTTAATTAAAACCCGGGCGCAGTTTTCCAGCCACCGCTGACATGTCTTATTTCCTGTCCTTTAACAAACAGCATGGCATCAACTCATTTTTTTTAGGATTCGTTTATGCCCGACTGCCTTGTAAAGATATTGTTCCTTTATATTAAGTTGGAAGACATTGACTAAATAGATCCATGTACTTTCATGCCTTTGTTTTAATTGAAGGAGGTTCAGATTGAACCATCTATGCTTTGAAAAGGAGGAATGTGAAAAATAGACTAGAATTTAAGTTGTTGATCCAGCCTCCCAAGATCCTTCAGTTAAGTCTTCGTCTGTGGGGGAAACTTACATCCTCGAGTATCCAAGGAATCAGCTGCCAGCGCGCCGGTGCCTGAAACCTGCCGAAGCCCCCAGACACCCTGTGTCTTTGCCCCAGTAGGTCAGAGCTGCTTCAATGGCACAAGAATTACCCAGACAAAAGCAAGCAGGTGGTTTTAGTGTTTTACATGAGTTTATAACTGTTAGTTTCACAGGCTCTTTATTCTATGACCTCACTGGATCCATCACTAAATGGCATTTAGACAAACAAATGGACATGATAAAGATCAGACCATTGCTGCAGAATGTCAGAGGCAACAAGCCCCTTATCTGCAAGTCCTTTAGCTCGTTGGGATAATTGAGAAAAACAAAAGCTCATTAAGTAGATGAGATCAAATGCTTAGTATTAACATCGGTACAGGAGCTGCCACTGGTGAGACTGGAGATGGATGAAGCAGCACGAATAGATGGAAAAGTTTGAAGTTTTTTTTTTAATTTATTTAAAGAAACTGGAAATGGAGAGAAGTGGACTGCAGCTCAGTGGTTGCTAGAAATCTGTCTGCAGAAATGAGGATGAACATTTAAGTCCAAACTGTTTGAAGCTCCTGAGAATTTACAGCAACAAGGTGAAACCTGCTCTCTGTGAGCTCTCAGGTGAGAAGCTGCTGTCCTACCTGACATGAAGGATGCTTTTCTTTTGTTAGTTTTTTTTCTGATCTAATCGTTATTTGATTGTGTGTTATTAAATATACCTATATGTAATCCACATTGTCAAACTTTGTAGATGCGATATAAGAAAATTACCTTTTTTTTTTTTTTTTTTTAAACAAAAAAACAACAAACGAATAATTTCACTGCTGGCTGTCGCAGCTGACTCTGCACTGGATACACTCACATGACAGAATCTCTCAGGTGAACTGAACTAATGTGTAATGCGTTATTAATCCATCAAAGGGAAATCACGTCATTGCAGCATCAATTGAGATAAAATAAATAGAAAAATAAAATAAATGTTTGAACACGTGATTCATTTCTACACGTTTAAAGAAGGTTTTAGGATACGGTTGAAACTAGTAGGTGTAGCTTGGCTTAGAAGATAAAAGAAGCTTTGTTTTTATAACATCTATCTAAAAAAAATATGTTGCTTTTGTGTTTCACAGCTTGTTTCTGTTTGTCTCACATTCATAAAAATAGAAAAACACCAACAACCAGTCACACACATTATTGCTGGCTGGATTCATAAAAGAATAAGTACATCATTTGAAGTCGAGAAGACTTAAATTAGTTCATCTTTCCTGCATCTTTTAATATTTGCTTTAGCAGCAATTTCTTGGCTCTGGGACTTAAATATAATAAATAAAATAAATATATATTTTTTTCTTCTCCCTGCATTTAAAAGTGCAAATGCATCCACATTTTATAACCTGATAAATCCCGGTTGACCACAGGAGACTGTTGATGGCCGTTTCTCTCAGTCCAGTTGGGGTGATGCTGAAGTCCTGGACAGTCTGGTTCACACATGCACGGTAACGTCTGCTGCCCTCTCGTGTGTCTGTGCTCTCGCAGGTCTGGCCCAGTGTGCAGAGCTGTGCTGGCAGCTGCGAGGGCAGGCTGGCCGGAGGCAGGTCCCGGGGGCTACGGTGGCCTTGCAGCACAACATCGGCTTGGGGGGAGCTGTGGTTGTCACGCTTTATAAGAGTGGTTTCCCACAGGAGGCGAGGTGACTGGGATCTGATTGTTCATCTTGATTCTGTGTGTCAACACTGGTTTTTGTGATCGTTCCAGTCGGAAAACAGATGAAAATGCATTAAGTATACATTAAGATTAGATCACATTTGTAGCTCGTTTGGGCGATTTTTTTTCTTTATTTGTTTTATTTATTTATTTATTTTTTTGGATTTTTTTTTTTTTTTTATTTTTTATTCCCCCCCCCCGCCCCCAAGTTACGTTAATGCAAATTTCTCTCTGCCATGCACGTAGAGGGGCCTCCTTTGGATCCGCCTCCGCTAAGGTAGCGTATCAGGATTTTTCGTTTTTGCTTGCCATTGTTTGGAAGAAAAATGTCCATTTGAAATGGAGATAAGATGCACAAAGGCGATCTTTTTTTGCTGCTTTTGTGTAAAATTTTCTGCAACAACAGTGAACATGGTGAGCGAGTTTTATATTCTGGGGGCCCTACCTCTTGCACGTCCCTGACTCATGTTTAGGTTTATGTGTGTGTTGATGGATCACACTCAGGTCACTGAATGTAATGCAGCTGTGTGTGTGACGCCGGCTCTAGCTGAGCACGCTGAAGCTGTGTTTTAGTAAGTGGTTGGCCCAGTGACATGTGGGATCCACACGAGGGTTTGACACTGCCCCGAGCGCAGTTCACTGGTAACAAACAGGGAACAGACGGTTTTCATTGCACGGGACCGTCAGGGCTTTGAGACTATTTGTAACAGAATGGAGTCGTTTTATTTATTTTTTTATGTTCTGGACTGGCTTTTTTAATATAATGATTTATTAAGAGTTGAACACTTGAAATGATATTTCCTCTCTCGATCTATGCTTGAGATGGTTGGTTCGTATACATGCTCTTTGGTGTGCATGCTTTATTGCTGTGTCAATAAAGCATAAAAAAGGATTTAAAAAAGAAAAAAGAGGAAACACTGATGCCATGTATTGTTTGGAGCTTACCCTCACTCAGAAGAAGCATTTTATGACATTCTTGTTTTTTTTCTTTTATTTATGACCTCCAGTTTATTTAACTTTAATTTGAAGGTACAGCACAATAGAGCCTTGTTTGAACTCTGATTCGGTGGTGATTTTTCCTCTTATTTTCCTCTGCTGCCCCAGGTCCAGCATACATGCAGTAACTACCAGCTCAAGCGGCGGTCTGGAGGAGTTTAAAGTTTACCCCGTCTTCAGAGAAATTGAAAAACAACTGCAGCAGGTAAACGGTTTGCTGTCAACAAGGGATCTCTTCTTAGAAGTAGTCATTTTGACTGAAACCTGATTTAAATACTATACTTAAATCCAGTTAAATGGATTTATCTGTTACATTTTTGTTCTCTTTCTTCCTTGCATTCTTAGTTGCATGTTATGCAAGTGTAAACACAAGCCTCTAAAGTGAGCGAGTCCCTGGTTTAAACCTTTGCTGTGACATTTTTGTGTAACTTTTTTTCTTCTCTTTCTGACTTTCCAGACCTTGACTAAATAATATTAAGTTATTTTGATTGGGTTTTTGTTAGGACATGTGGTTTTCTGTCTCTGAAGCTTCGACTAACATACTTCACCAGAGGAGGCTTTTAAATACCCTCTTCATTGTTGTGGAGACAGAAGGGGTTCAACTCAAGCACACACAGCTTCTGCATTTTGGCATTTTAGCTTGTATTAAATATGTAAATCTTGTTTATTTAAAGTAGCCTCTGCCTAATTTTGGAGTACGTGAGGGCCAGATGACTTCTAATATGATGCATCAAACCTCAGAATTGAAAGACTTGTTTGTTTTGCTGTGCGTTTTGTGTTTTTTAATTTACTAACCAGACTTTAAAATGTAAATATCTGCACTACTGCTGTGGGAGCTAATGCATGAATATAATGAAGAATGAATTATATCATGTGCTAGTACTGACTTTGGTTTTAGTTTCTGCACATAAGGCTGACCTTGTAATTGATAGTAATTTGCAGTGTACAACTAGTTTCTGCCTCTGCACACACTGCATTCATGGAGTTTAACCATGCTGGCTCCTTTTTTTTCTTTTTGTGCAGGAGGGAGAGAAGCTTGTGAAGAAAATCGGTGGCGTGTTTGCTTTTAATGTGAAGGATGGTCCTAATGGACAAGAGGCCATCTGGGTGGTGGATGTGAAAAATGGCAAAGGCTCTGTTCTAAATGGCCCAGGTCTGTATTTTCTTTTTTTTTCCCAGATTCAGAATTCCTTATTTCTCACATGCGGATCTGCGTCCACAGTGAAATGAATTGATTGCAGCAATCTCTGTACACTGTGCAATTACAATATTAAATTATGATAAAAATAAGATAAAATAATAACAAAATAAAATTAAAATAGCATTTGTAAAAAAAGATATGTAAAGGTCTACATAGAATGTATGTGAATATGGATGTACCAGAAAATATACATTCTTCTGATACTGCATAGTGGCAAATGTGTGAGAAATAGCAGCAGTCCTCAAACCCTCCTGTGTTAGTGGAAGCTAGACTTCATTCCACCATGACTTTGCCAAATTCTTCACAGACAAAATGCAAAATATTTGACAAGCAGTTGGTATATCAACAGCAGGTTCAGGATGTCAAAAGATTTTTTTAAAAAAAAAAAAGGTCTCAAAGATTTTGGAGTCAGACCTGTTACAGATTGTGAACTTGTCCTTTTTAATGTCAGGTGTTTCCAGAACCATTAAAAAGGCTGTAATTTAAACCTCTGCTGAAAAAGGACAATCTTGACAAGACACAAATGGACAACTACAGGCCAATCTCAAATCTCCCATTTTTAAGTAGGTTAACTGAAAAAGCAGTTTTTCAACAGCTCAATTACTTTTTAACACAAAATAACTGCTATTAAGCCTCCCAGTCAGGTTTTAGACAGCACCACAGCACCGAGACCGCTCTGACCAAAGTGTTTAATGACATGCTTGAATACAGACGGTGGAAAAATATCAGTCTTAATTTTACTGGATCTCTGTGCTGCATTTGACAAAGTTGACCACAATATATTAGTCAAACGACTGGGAAACTGGGCAGGTCTTTTATGGACCTGTACTAAACTGGTTCAAAACATATTTAGAAAACAGGAAATACTTTGTGTCAATTGGTAACTTTACATCTAAACAGACAAGAATCACATGTGGAGTTCCACAAGGTTCCATCCTGGGACCTCTTCTGTTTAACATCTACATGCTCCCACTGGCACAGATTATAAAGAACAACAAAATAAACTACCACAGCTTTGCAGATGACACACAGATATATATATATATATATATATATATATATATATATATATATATATATATATATATATATATATATATATATATATATATATATATATATATATATATATATATATATATATATATATATATATATATATAAAAAGGCTCAGTGAAGAGGCTGAGATGGTTGAGACCTTGAATATATCTTACCACAAATAACACTTTAATTGATTCTGAAAGCCTCTGAAAAGAAGTAATTATTGTTTTTTTTAAATTTCAAACAATTTTGGGGGGAAAAAAAACAAACTCAATTCCTGTTCTTAAAAACAGATCCCATTAACGGTCTCCTTCTAGGTGAAAGGATGAAAGACTGTTTATGAGACGACTGCAGCCCAGCACACATACTCCATGTGAGATGTACGCAGACACATCATTGTCTTGAGTGTGCGTGGGAGGGTTTCTTTTCTTCCCTCCTGCTTCTAAGCTATTATTTCTGAGCTGAACATGTAGAACTAAAAGAAATGTTCAGCAAATTGCCTGCAGGTTCTCTCGTACAAGTTGTTCTGAAAGAGCTTATTGAAAAGCACAGCAGTCGATCATTCAACTAGAAAGCTGACTTTATTCGTAAGTAATAAAACATTCATTACGTTCATATTAATTACACTCTGGAGCTTTAAGTTACTTTTAAGTTGCAGCTTTAACTGAGTGGGATCAGTACATAAATGAATGTTGGTGCATTTAATGTTTTTGGCACACTTCGTTTGATATGAAAGCTCTCCACGTGTCTTTGTGTACGTTTCCAGTGAGCAGCTTCCTCACATGGCTCCACGTATTGTCTGTATTTGAGGAAAAAGCGCAGCAGCAGCTCAGGGTTGGGCGAAACTTCACCGGAACGGAAGTCACGTTTGCTGACTCGATGTTTCTAACTTAAATTTGAAGATTTAATTTCAGAAAGTTACACCTTTTACACGCATGAAATACAGCTTTTGTCATTTTAGAATCTGTTTTTGTGTGTCTGTCGTCACTTAACAGAACATAAAACTGACTTTTTGTTAACTAGCAGTCACTGGCGAGACACTTTTCAACCTGCTCCGCTGAAGTTTTTAAGTTTTAAATGTCTGCACACAAGATTTAACCTCCTGAGACCCGGTACAGTTTTTTTTTCTTGTTTCTTTGGGCCCCGTTTAGATGTTAAAAATTATAATATCAATAACACAACATTTGATGTTCACACATGTGAACGCCAGGTCTTAGGAGGTTCAGATAACAGCTGCTCAGATTGTTTCTACACACAATTATTCAACTGAACTGGAATTGAGAAAATATCAGAATTACTGTTAAAAGAGTTTTTATATGCAAGAAATGTGCAAAAAAAAGAGAAAACTGTGTATGTTTTTGCAATTTTTAAGATATAACAAACTTTTTAATGATTTGTTCACATCAACGAGACAAAAAAACTGTAATTTTGTTTGCTTTTTTTCTATTAAATTTACAAAACATCTTCTATAGTATTTTGGCTGTAAATATAATTTTGTTTTCTCTCCCAAAAACATCAGTCTGCACGTGCACAGACTTGTTTCCCGGGTTCTTTCAAAGCCAGTCATAGATGCGTTACCATCTTTATCTTCAGAGACACTGCTCCTGTTGGTCCAGCAGAAACAGCCTCCGAAGCATTTCTGACCTTTAGTGTCTATCCGCTCCACGTCCACTCTGTTGGATATTCTAAGCTTAGATTTGACACGTCTCCTGGAGACGGGCTTTCACACTAACTTGATAATGGGGCTAGTATGAGAAACTTTGAGAGCAACAGACATGTATTTTAGAGCGCAACAAATTCCTTTTCTCCTTCATTTGTATTCCGCTGAATCGAGTAGTGAAATAATGGATTGTTTTCTGGGCAGGATGTGAAAGCATCGCACTGTTTTTGTGCGCCGTCATTCTCTCACGATCTGCTGAAATGCTGTTTCTGGTGTGTGAAAAGTGTGGTCCCAGCGTGTGAAAAGCAGTTGCACGTTTACTCATCACAGCTGTCTGCGTTCATTTTCACTTGCACTGTTTTTTGAACGGTGCCTGATGGTCTTAATGCAGCCGTATGTTGTCACAAATCAGGTCCATTTTTTTTAGCAGGTGAGCCTGTTAAAGCTTGTACTTTAACTCTGAGTGGCTTTGATTTAAGTTGATTTAAAAAAAAAAAAAAGCTTTTTTTTTTTTTTTTAAATTGCCTTCTCCTTTTCCTGTTCACATTTTGATGCCCCGTGCATGTTTAAATGTCACTGTTACACTCAAGACAGAAATCCTGGCTGTCCTGCATTGACGGCGATCTGTTGAGAACATGATAATAAATGTCCACTTATTTTATTGTTTCATTACAAAAACAGAAAAGGGCATAACGTTCATGCATGTAAGATACAGCTATAAATCAGTATATACATTTGTTTTTGGTCCCTCTTTTAGGTCAAAAGGCAGACTGCACATTGACCATAGGTGACAAGGATCTGCTGGATTTGATGACTGGACAGCTGAACCCACAAACGGTGCGTGTAGTCGTGTCTTAAACTGTTTTTTGATTTATTCTACAAGGCAACAAATCAAGTAATAGAAAAAGATTTTACTCAGACCGTTTTCCAGCCTCGCACTCCTTTTATATTATTATTAAACACAAAGGAATGTGTTGGTCGTTGCCATTGTGATTTTAATAAAAGAAAACAATCTCACTGATTGGGGTTGATAACATTGGTAACAGAGCAGAAGTAGAAACGGTCTCAGGGAGTGGGGGGCGGTGGTGGTCGTTATTAACCATGCTTGGTCCAGCAGCAAAGATGTATTAAAGGTTAATGATGTTGGATGTCAGAGGTGTCGACTCTGGTTGTATCTTTTTCATGGAAACGTTCTTTAGAAGCTGGTTGAAAAGAATCCGAGTTGCATGTTTAAGTGATGAAATTATAGTTTAAAAGTACAATTTGAAACTATTCATTTATTTTTTTAATCCTTTTTCCTCTATGTCCCATCACGACAGGCATTCTTCAAAGGAAAGCTGAAGATCACAGGGAACATGGCCATGGCAATGAAACTGCAAAATCTCCAAGTCACGTCGGTGAAGTCCAGGTTGTGAGACCTTGAGCTCACTTTGTTCACTTAATTTGACTTCTTAACCTGTGATTTTTGAACCTTTGATAATGTGCCTACTGCTGACATCCAGGCATTGAAGCAGCCCACCTGCCACTTGTGGCTGATGCTGTCAGTCTGAATTTTGAAGCATCAGTGGAAATAAACTAACATGCTACTTTGTAAATCATCTAGTCCTCTGACGTTTCTATGTAATTATGCTGCTTGTGGTCTAAAAAATGTTTTGACCCTTAACTGTAATTTTGCAAAGAACCTGTATATGCTAGAAATGGCTTAATTTTTACTAATTTAAATAAAAATGTACATTAAATGGACAGTTTTCACTTGTTGTCTTTGTTTTTAAATATTTAGTATGGTTTGTTTTTTTTCTTAATTGTGTGTCTGGGCTACATGTTTTTTGTTTTTTTTTTTTCTCCTTTTTTTTAAAATTTCAGTTTGTTTATTTTTACACAACATATAATATCCATAAAATGCTTTTAGTACCATGTAATTTAACCAACTTTCAAGATACTGAGTAGTGTGAAGTCGTGGTGTAATTGAATGTGTGTATGTGTATATAATTTTTTTATAAATGTGGTGCTAAAATCTCAGAAATTCATGTATCAGTTATGATACAAGTGGGATTGTAGTTTTACGTTTTTCCAGTAATGAAGTCACTTGGCGTCCATCTCGATCTGGATTTGCTTGACAGTCCATGAAAAACTGACTCACTGTTTCAACTCTGTAATATATAAATATTATACACATACACCAATAAACCAAGAACCATGAAACCATGAACCAATAGATTTTATGACTGCCCTCCTGATTCCTGCAGGTCCTTTTAAAAAAACAAACAAAAAAAAAAGTCAGTCAGGATCTGGACAAAGAACATCTGAGGGAGTCCTGGAGTATCTTGTACCAGGATGTTAGTAATGTTGTCTGTGTGGATTGGGATTTACTTTCCACAGATGCAATCAGGTCCAATCAAATGGGACTCAGGAGAGAGCATTCCATGCTCTGTGGCAGCCTTGAGAACTCCAAAATAATTTGAGAGGCTGACCTGCTGAGGGAGGTGGCAACTTGGATGGGCATAGCATTTCCAATTTTGGGAGAGTGATTTATAAAAAAGGCTGGGGTTGGTGGCAGGTGCCAAACGATAACATTCAGGTGAATGCCAGGATGCATGTTTTATTCTTAGTTTTCTAGTTTCATCAAAGCATCAGTGACAGTTTTACTACAGACTGGATGTGTTCACAAGCTCAAAGTAGATGGGAGATGATCTGTGGATGCATCTTATGAAAGGTTGTTGTGGAGTTTTACCATAAATGTTTATGATGGTGTCTGAGACATTCACCTAGCAGCTTATCCTTGTACCTCCTTACACACACACACACACACACACACATATATATATATATATATATATATATATATATATATATATATATATATATATATATATATATATATACACACACACACATATGTACACATATAAATATATATGTGTGTGTAGACATATATATGTATATTTATATTTACATCATATCAAAACAAGCTAATATGTATTCCACATGTTGTTCTACAAACAAATTAAATGATCAGAATGTACAACATTTGGAATTCTGCCAAGCATGAGGCTTAGTTTGGTTCAAGCAAACAAAGCTTTCTCATGTAAGTGGACTTCTGCTCGCTGCCATATTTGCAACATGTTTCCCGTTGTTTGGTTGAAACCTGCATTTTTTCATTCAGTTTGTTTTTCTGGGTTACCTTGGTGATACCATTTCTCTTGGATTAATAACACAGCCTTCATGTGTGCCCTTTGTGCTCTTTTAAATCAGCACAGCCAAATGTGAAATTACTCTATTGCAGCTTTTGAGATCTATTACATCTACTTTTTAAGCTTAACCTTAAGTTTGATGTAATATACTTTGAATGACTCCAATGACTTCGTCTTTTCCTGTTTTCAGCTTCTTTCTTTAGGAGTCACCACAGCAGGTCATCTGTTTCCATCTATCCCTATCTTCTGTATCCTCTTCTCCCACACCAACCAACCTCATGTCCTCCTTCACTACATCCGTGAATCTTCTCTTTGGTCTTCCTCTAGGCCCCCTGCTTGGCCGTTCCCACCTTAGCATCTTATGGTTCTAATAAATATATATTTATTATTTGTTTCTTTTAGTTCCTAGATTTGCACTTTGTTTCTAGAGAGAAATGTATTTACTGTGTAGCACCGAGGGTTTGAGAGTAACGTAATTTCGATTCTCTGTATGAACCTCCCATGTGGTAGAATTGGCAATAAATGTGACTTTGACAAATTCACTATCCCTCCTCTGTACGTGTCCAAACCATCTCAATCTGGCCTCTGTGACTTTATCTTTAAAACATCTAACATGCGCAATCCCTTTGGTATACTCATTCCTGATCTTATCCATCCTCGTCACTCCCAAAGAGAACATCAACATTTCACCTCTGCTACTTCCAGCTCCAGTAGAACATGTGGCAGCAGGCTCAAGTTTGAATACAGCTACTCATTCATTTTAAAGGAAATGAGAAGGTGGACACTACCTTCTTCTTTGGGACGAGATTCATTTAGAAAATTGTGGGCACCACATCCTTCACGCTAAGGAAGGTGGTGGCGAATTTGTAATCTCTGACAGGTTGGAGCTGCATTGATGCCAGCAGCATGCGTGATTGACTGCCTGTGAAGGTCTTGCTTATTTCAGAAAGAGAATGCTTAGCAGCAAAGCAGCCTGCCTCCGGTTCAAACCAGCCAGCTTCTCAAGACATAAGAAAACAATGAAAACAGAGATGAAATTACATGCAGAACTGCAGCAACTGGTCCACACAGCTCTGCACTGCTTGCTGGAACATTACCATGTTCTAAGGATTTGGAAAAACATGGCCTGGAAATTCACACATTCAATATTAATATGCTTTCAAACACGATATTTGATGTTTGATTTGTCCCTGCTATTTTCAAATAACCAGTAACACCCAAACCTTTTGTAGCTCATCCTCAGACTTTAGTCTCATATCTAAAAGACACTGAAAACAAAAACACACAAGCATAGTTTTATATATTTCGATATAATTTTCTTTTCTCTCCATTATACAGAATGTGTATATATTATGATACATTTTTACAATAAAATGCTTATTTTTAACAAATACAGAATGGCAGCTTTTAAAACATACTGACATATTAGTAAAATCTACATTTATTAGTATTATAATTATTATTTTTTAATCTTTTGAACATTGAGTTCATAGAGTTCAGTGTGTCCTGATTGTTGACTTATTGCAGCAGTTTCAACAAAATGCTCATTCCCAAATGCTCCTCCTTTGGTCATTTAAGGCAAAGAGGGAATACGGAGGGGGTGCAAAGACACCTGACATGACTTAATTCATGGGGCAAATACTTCTTTTTTTCTAGTGATCTTCATTATCATATCTTTTGCTTTGCACTTTTGTCGTTTTGAAACAGAGGACCAGTAAAGGCTCAGGAACACAAGGCAGAGAAGACGAGTGTTGGGAAAAGTGCTGTTGAGGAAATTAATATCACCAAACAAATTGGACCTTTTTTTGAAAAATGAGCTTTTATATGATGGCTTTTGTTAATCTCTAAATTGTGCTGTTTTGTACCACGTTGTCCCTTTCTTTGCACGCTTATCTTCGAATATGACTAAAATGTGAAATTGATCTGAACCATTAACATTTTGTCTCAGATTCATTATAAGGAACACAGAAACCTAAAAGTAAAGAAATAAAAAAAAAAAACAGAAATACAGCAGACTCCAGTCAATATTTTCTAAAACATTCCAGATCAAAATAAATAAAAGATATTTTATAATGCCTGTTGGTTTGTCTTAAGTCACAGAGGAAAGGGGGCCTGTATTAATTATAACTGATATAATCTAATGTGTTCTCCAGATCGTCTCCTTGGAGCTGCGGTCACTCACACATCTGGTGCTTGTGAATTCTTACACTTATCCATTCTTGGGTTTTAATACCTCTCAAAGCAGCAAACTGCCACCGGTGCTACAAATAATACATCTCTGAAACATAACCCATTCGGAGAAATATAGGACAGTATCGAAAAAAGAATAAAACAGTGATTCTTACTCTAATCTTGACTAACATTTTGTTAAAGACAGTACAAAAGGAAGCTCTTTTATTTTCATCACATCAACTTTAAAGGTTATGTGGATCATCCATACCTTGGAATTTCAGGTCTGCAACACATTTCCAAATAAAAAAATATTACATCAAGAACTGTCAATCACTTCTGAGGGAAATGTTTTACTGTTGAGTACAACAATATGGACTTACAATTTTCAGACATATCATTTAAATAATAGAAGTAAGTAAGTAAGTATTCTTTTGTTAAGGTTGACTGGAAATGTCTGATGCATTTTAATTTAAACATTAAAGAGCAAAAACATGAACTGTGCTCAGAGGAACTCGTATTCCAGATTGTTTTGTTTTTTTTGTATTGATGTGGCACATTTTAGACCAACAATGAAAAGAACCATTCGGTCTGTCACCAGCAACAACTCGAGACAAAAGCCAGGCTCTGTGATGGGGGGTGGCATCAGTGCCCTCTGTAAAGGTTATTTACATTATATACTCATCTGTGATGGCAGAATTGTGGACAAAAGTACACTGAGATTGTAGATCAACGTTTGTTTCCAAGTTTAACAACCAAAACCTCACTCTGCACATATTACAAAGGCTGGGTTGAGGAGGAAGAGGGAACTGTTACTAGACTGACCTGCCTGGAGTCCTGACTGAATCTGTGGGAGATTTGGAGAAAATAATGGAAGAAATAACAATCCTATATGGCAGCGGATCACAAGACTGGGTCAAAATAACCCTTGAAATGTGCTCTTGCTTGCACGGTGCTAGAACGTCTCACTGCAAGTTTGAAAAGCAACAGCAACATCGCAAAACGCTTTGTTTTTGAAATGTGTTGCAGACCATAACTGTTAAAAAATGAATGTATAATAAATAAAAAATTATATTGATGATGCAAATCATTACATGTCTAGTGTTCATACTGTCTGCAAAGAAATAAAAGTCAGAGAATTACTGTAATTTAAGAATAATTGCTTTTTTAAATAATGACTTTTCATACTGTCACAACTTTTTCTGGTCTGGTCTTGTAATTATATACAAAAAAAAAACAAACAATCAAAAGTGGGTCATTGTATAGGTTATGTAGTAAAAAAAAGTCTTTTTTCTGTATGTTCCACTTTGGTGTCTCTCCCATTCTCGGAGGGAGAAGCATGTGAACTTACAGCAGTCACCTCGACTCGACTGATGGTGTTTTTTTTTTTGTGATGGTTTTCTCCTGCTGGTTCAACAGCTGTAGGTGTACCAGTAGCTTTTGGCAGAGCAGCTGCTTTTAAACATTAGTCTCCAGCCCGTTCATGTCAACGGCGCAGTGGTCCTTGTCCCTGTGCTCTCTCTTGTGATGAGAGGCATGAGCATGCTTCTTCTTCTCCACCGGTCGAATCCCCTCCTCGAGCTGGATCAAGCGAGCCACATCTGGTGAGAGGTGGTCCTGCTTGCCACCCGGTGGAGGCTGGTAACCCCCGTTCTTTTGGTTCTGGTACGTCATCATCTGCTGGATGCTTATCATGGGTTTAGTTTCACATATCAGAGGCACCTGGTGGACACAAGCATGACGACAAACTGTAAGAATCACTTATTTAAAAAGGCAATGCTCATGAGTGCTAGAAACTGTTTTTTGTTTGTTTTAAAGCAAACCCTCCAGGTCACCAGTCTATTGCAGGGCCACGTACAAAGACTGACAAGCGACTCCATCTTATAGACAATTTTAACCTGTTCTGGAACCATAGCACTTTTTATAGGGTGGACGGGATCCATCCCAGCCGACTCGGCAGCAGAACCTTAGCTGACAACATTCAGCACGCTGTCCAGACTAATGACAGGCCCATTTGCCCTGCTTCCTCTACGGTGCCTCCTCAGGACCCCCCCCATATGGTAAGTATGGATACATGCTCCTCAAAGATCCATGAAATAAACTGCGGTGTGCCCCAAGGCTCAATTCTAGGCCCCATGCTTTTTAATCTATACATGTCACTACTAGGTGATGTCTTCAGTAGACAAGACATCCACTTTCACAGCTATGCTGACAACACGCAGCTGTATATTGTCATGTCTCCTTATGACACAAGGCTAATTGATCCCTTTTTAATTGCATCCAAGGTATAAAAATCCAAGGTATAAAATCCTGGATGGCAGAGAGCTTTTTACAGCTCAACCAGGACAAAACTGAAGTTTTAAAATCGGTCCTGAGGCTAAGAGAGAGAAACATCTTTGAAAGCATAAAAAAAAAAATCATTGTCTTTAAATCCATCAAACCAAGTCACAAAAGTAGGCATCATTTTTGACTCTCAGCTGAGGTTTATTTATCACATTTACCAGTTTGCAAAAACAGGATTTTGATTATATGGATAGGCGAGGTGGCTGGGGTGGCATCCCTCTCCTGTTGCCGAGGGCTCCACATGATGGTGTTTTCTCTCAGGTCCATCCGTGCTCAGCCTAACATTATTTTAATCAGTACTGCTCTAGGGGGCAGTTTATTGTAGGGTTAGTCGATTTTGTGTTTATTATATGTGCATATACGTGGGCGGAGGCTTTGTGTGTGTGTGTGTGTGTGTGTGGGGGGGGGGGGGGGGGGGGGGGGGTCCTTTTTCATGTTTTTTAACTTGTATTATTTTTAAATATGTAAAGCACTTTGTACTACATTTTTAGATATGAAAAGTACTTTAAAAATAAAAATGTATTATTATTATTATAAAAATGCTCTTTTTTTAAAATTAAAAGAGCAAGGACATTTGAAGAGCATTTTACTTTCAGCATTCAAGCATTGAGTGCACAAAAAATGTGTATTTCTGTTTCAAATTTCAACTTTGCAAATCTCTTCAACTGATTCAAGATGCAATTGAAATATATCAAAGTAAAAAAAAAAAAATGTAAAAAATAACTAAATAAGTTCTTATAACAGTCAGGTAGGGCAAGTGCGGTGGCATAGTGGTTAGCACTGTTGCTGGTTCGATTCCCTGGCCCGGCGGGAGTCTGTCTGTGTGAAATTTGCATGTTCTCCCCGTGCTTGCGTTGGTTCTCTCCGGCTACTCCGGCTCCTTCCCACAGTCCAAAAACATGCATACTAAGTTGATTGATTATTATAAATTGCTCCAAGGTGTGAGTGTGCATAGCAGTTTGTTTCTGCATGTAGCCCTGTGATGGACTGGGACCTGTCCAGGGTGGACCCTGCCTCTCGCCTGTAATGAGTTGGTAAAGGATCCGGCAGACCCCGTGACCCAGCAAAAGATGAAGCGGGTCTAGAAGATGGATGGATGAATGGAACACTCAAGTATTATATGTCATTGGTTTGACAAACTGTGTTAAACTGTGCTGTCAAGGTTTAATTTTTTTTCTCACATGTTAATACAACGTTGTTGTGTAACTGCGACTGGCAGATAATCTGTTTTTGAATAAATAATGTAATGAGTTGGGATCAGGTAAAATTACATTTTCTTTTTTGTTCAATGTGCTTAACAAGAAGTTGTATAATTATTTATTAATTCATTTTCTCTCCTTTTCTGAAATTATACATTATCATTAGTGTAACAAATAAAAAAATTTAAAAAAATTAAAATATGTTTCAATGACAACACATCACACCCTGGACAGGTCGCCAGTCCACCGCAGGGCCACTCAAAGACAGACAAACAAGCACGCTCACATTCACATCTACGAGCAATTTAGAAGGATCAAGTAACCTAGTATGCATGACTGTGGAAGGAGGCCGGAGTACCCGGAGAAAAGCCACGCAAACAATCGATCCAATCCAGGAACCTTCTTGCTGTGAGGCAACAGTGCTAACCACTAAGCCACCTGGGCTCAGAAACACCTCCTGAAATCACTATCTAAGACATCGTCACAAATGCAGGTTAAATCTCTACCATGCAAAGAAAAAGCCATATGTGAATATGATCCTAAAATACTGCCATTATTAAATCGACTGACAAAAACTGTGGTCTTTTAAAGCCCAGTATTATTATTATTATAAAAATTTTTTAAATTAAAAGAGCAAGGACATTTGAAGAGCATTTTACTTTAAGCATTCAAGCACTGAGTGCACAAAAAAATGTGTATTTCTGTTTCAAATTTCAACTTTGCAAATCTCTTCAACTGATTTAAGATGCTGAAATTTTAGATTATTTTTATAATCCATGTAAACCACAATCTCTGGACGAGAAGGACCATCGAGCTAATCATGCATGCTAAGCTTCAAAGTTTGCATCTTTGATAGTATGAGGATGATTTTAATGCCGAAATGTACAGTGTATACATGTTTTAGAGCAACATACTGTATGCTCCCATCCACACAATGTCTTTGCAGACCTTGCATCATTCAGCAAAACAATGCAGAATTGCATCCCCCACTCAGACTTTTGACTTAACATGTCTGGCCCATCATGATGTTAGAAGTATGATAAATATCACCCAGGACTATCGGATAAGAACAGGACTACATTTCAGTCCGAAAACATCCGCATCTGGTTTTCTCAGTATGTTAGAAGAAGAGGATTGCGTTCTGTTTTCATTTACACACTGTTTTTGGAAATTGAGTTATATTCCATCCGTCCATTTTCTATATCCGCTTTATCCTTCACAGGGTCACGGGGCGGAGCCTATCCCGACTCATTACAAGCGAGCGGCAGGAGTACACCCAGGGTACACCGCTATCAGGGTCACATATAGACACAGACAACCAGGCACACTCACGGGCAATTTTGAATAACCAATCAACCTAATATGCATGTTTTTGGACTGTGGGAGGAAGTCGGAGTACGTGGAGGGGGAAAAAAGAGAGAAAAACTATACTAATAATATTTCTGTTTTCATCCATATACAGGTTTTGTTTCCCTTAAACTGGACATGAGTTGGACACTGGTTTGGCCTTTGGTGCTCTCACCTGCTCTCCTTCTTTGACAAAATCTTTTCTGCAGACGTGAGCCATGATGCCCGTGGCCAGCGCGTCACCCATCACGTTGACCATGGTCCTGAATCGATCCCTGGGTGACAAGGCGAAGAGTCACAGATTTGGTGAAACATGTACAAACAAGTATTGCTCATAATCTCTGCACAACCCATTTGTTACTGATTAACAGAAATATGTTGATGACTTCGGTCGCATTTAGTAGTTCATACTGGAAAGACGAGCCTTTACTTACAAAGCCCAATCAACAGCAATGATAAGAGTGATGTCATCGGTGGGCAGACCCACAGAGGTCAGCACAATCACCATGGTAACAAGTCCAGCCTGTGGGATTCCAGCTGCTCCGATGCTGGCGGCCGTGGCAGTGATGCTGAGAGAACAGGGAGAGAAGCATTCAGGAGGCGTCATCGGCGAGCGTACAGGCAGGTAGTTTCTGAGTGTAACTTAAAGTTGGGTGTGAATAATTTTCTTCCTGGATAAAAAAATGAGGGTGTCCCATGCCCATAAACATTATTTTCATAAGAGTTGTATTTAATGTGGAAAAGAAATGACATTGCTTCACTTTCACACCTGCTGTTCCACCACTCAGATAAATGATTTCAGCTTTGTCTGGAGAATTTAAAGAGAAATTCTGACTTTTTTACACTCCCATCTGCCATTCATTACTCAAAAGATCATTTCCTTTTAAACTTAGAAACAGTGGGTTATTTGCTTTAGAAGCGATGCTCACTCGCTGCTGTTCCAGTGTGTCATTATTGCAGCTTATGTTCAAACCTGGTTTTCTTTATGCCATCTCCTGTCCATGATTATATTGATTAAACAAATGTAGTTTAAACTCTGCACTTCAACCAACTAAGCTTGACTGTAAGTTATTATTTTTAAACTTATAAACGTATATTTTTACTTGCACACTTAATTGAAATGAAGAACGCAGCGCGGCAGTGTAAAAGCAGACGATTCAGGGACAGAGTTGTTCTGCAGGCCGCGGGATGTTGGGGTTGGGTCACTCTACAGATGGAGGAGCTTCCTGGTCAGCAGCCAAACGGCACGGGGACAGGGCACGGAGAGGAAAATTATTATAATTCTGGCGTGACACAGGAGATGAGCAATACAGGTCACATGGGTTTTACCATCAGGGGATTATAATGGGGGAATGCGCGCAGACTGTGGCCACGAGGACAGGTCTGCTCTCACTGATATTACAGCCAGACAGTCATCAAATCATGGGAGGGGTCAGGGCTTTCTCGTCCACGCGAGGGGCCTGGGGAGCTGTTGACCTGTGGCTGAAAGCGATGGAGTCGGGGTGTTGGTGAGAGGTTGCTTGTTACCATTTTGTCTGGTTGACTCTCCACAGAGCTTTGAGACTGATTTAGCAGAAATCAGATCAGACTAAGAAGCTCATACGAGCCATAATCTGTGTGACATTTACATATATGAGAATTTAGCAAATCCCATAATAGCTTTATTAATTCAGAATTAAACTTCATGAGTGATGTTACATTTATTTACATGCTGCACTCGGTACACCTCTAGTAATTTCTGCCGTCGCGTTTGTTTCAACATGGAGAACATTTGGTGGGATGGTCACATGTTGGAGCTTCCTCGTCTCTGAAGCGCTGTTGAAGTTTGTTTTTAATTAAAATAATTTTTTTAATGTGATTTCATCATTAAATCAGGGATTTGATTAAACCAATAGTGATGTTACAAAAACAAAGCCGAGTTTTATCGCTAAAAACACAAAGCTGCCAGGTGTCCTTTCATGAAAGAGGCCTCGGAAGAACAAAAAAAAGAGAAAAAGTGGTTTCAGTTCTCTTGAATGAAAAAGTGTGCCCTGAAAAAGCCTCATATTTCGTTTTGTCCACTACGACCGCGACTGGCTGAGATCTCCAGTCCGTGACCCAGTAATGGTGAGAGAAAAAGGACGTCTTTACAAACTGACCTACAAACAATAAAATTAATTAAGCTGTAAATGCTGTAATGATAAAATAAAATGAATTGTGATTATTAGTGTTATCGCTGATTCATCAAGTCAACAGACAAAAAAAAAAAGATCCCAAATGTTAATCCATTTCGCTGTACCTGTTTATTCCAGTTCAGGGTCACAGGACCGCATGTTAATCCATTTCTTATATCATTAACTTTGACAACTTCTCAAATTGGATTACCATTTCAGCCGTTTCCACAAATAATGAAAAAACAAACAGTGTTTACTAAATAATTCCTTTGGTTTTACTCCGACAGTTTGTCGGTAATGTAATCCCAGCTCAGCGCAGGTTCTATTAAAGATCTTTGCTTGTTTGAAAATAGAATAGTAGTTAAAAACAAGCTGTCAAGCTGATGGGTTTACAAAACTATCTGAGATCCTCTGCAGGCTAAATATTAAACTGATCCAACTTGAAGGAACGCAGACATCTCTGGTTTTGCAGGACTGTTGCACAAGAAATGTAGTAATTACAAATGCTTTTGAAATAAAGTATTTTTCTAGAAGATAGGAAGAATTTAATTTAACTGTGCTGATACTCTTTGTTTTCTTCAAAACTTTCCAGATACACAGACATTTGATTAGTGATTATATATCTGATTAAATGTCAGTAGATTTACCAGCCGTCAGCTTACCTAATGGTGATGATTTGCCCAAAATCAAGCTCGTAATTATTGACTTGTGCAATGAAGATGGCTGCGACTGCCTCATAGAGAGCAGTGCCGTCCATGTTGATGGTGGCCCCGACCGGCAGCACGAAGCGAATGATGCGCCTGTCGATGTGGTTGTTCTCCAGGAGGCACTTAAAAGTAATAGGCAGAGTGGCAGAGCTGCAGCAGGGAAGGATGGAAGGAAAACAGGGCACAAGACGTTTTAGTTCTCGTGTAATTCTGAATTGTGGTGTTTTTGTCGGGGCCAATACCTCGACCGGAGTTTGTTTTTTTTAAGTTTCATGAAATGAAAGTACATCCTATTTGAGTTCAAAAGGTTTATCCATTAAGATAATTTAAAAAAAATTGTCTCATCTTAAAATGAGAAAAATACAAAGCCAGATATACTCAGTAAACATGTTGCATCATCTAGGACTAATGTAAGATTTTCAAATCAGAAGTAAATACATGTAGCAGCCAAAGATTGAAAACATCGATGGAAAAACAAACAGCTACAGTCACAACGGTGAGATGGAGGGTTCTGTAACGGGCCACAGCGGAGTCATCACATTTACATGATATTCTTAATTAAGCCTCAACATACTTCAGTAGGTACTAAAATTGTTATAATTATCTATCAACCATATATTTAAACTAATGTTGATTAAGTGACTGCTGGTATTGTTGGTTCATGGAGGAAATATTTCTTTTCTTTTAGAGTAATTGTGTCTTGGCTCTGCAATTTGCTTTCATGTCATTTACAACATCACATCAGCAGTATTCAATCTCCTCAGTTCGAGAAGAGATCATCTGTGAAAAAGTGACGAGTGGATCTGGCTGAAACGAAAAATAATTGACACTGTAAAAGGTGCTCCTTTTACCTGGATGAGGTTGCCAAGGAGATGAGCAGGGCCTGCAGAATGCCTCTGATGTAAACTATGGGACTCTTCTTTGTGATGAAGAAGTACATGGCCGGGAGGATGAAGAGACCATGCAGCACCAGTCCCATGACCACAGTGATGGCGTAAAAGCCCAGCTTCTTCCCCATGGCTGAGGGGTCGTCCATCTCTAGGATTTTCCCAGCAACCAGAAACACAATGCCAAAAGGAAAATACCTGAAAGTGATAAAAGTGATGAGTAAAGACAGGTAAACAGACGACAGCCCAGAGATAAGCCGCCTCCAAAACGACCCGTTGGTGTATTGTGTCAGTCTCTCAGGAGGTTTGAGCGGATTTGCTCTGAATGAAGATTTGTGGGTACTTTTGTTCAGCAGAGGGATAAACATTTGCTACTAAATGGAAATAATGCCTTGCTGTCTTTCTACTTCCTTAAAATACAAACATTTTCATCAAAATAAATAAACAAACCTCACAGCAAAGCTACTTGAAATGTCTAAGCTAATCACAGTGCAGCAGAACATCCTCTAGTCGAACATTTTATAAGAGACATGATCCAGTCTTCAGTTTTTTGCTCTTACCAAATAACAATGGCAACAATCTTCAAAACTGCCTCGTTTAAACTCTGGCAGAAGTTGACCAAAGCACTTCCATTAGGTCCCATTCTTCCGAGCATTATTCCTGAATTGAGGAAAACACAGAAACTAATATGCTGTGTGTCTGTACAAAGATGTTACAGTTACCTACAGCAGATTTACAAAGATGTTTCTACTGTGACAAGCATTCTCTTGAGAGCACAACGGCTCATTTAAATGATCTAAAACAAAAGCGTATTTTGGTTTGTGTAGGCCTAAGACAAACTCACCCATGGTTGCGGAGAAAATAACAATCCCTAGGACGTTCATGCCTTCGCTGGTACCAGGAGATGTTTTCACGATGACGTCTGGAGGTGGCGTGAGATCCAGGGAGAAGTTCTGGACGTCTGTGCCGTTGTCGTCCTGGATGCCATAGATGTAGACCCTGCGTGTGGTGGTCTCGTCCAGGACCTGCGACACTGACGGTTTGGCGATGAGTTCAGCAACTCTCTGCGTTCGGTACTGGAAAGCACAAAGGAGCACAGCCCCGGCTATAAGCGCAAATAATATAAAACCCACAAAGACATTTAAGAGTAGCAGGTATGTGATTAGGGACATGAGGGAAACGCTCATGAACCACATTCAGTTTTACATTTTCCATCATCAGCTTGTGATGAAGCGACACATATTTTTTAGGTCAGACCTCTGCACTCCACCCTGCTCTTCTGTGGGTTTTTTTTTTTAGAAACAAATATTATAATTTAGCACTACCCAGTCCCAGAACGTTGGAAAGACATAAACATAGTAAAGCTGGGTAATT
Organism: Xenentodon cancila; assembly: GCA_014839995.1. NCBI lineage: Eukaryota > Metazoa > Chordata > Actinopteri > Beloniformes > Belonidae > Xenentodon > Xenentodon cancila. Next base: position 22,142,403 of record CM026207.1, on the reverse strand, counting down.
TAACGCTTATCTGGGCCTGTGATGTCACAGTATCCTGCAAATTTGAAAGACTCGTTCAATCTATTCAGACTTATGCAAACAAAAGTGACAAGATGGACAGAGTTGTGCTTGGCAGTCCTCTGAGATAATCAAATTTATGTTCTCAAGCCAATAATCTTTTATTTGTTTTATACTTATATTCCCCTTTAAAATAAATAATGGCAGGTGTTGCAGTTCTTTGTCAACTACAGAAGCCACAATTGGGAAATGTATATGAAGCTACAGCAAGCTTGTTAACTTAGTTTATCTTTGCACAAAGAAAGGAAATAAAGAGGAACATCTAGCCTACTTTTTTATGTTAAATAAACCAACTGGATGTGACATGGTTTCCTGTTGTGGGAGTGTTTCCTTTGGAACGAGTCCCTGTTTTTAGTATCTGTGCAAAGTTAGCCTCTAAATGTTGAACTTGTGCAATAACAACAATAGCAACAAGTCTTGCTCTTGTCAGCGTCTCCTTGCCGTCAACACTTGTAACTTACCTGCTGAAAGGTCGCTTGAACCAAGTTGGCTGGAAACATGTTGCTGTGGAAGATAACACGTAGGAATGTGTTAGTTTTCTTCAGAGAGTGTAAGATGTGAACATAACGTTTTATAAAAACGATGATCATGAGCTAAAGACAGAGAAATATCCAAAGACTTGTCATCTACATGTTTTCACAAAAAAAAAAAAACAACAACAAAGAAAAACCCAGATATGGTGCATTATGTTGTTTTTTTAATCTATATCAGATGTTTTTTTTTTTTTTTTCTTCCCTTTCTTGTCAGTGTGGACATCGTGCACACGCTGTATGTACGATGCACACCGAAATTAGTCTCTGCTTTTAACCCATCAACTAGTTTCACTAGTGAGCAGTGGGGCTACTAGCAGGGCAGCGCCCCGGGGAGCAATTGGGAGTTAAGGGCCTTGCTCAGGGGCCCCCAGTGATTTACCATCATGGGCAGCCTGGGCTTGAACCTGGGTCCTCCACGCCCAAGCCCACTACTGTAACCACTAGGCCACCACTCCTCACCACATGTTTGATAGAAGCGGTTTACATAATATTATCTACATTTTCACTTGTTTCTTAAGCTCTTTTTTCAAAGATGCTTATAACATAAGCAGTTCTTTTTTTTCTATAACGATGACACAAAATTAGAGAAACATGGAAGAATGCAAATAACAAAAAGAAAAGGGATTCCTGCGTTTACTTTTAAATTTCATTTCTCTACAGACACAAACCCGCAGTATTATAGTCCTCTTTTTGTCATTTATTGCATTCTTCTTGTCATTCTATTTAACTTCTTAACATACATCTAATTTTTGCATTTCTGGCCTGCCAAACTTGAAAAACAAGTAGCGCTGCTTTAATGCTAATAAGGACACGAAAGAATAAAATATTGATCTTTTTTCATGCAATGTCAACTGGTGATAAAAATGATTTAGTTCAAAGAAGGTATTTGTGAGAGGCGGGGTCTCTGAAGAGCAGAGATGTGCAGAGGATCTCTGCTTTGTTAACAAATGAATGAGAAAATTGATTAAAATTTAAAAAATGACTGGATTTGCATAGTTCTCATTCGGTAGCACATAACATCAGAGTTCCATAATGTGGACACGTGGACAAGGGGTTTAAACCAAAGCTTGACACCATCAGACGGTGCTGCATCAGTCGTCAGCAGCCGATATAACCACATGAGGAAGGAACCACTCTGGAAAACGTTCGCTTTAGAGCAACAATCACAAAGGCCACTTAGAGGTCAACTGTATAAATCTGGAGTGTTTCATTAACCTTGCTTAGCGGGGACGTTGATCATCATATGCACCAGACGAGAGATAAAAAAAAGACCATCCAAACTGTTTTCATCAACAAAACTAAAAACCAACGCTCTGTTATGGTATGAGGTCGTGTCAGTGATCTTGACAAAGCTCATTTATGCATCTGTGATGCCAAAGTGATACAGAAAAGGTGCAACACATCATGGCGTCAGGACTACGTTTTTCCGGCCAGACACTCTGTCTCAGTTTGTTTCTAGCGTTTTGTACAAAACTAAGTCGCCTTCTCGGGTCTTAGACAATTCAAAACCACATTTCGCAACCATTTCAAAAGCATTCTTCTCAAAAATGTGCCATGTAATGAACTGACCTTCCTGCAGTGTCTCCAACGTGTGGATAGTTTTGCTCCTTTGTATAGCTTAGGATGTGTTTGCAGAAAGTAAAGGTCAAACTAATGCTTTGCCAGCTGGTATTGTCATAAACAACATTCCCCTTTCAGTGCTGCAAGAGGGAATTATATTAGAACATTTTAAAAGCTTTCATCTCTCCAACAGTATTTGGAATGCGTTGCAGGTCAGGAATGCACAGGTAGATGTTTACCAATAAACAGAAAGAAAATAATGAGGAAACAATATGTCTGGTTCATAGAGTCTGCATAAAAACAACTTTTTGTGGGGTTTTGATAGACCTCGATGACCAGGGATGACAGGAGCACTCATTTTTCAGAAACCTAAAAGAATGTTGATCTCTCTGCCAGGAACTGCTCTGTGCAGTAAAGAGGGCTGAGATGCTCACTAATGGAGAAGCATGAAAGGATGAAATGTGAATACAGAGGATAATTTAGACCAGGAAAATACACGATGACTGAAAAAGAATCTCAAGTGGGGGGAAAAAAACCAGACAACCCTCCGACCAAGGTGAACTCAAAGTTTCTTCGACAACCTCTTTACCAAAGAAAGTACAATAAAATAGCGTATGCTGGACATATTTATCCTAATTAGTTGTGCTATAGACAAAGCATAATTTAAAATCTCTTCATGCGTTTGAGTTTGTGATGTCTCCACTTTTCCTCTCCCACAATGCAAGTTTGACCCTTCCACAGGTTGCCCTGTCCAGCTTGTCCTGCAACAGGCCAGATGTTTGTGAACAGTTTTTGTCAGCTGGACATATGCTCTGCAAAAGTTAAAGTACACAGTACACATAAATCTCAGGATGACGTTATAATCACATTTTAAAAGTGAAATCTCAGATCTGGGCGGTGCAGTCATGACGGTATGATATGATTGATGAGGAGGGACTGCGTTTCCTCGTTTCTCACGTCGGGACAGACAAACTCACTTTGCGGTGCTAAACTAAAAAGTCTGCTTTAAAATAAAGAAACGTGTAATGATAGTATGATTACAGGCAGCAATGTGCCTCCTCATGTTGTTGTTTTACCTTATAATCAGTATATATGCGATCTGAGGGAGTGTTTTCTGTTAAGATTAATAGGCAGGACTCTCCTTGCTTTGCCTTTGAGCATCATGTGTTTCTCAGAGTTGAATCTGTATTTCTTTGTTTTATAACTTTATTTTTCCAGTTTCTTTATAAGAACAAATAACTACGGAGTGCGAGGAGGTGATCTTCAGAAAGGAAAAACAAAATTAATTATGAGTTAAAACCAGATGCTTATTTGCAAATATACTCCAAAGTTAGTTTAACTACGAAGGACATAATAAGCGAGACATAATGTACACTTCATGAACATTATGTGTTCCTTTCATGTTTGCTCATCTTCAGTGTCTTAAAAAAACACTTTAAATGAACTTTGTGTATAAAATGGGCTGCACAAATAAAGCAGCCTTTACCTACATCTGAAGAAGGCTACTTGGATAAAGTTTGTATTATTTAACAAGGCTGGAATAAATGACATTAACCTGAAATGTACGTGTGAGCTGCCTGCGTATTTTTGAACCTTCTGCTTGAACTTTTCTGTGGCCAGTAAAGCATCACTATTGAAAAGACTGAGACAGCACCTTTTTTAAAGGGTTTCTTCAGCATAGTCTCTAAGAACTAATGTTTTAGATTCAAATGATTTATTTTTTTTATATTATATTATTAATATACATAAACAAGCAACTATTTTTTAATAGTCCAAACTGAATCCAATCTAATAATGCAGTCAATCAATGAGGGTTGGATAAGACCTACCTGAGTTAATTATTGCAAAATATGTTTTTTTGATTTAGTTTAAACTTTCAATCCTCTTTACTATTCTGAATCAGATGGATGATGAAGCTGTGCCAAACACTTTCTTTCATGAACCTCTGAAAAAAAGACACTCATATATGTAGCACTGACAAAGAAGAGTGTCGGTCAAACATCAAGGTCAGCGCTGCATTAGTAAATCCCGCCCACTGCAGAGCGCCAATCACCGCGCAAAGGACGCAACTCTGGTTCAGAGAGATTAAAAGACATATTGTGTTTTACAGCTCTTGGATGCAACAGTGGGAGGTCAAAGACATATGGCAAAAATGCCTGCAGCTTAGAAAGTAACCAAAAGAATAAGTTTTGCCTTTTGACTTCTTAAAGAAGCAGGTCAGTCGTCTTTAGTGTTTCTGAGCCAAAGCAAAGCAGGGTGAGAACCTAACCCGACCTCAAAGCTCATGATATATGCGGTATAGTTCCCATACGTGCTCGTTACATGCAGCTCGTTCACACGTTCATGCACACAAACACTCGCAACCACAGTCGGCCGAGCCCATTTGTGAGCGCACTGATACAGCAGTGCAGCAGGCCGATTCCCACATGATAGATGAAGGCTGCAAAGAAGCTTTGCGAGATAAATCCAAAGCACAGCTGTGCTCTGTAGAAAAGAAAATAAAAGCACGCACACACACACACACACACACACACACACACACACACACACACACACACACACACACACACACACACACACACACACACACACAATATAACCTGAGCCTGTGAATGACAGTTGGATTTCATGACCATCACCAGTTTCTTTTATTTTTTTTATGTAGTTTTTTTTTAGTACAACTCTGGCTAAAAGTAAAATCATCCTCCTGCAGTTTTTCTATAATTCATTAACACTTTTGTATAAAAAATAAAACACAATATCAGACTAAAGAGGAGTTGAAGAAAATATATTTTTTTTACTTTATTTGCATTAGGGATGATTATAGAAACTGAAACGTGCCTCGCCATCGTGTTTCGTTCGACAGGCCTGACCCACGTTCACGTCTGACCTCACAACCCTAACTCTCAGCCGTCCTAATTAGCTTAACACAATGACCCAGTAGCACATAAGGCTGCAGGATTTACACTCTGACCTCAAGCATTTCGCCCACCTCAGTCCTCATGAGCACTCCCGGCTCTGTTTAGTGATGCCTTCAATCACTGTTTCTACATTTCCAAATCTAACTGCAGAGCAAACCCATTAAAACTCATCAGAATTTGATTTGTCATGATATAAGCCTGTAATCAACCCTTCTTTCCTTTGTTTTGCCTGATTTTTACATTACAAGCTTACCCCGTTGAGACACTGTATACTCAACATGAATTGCTTTGCGATTGCTGGCTTTTCTGTGAATAATTCTCATGCGGTGATGGTGATATAAGCAATGTGTTATTGATTACCATTTTCACAAAACTGCACAGTACACCATTTGACGCATGATACGGAGGTCTTACTGGGGTCACAGTTTTCTCACAATATCAGGTCGTATCACCATGACAGCTCATAAATACACAAGGATTGTGCTAAACACAATCACTTTTCGGCATCCTTAAGCTTAGTCAACAGCTGATGTCTTATTCACAAAGCTTCAAGGATACATTGCAGTATTTGTAGTAGTAGTGAGTAATAACTTCAGGAAAACACGCAAGGATGCTGCCTCTATTATCGCCCTGTTTATGGGATCTCGCAGCGTAAACCTTTAAAGTTACCTGACTTTTCATGTACTCCAAAAACTAATAACAATATGATCAGTTTTCAACGCCTTTGACCTTCTTGCAGAAAAACATCAGCATGCATGTGTATGTGCTGTTCATGGATGTGTGTTGCCATGGCACCCATCAGGCAGTCCTACAGGGAATATGAGTTTTGTGGGAGTATTTCTCCAGGGATTCTTGCCCCTTACCGAATGAGATCCAGCAGAGCGTCGGCAGAGCTGGTCATTGGCTTCTTGCTTTCTTCAGAGTCCTCCTTCTGGGCGGCGCCACCAGGGTGGATGATGTACACCATGACGATGCCCACCACCACGGCAACAAAGGTGGTCCACAGATAGTAAGAGATAGTCATGATACCCAAGCGACTGGAGCATTTGGCATCCAGAGCAGCCAGACCAGACATCAGACTGAATGGACGAGAGCAACCAGAGAAACAAATACAGAGGAGAGAAAAAAAGATACAGAATAACATTAGTAACTATAAGAGGCTTTAAAACATAGCAGCTTTACATCATGGAAATAAGTGTCTCTGTAAATAATTTCAAGGTGCAGGTTGATAGTTAAGTTACTGGGATATGTTACCACGTCACCACACCTTTCATTCCTTAAGTTAGATGCAACTTTAAAGCTCTTGCAGGTGTTGGATTAAGGAGAAAAAAAGTTTCTTCACATACATACAAGAAGACGTTTATTTAAGAATGAGAAGATATTCGGATTGACTATCCACTCTACCTTATGTGTATTTACAGGCAAAATCTCACTGCAACTTGTACTGAATGTTTTCTAATGGAGGTTTTGTTTGATGGCAACATTAAAAAAAAATAGACATTTCTTTATACACTTTTCAGAGCTTCATAAGACTTGTTCCACATGTGACAGGATAGTCTGAGAGACTTCAGACGATGTTCTTCAAACACAACATCCCTGCTCAGAAAGTATCAGCACCCTCACGCACACACTGGCTCACACTATGAACACAGCCACCAAGCAGAAGCTCAGCAGGGTTATAAATATAGTCCTGAGCAACAAGCAGCGTGCAGATATTCATGGTTGAATAAACAAAGGAGAGGCAGCTCCTCGAGCTAAAGCTTACAGAACCACCTGCATCTCAAAGATGAAGGACACTCTTTAGAATAGAGTAATATCTACAGTCTGAACTGGGACGAGGAAAACACGGTTCGAGGGATAAGTGGGAAGAAGCCAGTTTTAAGCACAGTTCCAACAGTTGGTGTGCTGTGTAAAGAATAAGTAAAAACAGAATCTGCTTCTTTCAGCAAGAGCAGACCAGACGTTGACCCTTAAACTCCAGCCACAGGTCTGCTCATGTCCCACGCACATAAAGTGTGTCAGCTTGTTTCAGGTGTGTTGTGTCATCAGATTAAGATTACCTTTTTTTTTTTTTTTTTTTAGGAGGCCACATTTGCTCAGTTTGAATATCTGATATGTTTTTTCTAATTTGTATAAAATGCTAAATATTTGCTTATAAGAGATGCAGATAATTGATCACAGCCTCTAATGACTCTCAGGAGACATAAAAAAACTAATGTCGATCAACAGATCTACTGTTTGCAGCAGCTAGATCCTTCTGACACGAGACAAGCTTTAGTATACCAGAGCTTAAAACAGACTTTTACTTAGCTTTTTTTTCAAAATACACATGCTGTTTGTAACCTCTTTACACATACTCGTGCTTGCAGGACCAAATCAAACCTGTTGCTACACATGGACAAGCCGCTTTTCAGCACAGCAGCCAGAGGTTTTCGTATGAATTAATCAAAAAGAGCTTCTGAAAGCTGGATCTTATGGCCTGTGGAGAAAGACCTTTCACCAGCCTTATATACTCTTATATACCTTATATACACAGGTAAATACCTTATATACTCATTTATTGGTCAAATCCTAATGAATATAGTTGTCAAATGTTGAACTAATCCTTCAAATTAGACCAATTACAGTGAAGCTGCTAAAGCTACCGCTGAGTGGCTTAAAACACCCTGTATAGCTCACAATGGATCACCATTGATCCTCAGTGCAAACAGGCTTTGTCCCTGCACGTGCAAGTGCATTTTTTCAGTTTGCATTTATCAAATGACATATTGTGTTGAGGGGAGGGGGCGCTCAGAAGATTTTTACTGCTATTTATTACAAAGAAAAAGACCTGCTATTTGGGATGACACAAATACACAAATCTGCACTTTTGTGTTGTTCAAAGGTATTTAGTTGGCAAAGACATTTTGAGAGCAGTAACAAATTGGGAGAATGCTACGTAAACGCCACGGCCAGCAACATGCTCGCTCTATAAACACGGTCTACGCCGTGAGTAAGACTTCTTGTCTGTCATGTAACAAGAACAACTGGTTCACATGTGCATCATTATCAAGCAATAGCTGATTTTACTTTTTTAACTGCCACAGATTCTCCAGCGGTTAGCAACTGGTGGGTCTGGACCCAAAAGTGGGTCGTGTGCCTCAGGTAAAGAGAAACGTAACAGGTGAAGCTGCATATTTTTGATTCTTCTTAGAAATACCTCTCCATCATTGCACTTTTAATTTTTATTTCTTGTATTTTCAGGAAAAAACCCACTGAGACCACTAACAATGGCTGTTGCTGAAATGTTTTGCTTGTTATGTCAGCGTAATGGTTAAAGATAATTACGTGACTGAACGTTTTACTAGTACAGGGCTTTTTTCATTTAGAGGATACTCAGCTTCAAGTATACATATAAATAGGCCGTAGAGTTCTGTAGCAGACTGCAGCAGATGGGTTCCCAGCCTGCCACCCCAACTGCTTTAACACCTGTTAATTCAGTTTGCCGTTTTCTATTAGACCAACAAGCTTTAACTGACATTTAATCACAATTACGACTGAAATGTTAACTTAGTGGCATCTGCAACACTTTGAATGAAGGATCCAGTGTGCTGGAGCTACAGTATATAATGACCACCTGCTATCTATTACACATTGAAGAAGACATATTATTGAAAAATAACATTTTTGTGTACATATATTTGCATATGTTTGGGTGTTTGTAGTGATAAATAACAAACTCTGACATAACGCAACCATGTCACTGAGCTTTGGCCGCTGAATCTGAAACTATGTCATTTAGTGGCGGTGCAGATTTGCAGGGGTCTGTGACATCACAGATCCATATCAGGGAAGAATAATCGAGGCTCCACATCTCTATCCCCACCAACTTTACAACATGTGAAATTGGAGGGCAGTCGACCGTTTGACTCCACTCCTACATCCACCTGCCATGAACAGAGCTGCAAAAACATGCTACAAAGGGAACTTCTGTATTGTATCTTGAGCAAAGCATAATACACCTTAGGAAATTATATGCACTTTTGAATAAAGGTCAAATATATGTCCCTTTTAAAGAATGAAATTAAAGGTCAATTGTGCATACTGTGATTCTATGTATTTGGTGTAACAAAGAGACTTTCATTCAGCTGCTGCAGGATTAGATGAGCTCTAGCTGGAGAATCAAGAATTCTCCTCAGTTCTCCTGCTCATGGTCAAACCGAGGTGAACTGGTAAACCAACAAAGAAAAAAGAACCCTCATGGCAGATGGCAGATGATAGTTTTCAACTGAATAGTGCCTCAATGCTGCATGTCTTCTGGCTCTGCTGCAGCAACAAAACGCGTAAAAAACATATAAACAACTTCTGATTAGCTGTAAAAAGACAGGAAATGACAGGAAATATCCGATATAATGGGATGTTGTGAAAACATTCAGCAAAAATAAATTGTGAAGACTGTCACCTTTAAAGTGATTTAATATCATTTTATTTACTTTCCCAAGCTCATCTTTGTAAAAGAGGCTAATACTTATGTAAAAGCTTACACTGTACATACTTTATTCAAAAAAGTAAAGCATGCAAACATTCAAGCAGCAGATCTAAAGAAATCTAAAGAAAGTTTTAAAGCGACACCAAGAGTTGTATATATGTTGATTTGAATGAATATCTTATTTTTTTATTTATGCTGAGCTTTGTCTAACGTTTAAGGTCTCCCGTCACTACAAAAACACAAAAACCAGCTGTCATGGTCTTGGTATGCTGATCTGGTCGACTGCTTCTCTTTGAGTCTCTTTTCCATTGGCAGATAGCTTGTGTTTATTCATCCAAATAAGCGTGTTGCCTGTGCTTCTTACACTAACTGACTGACTGATCATTAACGGTGTCATGTGTCAAGTTGCAGGATGGCAGGACCTGGATTTATAGATAATCTGGGAGCTCCTCATCCTCAGAGCCGAAACCGTAAAAAAGATGATTCGTTGTTGGAGCAGCTGCATGTTAAATTAACAGGCAGCCGATTTACCAGAAATTAACTCAGGTCATTAACAAACTAAAGGGCCTAAGAAAGAAGTTCTACGCAGTCAATGACGCAAACTGTGGCAGAGGAAGACGGGAATGGCCATATTTGTGCAACACGATTCCTATTCGGGGGGAAGCCACTCCACAAGTCCCGCTGTTTTTCAGAGTGGCATGGATCCAGATCCCGCTCCATCTCCTGTACCCAGAGCTGCATCAGCCAGCTCTTCCGATGTTGGTGAGGACAACCAAACACGGAGCAGGGTCATCACGTTAGGCAGTACCACTCAACGACTACTCCTGACTCCTCTTCTCTCCTCTCAACCCAACTTCAGGTTCCAGGGACGCAATAACACCACTTACATTTACACTGACCAGCGTGCGTTAAACTCAAGTTCTTCATCCAGGAAAAGTAATGATATTAAATCCTGCTGAAGACTTCGTTTGACTAGACCTTCCTCCATGTTCAACTGCATTTTGGTCCTCCACGCCCCCTTCATGACACCACCCACAGTAACTTTTGACCCCCATCCCAGTTATCACATGCAACAGCTGCATATCGATGTGTGGCCCGATGTCACCCATCCAGTGAAACCAGCTCACAGAGCAAACGAGCGAGAGTTACTGAGCAAGAGACCATGACGATGACTGGATCTCTGTGAGCAAGGTGGGGGGTCTCTAGAGCTACAACAAAGAAAAGGGTTTGTTTGTGTTGCTTTAAAATATCTTGAGGAAGATCCATATATCCAATCACCTGTTCATTATCTATATCCACTTTAATCCTATTATTGGTCCTGTGGGTCTGCTGGAGCCCATCACAGATGGCAAAGGGCAAATGAACTCTGAAGAAGATTCAACTCTAAAGAAAGAGAAACTATAAAAACTATGAAGAAACTACAAAGAAACTATAGTCTGTGATAGAAAAATAATAATTTAGTATTTTCTTGCACCTTTTTTCTTTCTGATTATGATAACTTTTCAGATTTATAGGAACAATGACCCGTTGTCTAAGTGGAGTCAGGTCTCTGACACCAAGTCTGCGCTCTGACACTGAGACCAGGTGGAATTATGGTGAGTTTCCAGCCATGTGCGGCCGCCTTCATCGCAACGATCAGAACACACGTACAGCAGATCTGTCACAAGATTTTTGGACCATATGGAGCTTACAGTCCTCTTCTGCTCCACCTTTAGTGAGCAAGGGCTTAACAGTAATCCCACACACAGATGAAAGAGCAAAGTCAGAGGCCTCTCGGAAGGGGGAGTTGTCTGTGGAAACCAGAAGAAACGCCGTGGCAGCTCCCTGCTCTGCGACTGGTTCAGCACATGTTGACATGTTGATGTGTCACCATAACAGTTACAAGCTCAAAGATGCTCCTGTACCTAAAGGTGGCTGCTATTACTAAAAAAAAAAATTGAAAAAAAAATCCAAACTTCATGAACCTGCTCTAAAATTGATCTAATGATAGACCAAAAACAATCAGATGACATAGAATCGTTCAAGCTTTTTGCTATAAAAGGGCTTTTCAAATCAACCCAATGTCACTACACGATAAAAAAACAAAACAAAACTCAGAACTCAGAGAAGCTGAGTAATTGTACCGTGGTGGAGACAGGGTGCACCATTGTTTAATGAAGGCTACACAATGGATTTTCTTTGTTTTGTTTTTTTTTTTGCACTCAAGCAGTCCTAAAATTTTCTTGTCATACCCACAATGTGTGTCATACATCCTGCTGCTGCTGTGTTGACAGCAGCACAAACCAGTGTCAGCTGGTGAAACATGCAGCGCCAGCAGAGGCTCTCCTCAAGGCTCCTCGGGGGAAAATATTGAAGTAGAAATTGATAAATGACTGGGTAAATTATTCCTCAGATGAGCTTTCAGTATCACTATGAGAGACTGAAGCTTCGTGGGCATTAGTGTGAGTCAGGAGGGGAAATCCTCATTGATCTGCTAGACACTGCTGTTTCTCTGTAAACTGAGATTAAGAAAACCAATTTTCTATAACCCCCCTGTTCGTCCAACTCCACTGCCTGTCCTGCCAAGTAAAGCAATAGCACAAGCAACAGTTGAGGTTGTAGCTGTGGACCGACTGTTTTCTACTGATCAGGACCAGTATCTGGGGCTTTGGTAAAAATAATGAAAAAAATCTGATAACAGATACCTGAATGCAGCCAGATCATTTGCACTTTCATTTGATTCATAAAAGATGGTGAGTATAAAAAGAACAAAACATTTTAAAAGATGTTCTTCACAGTGTAAAATATGTATTCTTTGAATATCAAATCCTCTTTTACTGATGACAGCAAGCCTTGACATTTCTCTGAATAAAATACTGCTACAATGACCCGTGGTAAAAAAGGAAAACTTTTGAAAATCATTATGATATTTATACTGAAGTTCTCAGAAATTCAACAGCTTAACACTGATGACATGCACATTCACTTCTTCTCCGAGGACTTTTAAATGTCATCACTGTCTGTCTTTGCAGCCAGCTCAGTCTTCCAGCGGCTTGACGGAGGTGCTTGCTTTTCCTGAGTCTGGTTCCTCTGTTTGTTTTTGTTAGGGGATTGCACCAAAGTGATGACTCAATGTAATCTGTTGTTGTTGTTTTTAAAAATAAATAATTAATTTTAATGCATTAACCTCACATACAAATTGAATTTGACTCAACTGGAGTGAACGGGATCACGCACAAATTTAAATTAGACTGAACTGTGCTAGAATATCATTTTGATTTAAGTGAAATGTATTTAAGCCCCCTCTGGTACCTTGAGATTACTGTGTTGTGAAGTGACGCAACACAAGTGAACTAAACTCAATTAAACTGCTGCTGTGAGATTTGTAGCACTTTTCTAAACAATTTTATGAAGTACTCAACAAAGCAGACAATTCACTTCAATTCAGCTTTAAAGAAACTAAAACAGAGAATTAAACTCCAAAATATGTCCAATTAATATAAAACCAATATAATTAACAACAGTAATAAGTGCATTGCCGAGGAAACCAACAGATTGCATCAAATCCACCTGTTATCTCTTCAGCTTCCATGGCTGCATCTTTGGGAAATGTGCATTTAAACTGTTTACAGAAAAAATGACACCCCTCTTTTTTATAATTTCAAACACTTTGTGACTGCAAACGAATGTCTTATTCAGTTAGTTGTTAATTTCTCCAACATTGTTTATTAAGTTCAAATGATTTTCAACATGGCTTGGATGTTTATGCATCCAAACTGTGGTACTGCTATCTACCCAGGAGAAAAAAATATTACTGGGAAAGTGGGGTGGAGAACTTAAAATGGGAGAGTTTAGGATGTAGTTTAGTAACTAAATTGTTTTGTTGTGCAGGCTCAACACTCCATCCATCCATCAAGTTCCTGTTATCCAAGGTCGCATCGCGGAGGCAGCAGCCGAAGCAGAGAGGTCCAGGCCTCCATCTCCCTGGCAACCGTCTCCAGCTCCTCACCTTCACCCAACTCTAAAGGAAAGCCTAGCTACCCTACAGAGGAAACTAATTTCAGCTGCTTGTATCCAAAGGTATCAGCAGGCCAAATGGGCGCTGAGACTGTGCAGACTTAACCACCAGTGTGATCAGGCCTCCGACTGAGTTGCAGCAGAAGACAAGAACACATTTCAGAACCAAACGACAGTGAGCCAAATCCATGAAGACCTTCATTAGTTTTTGAAAAAAGTTGCAATTTTGGTATCATAAGTACCATAATGAGTATCCCAATTTTCCCAATAATTGCTGTAAATTTTATATTGTAATAATCCATATCCATAAATAACTAATTTGACATTGTTCCGTATTTAGAGCCATTGAAAATTATCTTGATGAAGAATGTAAGAATGGTTTTAAATTCAATCAGGCTTCAGAAACTGGCATCAGACCCACCCTGCAGATGCCAGTTTCTGTTTTTAATGCACCCGAACACAATCATATTAGAAAATATACTATTGTATTTGGAAAAAAAAAAAAATAAATAAATAAATAAATAAATAAATTAAAAATAGGGGAGGGGGAAAAAAAAAAAAAAAAAAAAAAAAAAAAAAAAAATGGGAGGGGAGAAGTCCAGGTGGGGTGGGGTGGGGGGGGTCGTGCGGGGCTTTTCGGGGGTCACGTGCCGGGCGGTCCCGGTGGGTCTCTGGGTGCCTGGCTGCCTGGTCCGCGCTCTTGCCTTCCGGATCTGGTCCTGCGATTGGGATTTCTGGGGCCCCGGCGGGTCTGGGTTGCGCCTTGGTTGGTGGGTCTGGTGCCGGGGCCGGCCTCTGGGGGGGGACCTCTGGCGGGGAAGGTGAGGCGCCGGTTACTGTCTGGGTGTGTTGCGGTGTGTCGGCGGGCTCCTTCTCCTGGTTCCTGCGCCGCCTCCGGGTGTCGGCTGTATCCCCGCCCTGCTGCCTCCGCTCCCGGCCATGTGTATCTGCGGCCGGTGGGTGGTGGCGGTCCCGGCCCCCCCTGGGCTGGTCGCGCTGCTCTGGCTCCTCTGTCCCTCTTCCCTCCCGCCTTCCGCCTGCCCCACCCTCTTTGCCTGTCCGGCACCGTGGCTACTGGAGTTCGGTGTCGCTGTCGCGTCGCCGGGGCGCGTGGCGGGGGCCGATGCATTGGCGGGCCACCGGCGACACTGTTTCTTGCCCGTGCGGGGTTCGATATGTTAGGGGGTCGGGGGATCTGGGGGCATATCGCGGCCTTATTTCCTTGAGCCTGCTGGGTCTCCAGCTGGTAATGGTCTGTACTAAGGGAGGGTGTGGGATCGGCGGCCTCGGATTCCTCCCTCCCCTCCTGCTGGCTGCGGCCGCTGCCGTGGGGGGCTGGGGTGGCCCAGGGCTGGGGGGAGGGTTGGGGCGCTGACCGATGACGATAGGAACCAACAACGGAATGGTAAGAATAACTAGTTAAAGGAGGAAGTGTTTAAATGACTTAATATTATTAGTTTTGTAATTAATAAATGTATTATTATTATTATTATATTCTTGTATGTATTTATGTGCAAATAAGTGAGTTTATATACATAGATGCATGTTTTATATGTGTATGTGTATGGGTGTGTGTGTGTATGTGTGTGCGTGTGTGTATGTGTATGTATTGGTGTGTATATATGTGTGTGTAGTTATATACGTGAGTATGTTTGTGCATATATGTGTGCGAACGTATGTGATATGTATGTATGTATGTACGTATGAATAGCTGTGTGTGAGTATGTGTGCGTGTGTGTGTGTAGTTATATACGTGAGTGTGGTTGTGTATATGCGTGAATGTATGTGGTATGTATGTATGTATGAATAGCTGTGTGTGTGTGTGTGTGTGTGTGTGTGTGTGTGTGTGTGTGCATGTGTGCATGCATGCACGCACGCACGTGTGTGTGTGTGTGTGTATATGTGTGTGTGTGTGTGTATGTGTGTGTGTGTGTACATGTTTATGTATTTGTGTGTGTGTATCCCTATGTGCATGTATCTATTTAGGTGTATGTGGATACATGCAAGTGGATGTATATACTTATATGGATGATATGCATGGGTGTGTGTATGTATGTATGTATGTATGTATGTATGAATATGAGTTGCATGAGTGTAAGTAAATGATTACGGGGAAATGTATTGTGACATGAACATGCAAAGTGTATGCATATACTGATATACTATATGCAATGATTTAAAGGTATGTGTATGTATATCATATGAATAGCTACTTATGTGTGTATATGTATATATATGTGTATATGTATATATATATATATATATATATGTATATATGTGTGTATGTATGTATATATATATATATGTGTGTACTTCAATTAGGCACACCTGTACAGCATGTATCAATGTATATTTGTATGTATGTATAATCATGTACATGTGCATATGTATTTTACACCAATGCATAGCAAAACTCTTAGATGTCCACACATTAATCCACGGTTTATTTTCATTGATTGTATGAATATGTGTGTGTGTGTGTGTGTGTGTGTGTGTGTGTGTGTGTGTGTGTGTATGGATTATTTATCTATCTTCTCTGTTTATAACTTTATTTTGATATATGTGGACATGTATGAGTATTTAAATACTTCTATGCCTATTATATATATGACTTTTCAATACTGCCTCCAACCCCCCCCAAACGCTCAAATGATGTGATTGTAAATAGAAAGCTCCTCCCCCCTTTTCTCTGTCTTCTTTTTTGCTTATAACACTTGATTGTCTTGTGTCCACTTTTTACTCTTTAAACAACACATTATAAACTCTTCTTGATGCATATTACAACACAGACACCAGACTGCACCACCACTGTCTCGTCTCTCTCTCCTGCTCTCTCTCTCCTCACCCTCCACACCCGGTGACTCTAGCCCTCCTCTGCAGAATATTTATATCCCTCTTTCTGACTCTCCCTTTACTTTTATCTTGTTTGATTTCTCCAGGGATCAATAAAAATATAGTTTGACTGTTATGAGGGCTGGTGAAGGTAGCACACTTGCACACACCCACACACACAAAACACCCTTGGTTACTAGATTAAAATGCATATATACAACTCCGGTTATACCAACATGGTATCAATCATAAATATATGTGCAAACAAGGGCAAAAAAAAAAAAAAAAAAAAAAAAAAAAAAAAAAAAAAATAAATAAATTCAATCAGGCTCTTTGTGAACCAGTATGGCAAATCAATACTTTCTGTTCTGTATTTAGCCTTAAAGATTCCAGCACAAGGAATGACATCAGGCAGTGATCCGATCTGGTAAAATACCGAGACACATGTCAAATATGTCCTGGAATATTACTGAAACATCCAGAGATGTTTTGTCAATTTAATCTCAAAAGAAAAATAAGAATTAAATACAAGTATTATCAGGGAGCTTCAACCAAATGGAAAAATAAACAGGAATTACTGAGTAACTGGAAAATTTCTCTCTCTATTGGTTTCTATTATTTTAGTCACAATTGTCCCAAAATGAAAACAACATGGAGCATCAGGAGGCAGTAGGTGTAGTGGCCATTGACTCTGCATGACGCATTCATGGGATAATCTGGTTTCCGATTTGGCTGGTGCGCAGATGGCATTGGGAGAGGAAAAATGGGGACAGACAGGCTATAGGGCCAGGGAGGATATTCACCCCTCGATAAGCCCTACTGTACCATGTATCATGTCAAGCAGCCGATCTGTGCATCCCAGTTGGATTCTCTCTGCTTCCATCAGAGGCGGGCAGAGCAGAGAGAGAGAGAGAGAGAAAACCAGGACATTCGCCATGACTGTTTCTGTGTCTGCGGCCAGATTGGCACGCATGTCATCACGGGTTTAAAAGGATATGGAGGTATTCTGAGCATCATCTCAAAGTGTGCTGCAGGAGGTGAAAAGTTGATTAATCTAATCACAGAAGCACAGAAGCTGGGGAGTAACAATGCTTTTCTAGTGTCTTTGTTATTTATTGCTTTCATCAAGTCGCAGGCAAGTTTAAGGAACATAAGGTGTGCTGGAGAGTAAGAAGGAACTCCAGCTACATACTTGTGTGTTAAATATTCAGCCATTGTGTTTGAGGGGGGAACTTGTAGTGACCCACACACCTAAAGTGCTGCTTTAGATTATTTGCAGTTATTGTTTCTTGTAGTCACCCTCTGCCAGTCTGGCAAGAAACACAAGCTGAAGTGATGATCTGTCCTGAACATGTGACTGCTGCAACATTTAGATGAAACATCTTCATACTGGATTTTTACTTTTGCATAAACCTTAAAGGAAAACAACAGAACCGCACATAAACACTGACAGATAGAGATAAGCACAGAGAGGGAGGCAGACAGGGAGACAGAGAGAGGGAGGATTAACTTCTCATCCAGTCTTTGCTGTTGCATAGATTGTAAGTAGCTTATTGCACAAAGCACCATGCATGTAACCGGTGTGTTTTCATGATTTGTTTTGGGAGGGTTTTTTTTTTTTATGTGTTAGCGACATCACTGACCTCATGCTGGCAACTAAGAGCTTTGGGCCTAAAATAATCAAACTAGAAAATCTGCTGGGCAGTGCTCCATGAAGTATGCTTCTAAAAGTATGAACGGACAGCTTTACTTCCACAGAAACATTACTCTTTAATCCTACATGTTGAAAAAGGTAATTGGGAGCAGCAACAATCTCATCTAGTTTGTGCTTTTCATCTTCCCCAATCATCCTGCAGCCACACAACCAGACTCCTACAAGGATGGGATGACAAACTTGCAGATGTCTGCATGACTTTAAACTTCAATCAGAGAAAAAAATGAATTACAGTCGCACATTCATATGCTATTATAGACTGACTCCCTCTGCTATGAATTTTCTCCTGTATCTTCTTTATGTCACTTCACTTCTTTTAACTTAAGACTGAAAAGACTGAGATTATTCTCCAATATTTTTAGGAGTACATTTGTTTTAGTGCGGGTACACAATGGTGATATTCTGTGTAACGCACTTCAAATGTCACTAACAGTGTGTGTTTTTGTTATCTTATGCACTGTTTATACATCTAACGGTCTTTTCATATTGCCTGACATGTTAACTTCTGATTGCTTTTGATGTCTTCATTAACAGATGGATGCACATCAGTAGTCTGAATATCACCCATCAGCGCTATTTATGCTTCCTAACTGCTCGCCAGTTCGCCCGGTTTAGCCAATCTGCCCCTTTTCCTCTTGGTCATATGATCTTAAACGGTACAATGGTGACAAATATATTTTGCTGTTTCAGAAAATTTGTTTGAATCTATTCCTCAAAATGAACTTTTGATGGAGTCACTTCTCACAATCGTTCAGGTTAATGGAGTGCTGGTCCTCTCAGCAAAGCATCAAACATGTTCTAGGAGCAGGCGGCATTTATACCTCACTGATTCAGAAGAAAAGAGGACATGCGTAACGGGGGCTTCTCTCATTTACCAGATTGCACAAAGAAAATGACAATTTTCTGTTGTTAATTTTCCTGAGGTCTAAATGACCTCGGGAAAATCAGTTTCATCAAGAAAAACAGAGCAGCATTGTGGCATGTTTTGCACAAAATATTACTTGCAACTTCAAACACCCACGTAGATGCTCTCAAGAACTTAATTTTTGTATATGTCCGCTTTAAAATAAAATCAATCACTGTCAGTGGCAGTAATGCGCTATTTGTCTAACATTTCTGCTTGATTGAAACACTGTATGCATGAAGAACAGAAAGAATAACTGCACTCACAATGATTGTTGCATAGAGATGTATGTCTCCAATATTCAGTTTCTACACGTCACGTCCTTGTAAAATTATATCCTTTATTTTATAGTATGAAGATAAAGTGCATAGCTATTTTCAGCTTTTAATCCCTGGCAAACAACCAATTCATGCATTTTTTTATTCCCCAAAGCAAATCCAAGCCCTGTTAACCCACTCAAAGAGTTTGAATCCAGTTCATCGTAGGGTTTGGAAAGCCTGCTCAGAGGGTTGGTGTGTGTTTGTGTGTTATGGCCTTACAGAGATGTTCCTCTTACCTGGACACGACTAGAGGCAGAATCAGCATCTTCAGCATCCTCATTAGCAGCTCTCCGGGAAACTGGAAGTACTTCACCTCCTGCATGCAGCCAGAGAAAAGATGCATTTTTTAAAAATATTCCTGGATGTTTATGTTGCTTTAATAACCAGACAAAACAGAAATGCTGACAAATGTTTCACTGTATAGCAGCACTTAAAAGGCCTCTGTGCTTAAGTAGTCTGGAATTTTGTTTCCACTGAACACATCATCATAGGTACAAAAGACAAGATACATTAGTATAATTATCCATCAGCAGCAGAACTAAGACTTCCATGTATATACGACTGATTCATGGTTAGTTGGTGAACTACAGAGACGACTATATAAACATGTGTAGACAGCAGACACTGAGGTGGTCAGAGGGTGGGACTGCAGGACAACATGCAGCTCCTGAGGTTCTGGTCTGCAAACATGTACAGAAGAGAAAAAGAGGGGACAGACGAGCAAAACAAACTACAAGAACAACGGACCACAATTATACTTATGAGAAACTTCAGATTAGTAACTGAGTATTGAGCTGAAGAAGGGAAAGAGAAACAGAGGAGGTGAAGGGCTCCAGTCAGTGGATCATGTTGGGGTCCCCCTGCAGCAGGTCTACAGCAGCAGATCTAGGATGAAGCTGTGTTGAAGACCAGCTGGTCCAGTCTGGTCCTGCAGCTGCAGCTGTGACTACTGGTCCTAACACACTAAAGTACTAACTATATGCTTTATTAAACAGAAATGTTTTAAGTTTAGTTTTAAAGGTGGAGGTGGTGTCAGCCTCCTTAACCCAAACTGGAAGTTGGTTCCAGAGTGATGGTTCCTGATAACAGGAATCCCGTCCTCCAAATCTACATTTGGATCCTCTAGGAACTACGAGTAAACCTGCACCCTGAGAACAGAGAACTCTATTAGGAACATGTGGTTCTATCAGGTCTTACAAATATCGCGGCGCTAGGCCATTTTGGACTTTATATGCCAGTAATAAAATTCAGAGAAGTTCAGAGAATTACTTGGACATCCAGCCAACAACACGTTACAGTAATCTAGTCTAGAAGATACGAATGTGTAAATTAGTTTTTCAGCATCACTCTGGGAGAGGATGCTCCTGATCTTTGTGATATTATGAAGGTGGAAAAACGCAGTCTTACAAACCTGATTAATATGCTCTTTAAATGACAAATCCTGATAAAAATAACACCAAGGTTTCACACAGTTGTACCGGAGGCCATCACGACACCATCTAATCCCTTCCTAAGGTGTTTAAGACTACAAACAACAACCTTGTTATTGTCTTTCAAATGATTGAGAGATGCATCTTTTCAAGTCAAAATACATCAATGAGGAGCTACTGACTTTAAAAACTGATGTCTTAACCTCCCTGATCCTGCATTACCCGGCAACAGTGCATCTGGGTCATGTTTATAATAGGGCTGTCAAAGCTAACATGTTAATAACGTGTTAATACAAATTTGTTTTAGGACGTATGACCCTCGGCCCAACCTGTAGGATGGAGAACAGAAAGGGATGTAGCTGCAATAACTTGCTGACATCCCGACCTGCAGTCCTCATCCCCTTGGATCACAGTCTATCCATATATCACCCATATACACAGAAGTCTAATTGGACTACCAATGACAGTTACTAATGTATCCTGTCTTGTACCTTTGACGTCTCTATGTCTCTATTCTTTCTTATTTCCTGCTCTACCCGGCTGGCCTTCAGCAGGAGGGTCCCCCCTCATGATCCAAGTCCTGATCCAGGTTTCTTCCCTCTTAAAGGGGAGTTTTTCCTGCCACTGTTTGGCTTAAGGTTTTTCTTCCACTGGGGAAGTTTTTACCTGCCGCTGTTTATGTAATAATTGCTCGAGGGTCATGTTCTGGGTCTCTGGAAAGCGCCTAGAGACAACTTGTGTTGTAATAGACGCTATATAAATAAAATTGAATTGAATTGAATAAAGAGTTAAACACAATCATAGACTGTGGAAAACAACAGACGAAGCATTCGGTGATAAACAAACATTATTCTGCATCAGAATTATTCAGATCAACGTCAGTTGTTGCTGGTTGGACCAAAGTTTGCCCTCTCTAAACTTTCAGGACGTGTTTTTGACACATAACCACAACCATTTGTTTATTTTAAAGGATAATTGTCTGCTCCTGTATTATTATTGCAGTTTGAAAAACCTTTTTAAGGTAAGCAGAACAAAAAAAATATTTGTGCAATTAATTGCGATTATTTGTGAGTTTACTAATAATCTTATATATAAAGAAGAGGAGCCTTTTGACAGCCATACTTAGTGGCAATCTGCCTTTTTTCAATTTCAGCAAAAGAACCTTATGATCAGCACGGATATTCAAAGTCTAATAGTCTTTTTCTTTTTCATTCATCTTTACAGGACTGCCAAAATATTTCATAAAGAGGAAAAAGAAGAAAAAAAACTGTGAAAATCTTTTGATTAACTGTAATAAAAAAAAAATTGATTGACTGATTGAAGCTTATAAAATTGTTGCATCTCATTTTACATATTTATTTGAACATGAGGTAAATACAGAAATCACAACAGGTAAATAAGGACATTTCTATATCGGGTGCACAGAGACGAGACCGGTCTAGCCTATACCCTCTCACCAAAATCTGAGCCTGACAGCAAAAATAAATAAAATATTGCCAATATGTTGGCATATCCCTTTAAAAGAAAAAGATAGATTTACAATTGCTACTGAAGTCCGATGTCACTCCTGATAACTGGAGCTGTCTTTCCCACGAACTGTGATCCAGTCCTGCAGAAACTGCAGCCAGCTGTGCTCCAGCAGCTCAACTCAAGGATGCTGGCGGGTTTCCTCCCATAAACGTTAGGCACTTCCCAAACAAGACTTCATGTTTGCTATTACAAATGACTTTTTTTTTTGTTCTCCTTAAAAAGCTGCTGCCTGTCAGTTGAGGAAAACTTAATGATTTCAAAGGCAAAATAAATTATTTTCATAGGTAAATCTAAAAGGATTAAATAGTTTCAAATAAGGTAGAAAAGCAAAACTAAATAAAAAATAAATAAAAAAAGCCATTCAAAACACAGTGTTTGATGAAATGCTAATGTGCATGTTTTTGTCTTTTAACATCCTCCGAACCTGATTATAACGTGTCCAGAAAGCGCTGAATAAAAGAGACATGAATTGTCTTGTAAGGTTTTTTTTTATATGAAAAGACAGTGAAAAAAGAAGAGAGTTAATGAGATTTTTGTCATCTACGGAGTCACCCAGACCTTTCAAGTCTCCTGCACTGATTTGCTTTCATTCACTAACTCAATGAGATGTTTTTGTTCTTCAGCTCTAAAACAGCCAAACAGGGAACTTGAGATGTTCTTCCCTCGTCTATTTTTTCTTTCTGTCAAACGTCTGTTTCTATTAAGTACCTGAACAAGTTATCAGATCCACCCAGTGTGAACATATGTACGATTCTGACAAAACGGGGACAAGAAGATTAAATCGTGAGATAGTTGTGTCCTTTTTATTATAGTCTTTGTAAAACAAAAAAGAACTTTGACTTGAATCAATCTTTTGTTGTCAATGACAACAAAATGACTATTGATAAATCCTTTTTTTTTTTTTTTTTTTTTGCTGTCATGTTGTCAAACAAGAATATGAAGAAAGTTTATGAATATCAGTAAGTACAACAGGGGCCCAGAAGTGGCATGCGGGCTCCAGCCACAGTGATGTTTAACTATCTCTGGGACCCAGAAGAAATACAAAATCCGTTTTAGAGGTTAAAAAACATAAACCCCGGTCTTCTGTTCCCATCAGAGCCACAAGTCTGGACCATCACATGAAAACTCAAATACTATGCAGATGATAAGCAACTACACTTTTTTAGCTCATGTTTGAAAACTGACCTGAAAACTCCTCCTTTGCATGTAAATAAACCAGCACCTGGGTTCTTTGCACATTTAATTACTTATTTAAACCAATTGCATTGTTCGAATGATGCAACTGAGATAGAGACTTGGAAATGTGTTTTTAAAAGGTTATGGAAGACATAAACAATCTGAGCCTACGAGAAAATATTACTTAAAGAGACAAGGAAACAGCCAACCTTGTGCAGAATTAAATAGAAGTGAAAGGTTTGCATGAAAAACTAACAGAAACTGAATGAGAAAGTGACTAGGAAGAAAGTGAGAACAAACTTTACTTCCCAGTGTGTAACATGGATTTACAAACCATGATGCATCTGTGGCTGCTGACTGCGTAACGGCTGGCACAGATGACTCTAAAGAACCCCGTCCTGGAGTCACCGCGTTTGACTTCCACCAAGCGTGAAAACTCTTCACACCTCACTGACGTTTGAGGATTTACCTGCACTCCAGGCCAGCTTAATACAAATCAGTAGTCACTATTTTCATGTAGTCAGTCGATCAATTTTACGTGTTTAACCTGTCTGTTGGTCACACAGACCCCTGACTCTGCAGTTCAGCTTCAGCTTTGCAACCTCTTGCATCTTTCAAATGATTGTCGTCGTGTTTCATCCAGAGGCAGATTTGATTTTGCCCCACTTTAAGTAGGGCCACACACACGCATCCCAGCAATATTTTTCCTGCTCTAACGGATGTCAGTCATACAAAGAGGCAAAAAAAGCTTGCAGCAAAACAAAATAATTCAGCATAGTTGGACATAACTAAATTACGTTTAAGTACATCACATCTGTGCAGTGAGATAATGTAGCAATAAAAGCCTTTTACTTCTGTTTTGGAGCAGCACAGCTTTTAGGCCAGAAGAGAGAGAGAGAGAGTGTGTGTGTGTGTGTGTGTGTGTGAGTGTGTGTGTGTGTGTGTGTGTGTGTGTGTGAAGGACAACCACAGCTGTCCCTGACTAATAGTTGAAAAAACACTATGTCAGATGATGGAAGAGTCCATTCATATACAGATGCATGAAGCCCACTTACACACATTTGTGCTCATTTCACTACACACAAAGCTTTACACTCGTTAGACTCGTTACATGAATGCAATAATACTTCTGATGATACCGCTCAGATTTTTAAATGAGAGCAACTTTAGGAACCGTGTAAGTTAGAAATGTTTTTAGAAATAATTATTTCTTTGCGCTGGAAGAAACTTTAGAAATCGGGGCATGAGCTGCAGAGCTGTTTGTGCAATTACGTGCTTTAATTCTTTTTTTTTGGCACGTCTGTCAGTTGGAATGTTTAATTGAAAATAAGAAGAAAAATAGGAAAACTTATGTTTTCAGCTTAAACATTTTTTAAAAACCTTTTGTATGACTTAGTTTTCTCAATTATGCACATTTTTTTCATGTAGTCAGGCACTTGCGATATATTTTTGTCATTTTTCCCATTTAATGGCATGTGCTGTACAGAGATATCTGCCTCAGCTTTTATTGTGAAACCATGAATATTAACTTGTTTGCTGCGTTACATTATTGCTGGTTTTATACTTGTTTTTGCCTGGAACTGTTGGCACATAATGAGCAGTGTGATTTGCTAATTTGCTGTAGATATATGTACCAAAGTTTTAAATCCTTAGTTTGAAAAAAACTATCTGACCAAAATTCACGACCAAGTCACGCTTCACATATTCTCCAAGTCCCATTTGCAATGTTTCCCAAAAGGCACGTACGCTTTGACACACTGCTTTCGCTCATTGAGAACACGTTTCCGCTCAGGTAATTCCTCAGCTGGTTCTCTCTGTAAAGAGCCCTAAAATGATTTTTTGATATGAATAGATGCCATTTGATTTAAAATTAAGATAAGGGAGTTGAATAGATATGAGGCTGCGGGACGAGGAAATCCTAATTTAACAGCTGTTTTTTTTCTTTTCTTATTTAAATACCCAATACGGCTCACTAGTAAATCATGGCTTGTACTATACATTGATTTAGGACTTAGTTTTAAATTTCAATAATAACGCTGTCTAGTAAGTTTTTTTTCATTAGCAATGATTCTCAGTAGACAAAACTCTTAACACTCTCACTCAGCATAGCTTCACAAAGCGCTCATCTTGGCTGTGAACTACAGGGATTTTACCTTTTCATCATGTTAGTAAGAAAATCTCAGTTAATCAAATGATGAACTCTTAGTGCACTGTTGGGTTTTTGTTGTACATCAGCCAGAAAAACCAAAAAGGGATGAAATAACTTCAAGCCTTTTGTCTTCTCTGCTGATTCAGTCTGTAGAGATTGAAAATTGCAAAGATTTTGAAACTTCTAATATTTTTAGGCTTTAAATGCTATTATATGAGTGTTATTATGAAAGAATGAATAAGAAGTCCACAGTAGTCTACTAAACATTATAATATTTGCTCAGGGTTTTGTTGTGGGTCTCTAGAAAAACCTAGAAGAAAAATCTAGACACAAATTATATTGTAATAGACCATATATACATAAAATTGAATTTAACTGCAAACATGTTAAAAAGAAATCTTTTAAAAGTACAGCACATTTACCATTTAGGTGCTATATATAAAATATGGTAACTGTACAATAACCCAAAGTACTCACATTCTATACTTAAGTAGAAGTACAGATACTAAAAAAGTCAAATGATTTTTTGCCATCAGGGATAAATAACACAGCTTTTGACAACCCGGCTAAACTAAAAAGATCTGACACGAAGAAACAACCTGTAGAGAGCTGGTCCAAGGAAACACATCGCTGGAAACAATCAGTTTGCTGCAGGATAAATATAATCAGGACCAAACTGACCAGAGACCCCACAGCATTGCTAAAGTTGAAGGGCAACTGCTTAAGTATAGGTAGTAAAAGTAAAAAGTAATCAGAAGAATAAATACTCAAGTAAATTTAATAACAAAGTAATTGTGCTTTGTTTCTTCCCATTTCTGATCAAAATGTGACCGTTCCTCAAAAGATGGTGCTATTATCCCAGCATGCAACCAGGCACGCTGGAGTAGATCATACAGCTCAGGATATTTGGAGTCACTTAACACAAAAAGTACAGAGAATAATTATATATAACCATTACAGGCATGTGAACATTGTGAGACATGTAGGATATTTACGTGAAAATAAATTTACCAGTTGACCAACATACCCAATTATACTTAGTTTATACCTGCATAAATGTCTGAAATCTGCGAAAAATACAAAGTGTAAAGCATCCATCTGTGATGTCAGCAATATGTTTCTAAAAAGTGCATTTAAAGCCCGTTTGTGGGAACATAACTTGATGGGATGGGATAACTCTGCCTAGACCACTCCAACTATGGAAAAATGGAAAGAACAGAACAAGCCTGGCAGTTGGTTGAATAATCTCAATGATTTAATGCTTTCATGCTCTCAGCAGTTACAAGCTAAAAGGATGTGGCCATTTATTATAGTAGTATACTAGTACAGTAGTTAATCTTATACGTTGAAGCTGAGATAATGTTACACTTGCACCTATGTTGTTAGAGGTTTGTGGAGGCACCGACTACATCAGTTTCCTCTCATTCATGTAGCATCATAAAATGACAGAGACATTTCGGCCTCAGAAAAAATTAAAACAGACATTTCAGATGATCTAACTAACCCAACTAACAGCACAACAAGCCATGCTGTCTTACAATAAATTGAGACTATATTGAGCTATATTTTGTTAGATCTGTAGCAGTGAGTGTGTCGTACAACATGGGGAAATCAAAAATGACCATCGTGCGTATCCAAGTCCGAATTATTACCCGGGTCCGGGTGGTTGCTTCACCAAGCAGGGTAGCATGACAATAAAGATGAGGACGTGATAACGGCCAGCCATTGGCTGAGCTGAATGTCAATCAATCATATTAGAAATATTTTTAATGCTTTATTTAAATTCTTCTGGCATGGTACAAAAAAAAAAAAAAATAATAAATCACCCCCCCTCAGAGGAAATCAAACTTTTGAGACCAAAATAGTTTGCTGACGTAAATATGTTTATTTCTGCTCTAAATTTGGACATTTTCAATGGAGTTGACTTGCTTTTGCAGGCGGTCTCTAGCGGCCAGTCGAGAAACTGCCACAAATCGTACCTCTGCATGAGCCTCAACCAGGAAGATCTTAATGGGGACAAGAACCAACCACTATCTGGATGACCGATGATCTACACCAATATACAACCAGTTGTTTGACACCATACTCTGCAATGCAGCCATCATCATTAAAAACAAGCCCAACCAGGCCGTAAATAGGTTTATTTCTACAGTAAAGTTGCACACGTGGGTCAGTCGCTCTCTTTTGGAGCCAGCTCCCTGGTTATCACTGAAAGAACTGGACCTGGGAAGGTGTCAAAAAACTAAACAGGAGGTTTCCTCTTAGATGAAACACAGGATTAAAATTCACGAGGCAGCTGTCTAACAAACAGAGACTGGACACTGGTGTCCTTTTATAGGACTCAAAGTAAAATCACCTCTGACAGACTTTAACACACTTTAACATTTGGGAAAGATATGACGGCTTACAGGTATCTGATTTGGTATCACAGCAGCCACATGTTCATCTGCCTGCTCATCTTCTTGAAAGGACCATAACTCTAACTCTTTATTTCTGCCATATTCTCCAAGGAGTGTGTGCTAACATCTCTTCGTGGCTGGGGCCTTTTCATTTCACCTGTTCCTCACGGTGCATACAAATGAACATGCAAATGAACATGCAAATGAACATGCAAATGAAGCGCCGACTCGCAATACAGGTTTGGTTCTTTCAATCTTTTATGAGGAATGTGATGGCGGTTTGACTTTGCCTGTCTGAGACTTTCAGTGCGTCTTTGCAAATTAAAAACAGAAATCCAAACCCATATCCACTTTGGGCCAAAGTTGTCAGTTCATGTCCGTAATGATAGTTCAGGCACAGACTGCACCTGTGGTTCATTTACATAGTGGAGAGGAAATCATGTCCTCAGCTCACTTTTAATTACTTTAATGTCACCGGGAGTCAGTAGATGTCCTTTATTTAATATAGTAAATTACAGTCATTTTTTGGCAAATGTAAAATCAAATATTTCAAATGAATTTCACTTATGCTGTAGTCACTGTGAAGGTTAAATCTCAACATTGTACCATACTTTCAGCTTCCAGAAACTAAATGAATCCCATCGCATTCATCTGTCGTTAAAATGTTAATCTCCCAGTTAATGTAAAACTCTGTTAAGTTAGCCACAAGCTAAACAACAGTGGGATTGGTCCTCCACGGTTAACATAGTGTTTTCCTCACCCATAAAACCCATAAAGTTATGTTTCAGGGCTTTGGCTGTAATCTCTTCTGAGATTATGAGCTGTTGGGTCCTATCTGTGAGGTGCAGCTTCTTTTGGACTCTTTTCACAATCTGTGTTGTAAAACCCAATATCCTCGATGGTAATTGGAAAAATTGCTTTTTAAAAACAAACAACATTATATTGTTTTTTTCCTCAGTTTCTTTGTTTTTAAACTGCAGGAAAAATTGAAATATTTGAAGCGAGGAATGTGACACATTGTCAAAAAAAAAAAAAAAAAAAAAAAGCTGCATAAACACTGTAATCCATAAGAGCTAAAGTCCAGCAGCCACTGCTACATTTATTTTGCTCTTGTTTTCTGGTATGCACAGCTACGGATCAGAGAGAGGAACACCGGCACGAGGTCTCCGTGACCTCAAAGAGGCAGCTCTTCTAGAAACGACCACGATGCAAATATCTCAACTGGAACTTCAACATTCTCACATATTTTTGGAACACAAACCTCGGGCCAGAATGAAGTGATGGTGCCAGATGTCCCTGCACTGTCAACTTGCGAGATGTCAAATGATCTGATTGTAGTGGTTATGTGTCGCAGGGCTGTTCAGATGCATTCGGACTCCTGTTAAAAGGAGATGCTAGCCTAATGCATTATAGACGTCTCTCATAGTGATTAAAGTAGACTTTTGGCATTAATCCAAACCAAGGATCACCTGTTCCTGCACAGATTGTATGTCAAAGCACATGTATTCTGAAATGATAACAATGCATGCATAGATTAAACACTGTGCATATAAAAGCACATAGACATGCTCATCTTTTTAAATAATCCTCTTTTAAATAATACCTTGTTTGGTGCTTTTGTTGCAGGTCCTTCACATTCTCAAAAATCTGACTTTTTAATTCCCCTACCCTAAAAAAAAAAAAAAAAATGGTTTGACGTTAACCTGATGTGTCTGCAGCTGACTGTTGACTAATCTCCACATAAGCAAATTCTGCCCATTGATCCACTCAGGCCATATGTGGTCCACCAATTGAAATAACAACCGCAACAACAAAAAAACACTATTGTGTGTCCCCATCAAAGCATTAATTTTAAATGAGTCTGAACTTGAATGGCATTGAAGGCATAAGCTGACTGTAATCAAGAAACCATTTTTATCAAAATTGCATCAAAATAGGCTTCTCCCGAGCCTTCTTGCCTGTGTAATTTTGAGTCTCTTTTGCAATTACTACATCTTAAACTTGAGTGGAGTGACAAAATAATCAGTACATGCAGTCCTCTACCCATTCCAGCTGTCACGATTCACAAGCCATTACATTGTACCTCTCTTTCTCCAAAGGACTTGATGTGTGACTAAAACTGTGTTGATGAAATTCATACTTACTCAATAAGACTGTTATTGTTTTAACATTTTCATAACATATTTTCACGAGGAAACAAAATCAAATCAAATCAAAAATCATAGTTTGTTCTGTAAATTTAAAATGATTTTCTTTTTTTTTTTTTTCATTTTAGTGGTTAAAGATCAAACTATGTTTAAGGTAAAGGGTTACAGTGGATGCGTGCAAACCTCCGGGTAATACGTGTAAGTCAGGGCAGTGTGCTCATAAGCTGTACGTGTTTTGTAGGTTTGTGTGTGTTTTTGAAAGTGTTGGTGGGTGGCACATAGTGTGTAGAGAAAGAAGTAGATGAAGGGAGGAAAAGAACTGGGTTATCGCTCCAACACAACTGTGGTGTTGCACGCTGGCATTTAAGGATACTGGGGGGGAATCACACTGAGAGAGAAGGGGTGGGTGATGGAGTATTCAGGCGCGGGGGGGTTGGCAATTGGTCTGGGTGTTTGGGTGGTAGGTGGCCGGGGGTCACAATGAGCACCTGGTGAACTGACCTGCTCGGAGAGCTGCTTGCCCCTGAGGAAGAAGCCCAGCAGGCAGCCGATGACCACAGCCAGCACAGACAGGATGAGCAATCCATTCTGCTTGCAGACATTCTTCACCCTGCCCCACACTTCTTCCAGAGCCACCGCCATCCTCCTCCACCACCTCCTCCACCTATTTGTCCTTGTCCTGTCTGCAACTTCGCAACCCCTCAGAGAAAACCACCAGAACACGCCCTCCCTTATCACCACTTATTCAGCCATGTAGAACCCAGACAGAACCAACGGCCACCAAACTGGAGCAAGTGTCAGAGTGTGGATGTAGCAGGTGGGGAAGTAGGTGGATGCAGACTGATGAAGGAAAAGATAGACTTGTGTGATTAAAAAAAATACAGCGAAGAAAAAAACAGGTTAAGAAAAAAGGGGATTTGATGATTGAAAATAATTTTAAGTGGAATAAAAAGAGGTAGAGGTCCAAAAATAAAGCACTTCAGGAGTTTCTGCTGTTTTCCTCCGAGCTGCGTCCTTCGTATTGCCACATCGACCTAAAAGCATCACGTAAAAACACTCACTGCCTCTCCTGATCTGTGTCTGCCTCTTTCTCTGACAGTCATCCCCTCCACCCCCTCCACTTCTCTCCAGCACAGACACGTTTCTGTTGGCAGCCAACAGGGGGCTCTGCGACAGCTGGCGGCATTGTCATCAGGGTTAATACTGCGATCCTATTAGGCTGCATTGCACAACTCACATCTAAGGCTGGATTAGAGAGCTCTCTGAACAATTGGACAGTGGATTGTTCTAGTCCACCAAAAAGAAGAGAAGAAAAAAGAAGGGAGGAGGGAAAACATTATGGTTAAAGACAGGTTAGGACAGAGCCGCGGTGTCATGGTTAGTCATATTTATGATCCACAGATCTGTGATTCAAAATAATAATGACAACTAAAACCTGAATAGCAAATACAGGAACACAGTCTTTTGGATATAAATGAGAGCATTAAGACACTCTGTAAGTAGCAGCCTGTTATAGCATCAATCTCAAGGCTTGATTGTACTGAGGTGATGAAGAGATAAGTCACAAGGTTGTTGATTGATCAGTAACAGCTGTCAAACTACATTTACCATAAATAACAGTGTTGATGCACAGAGTCAATTTACCAGTACCGATGTTGATTTAAATCTAAATGGAACAAATGATTTAAAAAGTGCTATTTCTCTGCTTGAGAGTAGATATTTGGATGTCTGAGGTGATTTACCACTCAAGACTGTTAGGAAACAACAAAAACAAATTAACAAACAAACAAAAACAAAACAAATAAACAACAACAAAACAAAACTTCTTTTGTGCCAACAAAGCCTGTAATTATGTCACTATAAGCTCCCAGATTTACAGGACACCACGACTTCAGCAATCCAGATGAGATGATTTAATTACCCCATCCTTATATACATTTACCATTAAGGTATTTTGTGTATGTTTGAAGTCGGTTTGGCAAAATAATAACACCCCTTTTAAAAAGGTTGTGTGGTGTGTCCGGCTCTACCTGTAAAACCAGCTGCTACAAACAGAAGGGTAAAGACAAGAATGAAAAATGTGCTCTTTCTCTTTGGTATTTTGAACAAATAATGTCATAGAAATCCATCTTGCTGCAACGTCCACAGTGATGCGTATCGATCTGTTGTGGTGAAGATGGAGTTGAGCCAAAAGGCGAAGCTCTCAATTTATCAGGCCATCTATGTTCTCATGCTCACCTATGGTCACGAGCAGTGGGTAGTGACGGAAAGAACAACATCCCGAAAATAAGCAGTGGAAATGAGTTCCCTCCGCAGGGTGTCTGCACTCTTCCTTCGAGATAGGGTGAGAAGCTCAGTCATCTGGGAAGGGGGTCTGGCTAGAGCCGCTGCTCCTCTGCATCAAGAGAAGCCAGATGATGTGACTTGGGAATCTGGTCTGGATGCTTCCTGCACGTCTCATTGATGAAGTTTGATGTGCACGTCCCACTAGGAAAGGAAAGACCCAGGACACAGTGGAGGGATTATCTCTCACCTGGCCTGGGAATGCCATGGAATTCTTCCAGATGAGCTGGACAAAGTGGCCGAGAAGAGGGAAATCTGGGGTTCCCTGCTTAGGCTACTCCCCCCGTGACCCAACCCCAGATAAGTGCTAGAAGATGAATGGATGGATAAAAAAACTTATCTATTTTAGAATTTAATGGCATCAACAGTTGTTAATATGATTAAGACATGAGCAACAAGTTCTGGAAAACTAAGTGGTACTTAACGGAAACACCTAATTAGTTTAATTGGTTTAATTGGCAACAGACATAATTTAGTACAAAATTAGTGTCTTAGACAGCCAGAGTCTAAACTTAGACAGAGGTTTACCAATCTGCAAAAATATTACACCTGTGAAGCAATTTTGGAATAATTTTCCCCTGTAAAATGCAGAGCGCAAATGTCATCATTTACAAAACAAAGTACCATTAATTCTGGAAATAACAAAAACAAAGTTTTTCGTGTCATGTATGCAAATTAAAGCTCTTATTATGTATAGAAGAAGCCATATATGGACGTGTTTCATAAATACAATTGTTTTCTTTGGGCTAATTCTTACGTAAAATGGACTGAGTCAATATGGAGAATGTGTAAACAGATTAATCAAAATTTGACATTCTTTTTTGGAGCCATGACAACAGAGGAGAGGAACTACCCAGTTTGTTTCTATTTAAGTCAGTTCATTTCAATTTTATTATATAGTGTCTATTACAACAGAAGTTGTCTCTAGGATCTTTCCAGAGACCCAGAACATGACCCCCGAGCAATTATTACATAAACAACGGCAGGTAAAAACTTCCCTAGTGGAAGAAAAACCTGCAGCCAAACAGTGGCAGGAAAAACTAAGACTTCCATGTATATAAGACTGATACTACAGAGATGACTATATAAGCAGGTGTAGACAGCAGACACTGAGGTGGTCAGAGGGTGGTCAGAGTCAGGATGTCAGCAGGTATCCAACAGAGACGTCTACACAGACAGGTGGAGGTAACACTGGGATGGTCAGAGGTGGGACTGCAGGTCAGCATGCAGCTCCTGAGGTTCTGGTCTGCAAACATGTACAGAAGAGAAAAAGGGGACAGACCAGCACAACAAACTACAAGAATAATGGAGCACAATTATACTAATGAGATACTTCTAATTAATAACTGAGAAAAGAGAAGGGAAAGATAAACAGAGGAGGTGAGGGGCACCAGTCAGTGGATCATGTTGGGGTCCCCCTGCAGCAGTGGTGTCAGCCTCCTTCACCCAAACTGGAAGTTGGTTCCATAGTGATGGTTCCTGATAACAGAAAGCCCGTCCTCCAAATCTACATTTGGATCCTCTAGGCACTAAGCCTGCACTCTGAGAACGGAGAACTCTATTAGGAACATATGGTTCTATCAGGGCAGCACGGTGGTTTAGTGGTTAGCACTGTTGCCTCACAGCAAGAAGGTTCCTGGTTCAATTCCCGGCCCGGTGGGTCTTTCTGTGTGGAGTTTGCATGTTCTCCCCGTGCTTGCGTGGGTACTTCGGCTCCCACAGTCCAAAAACATGCAGGGTAGGTTAATTGATCATAGTAAATTGCCCGTAGGTGTGAATGTGAGCCCTGCGATGGACTGGCGACCTGTCCAGGTGGACCCTGCCTTTCACCTAATATGCGTCGGGATAGGCTCCGACAGACCCCCGTGACCCGGTAACGGATTAAGCGGGTATAGATAATGGATGGATGGTTCTATCAGGTCTTACAAATATCGTGGTGCTAGGCCATTTTGGACTATTATACGCAATTTTGAACTGGATTCTGAGTTTTACAGGGAGCCAATGGAGGGAAGGGGACACTGGAGAGACGTGGTCTCTCTTGTTGATTCCTGTCAGCACTCACGCTGCTGCATTTTGATCAGCTGGAGGATATTTATGAATGCGTGAATTAGTTTCTCAGCATCACTCTGGGAGAGGATGCTCCTAATCTTTGAAATATTACAAAGGTGGAAAAACGCAGTCTTACAAACCTAATTAATATGAATATTAAATGACAAATCCGGATAAAAAAATAACACCAAGGTTTCACTCGTTTTACTGGGGGACACTACAACACTCTAATCCCTTCCTAAGGTGTTTGGGACCACAAACAACAACCTCTGTTTTATCCAAATTTAGGAACAAAAAATTATTGGACATCCAGTCCTTGATGTCCTTAAGACACACCTAAAGTTTGGCTATTGGTTCTGTTTCATCTGGCTTCATAGACAGATACAGCTGCGTATCATCAGCATAACAATGAAAATTAATGCCGTGGATACAAATAATACTTCCCAAGGCCTGCATGTATATATTGAACAAGATTGACCCTAGCAGTGAACCCTGCGGGACACCACAGCTGACCCTTGTCTGTACGGAAGAAACCTCATGAACATGAACAAACTGGAATCTATCAGACAGATATGATTTAAACCAATCTAGAGCTGTCCCTTTAATCCCAACAACATACTCTAGTCTCTGCAGTAAAATGCTGTGATCTATAGTATCAAAAGCAGCGCTGAGGTCCAGCAGAACCAGTATGGACACTAACCCATTATCTGTGGTCCAGCGGAACCAGTATGGACACTAACCCATTATCTGAAGCCATAAGAAGATCATTAGTGACTCGAACCAGTGCTGTTTCTGTGCTATGATGTATTCTGAACCGGAAAACTTCAATTAGATAATTTCTATACAAAGGGTCACACAGCTGGCTTGAACTACCTTTTCCAGAATTTTAGATATAAATGGAAAGTTGGAAAACGGTCTATAATAAGCTGAAATATCTGGGTCAAGAGAGGGTTTTTTAAGTAAAGGTTTAATTCCTGCAACTTTTAAGACCTATTGCACATATCCTAAGATTAGGGATAAGTTGATCTGTTCCAGGTCCAGTATTGTCACACCAATAAAAGAGAAAACATTTTTGAGTAGTGGAGTTGGGATAGAGTCTAACAGACACGTGGATGATTTAGCTGTGGTTGTAGTTTCTACCTCTCGGATCAAAAGCCTGAATTTCTTAAGATATACGACAAAATATCAATGATTCGAGGCATATAGAGGTTTCAGAGCAACATACTCACTTGCAGATGTCATCTTTTTCAGTGAAGGCCTTGCACAACTCTCAGCAAGATAATCCTAAACTGCACACTGCCAACTAAGATTCAGGGGGCTGAAATGTCCTCCCTGCAGTCCAACTTTTTTTTCATGACCATTCTTGTTTACCTTAGAAAACATTGCTGTGTCACAACTTGTTTGAGATATGTTACTGTCATCAAATTAAACTCAAAAGAAACGTATTTTCCTAAACTGCCAATTTTCCCCAGTTTAAAAATGTGACATGCTTTCTATCGGCTTTGGTGAACAAAATATGGGCTTATGAAGTTAGCAAATCCCTCCATTTAGTTATTTACATTTTACATAGTGCTTCAACTTCTTTGTAAGTGGGATTGAATGTGTATTTTCCATCAGGTCAGTTTTTGTACTGTAGGAGAGGGCCTGAGTACTCAGAGAAAACTCACACATGTATGACCAGAATATGCAGTCTGAATACACAAGCACCTCAGGAAAAATGCAAGCAGGAACCATCTTGCCGGGGTGGTACAGTGATAGCCGCCTGCTGTGCTGTACACAGTGAGACTCTCTTAAGCAGTGAAATAAAGAAACGACTTTACCAGTTTCAATTATTTCACGACCCAGGTTTCAGGTTGCATCCACGGATGTGATGTAAGGCCACACAGATCAAACACACACACAGACTGCCATCACGCCGATTACACCAAAGTCTTGGCAATGCAAATGGTTCATTTCATTTCATAAGCAATAATGCCCCATGTGTGACATGTGTGACACATGGGTTAAACCTGAGACAGCCAGGTTGTTGTGTTAACATAACAAGCTTTCAATTGATGTGTGATATTACTCTAATTATAATCCCAGGAGCCACATCTGCTGCGAGGCTGTTACGTAATCTATGACTGGGCTCTGGGATGTGCTGCATGCAGCTAAACATGTGGACTGGCCTAGTGCATACAAAACCTGCCAAATGTCTGAAACACAAGCCATGGAGAACACATATGACCTGTGTCAGATTGCCATATCATAATAATATCATAATGTAATTTTACATGTTCTTACCTTTGGCACTTTTGAAAATAAATCCCCTCCAGTAGAGACTTTCACATCAGAAGTAGTGATGTTATCCAAGGGACATTCAAACACTGACAGACTGAACAGGCTGCAGGATGCAAAACAGGCGCAAACTATTTGATTTATCCATTTCATTAAGTCAGTTGTCTATATTTTTACTTTTTTATGCAATGTTTACCTCGTTACTAGTGCAAAAGGAACAGTCAAGAGATTTAATGCATATGCAGCTGAAATATTGACAAATAAAAAAGGTTAAATTTGTAGGACCTCTCTCTGGTCCTGAGGTTAGTTGTGCTATTGGTAAAAATAATAATACAAAAATCTAATATTTTACTACACTGCTGAACTTACATTTTTAACATGGGAGGTCGACGGGCTGTTGGAGCCACGATTCAGTACTCAGTTATTGAACTGCAGTTAAACTGAGAGATAATTACAAACGCCACAAAAAATGTGAGAATTTTGTACATTTACATTTTTCATCTCATCCCAACTTTTTCTGACTTGGTCTTGTTTAATGCAACTCCTGCATGCAAACTGAAATGTGAACATCAAAGGAACCCTGAATATTTAATGAGTGAAGAACCCATTTGTGCAATCTGTGTGCGTTTTCTACTGAATAGGAGTGATTTACATACATAAATTGGCGATACTGGTATTCTTCTCACCAGGGAGGTTCCTCAATTTTGAGAATATTCTCAGCAGGGTAACAGGCAATTTGCTGCTCAGTGGCTGAAACATATAATTTTGGTTTAACTTTTTCAAAAACTGTATTTCGTTTTACCTCTTTCTCTGGCATCTGAAGAAAATTCTGTGAAGGACGATTGGATATTTGTCATATCACACTGATAACACACCATCAGACACATTGGACACATCTGCACTTTTTTTGTTCACCAACATGTTTTCTGCTCATTTTTTCTCTTTAAAATAAACATTTCAGAGATTCAACATCACCTTCAAAGTCCCAAGCGGACTTTGAAGGTCCTTTTCAATTCAATGACCTGCAGTGGAATTAAAAGAAACAAAAACATTGGCCTTCTGAATAGTTAGATTTGCGGTTAAAGTGTAACAATTGTGTCAATTGAGAGATGATATTTGCAATCATTGTTTCAGAAACATGCATTGCATCATGCATCATGCATGCATGAATTTTGGGAGCTCAGATTAACACGTTTTTGTGCTTTAACCGTGAAAAAATATGTCCACAAAAGCGCTTCTTTTGTGTCCTACACAATTTTTTTTAACATCCTATTTCTTTTTATTCCATCACCAATTTTATATAAAAAAATAAAAAAATAAATAGATTGTACAGGGCAATTTAAAATAATTCCCAAATCATTGATGCAAAAGCAGAATCTTTAAATGGATGAGGCTCTTTGTCATTAGATGTATTAAAATGACTAAAAACAATGTTCCAAAAGCAGCAGAAAAAGGATGACACTGGATGAACATGAATAAATTAAATAAATTGGATGAAAAAAAGAAGCAAACCTCTTAAATTAAATTTAAACTGAAATGCAATCCTTTGATAAAATCTTGCATTTTTTTTTCAAATGCATTGTGGTGTATTAAAGAAAAAGGTCAAACTGCCTCATAACCTCTAATAAATAGCTTATTTTGCAACCTCACTTCCAAAAAAGCTCCAATGCTGTGTAAAAAATAAACAAAAAAAAAATAATGCAGTTATTTCCAAATCTCATAAACCCATATTTAAATGTCAATAAGGTTGTTTTTTTTTCTTTCAGTAAAATTGCATGTATTAGCTTTAGTGATGTGACAATAAAAGGAATGTATATGTTTCACTGCGGTGCAGGTTTAAGCATGTTTAATGGTCGATGATGCTCTGGGCTAAAGGTCTAAATGTAAGAGACACATGCTGGGTCTTTTGTTAGATATTCCTTCTCTTGATGACGTCAAAACACCCTCTAGAAATATAACCTTTTTAACTCTGCACTTCACTACTTTCCAGTTGTATTGTTGTATGGTTTTATTCAGACCTTCTATGCTGTTATCAACTATGTCTAATTATTTCTTGAAGTAATTGAAGCAATTGGCATTTGTTTCGGGTCAAAATACATCAGCTGGGGCAGTTTGATTTTACCCTGCAGTCTTCTTGTAGACTACATCATGTTACATGTGAGGCATGGGAAGACAGAAATAAAAAGGATTTTTTATAACTCACGTTTTCATTAATTGTTGCTAGGCAGCATGCAGGGTGCACAGATGTGTACAGCATTACGTATGATGTGGCAGCGAGCAGCAGGGAAGGATGTTCTCTGACATTTTTCTGCAGGCTGTTAGACTGATTGAAGGCAGAGGCAGAAAAGTAAGGCTGTGATTGGAGAATGATGTCAGGTGGGAGAGCTGGGTTGCATTCTCGTGATGTTTGCCTCCCAGAGTGACATGGATCAACTAGTGAAGGAAAAACTAAAGAAGAATAAAAATCGGTTGGACTGCTGTATGAAACACACTCAACTAATGTTGCATATGTTTATTCACACTTGTTTGTTCTGTTTGTTTTTCCTCAACAAGCAGGTTTGTGCTCGTCACTGCTCCACATCCCTCCACTAGTGTCCAATAATCCTCCCTTTTTTGTCAATTTTGCGATGTTTTATTTTTTTATTGGTCTGGCGGAGATAATCTGGGATTAGCGCGAGCAGTCAGAGAGTGTGTAGTCCTTATTCGAGGTAGACATGTTCAACTGCCGCTGGTCCTCTGCTGGATGGCTGAACATATTTCGTGACATATCTGTTTTTCAGGACTGAATCAAGCAGACTTATTTGCTATCAGTGAAGCATGAATCAGATCAGAGATGAATATGACTGCTTCAGTGAAGCAACCCTTTATCTAATTAATTTTTACTAATTTTGAATGTTTTGTCACAGATAAATTCAGCCTTTGTTTCTTTTGTATCATATGTACACATGTATGACAGTTACAAATCTGTCTCTTTGTAGCAGAAGAGATTTTTGTCCTTGAGACACCATGGTCCTACGCTTTTCTTTTTTGCTCATGCCATGTTTTAATTTGTTCCCTTTTTAAAAGTTATTTTTCTCTAATTATATGGAGAAATGCAGAACAGTCTACCAGTAAGCTGGCCAAACTTTACAAGCCAGTCCACATTGGACAGTCAGACAGCATCAGATGAGGATATGAGAGACTGGAGGAGAAACCAAACCTGAGTTAAGTGTTTTTGCAGCGCTGCCATGGCTCTCAGTGACTGGGAGTCAAGACAAGACAGAGAAAATTACTTTGCATAACATCCTATTCGCCAAAAACGATAACCAAAAAAATTTTCATACATCTGTAATAATTACAATTCAACCTTTCTCAAATTAATCTATTCATCAATCTGTAGAATAGAACAACTTCTAGGAACAGGAACTTGTGTAAAGGTGTTTGAATTTAGGGATGCGCTTAACTTTGTGTTTCCAAAGCTTTCCTATGATCGCCATTATTAGTTGTTGGATTAGTGAGTTATAGGCCAGTTCAGGAAAAATATCAAGAATATTAATGACGTGTATGGTTTGTTTAAGAAAGGATTTGCTTAAGGTAGTGAATGAAATGAAGCTATAAAAGCAGACATTCAGTTATGAACAAACGAACAAGCAAACAAATGGAAATCAAAATCAATAGTAGGGAGTAGATGTCTTTTCTTCTAGACCAAAAAAGAGAAAATATTCAGTGAGCAGCAGTTCTCTGGATGGAGGCCAGGGCGTCTTCCTGTAGGCAACACAGCGAATATTCAAATACATTGAGACTCCACAAGAAAGATGTTGACTAGAAGAGGAGACTATGAATTCAATCTAACAACATTCCTGTAAGATCTGATACTGAATAATGTGTAGCACAATGAGAGTAAAAGAAATCAGAGGACAGAGGGCACAGGAAGCTTGCTAGTGAAGTACTACCACAGGCCTTTGAAAGTGTATGAATACTGGAATCTTGCTGTAAGTATTCATCTTCTTTTTTACCCTTTGTTTGCACATATATTAATGGTTAATACCAAGTTTGATAGAACCCAAGAGCCACATATATATATATATATATATATATATATATATATATATATATATATATATATATATATATATATATATATATATATATATATATATATATATATGCATTTTAATCTTGCAACAGAGGGTTGTTTTTTTATGTGTGCGTAGGTGTGTGCAAGTCTGCTCTCTTCACCAGCCCTCATGACAGTCTAAACATTTTTTATTGATTTTAAAGAAAAAGAAGGGGGGAATAAATATTCTGCTGAAGAGGGCTAAAATCACTGGGGGTGGAATGTGAAAAGACTAGAAATAGAAAGATCAAGAAAAAAAGACGAGACAGTGGTGGTGCAGTCTGGGGTCTGTGTTGTAATGTGTGTTCAAATGTCTGAGGAATCTACTTGTTTTATTCAGGTGTTCATTTAGCTGAAGTTTATATTTTTGCAGATCAGACTGAGTTTGAGGAGTCGGGTTATTAGCATTATTCATTTCTAATTCTTTCATCTTTTTCAGGTTTCTTTGTTCTTGCAGATGATCTGTCCTCTCAGCACAGCTTTGCCCGTTTCCCAAAGGAGTGATGGGGATATTTCTGGTGAATCATTTATTTCAAGGAAGGATGTCCAGTTTCTCTTAATGTAATTCTCAAAGTCAGGATCTTCAGTAGTGATGTATGAAATCGCCATCTGTTGCTGGTTTTGACAGATGTGCTTTTATTCCAGGTCAGAGTGATCGGTGCGTGATCACTAATAATGATGGGATGTATTTCAATGTTACTCACTTTGGAGATGATAGAATTACTAAAGAGATAATAATCAATTGGTGAATTAGATTGATGAACTTGTGAGAAATAAGATAATTCTTTGTCTTTGGGGTGTTTCAGCCTCCAACCATCTCCAAGACAACAGTCTCCATGAACTGTTTGATTGTTTCTGAGGATTGGTAGTTATATGTTTTACTGCAGTTATTAGATTTATCTATTGATGGATTAAGAACTGTATTAAAATCTCACCTATAATTATTGGGGAGTCGGAGAGATTGGAAATAGCTGTAATGAAAGAATGAAAGAAAGATGAATCATCTTTGTTTGGTCCATAAATACTGGCTATTGTTATTGGATTGTTGTCTATTGTAATATTAACAATTATGAATCGCCCCTCAGGATCTGCAACTGTGTCATTAGGGATAAAGGAAACGTTTTTATGAATTTAAATTGCTACTCCTCTTTGCCTTGAATTAAAATCAGCAGTATATATGTGATTAAATTGTGCAATCATTCATTTTCGTAAGTCTGATTTGGAAGTATGTGTTTCTTGTAAAAGACATATGTCAGCCTGCAGTTTATTTATATAATCAATTATTTTGTGTTGTTCCAGCTTACAAACTTAACTGAGTTTATAATGTTGGTGTTTTATTGTCGAATTCCTGTCTGGATCTCGGAGCTGTATGGAAAAGCCTGAGAATCCGCTTGTGTGAACATTTAGTCTGATATTTAAAAACAGATTGTGTGTTTGTGTGTACCCCTTCCCTTCCCCTTTTCTTTACTTGAAAAAACTATAAAAGAATGAAAAAGAGAGAAGATGAAAGGTTAAGAAGACAGAAGTACATAGAGAAGAAAGAAAATAAAACAAAACAATCAAACAAACATACAAGAAGGAGAGTATATACGTTTCAGTTTCTGAAACCGAGGTGCA
Organism: Xenentodon cancila; assembly: GCA_014839995.1. Taxonomy (NCBI): domain Eukaryota; kingdom Metazoa; phylum Chordata; class Actinopteri; order Beloniformes; family Belonidae; genus Xenentodon; species Xenentodon cancila. The sequence goes on along the minus strand of CM026207.1, from coordinate 22,099,885 downwards.
GTTCTGTTAGTACAAGTGATTTACATGAAGGATGATGGTGGGTTGGAGGCTGTTAGAAGAGCCGGGGGTGATGTTCTGGTCACGGAACATCTGACCGTCAATGTACAGTCTGTCCACAGCGACTACTGCCTTTTTCCCTTCTTTCATGAACTGTTTCCTGATCTGGAACAGAACCTTCCTTCTGTTCAGGATCTCCCGCGGGAACTGGTCGTTCAGGCTGTAGTCGGTTCCTCTCAGGTTCCTCCCCTGGCGTTGGACCAGCTGTTTTTGTTTAAAATGTTCAAATTTAGCCACAATCGGACATGGCTGTTTATTTTGGGGTGTTTTACGTGGTATACGATGGATTGTGTGGAACGTGATGTCTTTCACTGTGTCGGCTGGGATTTTCAGCTGTTTTGTCATGAAATCTTTGTTCAGCTGTTTTTCGTCTTTAGTTTGTTCCAGGATTCCTGAGAACACCCGGTTGTCTCTCATTCTGCTCCCTGTATCGACATCCTATCGACAAAACCTATTGAAGAATGTGTCGATATAGTTCTCAAGTTCTTCCAGGGTGAAAGAATTCAGGTTTCGCACAGATGTTTAATGAGATTATATTCCCAAAGAAAATTAGGAACACATTTCAGCAGATTGACAACTTCCAGAAGTCGCAGAAGTCATCACGTTTGGACCCTGTTGTCATGTTAGTTTTTGCTGAGAAAAGTATTCCACTTTCATCTTCACTTTGAGAATTAAATCTGGCAAAATAATGCTTAAGAGAGGATCTTCGGCCGAGATGAGACCAGATGAGGAGTTTGTATCTCTCACTCAGGTGAAGGAGTTACTGAGCCAGCAGAAGGAGATGTTCACGGCGTTGCTTCAACAACAACAAGACAATTTCAAAGGCTTTGTTAAAATCATTATGGACTCTACAAATGCCAGCCTGATGGCTGCCGCCGACAAGATTGAATACCTGGAGAAGCAATCCAGAAGAAACAATCTGGTCATTGATGGAATAACTGAATTGCCAAACGAGACCTAGGCTGAGACGGAGGAAAAGGTGAAGATGGTTTTGACTGAAAAGTAAACCTACAACAGCAGATCGAGATGGAGAGAATAACCCACACTGGGAAACCCGGAGGAGACAGACCCAGGCTGATTGTTGTCAGATTCCTGAGGTACAAGGACAGATAATCTATTCTGCAGCACACCAAGTCATTCAAAGGATCCAAAATATACATCACTGATGATTTGACTGATGCTGTAAGGAAGAGGAGGAGGGAACTGATGCCAGAACTAAAAGCTGCTCGCGAGAAAGGGGATAGTGCTTATCTCTGCTATGACCGTTCCAGTACACCGAAACCACCCAGTGACGTATAACAGACAACCAGGTATGCAGTCTTCACCCAGAGATGTTTAATCACCATCCAGATGCGCAAACATTACCATGACAACAAGCACAGCTGACGCATACCCGAGACAGAGAAACTGGTTACGGATTGCTGATCTTGAGGAGATTGAACTGACTATATTTCAGTGCAACAACTATCATCAGCAAGACATTGGAAATGACATTTATCCTGAGAACAACTTTTTCACAGGCATCTTGAACAGCTGCCACTGTTACACAGATGATCAGTTTAACTGCAACATAAAAACTGAACATAAGCTGTCAATAATCCACTTCAATAGCAGAAGCCTGTATGACAATTTCCATGACAGTACCTCGAACAACTCTCAAAGACTTTCAACATCATTGCAATATCAGAAACGTGGCTCAACAGTAAAAAGGGCGCAGACTTATGTGAAAACAGAGAAAACAAAATTGGAGGTGGTGTGGCTCTTTTAGTGGACAAGAATATCAGTTATAGGATGATAGAGACCATGTCAACTGTCGTGGATAACGTTTTTGAATGTGTGACTATAGAAATAATCAGGGAAAGGGTTGTACAGTAAGCCTGTATCCTAAAATCACCAGGTGCAGTCAAATTACATTGCACTAACCATAACTGATAATAAATTCACAAATGTCTTTGAGAACAGTCTAACTAGTGGAATATTTATAAATTACATAACTGATCACTTACCAGTGATCACAATCTACGATTGCAACTACAAAAAAGTTGATCAAAACACCTGACCACAGTACAGATGATGGGACAGATGATTCCGTAAAAGGCACTAAAAGCTGAATTGATGACATATGATTGGGATTAATATATAGAACAAATAATGTGGATGCAGCATATGAAGAATTTTGAAGAACATTTAAAACATTATGTGATAAACACTGCCAGTTAAGGAAGATAAGAGGAAAAACAAGGAAAAGATGAGCAGTGGATCTCGAAAGGATTACAACATGCATGTAAAAAGAAAAACTTTTTAGGGAATTTATAAAACACAGAACTACTGAATCAGAAAAAAATGATATAAGAAATATATAAATAAGATAGCTAATATTATAAAAGTATGTATAAAAGAATATTATACTTTTTTTTTGGATAATAATAAAAATAATATTAAAGCTACATGGAACATTTTAAATAGTGTTATCAGGAAAACCTCTAAATACAACAGTTACCCTCAGTATTAAATAGATAATGACCAGAATATTATTACTATGAAGGATGTTGTAAATAAATTCAATACTTATATTGCGACCAAAGTTTGCAGAAGAAATACCTGTGTCAGAAACAGCAATTCATTAAAATAATATTGAAAGTAATACTAGTTCAATATATCTTACCCCCATAGAAGAGAAATAAATAATTGGTATTGTTAATAATATACAAAAATAAAGCATCCACTGACTGCGATGGTCTTGACATAAAAAAAACAATAAAAAAGGTAACTAAGGGCATCTCTAAACCATTAACTTACATACATTACAATCTGTCATTCCAAACTAGACAATTTCCCAACAAAATGAAAATAGCAAAGATCAACCTATGTAGAAACTGGCAACAATCACAAATACTCTTGAACTGGATGAAAAACTATTTAAAGAATAGACAACAGTTTGTGAAGATGGGAGATATTGAATCTGATTGTCTGGAGATTGTTTGTGGGGTACCTCAAGGGTCCGTGCTGGGTGGAATTTAAAATTGCTCAAATGATGTTTAAGGCATCTACTAAATTGTTACTTGAGCACATACAGGGAATGGTTTTAGAAAAAGAAGGGGGATATAATTTAAGGGGTTATTTAAACTTAAGGATTTATAGCATACCTACAACAAGAAAGAACTTTTGTATTTCAATTAATGGCGTAAAACTATGGAACAAACTAAATGAGAAGCTAAAACAAAGTCAAAATGTATTACTGTTTAAAAGGAAATATGAGGAGGTAATTTTCAAAGGATACATAAATATGGATGGTGAAAGAACAAACGTGTATATGTAAACTGAGGTATGCTCATATAATGTGTGTGTATATAGATGGGTGTATTGGGGAATGTATGTATGTATCTAGGAATATGTACACTTTATGGCCAAAAGTATTCATTCACCCATCCAAATAATCAGAATAAGGTGTTCCACTCACTTCCATGGCCACAGGTATGTGTGTGACAGGTGGTGGGGGGACTGGACTCGTATGGTTGTGGGTGTATATATGTGTATATATGTATGTGAAAATGTGTGTATGTATACATATATTGTGAGAGTGGTTACAGTGGTGGGCTTGGGCCTGGAGGACCCAGGTTCAAGTCCCTGGGCTGGCAACAACAAATCCGGAGTCCCCGAGCGCTGGGATAGCAGCATTGGGCTGCTCCCCGGGCACTGGGATAGTACCCGGGGAGCAGCCCAATGCTCCTAGTGAAACTAGTGATGGGTTAAAAGCAGAGGTCAAACTTTGGGGTGTATCGTGAGATACATACTGACAACAATAACAGAGCTTCCAGGGAAAAAATATATGGATAGTAATAAGTATATGTATGCCTTAATTCACAACGTAAATATTGAATGCATTTATGAATTCAGAGAATCAGGGTAAATAGTGTTTATATACAGTGGCATGTACGCATGGCAATAACTCAGTATATATATATATATATATATATATATATATATATATATATATATATATATATATATATATATATATATATATATATATATATATATATATATCATTATCATATATATAATTATCAAAAATTAGTAAGAATTTTACACACACATATATATATATATATATATATATATATATATATATATATATATATATATATATATATATATATATATATATATATATATATATATATATATATATATATATGTGTGTGTAAAATTCTTACTAATTTTTGATATCTTAAACCACAGAAATAATAATAAGGGTCCATCTGACAACATAGTATTGAGTTCAAGGGGTAGGACTTCATACGTTTTTTTACTTCCTTCTACTCCCCTTTTTTTTTGATGATTGAGTTGATGTGCAGACTTAGTATTCACAGAATGATTCACTGTGCTTTGTTACCCAAATGGAAACCGATGAACATGGAGTCTAGAGGTTTAATTAAAAAACTTGAACGCATTAGTTTTAAAACCTTTGCCCTTAGTTTAGAAAATTACATCTCTTGAGAAATGTATTTTTCATGTTTTGTCTTTTTAACCTCACATTTGGTGTTGATTGAGCACTTTTATTGTTAGTTGAAAAGCTTATGAATTTTTATTTGTATTAAAAAGAAAATGATTCTGTTATTATTCACAGGGCCAAACTAAAGTAAAAACCTGCATGATTGATTACCATGGTATCTAGGATTTATATATTTATAAATGAATCTTTTGCTCATAATTTCACTGTACACTGTAATGGCCCATGCTTGATGCAGGAGACGGATATGCAGATGGACGGACCCCTTTGGCCATTTCTTGCATCGTTTACTCACGTAATTTGGTCTGTTTTTACCAGATACCTCGCTTGACATTACATTACATTTGTACTCATTCACTAATTGCAAATGTAGGTATTATACAAACAAAAGATTCACTTTGTTAATGAACCCAAACTGTGGCCAACTGCTTTCACGAAGTAACACCTCATCTGAGCAACATCTGAAAGAAAAAGCTAAAATGCAAATATTAAATACAAATTTTCATAGTATAGCTTAGATGCCATGTTCATAGGTCTAAGACCAATGAAGGTCTTAGATGTTCATGCTCCTTTTTTCACAAACTGACACAGTTTCCTGAGGTTTTATTTAATGTCTGTTACCTGATTTAGTCCAAATACACTAAAGAATTACATTAAGTAGTTGTTTTCTCTGCACTATCATCAAACCGCTGTTGCAGCTACATGACCATGAATGATTTTATGTACATTGCTTATTGTATTTTTTTTGGCAAAATTAAAAAAGTTTCTTGGTATAGTCAAATCTTGGTTTTATTTCAGCTTTCCTATTTATGATGCAATAAAAATATAAACAATAAATGTAATTTAACCTTATCAAACACAAGCACCTCTGCTCTAAAACGTTGCTACTTTCCTCTTCATTCCTCTGCTCACTATCCCGAAAGAGAGGCACCGAGGAATTATAAAGAAGTGGCAAAAGCTGCCACCGCCACCATCAGCCTTCCTTCATGGTGTTTAAAATGAAAACATTTTTTAACATACTCAATTTCAACTCTCCAACTGGAGAAACCTTCGTCTGAGCACAATGACCTAGAGAATAAGGCCTACTTGAAACGGGTAACACCTGCACCCTGCACGCTTTCATTTACACAAAACTGAACCAATCTCAGCTTTTTCAAAATCTGTCTGAATGTGCTGCCTTCCTGAAATGGCTTTGCAAATGAAAATTGCGTTCTTTAAAATAAAACATCCTAGTAAATGCAAAATAAATACAATTTTATTGCCATAATCTGCAGGTTATTCTGTCAATAAATGCAATCAGGCAGTCAGTGATCGAAAGTCAAAGCTCTATGGGTAGAAGGTTATTTTTATTCTGTCACTGTCATTTCTAAGACATCAGTCATAGAGCAACACATTTAGTGTTACATAAGGGAAAAACACATCCAAAACAAGATCTTGCTCTTAACGTATCAGAAAGATATTCTTCGTTTCTCAAAAATTACTCCAGTATGGAGAGACACTGTAAGAAGGTAACTGAAGAATCTCATTACATCCAAAGTAAAGGAACAGAAAACTAGTAAGGAGTATGATGATGACACTAAATGTTAAGAACTAAAAATAAAAATGAACATAACTAAAATTAGCACTAATTAGTACTTCATTGTCATGTTGCATAGGCATTGACTAGGCTTCTTACTTTCCATAGACAATGAATGGGATTGGAGTGATTCATCGACTACAGAGGACAGCAGCCTTAACAGCAAGAAAGTTGTGGCTACCATTGTGTCTAGAACTAAACCTGAATTTGATAGGGTGTAAACGTACGTGGATGGAAGCTCACAGCCAGGAGTTCAGTGTGCAGGATGCAGAGACGTGCTTCCCATTGACATGTCCTGGACTCACCATTTGTTGGCACGTCATTCGTTCCTTCTTTGAGTCTGTCATCTCTTTAAACTTCACTGTACTTTCATTTAAAAACACAATTATGTGCAATTATGCTTATGAGATACTTCTAATTAATAATTGTGTATTCAGCTTAAGAAAGGAAAGAAAAGGAGAGGAGGGAGAAGTGAGTCCGGTGTTTCCAGGATGGCGTGGGTGAGTCCAGACGTCATTGTAACTGCTTCCCTTCGACTGTAATTTTTTTAAATTATTTATATTATTTTTGTGTGCCCTTTTTTGACACAGAGTCTTTTAAACAGAAGGTATGACCACAACACACTTTTAAACATAGTATTGCCATCTACTTTCAGTGGATTTAATCACGACTGCTCCACCAGACCGAGGAGACCCTTTGAGACGCGAACCGTAACATCGGACCCACACCTCTGCGTAAACGTAGGAACACACCGGGGTAAAAGGGTCGGAATCAGCAACAGACGGCGAGACAGCACACAATGTCAACCGCTGCCCAGTATCCTGCTTCAACGAAACATGGCTGACCCCTGCAGTACCTGACCATGCCGTTCCTCCTGGTTATGCCAAACGTCTGCCAACATGTGACATGCCCTGGATGCCCTGGACCACTGCTACACCCTCCATAAAGACAGCTACAAAGCCACAGAGTCGTGAAAGCAGACCCCATCGCCATCTTCCTCACGCCGGAGTATAAACAGAAGGTACGGGTGGGACGATGGAGGTCAGATGCTAGTCTGCCTAATCAGAGGCCACACTACAGGACGTGAACTGGGACATGTTTGGAAAGAGCTCCGGCATGCTGCTGCATGCCGTGAAGAGAGCTCTGAGACATGTGAATAACTGAAAAGTTGCTGCCCTGATGGTATCCCTGGGCGTGCACTTACGTTGTGCAGAGCAGCCCAATCAAGAGCATCACCTCTATTTTCAGCTTGTCCCTGGCTCACTCCGTTGTCCCTGGCTGCTTTAAAGCGGTCCACCATCACCCCTGTCTCTAAAAAGCCCAGCCTTGCCAGCAACAACGATTACCGCCCGGTAGCACTCACCCCGGTGGTAATGAAGTTCCTTCTGAAACTAATAAAGAACTTCATCTAACAGAAGAAATCACCAGCTCCATAGATAAAAAGACATTTGCAGGTGGGGTGTTCATTGATCTTAAAAAAATATTCAACACAATAAATAATGCTATATTAATCTAAAAAACTGAAGCGTCATGGTATCAGGGGAGTGGTTTAACACTGGATGAAAAGTTATTTAAGCAACAGGCAACAGTTTGTAAAAATAGGTGACTTTCAGTCATCATACTTGGACATTGTTTGTAGTGTCCTTAATAAAGTTCTTTGCAGCTTTTATCTCTATTTTTTTTCAACTGAATCTATGTGTTGTAATGCAAATATTGAAGATATATCATCTCACTTTCATTCAACGTGCCAAACAGTTTGAAAACTGAAAACAGGGCTTTCCAAGCCCAGATCTGAGCTCTAGTTAAATGAGGCTACTCGCACTGTCAGGCGGGAGGGCAGCGGAGCTGAGCGAAAATGGAAGAAGGATAAATTAGATATGTCTGTTTAGATGTTGAGCGACAGCTGGTGGAGCTATTAGAAAACCATGAGAGCTGCCAAGAAAAAATATTTTTCAGATATCATTGCATGTAGCTGTCACAATCCTCAGGTTCTGTTTAAAACCATCAACTCTGTTCTTAATGTCCCACAAACAGCCTACCCAGAGAACTCAACTGAGGTTTGTGAGAACTTCTTGGGTTTCTTTAATTATATAGTTATAAATATCAGGGCCCTTATCAACACTTCCTCTTTTAAGTCATCCATCTCTGTCACTTGCCCTGCTGTTTTTGACCAGTTTGAACCAGTCAATCTGTTTTCTCTGGAGGAGCTAATTGATCATATGAACCCTTCTGGGTCTCCAAATGATCCAATTCCACCTTGTCTTTTATAGAAGTTTTTCCTACCTTGACATCCTACATGCTCAATATCATTACTGGCAGTCTAGTTAATAGGATTGCACCCTCAAATGTTAGGCTTGCGCTAGTAACACCACTAATGAAGAAGCCTGGCTTAGAATCCTCCACACTTTCAAATTTTAGACCCATCTCTAAGCTTTCGTTCCTTTCCAAGGTAGTTGAAAAAATTGTTTACTACAAGTTGATAACTTTTTTAGAAGAATACAACATTCTGGAGGTGTTCCAGCCTGGAGTGCCTGGAGTGCCTCAGGGTACTATTCTTGGCCCTATTCTTTTTTCACTATATTTGCTTCCGCTTGGATCAGTTCTCCAAAAACATGGAATTTCATTGACTTTTATGCTGATGAAAACCAAATATATATTCCACTGAAGCATGAAAATGCTTACCCTGCTAAGCAGTTACTAGAGTGTATTGATGAAATGAAGGCATGGATGGCACTTACTTTCTTACTCTTTAATCAAGAAATGACTGAGATTATGTTATTTGGGCCTAGTGATGCCTCTAAGGTGCATTTCGACTTGGGCTTTTTAAGCAAGCATGTGAAACCTGCAGCTTTAATACTCATATTAGTTCGGTGTTCAAGCCCAGCTTTTTTCACCTACGGAAACTGGCCAAGGTCAAGCCTTTTTCTTTCCCGACATCACTTTGAGATTTAATCCAGGCTTTTATCACAACTTTAGATTATTGTAATGCACTTTACATTGGGGTTAGCCAGAAATCACTTGCTCGGCTGCAGTTAGTTCAAAATGCTGCTGTCCAACATTTAATTGGTGCAAGGAAACGAGAGCATATTACTCTAATTTTAGCATTACTTCATTGAGTCCTGGTTCGTTTCGATTTCAAAATTCTTATATTTGTCTTTAAATGTCCCCAAAGTACCTGCCTGACCTGCTTCAGCCGTTCACTCCTTCACGCCCCTTCCAGGTCAGCAGATCAGTTATTGTTAGTCGTCTCTAAGACTAAAAGGAAGCTTAGAGGTGTCCGCTCTTTCTTAGTCACTGGTTCAAAATTATGGAACGTGCTACCTTTACATATCAGGCAGAGCGACTCACTTCCCGTTTTAAAATCCTCTCTTAAAACATACTTTTTCATTTTTTTTTCACATTAAATCAGTTTGAGGTATTAGTTGTAGTGCTTTATCTTATTGTTTAATTTTGGTTTTATGCTTTTATGTTTACATTTGTTTTACATGCTTTTACTTTTAATTTTAAATATTTTTCTCTTAACCCATGCTTGTGTTAAGCACTTTGATCACTTTGGTGTTGTTTTTAAAGTGCTTAATAAATAAAGTTGAGTTGAGTTGAGTGTCCCCCAGGGGTCAGTATTGAGACCTTAACGCTTTATTCTATACAAAAATGACATAAGCCATAAGACATGATAAAGTCTCAAAAGTACTGGTGATGATACAAATATTTTCTGTGCAGGGGAGAATTTACAGCAGCTTATGGAGGAATTCACCTCAGAACTGAACAAATTAAAAAAGTGGTTTAAAATAAATATACTATCATTAACCTTGGACAAAATATAGTTTATGTTATTTGAAAATTGTAAGGAGATCAGCAATGTAAAAGTTGGGATAAAGGGTGTACATATAGACAGAGCTAATGAAATTAAGTTTCTGGATGTTACGATCGACCATAAGATCTGTTGGAAACCTCACATTCAACACAATCGAGCTAAAGTATCCAGAAGTTGTTTTGGTTTTACTGGACTTAACAGCAGCTTTTGATACAGTCGACCATCAGATCCTCCTGTCTTGCTGAGCTGGGTGGGTATTCAGGGATTTGCATTAAACTGGTTCATGTCCTACTTAACTGACAGGAGTTTTTGTGTCCGTCTTGGAGCTGTGGAGTCTTCCAGAGCATCTCTTACATGCGGAGTGGTACAGGGGTTCTATTTGGCCCTCTTCTTTTTTCACTATATTTGCTCAGTAAAGCTAAATATTTATTGAATAACAAAACATTAGATATTGTATATTGTTCACTTATTTTGCCATGTTTGAATTATTGTGTGGAAGTTTGGGGCAACACCTACAAATCTTCACTCCAACCTTTGTGGACACTCCAGAAAAGAGCCATCAGACTCGTGCATAAGGCAGGTTTCCAGGACCACACTAATGAGTTATTTATAAACTCCTGCCTTCTAAAACTCCCAGATCTGGTAGAGCTCAGCTGATGTATGAAGCTAGAAACATATAACTACTAGATAATATACAGAAACTCATTACTGATAGAGACGGGGGTTATGATTACAGGGGAAACCTTAACTTCAGAACCAGGAGTGTTGGAACAACCATGAATGGTGGGATTGGGTGGAGGTCTGGGTGATCTTGGGGTGCACTGCGTGTGTCCGTGTGAATATGTAGTGTGAAGTATGTGTAGGATATAGTTGAGCACATGTACTATATGTAGTATATGTAGTATATAGTGGAGTATATTTAGTATATAATGTAGTATATGTAGTGTATAGTGTAGTATATGTAGTATATAGTGTAGTATATGTAGTATAGAGTGTAGTATATGTAGTATATAGTGTAGTATATGTAGTATAGAGTGTAGTATATGTAGTATATAGTGTAGTATATGTAGTGTATAGTGTAGTATATGTAGTATATGTAGTATATGTAGTATATAGTGTAGTATATGTAGTATATGTAGTGTATAGTGTAGTATATTTAGTATATGTAGTATATGTAGTATATGTAGTATATGTAGTATATAGTGTAGTATATGTAGTGTATAGTGTACTATATGTAGTATATGTAGTATATGTAGTATATAGTGTAGTATATGTAGTATATGTAGTATATGTAGTATATGTAGTATATGTAGTATATAGTGTAGTATATGTAGTATATGTAGTATATAGTGTAGTATATGTAGTATATGTAGTATATAGTGTAGTATATGTAGTATATGTAGTGTATAGTGTAGTATATGTAGTATATGTAGTATATGTAGTATATAGTGTAGTATATGTAGTATATGTAGTATATAGTGTAGTATATGTAGTATATGTAGTATATGTAGTGTATGTAGTATATAGTGTAGTATATGTAGTATATGTAGTGTATAGTGTAGTATATGTAGTATATGTAGTATATGTAGTATATAGTGTAGTATATGTAGTATATGTAGTGTATAGTGTAGTATATGTAGTATATGTAGTATATGTAGTATATAGTGTAGTATATGTAGTATATGTAGTGTATAGTGTAGTATATGTAGTATATGTAGCGGAGTTTGAAAGTGTGTTTGTGAATATCAGTGTGTAGTTGGATGTTAATGTCTATCTGGATGTGAATTCACAACGGTAGTTCTATATTTTATGAATTCATACGATTCTAGAAACCAGATGAATGTAAAGTGTAATTATGAAATATTGTCCACAGAAAGCCTTCTATACCGCAGCTGTAGTCTGTCACTGCCTGGTACACCAGCTGTACGGCACTGCCCACAATGCAGGACATCTACACCAGATGGTGAGGTTTATAGTAATTGCACAGTGTAGAGGGGTTGTTGCAATCATTTCATTTCACTGTGGATGCACATCTACATGTGACAAATAAGGAATTCTGAGGAGAGAAAAAGGTTGAGGGGCACTACTCAGTACATCACGTTGGTGTCCCGCTGCAGTGAAGGTCGATAGCAGCATATCAAGGCAAGCCAAGTTTATTTGTATGGCCCAATTCAACATTAAGGTGATTCAAAGTGCTTTAGATAGACATTCAATCATCACATAAAAAAAAGCATGATTTAAAATATAAACAAAAGAAAGAAAGAAAAAACAACAATAGATAAAATCACTGGTTAAAATGTAATCAAGTTTTGAAACTTAAGCTTAAAAGTAGAACAGTGTAGATTTGTGTCTAGTTGTTTAGAACCAACTGCTCTAGTCTGGTCCTGCAGCTGCAGCTATGACTGCTGACCCTAACACACTAAAGTTTACACTAACGATAGGTTTCACTAAACAGAAACAATTTAAGTTTGGTTTTAAAGGTGACGGTGGTGTCAACCTCCTTAACCCAAACTGGAAGTTGGTTCCATAGTGATGGTTCCTGTTACCAGAAAGCCCGTCCTCCAAATCTACAATTTGGAACTCTATTAGGAACATAAGGCGCTATCAGGTCTTGTAGATAATGAGGAGCTTGGCCGTTTAAGACTTTACACAAGTAACAGAATTTTGAATTGGATTGTAAATATTACAGGGGGCCAATGGAAGGAGGCTAACACTGGAGAGACGTGGTTTCTCTTGCTGATTCCTGTCAGCATAGGCAGACACCCTGCTACAGTACTCTAGTCTAGAAGTTAGTTTTTCAGCTTCACTCTGGAAGAGAATGCTCCTAATCTTTGCAATATCACAGAGATGAAAAAAAAAATGTTGTCTTACAAGATGAATATGCTGTTTAAATGATAAATCTTGATAGAAAATAACAACAAGGTTTTGCACAGTTCCACTAAAGGCCATGGCAACTACCTTTTCCAAAATTTTTGATATGAATAGAAGGTTGGAAATTAGTTTATAATTACCCAGAATTATATACAAATTTTCACAAGGTTTTATTATTATCTTTTTAAAAACCTGTGGCACATATCCTGGTTTTTAATATGTGATCCCATATGAGTTTTTGAGCAGTCTAGTTGGAATGGTATCTAAAAGACATGTGGATGATTTAAGTTTATCAGCGACTGAGGTTGGCCGGGTGAGGTCTTCAAAAACAAAACAGTGTAGTCAGGTCAGAGCCTAAGGAAGTCACTAAAGCTGAAGAAATGCCCATAGCTGCTGCCGGGTGGTTCTGGTTGATTTGTTGTCTAATTTTAATTTTGATGACTTTACTTCTAAAAAAGCTCATAAAGTCTTTACTACTGAGAGATGCAGGAATGCAGGAATGCAGGGATGCACGCCTCAACAGCGTTGTGACTCTTTGTTAGCCTGGCTACAGTGCTGAACAAAAAAAGTGGGTTATTTTTTATTATCTTTAATCAATGACAAATAATAAGCTATTCTAGTTTTGTGAAGGGTTTTTTAAATATACTATTAGACTATCTTTCCATGCACGATGAAAATCTATAGACTTACAAAAGTATTACTTCCTTTCTAGTTTACACACTTTTTGTTTCAGCATGAGGATATGTGATTTATACCAGGGAATTAAGCTCCTATGGTTAGAGACCCTCTTCTCAAAGGAGCAACTGCATCTAAAGCTGAGTGCAACAAGTTTGTAGTTACCGACAAGAAAATCAACATATGCAGAGGTAGAACCGAGGTCACAGCCCTCAACGGCTTCACTATGTTCCTCTGTAGGAAGATGAGAGGCGGTGTTCTCCTTAAATTTAGCAATAGCTACGTCAGAGAAACATCTGCTAAAGTAGTACCTTTTATTATGCTCTTTAATGTTGACAATGTTTAATTCAAATTATATTAAATAGTGGTCGGATAGGACAGAGTTTACAGGTGACACCTAGAGATTATTGGCTTCTACAACAAAGGCAAAGACAAGTTTGAGGACATGATTAAAGCAGTGTGTTGCTTTGTTTACTTTTTTTTTTCCAGATGCCCATCAATTCTAAAAGAGAATTAAAAGCCAACTTAAGACTATCGATGTCAACATCCATATGAATGTTAAAGTCGCCCACTATGATGACTTTATCTGTACTGATCAATAAACTAGATAAGAAATCTGAGAACTCAGCCAGAAACTCCAGATAAGCTCCAGCAGGAGGCCGGTAAACTACCACCAACAAAACTGGCTTCTCTGATTTCCAGCTCGGGATTTTTAGACTAAACATGAGGCTTTCAAACGTATTATAATCACATTTAGGTTTAGATTTTATTTGAAGCTAGACTCTACCTTGGCTCGTACTTTGGGGAATATTATAATTAGATTAACCAGGTGGCGTTGATTAATTTAATCTAACATACTCTTCCTCCTGTAGCCATGTTTCTGATAAACAATCTTGAAGCAACATATGCATGGATCAGTCTTTCTGCGTCAGTCTGAAACAGGATGTTTCTAATTTTAGCAATATTACAAAGGTGAAAAAGGCAGTCCTAGAAAGGTGTTTAAAATACAAACTGAAGGAGCTTTAATTATCATTACTGATATGCATTGTAGTCTTAAAAACAGAAACATGGTCAGCAGCCTTTCAGTATTTCCATTATTAAGAATAAAGTTGTTTGGATAGCAGGTGTAACTAACCAACATTTCATGGTTCTGATTGAAACTGCACTTATTTTAAAGGGCTAAAGTAATTCATCCGAGTTCACTTTTCTTTCCTCTTTTGCCGACTGACATTATGTTCAACTGGTAGTTTTTGTATGACCATGCAATCATAGATTTTAACTGAAATTATAATTAATAACCCTCCATTGGAATGATGAACTGGCCAGAGTGTGCATCTGCCTTTTGTGTGAGGCCTGTGTTCAGGCAATCCTAAATTACACTAATAGAAAAATACACAACTGTCAAATTAATTTTCAAGTACTTACATTTCTTTATAAATTAAACGTTTTTTCTACATTGTAAGAACATTTATGAGTAATAATTTATTATTAAAAACCCATTGGATTAAGTGGTGAAATGCTCCTTTATTTCAGTCAAAAGCCGGGTCATAATTGGTAACATTCAGTTGGAGTCAAGCAGTCTATGGAGGAAGACAGTTTTTTGATGGCTGTGGTAAGTAGCGCACGTAATGATTCTCGTAACTTCTTAATATTATTTTTTTGTAAGAAATTTTTAAAATTAAGTTACTGCTTCCAAAGATTCATTGCGTATCAAGCTTATTGCCTTCATACAGACTATTAACCGTGTTGAAGTGGATTGAACATTAAGGAGAAGATCAAATATACACAGATGAATACACATCTATACACATACATATACATATATATATACACATACTCACACATGCAGTACATAGTATGTATATGTGTGCACATGCATACACATGCACGCACATGCGAGCGCGCATACGTGCATATGCATACACCTACACACTCACACACAGGCATATATACATTTAATCATATACACACCCACACCTGCACATACACATTCATGTGCATACATAAATACATACATATACACAAATAAAATAATAATAATTTTAATTAAAATAATAATAAATAGTTAGAATAATTCCTTCCTTCAAATAGTTATTGTTGGTTCTTATCATCAGAAAAGATGAGGAGGGAAGCATGTTGGTTGTCTCCACCTGTAAACCAGTGATGTTTCGGAGGTTGTTTCATTGCATCTGTTGTTTCATTAACACCAATTCATTAACCCTTCTGTTATTTATCTGACCAGATCAACGTCACAAAATTTAAACTGACTTGACGCTATATGTCGTCATTCTTTTTGAGAGCTGCCTTCATTGCAGGCTAACAGTAGTATGATGAATTTGGAATTCCTTAAACACGAAAGATTTCTCCTTATTCTGCTGGAAAATGAATATTGCTGAAGGTAGCCACAAGTTATACAGTCTGAATGAGATCTAATACAGCAACAAGTGAACAGAACTGAATGGGTTTTGTCAAACCTGATGCTTTGCTGAACAGCAGAAAATGACATTTTTCCACTAAGTGACACTGTTATGTCAGTCTGCTGTAGCCAGCGCAGCATGAAAAAAAAAGTAATCTTGCAAACATTTGCCTTTGTGCCACTTGTCCGTAGTAGCTCGAAGAAAAACATTTACAGTTTCTATGGAGAAAGCTCATCCCAAAGTCACTGCATCCAAGAAGGTAGTGAATTCTTATACTTTCCTATAAATAAGAAAATTATTATATTTTTTTTAGTTTTCTGTCAAACACAAAAAATAAGTAAGGTTGTTTATTTATTACAGTAAATCTTTTTTTTTTCTTTTTTTGTGTTACATAAAAGCAACACTAACTCAGAATATGAGATGAAAGTACAATGCAAGCCATAATGTATATGTCCTTGTTTCCTTACATTTATGAATCATCGTCCAGCTTCTCCTGGATCTTTGAATGCTCCTCCCACTCATCTCTTCCAACACCTGCATATCACTTTATCGCACATCATCAGTAGTCAAGATGCTTTTCTTTGTCATTCATACTTTCGTTGTAGAGACTCACAGGGAGGTGACTAAGAGACTCAAAAAAAAATAATGATGGGAGAGAAAATGAGAGAGTAATTAAGCAAGAGACCAACCAAGAATAAGTACTGTCAGTTTCAAATTAGAAAGTCATTCCATTCTTCCAGTTTCTAGAGAGCTGAACTGCGATACAGCGGAACCTGTTATTATGATACTGTTTTCATGTTCGTCCTAATTCCCAGCTGCGAGTGAAAGTCATGATTCAGTTAAAGATGCACGGTGTTAAAGTGCAGCAAAGTTAGCCCTCATTTATAAATTTTGTTTGTAAAGAAAAGAAAAAAAAACCCTCTAAAATGTGAATAATAATAACAGAATTATATTTTCTTTACAAAATCATAAACCTGAAACTCTATTATTTAAAGCCTTTAACATGTAAGCTCCCATAAACAGTCCTCCTTATCCCAGGATCTCACCCAGGACCTTTAATTAGTGAGTCTTACGGACAAACGTGCTTGAAATAACATGATCTTAACATATTATTGTTAGGGGTTGCATGGCGGCTCGGTGGTCTGCACCTCATTCAAATCACAACAGGAGCATTTCTGTGTGCAGTCTGCATGTTCTCTTTGGGTTTTCTACTAAGGTTTCCTCCCACAGTCCAGACACATGGCAGGTTAACTGCCCATAGAGTGAATGAAAATGAAAAAATAAAGTAAAAACAAAAAACTCCCTTTTATTAGGAATACACCTCTGGAAGAACCAGACTTGGGAAGGGCAGCCATCTGCCTCTACAGGTTGGGGGTTGAGTGGACAGGAAAGAGGAGAGAATAAGAACAATGAAAACGGATCAGGAACACCTGCTGGGAAAGAGAAACACTGGTTAACAACAATAATCCCATACATACAGGTTGACTAAATCATTATGTTGTCTACTGGACGTGGAGCATTGTCAGAATCCATACGTGCAAAACAGCAGTGCACACAGGTATCTACAGGTATAGTATTAATAATACAAGTCTTGTTGCTGTTTTTCATAATTCAGGAGCAATATTACAGTTTAAATATGGATACTGCACTCATGTGAGACATGTGTTCATTTAGCTGTCATGAGTGAAATGGCTTGTGGAAAGAGGCTGTTTTTGTGTCTTCATGTTCAGGTGTGCATTCTGATGGAAAATTTCCTTTTCAGTCCCTCTGTGAGTTCTGAAGTAATGACAACATCTCCTCTGGCGCACTGAGCTGCCTCAGTTGCAGGAGTAAATGCAATCTGTTTTGTTTTTACTATGGACTCAATGTTGGACCTTAATTTCAGGTCCTGTGTCATGGGGGTTGTCCAGAAACTCGAAGGGGTCCAGTTTGATGAGATGGCTGTCCTGAAATCAACCAGCACCTCCAATGTTTTGTGGGTATTTAGCTTGAGGTTCAACCTCCCTCTGACCCGCATTTTTATGTTAAACTTGGTGCACCATTCTGCATTCTGGTGCAATCCCAACCACAGACTGAAGATGTTCAACTGCTGCAAACACGGAAAGACCTGAGCTTTAACAACAAGTGCACTCTGCTCTTTGTCTTGTTGAAGATAGCCTCAGTGCTGCATCTCCAGTCCAGTCTATTGTCCAGATGAAGGTATTTGAAGCCCTACCCCACCTCATCTTCAAGTAGAGAAATAGGTTAGGGCATAGATGCTTCTGGCCATTCATCAGGTCAGTTATTCAAATCATTTTACAGGCGTCCACCTATGTTTATGTGAAATGTTCAGATACCAGTGCAGACTGAATCGTGTAAAGCACGGCATTCCTTTGTTACATTAGAAGTCTTATTCCTAGGATGGATAAGACAAGAGTCAGAAGCATCCTTTCCTCATCCTTGTGGTCCTTGGCCGGAAACAAGTTCCCAACGTCTCTTTTCACTTGCTGAGCTTCATTATTCAGCAGTGAATAAAGCGCAGCATTGAATACCCAACCAAGCACCACCAGACCAACCATCAAGCCGTCACCAATTCATAATTCTGGATTTGGAAGTCCCACAAGGCCCTTGCTCTTTTATTCTCCATCACTCCTGGAGGTATTTTCCATCTTGTCTTTGTGACTTCCAACCCATACTCAGTGCAGATGTCCATGTTTGCTTCTGCAGCTGCTTGGTTGTTGCGTTCCATGTCTGCTTTACCTGCCAGTATCTTACACGCTGCTGTTATGTGCTGGATTGTCTCTGCGGTCTTCTCCTGGTGTGGTAGATCCTGGTTCTATCGCTCTCGTGCTTAAGGCCTGTTCTTGTGCTGTCATGATTAAAGACTCAGTGCTACCAACCCTTCTCTAGCCACTGAAAGAACTTGTCAGAGTCAGTCTCTTCTTCAATGTATCAATGGTACCATACAACTTTTCCATGATGGTCTCTCCTCCTTCTCTTCTTCTGTCTCACTGGTTTTCAGCTTCCAGAGAAAATAATTCTTTCTCTTTCCTTTCTCCCCTCCTTCTACTTGTTAGACTTTAGAGTCAGCACCTATGCGACAATCTGCAGGCACTGCAGTTGTGCTGATTTTGTCAGTGTCTCACTGAGAGATTTCAATTGAGCTCTTTTAACCTCAATTTATCTTTCTACTGATATATGTGCTTAAAAAAAAAAAGTTAAATAGATTGAACTGGCTGAGTGCTGGGGCAGAGGAAGGGGTCTGTCTCTCCATCTCTCTCTCTCTCTCTCTCTCTCCCCCTCTCTCTGGGTGTTTGTTCACCGGAAATCAGTCATCTAATGAAGAAACACACTCCTCTTCTGGCCAACAGAGGGACTCACATCCAACATCCGCGGAGTGGGGACCTCTCATCTTCCTGGCTGTACTCCACTGACCACAAGTACTTCATTTTTCTTTCTGTCTGTTGTTTTTTGCTGCAACATGAGCGCTGAATGCAGCAGCTACTACAACACTAACGGTGTGTTTGTGGAGGGCTTTTCCTGCCCCAAACCAGGAAACGCGGCGTTTTCGGTCTACTGTTGCGGATTTAATGATGTGAAGTATTGCTGTGATGATCCCAATAGTTTTTTCCCGTACGAGTACGGGTACATGTGGTGGCTGAGGTAAGTTCCCATGCATGTCATCTATTATAGGCGTGTTTCCCCGTGTGGCTGCTTGTCACGTATTTGAAATTCCTAAGTGTTTTCAAGAGTTTCTCAGACTGAGCTGTGAAATTCATGATTTTCTTCAGCTGCTTGAGTTAATTTGCATGCTTGTAGTTTAGGATTTCTTTTTTCTGTTTTGCACTTATTTATTTAACTGATTTCTTCATTTATTCTCAGCATGATAATCGTGACACACTTGAGGAAATTTTTTTTTTTTTTATGGCTGTAGGTTGTTATGCTTTTATATGATTGGAAACTTTGACTAATGGATTGATGACATTCAAAATGGGTCATAACTGTAATTTTATATGCAAAATGATCAAAACTTTTAACAAAGAAAATAAACTGTGATAGTCCATGTAAGTAAGTAAGTAAGGGGGTTTCACTGTGAGACCTGTTCCTTGCCCTCAACCTTCTTTCCCCCTTTTTTAAAAATAGTTTTCAAATAAAAATATATGCAAAACATTTAATTTCCACAGTAGTCTACATAATTAAATGTTGCTTTTTTCAAATATTGTTTTTTTTGTTTATATTGACTTTAATTGAATATCTCACCTTCCAGACTGATCATCCTGTCCTCTCCCCTCCTCTCCTCTCCCCTCCTCTCGCCTCCTCTCCTCTCAGTATTGGTGCCTTGGTGGGTCTATCTATTGCCGCTGTCGTCCTCCTTGCCTTCCTCATCACTGTATGTGTCCTCTGCTACCTCTTCATTGTCACTAAACCCAATCGCCTTGACAACGGCCTACCCCTTAGAGCACCAGGTCAGGATGTGCCCACGTTGATTCTAATAAATAGCCCACAGAATAATACGTTTCACTGTATGCTTTTGTTTTGATGGTTTTTATCATGAAATCTGTGCACTTTGTTAGCCTTTTCTGTAATCCATGTAAGAGAAGGAAGTTGATTTTTAATGGGATTATATCAGCTGCAGTGCTACGTCACACCCATTGTGGTAAATATGATGTTTCAACTCCTGATACAGGTACCTGCATTTTTGGATGAGTAAAAAAATAAATTGAATACATTTCACAGTATCACAATTACAAAATCTGCCCCAAAGTGCAAAAACTTTACAATAATTCCTTTACTGCACGTGTTTCTTGGAGCAGATTTGACCACAATGGCAAACCAGACATGCCTTTTCTGGTTCTGTCACCTTGGTTTCATTTTTATTCACCATCAACAGACACTAAAACCTTAACCGTGTACAGTTTGTGCGTTAACCTTTGCGTTAATTGAATTGAACTTAAAATCAATTGACCTGACTTGAATTGTAACAATCCATCCATTATCTATACCCGCTTTATCCGTTTCCGGGTCACGGGGGTCTGTCGGAGCCTATCCCGACGCATATCAGGCGAAAGGCAGGGGTACACCCTGGACAGGTCGCCAGTCTATCCAGGGCCACATACAAACAACCAATCACACACACATTCACACCTAGGGAGAATTTATAAAGATCAATTAACCAACACTGCATGTTTTTGGACTGTGGGAGGAAGCCGGAGTACCCGGAGGAAACCCACGCAAGCACGGGGAGAACATGCAAACTCCACACAGAAAGAACCACCGGGCCGGGAATTGAACCGGGAACCTTCTTGCTGTGAGGCAACAGTGCTAACCACTAAGCCACCGTGCTGCGAATTGTAACAATAAATTACTTTATTAATCCCCAAAAGGAAATTAAATTTTTTCTGCAAAAATTGAGAATAAGAAAAACAAATCATAAAGTTGGAAGTGTAGTGGCATGAGGGGCTTGTTTGAAATCTCCAGATATCACCATAAAGGCTTTGGAGAGTTTTGTCTGTTGCCTGGCAACAGCTGAGTTGATGATGGCATATTCACGTGTCTGCAAGTAGCACCGATGAAATAACACAAATAACTTTCCTGTATGCAATACAGCAAGACATACCAAGATGTATAGACCTAAAAATTATGTTTAGATTTACCTGACCAAATCTAGGTCATCATTAGCATGACTGGTGCCAATAAATTTGTCTTTTATATCAGAGGGTCTGCTTACGAAAAAAAACCAACAAACACAATCACAAGGGGAAAATACAGAAGAGTTTATGGCTTGTAAAAGTTGTACTGCACACACTCAACAGGTATTTGAGATGTGTAGACTTTCAGATAGGAGATATAAATGATAGCATTGGTGATCTTGTCTGTGCTCTTTTCAGGAGGAGATTCCGGTGAGGGACCCAGTGATGTGACAATGAGCAGCACCTCTGGTCTGCATGGATTCAGAAAACATTTGATGAACAGGAAAGTGGACTCGGATAATGAAACGTCAGACCCTGACCGCCTGTTCCAGAAGTGTTTCACAGCTACGGTTACTGGTGTGAAAGTGGAAAGCCCCTCGTAGTCCACTTACAAAAATTCTTGTTCAAGAATAGAAGCAACGGCGCACAGATCAACAATCTAGAGGCATCCAGAGCGGGAAAGGAGCAAAAACTGACATGGGGCTTTGTAGAATGGAGTCATCTTAGTTGAGAGGTATAAACACTTAGTAAGTGATAAAAATAAAACAAAAGAAAAAAACCCAACAAACTCCAACAATATTCTAGACCCATCTTACAAAGCACCCATTATGAAGGAACTTGTTACGAAATTTTCTCACTATTCATGATTCTTCATGAGTGGAAAAAAATGATCACCTATTCTTACAGATGTGACGTACTTAGATTTACTGTAGATTTATTTATTCAAACAAAATAATCTTTAAAGCGTATTTTGTGGCAGGCACAGTGTCACAAACCTATTTCCACAAATGCAGCAAAGCTAAATCTGTTATTAAATTGTTTGAACCTTTACTGAACAGATGTATGAAGCATGAATTAAATTATTTTGTTTATCTTCAATGACCAGCTTCACTGCATTAGACAATGCAAACAAAATGTAGAATTTGATGTCAGCTGCACACTTAGAAGTTGGGAGATACATGTTTACGATTACAGCACCTCAGCTCATCTGATTCTTTACACCATGATGCACTTTATTGTATAAATAGTATATTGATTACTTTAGACAGAAAGAAGCATTGCTTTATGTGTGTTTTTTAATTTTATTTTCAATACACACCTCATTGTACCTTCAAACATGTACAGGTCACTCATGCCATGAGCGCAGATTAAGGGTGTCTATACCTCCCTTATTAGATGATGATTAGATGATAAATACTAGTGATGTCCCAATCTGATTACATGATTTTTGAATGATCAGGACCGGCTGGTCTTATCAGATTTTTTAAAATTTTTATTTCACTATATTACAGGATTCAATCAATAAAATTTTTTTTTTATTTATTTATAGTCTATCAATAAGTTTCACAGTTAACAATTACAGTTTATGTCAACTTAGCAACATTGTCACTATTTTTAGTGAGTTTTCAGACATCTCTAGTGACTTTTTTCAAAAACCGCAACTAGTGACAAACGTAGAGACTTTTTTCAGGTGTGGTTTAACTTTTTTAGACTCTAAATTGAAGACTTGTACTGATTTTACTCTTCTCAGTGAGCAGCCCATGCTGCCTTGGGCCCCTCCCCAGCACCAAAGTGCTCTCAGCTCAGTCCTTGGCTCCAGCTTTCAGCAGCAGCAGTCGCTTTCAGCTGCAGTCACAGTGGGAAACCTTCACATCTCCATGTCTAGACTGCAAAATAAACAACAACAAAAAAAAAAACCTCAAACAAAAAAATGCTCATGAGATGATGACACGGCTGGTGTAAATGTAGAGTAAACCTGAAGACGGTTTTCAGCATTTCTGAAATGTCTGCAGTTAGGAAATATTTCTAATTATAAAAGCGAATACAGTCTACAGCAGCTCCTACTGCCGTGACCCAGATCTCTGTTTGCATTAGTTATTGTTGTATATATATATTTTCTTTTGTTTTGGAATTGATAAGTATCTGATCAGAACTCAGTTTCAGCTGATTCTCAAAAATCATATGACTCATCCTCGGACTCTGGAGCAAAAAAATGTGATCAGGACATCTCTAGTAAATAACGATAAAGGACAACAATTTTTAAAACTGAGTAATTCGATTCAGATTGATTTGATTTGGAGCAGGCTGATACACTTCTTAACATTCGTTAAACATGGATATTTACCCCACATTCCAAATGAAAGCAAAGCTATTCTTTGGATGTTTTATTGGTCTGTATGTATCATCTTATCATAGATGTCACTCACATCTACAGCTTAAAGTCTTAAAAAAAAACCCGGTGATGGAGTAATTAGCCACCCAGTATATGGACCCCATTTGGGCACCCAAGTAGCCCATTTTTAATCCAGATGGGCCCCACGTGGACATGCTGGCTGGGGCAGGGTTAGGGTACACAGAGTAAGGTTGACTTTACTATGTTTACTATGTTTACTATGTTTTTAGCAATGTTGCATTGAGATTAGTTTACATTTCCAAATACATTACAGTTGGTCAGTGAAGACACTAAAAATCATTTTCTTAATCCTGTTACTAAAGGTTCAAACAGCTTATCGGATATCAGATTTAGGTTTTTGTTTCATTTTTTTTGTTTAAAAAAACAGTCCTGACTTATCTGAAACTGGGATTAGTACATTAAAATTGTACAGTTTTATGTGTTCAAAGGGATGATGAAAAGAACATAAATACAAAAGGTGT
The DNA here is from genome assembly GCA_014839995.1 of Xenentodon cancila. Lineage (NCBI taxonomy): Eukaryota > Metazoa > Chordata > Actinopteri > Beloniformes > Belonidae > Xenentodon > Xenentodon cancila. The sequence continues at coordinate 22,075,638 of CM026207.1, read as the reverse complement.
ATTTGCAGTCTTGTAAAATTCATATTCTGTTGATTTTTATCTCAGGGACAAAAGTGTTAGTATTAGTGACGCTTTCAAACCAAACATAACAAGAATGAATAACATTAGTTGCTTCTTTAAATGCTTAAAAAGACTCATTTTGCCAACAAGCATCCTTGTGTAAATATGCAAATGATAATTGGTGGCTGGATGCGTTTGTTCAGCAAGCCAGCGGCGTCCGTCGTGGGTCCTGGTCGGAGAGGAACTGGCTGAGCTACACGTCTCCTGTTAAACATGTGCATGGACATTAGTGAGCTTGGTGTGACGACAAAGAGCTGTAACAGACTGTTCTGCAGTGACTGTCACGGGACGCTGATACAAGCAGTCAGCTGACAGCACGCCGAATTAGCAAATAACAGTGAAATATGAAAGAAACACTCCGCTGCAAAAGCAACTTAAGAACTTTGTCTGCTTCAACAGTTTTTCTTTTCATATGAACTAATTAGATCTGTGGTCGGGTTTACTTTAGCTGCACATAGGAGCACATATACCGTGGATTTCTTTGAGTTATGCTGTATTTCCACAACTTCAACAGTTTTTAATGTGACAAAAGATGAATGAGGACCTTTTTTCATAGTTCTGTTAAGGTTCTTCAAAGTAATGAAGCACTTTGTTTTAAACCGCAAAAGCCATTTATATGTAGCGCAGGCTGAAGTTTTTCAAAAAGATATATTTCAGAGCTTGCATAGAGCAAAATACTCCCCACCAACACAGGATTGTGTGATGTGTCACAGCGAGCTAAACGTGTTAAGCAGAGCTGGTATGATTGTGACAGTGATTTGAAGGAAGACGAGGGTAGAGCCGAGGGTGGATGCATTGATGCGCTGATGAGACAGGCGGAAATTTCATTTCAGCATTAGGGAGGAGAATCACGAGAAAGAGTTCTCGAGAGCAAATGCTGAAAGGAACTGTTATTACCGTCCTTCAGCGTGCCCTTGTCCCTCATGCCATCTGAAGTCTGAGCTCGGTTCCTGACTCTGGCTCTCTTCTCTCCAGATCTGAGAAGCATGTCTCCTAGAAAGCACCTTTACAAAACTGTTTCAATAGGAGGGAGAAAAGCTTTCTGACCCAGGTGCTGGTTCAATAATCATTTAAATAATCCATTTAAAAAACGTGTCCACATTATTTGCTTGCTGTCTTGTATTTATAGGACATGTTTGGTGTGCTCACTGCAGAATTGAGGACATCCGGGGCAATATTGCCTAATTTTAAAAAAAGAAAATCTCTACGTTGTTATTCACAAACAAATACCTGAAATGTCATTTCTGTGCCCTTTTGACTCGTAATTCTTTAATTGTTGGGGTTGTATTTTAAGTATAGTAAAGAAAACAGGTACGTTAGATTGGTATGACAGCGGTTCAGTTTTGAATTATGCACTTCTAGAGAAGTTATCAAACTGATTCTCTAGTTGTCCTGCCAAATATATGCAGTTTATAAAATATTAATGCAGCACAGTTTGATTACTGTAATTTCACTTTAAATTACACTACATAGTAAATATCACTAAAACTCACGAGGTTGTCGCTTTGTACTCTAATCTTACTTCAAAAAAAGCTTTTTGCGCTGATTCTTTTGTGCTCTCTTTAAGTGACTCACTGACATAGACACTGGATTTATAAATAAATGTCACTTGTACATTTGTTATATGGAAACCTCTATATTTGTAAGTAATTTGTAAGTATCTTTTAATTTTTTTTTTTCCAGTGTTGAACAGCTTCTTGTCTCAGTTACATGATCTTCTTTATCCCGTGGACCAGTTGTGGCTTTTACCATTTAATGATCACCTTGATTTCAAAAAATGAAAGAGAAGGAAAAGGACGGTTTCATTTGTTTTTCAAAGTGTATTTATTCAGATGTTCGTATGTATTTAATGACAGTGGTTTTCAGATGCATTCCATGAATGTACACTGTAAACTTATTTATACTGCTGCATATAAAATGTGCTTAGATCACATTTGATAACAAATTAATACAAACAAAAGGTAATTTCTAAGAGTTCACAAACATTTTCCTGGTACTCTATTAGTTTCTCTGTCAGTGGGATTTGCACTTTGATAGCTTCAAATATGTTCTGGTTTTGAAGGTTTTCATCTTTATCTTCAACAGTCACTTGGAGCATTAAAGATAAAGAACCCGTTTGGAGGATTCAGTTGCAGGGACAGCAGCTACAGTCATGTTATCCTGTCCATTTTTCATGTCATTTCTTACTCGATGTGGAGCTGCTGTGAAAAAGAAAAAGCAACGTCTTTAAATCACCTGAGAAATGCTGAACACGACCTCAGATGAACAGCAACAAAGAGCGTCACAGTTTAAAAGCAGTGTGTGAAACACTAATACGCCCTGTGATTTCAGATTCTCAAATAAGACTGTGGACAAATGTAAAACTACAACAGGATGAGTGAAATAAAAGCATGACGGTGTCACAGTGAGCAGAATGTTAAACTTAAACTGAAATGAAATTCTGAGACAGCAAAGTTTGGGCAGAAAACAGCGGCTGCAAACTTCTGTGAACTCAAGCAACGCAGTAAAAACAAACAAACCAACGTTTCTCTACAACAATAGAAAAAACCAATAATATCCTGGGAAAGATGATTATTTCAAGTTATTATTTATAAATGTGGGTCTACAAGTCACTGAGTTATTAACATAGTTTTTCACACACTGCTTCTGCATTTTAATTTGAATTTAATAAATAATATGTCAGTTTTCAAACCTGGTATGGACTGAATTACTTTTTTTTAAAATTATATCTTAATATAAAACCTTAGAATTAAAAGCAGGTTGACTTTCTAAGTCAAATAACTTCACAGTGTAAGAACTTTATAGTAACAGTCAATGTTTAGACAATTGTTTAGTGATACAGGATGTAAAGGCAGAAGAAAAAAAAAATAAAAATGATGGACAAATCATCAATTCATTAAGAAACATGATGAATAATGTTTTCTTTTATTTATGCATTTTTGTTAATGATGTATGTACCACACCAAAGGGGGTGATGGTGTTATGTGTGTTGGGTCGTGGTGATGGAGCCCGGGGACACTACAGGGAGCGGGGTTAATGTTAATCACACTGACTTTCACCTCTGCCTTTCCATCCCTGATGATTCACATTTGTGTCTCTTTTCTGTTCTCTGCTTCTGTATATTTCTTCATCCATTTGTCTAGAAGCTGCAGTGCAAATCAAAATTACTGCAGAATTAATAAAACCATATGGATTTTCTTTTTAAAGAAATACATTGGAATCTATAGGTTTATGCATTCACAATTGTATGAAGGCTTCATTGGCGTCTGTTGAGATTTGAATAAATTTCCCTTTTGGTGGATTTATAAAATAGTTTGAATTGAATTTAATTAAAATGATAGAAAACAGAAAAAATGGATAGTGCACAAATAATTAAGGAAAGACTGTGTTGGGACCTTGTATATGTGTGTAAAAAAATCACACACACTCGCCACATGAATGAGATGTTTGCAAAACCTTTTTCTGTCTTTTTTGTCTTCAAACCATTCAGTTGTTTTGCCTTGAAAAAGTCTTGAATGGTCTTTACAGTATGTTCAGGGTCAATAAACATCGGCACTGTGAGCCCTATAGCACTTGGCTTATGTGAACATAGTGCACCTCTGGGTTCATCCTGTTACTTCCGTCAGCTCTCACACCATCAGCGTTCCAAGTTTACCTTAAATTTATATGTTCAAATGTTTTTTTAAAACATGTGGGAATGTTTTACATGATTTCTGGAAAACTATAATCTGGCTTTTCTGTTCTTGAACTTAGTCACAAACTCTCAGGTGTTCACAGCCACTTTTTAAGAAGGTAAAAACCTGGTGATTCAACCATGTGTTGGGTTTTTGATGTCTATTATATATTTTTGTTGTTGTTGTTGTCATTTTTTCAGTGTAATGTTGGCCTCCTTCGTTTGTACTGACATCTCCTTGTACTTCATTTTGGTAGTTTTAGCCAAACTGCAATGCTAAATCAATATCCAATATCAACTGCAGAACATTTATCTGTTTCATTTCTCTTGAAGTTGAAGGGAGTAGAGGAAATAGACTGCACTGGATTTATTAAAAAATACTTTATTCATTCCACAAGGGAAATTCATTGTTGTTGTAGTCGGAGAGTCATTGTGGAGGTTTGTTGCTGTGGGCAAGAAATATCTCCTGTAGCGGTCCCAAGGTTCTCCTGTAGCGGTCTGAAGGATCTCCTGTTGTGGTCTGTAGGATCCCCTGTAGCGATCTGAAGAATCTCCTGTAGCGGTCTGAAGGATCTCCTGTAGCCGTCTGCAGGTTCTCCTGTAGCGGTCTGAAGGATCTCCTGTAGCGGTCTGTAGGATCTCCTGTAGTGGTCTGAAGGATCCCCTGTAGTGGTCTGTAGGATCCCCTGTAGCGATCTGAAGAATCTCCTGTAGCGGTCTGCAGGATCTCCTGTAGCGGTCTGTAGGATCTCTTGTAGCCGTCTGCAGGATCTCCTGTAGCAGTCTGTAGGATCTCCTGTAGCGGTCTGCAGGTTCTCCTGTAGCGGTCTGAAGGATCCCCTGTAGCGGTCTGTAGGATCTCCTGTAACCGTCTGCAGGATCTCCTGTAGCGGTCTGAAGGATCTTCTGTAGCGGTCTGTAGGATCTCTTGTAGTCGTCTGCAGGATCTCCTGTAGCGGTCTGCAGGATCTCCTGTAGCAGTCTGTAGGATCTCTTGTAGCGGTCTGTAGGATATCCTGTAGCTGTCTGCAGGATCTCCTGTAGCGGTCTGTAGGATCTCCTGTAGCAGTCTGCAGGTTCTCCTGTAGCGGTCTGAAGGATCCCCTGTAGCGGTCTGTAGGATCTCCTGTAGCCGTCTGCAGGATCTCCTGTAGGGGTCTGAAGGATCTTCTGTAGCGGTCTGTAGGATCTCTTGTAGTCGTCTGCAGGATCTCCTGTAGCGGTCTGAAGGATCTCCTGTAGCCGTCTGCAGGTTCTCCTGTAGCGGTGTGAAGGATCCCCTGTAGCGGTCTGTAGGATCTTTTGTAGTCGTCTGCAGGATCTCCTGTAGCGGTCTGCAGGATCTCCTGTAGCAGTCTGTAGGATCTCTTGTAGCCGTCTGCAGGATCTCCTGTAGCGGTCTGTAGGATCTCCTGTAGCGTTCTGTAGGATCTCCTGTAGCGGTCTGTAGGATCTCCTGTAGTGGTCTGTAGGATCTCCTGTAGCGGTCTGAAGGATCCCCTGTAGCAGTCTGCAGGATCTCCTGTAGCGGTCTGAAGGATCTCCTGTAGCGGTCTGTAGGATCTCCTGTAGCCGTCTGCAGGATCTCCTGTAGCGGTCTGCAGGATCTCCTGTAGCCGTCTGAAGGATCTCCTGTAGCCGTCTGCAGGATCTCCTGTAGCCGTCTGTAGGATCTCCTGTAGCCTTCTGCAGGATCTCCTGTAGCGGTCTGTAGGATCTCCTGTAGCAGTCTGAATCACCCTGTAGTAATTCAGGTGATTGAAGAGGCGTCCACCTGTTTCTTCTGGAGTTTATGTAGTATTGCAGGCTGGACGGTGCATTATTTTCCTCACAGTACTGTCTGCTTTGTCAGTAAGAAGTAAGAAGTACCGTAGGTTCTTACTGTGAGTTTGTTGAAGCAAGTATTTGATGGCATCTTCAACTCCCACCCCACAATAATAAGTGAAGTGCAGTGGGTCCTAAAAGGTTCTTGTTTGCTTATTCAGGTGGGCCAATTAATGTCTCTCCAGGACTTTCATGATGTGAGAGGGCTAGAGGTCTATAGTCATTAGAAGAAGATGGATAAGAACATTTAGTTACTGGGACAAGGCAGGACAGCTTCCACAGTGCTAGAACCTTCTGCTGGGTAAATAGATGGAGGCCGTTTCCTGATGTGGTAGGAGACAACAACAACTTTCGATAACCCGACATCTCAATGATTGTCTAAATTAGGTGTTTTGTTTAAATTGGTGTAATTCATAAATGCCATATTTTTAAGCTGCTTTAACTAAAGGTAAAATCTACACTTGGATCATATCTTTATTTTTATTCTATGTGAAATCCAGCTTGGTGATGTTAAAAGGCATAATGCTAAAAACAAAAACTGTCATTGTCCAACTGTGACTGAGCCTTAATATAAATGAGTAAAAAAAATTATCTGTGCAATGGAAGGTTCTACTAAAAAGAGAAAATTGCCCAAAATTGCATAATTATGACCACTTTTTGCATCATGTTTAGTTTATCAGTCTCGGTACTTTAGAAGGAAAAAAAAATCACGAGAAGCAACTGAGTCATTTCATCTGAGATGAAAGAAAGTCACTCATAGAGCTGAAGTAAAACCAACCACTAATTTAACAGATCTTTGCACGCGTATGCCACTTCACCTAAATATGTCTTTCATAGTTTTACGGTTGGCTGAGAGATGCAGTTCATACAATATATTTTTTACCCGCAAAACATGTCAGCCACATGAATGTAGATCAATGCTCACAGCGTTTTTGTCCTCAGTATTCCTCGTGACTCCTGCTGAAACACGGCAAGAGGCTGCTCCTTGTGATAAAAAAGACTACAGCGTATAATGACGTCCTGAATGATGACAATCCGTGTGTGGGTCAAGCGTCAGAATCCTTGAGATATTTTAGGCTCAGCCAAGGATACATAACTTCCTCCTTTGTGTGCAGAAATCTAATTTGATGTGCACTTACATGAAATGAAATCACGTTAACAAGAAATCCCTCACTTTTGAAGCTACACCCTCCTTTCCACCATTGCCTGCAGACTTTCCAATTTTACAGGCTCCTTGTGAGCATCAAGAAATTGGTGGCACTACCACTATCACTGCCCTTAATGCTCACCGTATCCATTTTCTAATGCAGAGATTCAAGATTGCACAAAAAAAAGAAATATATGATTTATATTGATGAAATCACAGGAAACGGAGTCATGTTGAACCAGTTTCACCTCAAACAACTACAGCAGTAAAATAATCAGTAACAATATCCACATGTTGTTGCGTCAGCACTCGCAGGAGCAGTTTGAAGTTTGGACTTGAATGCCCCGCAGAGCAGTGGTTGTCTTCATCGCTTTCTTGTGTGATTGCAGCGCCACTGTCTGGTCGGAAAGCGTAAATACAACATCTGGGAAAAATCAGTCGACCCCTGCGCAAATTCTCATTCACGTCTCCACACAGCAGTTATGAAAGAGCAAATTGTTGATTCATTTTATATTCTGAATGAAAAAAAACTGTCTGTTTCTTTTGTCCTTTTCCCTCCTGGCTGAAACAGATGACTTACAGAAGCTGTAAGACGAGATAAATGAATAAACCTGATGGAGTTAAGCATTAACATGCCTATGTCTTGAGAATATGGCGCAGTAAGGGCGGCGTTATGACATGTACTGCGACCTTTGCCCAGCAAGTGTCTTTATTATTACAAAACAGGCGGAAGAGGGAGTTAAAAACATAAATCAGGTCTTGGAGACACCAGTAGCTACTGGCAGCTTTTTTATTCTCTGCAGGTAAGCCTACACACACACACACACACACACACACACACACACACACACACACACACACACACACACACACACACACACACACACACACACACACACACATATGTATATATATGTATATATATATATATATATATATATAGGCACACACACATATATATATATGGTATTTATATATTATATTTATATATATTTATATTTTGTGTATGCTGCTGTCATGTGACTTCAATGGTGTACAAAAACCCTAGAGCTCGGTTTTAGGCTTAGTTTTCTATTTTTGCTAAGAAAGATTAAGCAAAAACAAAAACAGTTGTGATTCTACATGTGTCTGATCTCCTGGATTATAGGTGAACATATAGCATACATTTAAACCCTCTTTAAAGTTAATTAGTAAGCTATGTCTTAATCATGAGTGTTACTCGAGTCCTCGCTGGCCAACTCCTGAACATCATGTGACAGTGTGACTGGAAGGAGCTTCAGTGCTTTCAAATCATCGGGGTTCTGGTGAAGCCTCCTGGGTGTATTCTATCAATACCGGGAGTCCTGGAGAGCCTGGCAGCTTTAATGTTAATGGTGATACTGATTTGGTTTAAACAGTGTTAAAAACGTGTACGTGTGTGAGCTGGCTGGAAAGTGGGGCGGGAATGTGGGAAATGTGGCGAAATGTGGCGAGCTGAGGACAAGACAGATAGAGGTTTAGGACGAGACAGAAAGAGGTTTAGGACGAGACAGAAAGAGGTTTAGGACGAGACAGAAAGGTTTAGGATGAGACAGAAAGAGGTTTAGGATGAGACAGAAAGGTTTAGGATGAGACAGAAAGAGGTTTAGGATGAGACAGAAAGAGGTTTAGGACGAGACAGAAAGAGGTTTAGGACGAGACAGAAAGAGGTTTAGGATGAGACAGAAAGGTTTAGGATGAGACAGAAAGAGGTTTAGGACGAGACAGAAAGAGGTTTAGGACAAGACAGAAAGAGGTTTAGGACGAGACAGAAAGAGGTTTAGGACGAGACAGAAAGAGGTTTAGGACAAGACAGAAAGAGGTTTAGGACAAGACAGAAAGAGGTTTAGGACGAGACAGAAAGGTTTAGTATGAGACAGAAAGGTTTAGGATGAGACAGAAAGAGGTTTTGGATGAGACAGAAAGAGGTTTAGGATGAGACAGAAAAGTTTAGAATGAGATAGAAAGGTTTATGATTAGACAGAAAGAGGTTTAGGACGAGACAGAAAGGTTCAGGACGAGACAGAAAGGTTTAGGATGAGACAGAAAGGTTTAGGATGAGACAGATAGAGGTTTAGGATGTGACAGAAAGGTTTAGGACGAGGCAGAAAGGTTTAGGATGAGACAGAAAGGTTTAGGATGAGACAGAAATAGGTTTAGGATGAGACAGAAAGAGGTTTAGGACAAGACAGAAAGAGGTTTAGGACGAGACAGAAAGAGGTTTAGGACTAGACAGAAAGGTTTAGGACGAGACAGAAAGGTTTAGCACGAGACAGAAAGGTTTAGTATGAGACAGAAAGGTTTAGGATGAGACAGATAGAGGTTTAGGATGAGACAGAAAGAGGTTTAGGACAAGACAGAAAGAGGTTTAGGACGAGACAGAAAGAGGTTTAGGATGAGACAGAAAGGTTTAGGATGAGACAGATAGAGGTTTAGGACAAGACAGAAAGAGGTTTAGGACGAGACAGAAAGAGGTTTAGGACTAGACAGAAAGGTTTAGGACGAGACAGAAAGGTTTAGCACGAGACAGAAAGGTTTAGTATGAGACAGAAAGGTTTAGGATGAGACAGATAGAGGTTTAGGATGAGACAGAAAGAGGTTTAGAACAAGACAGAAAGAGGTTTAGGACGAGACAGAAAGAGGTTTAGGATGAGACAGAAAGGTTTAGGATGAGACAGATAGAGGTTTAGGATGAGACAGAAAGGTTTAGGACGAGGCAGAAATAGGTTTAGGATGAGACAGAAAGAGGTTTAGGACAAGACAGAAAGAGGTTTAGGACGAGACAGAAAGAGGTTTAGGACTAGACAGAAAGGTTTAGGACGAGACAGAAAGGTTTAGCACGAGACAGAAAGGTTTAGTATGAGACAGAAAGGTTTAGGATGAGACAGATAGAGGTTTAGGATGAGACAGAAAGAGGTTTAGGACAAGACAGAAAGAGGTTTAGGACGAGACAGAAAGAGGTTTAGGATGAGACAGATAGAGGTTTAGGATGAGACAGAAAGAGGTTTAGGACGAGACAGAAAGGTTTAGGACGAGACAGAAAGAGGTTTAGGACGAGACAGAAAGGTTTAGGACGAGACAGATGGGGGTTTAGGACGAGACAGAAAGAGGTTTAGGACGAGACAGAAAGGTTTAGGATGAGACTGAAAGAGGTTTAGGATGAGACAGAGGTTTAGGATGAGACAGAAAGAGGTTTAGGACGAGACAGAAAGGTTTAGGATGAGACAGAAAGGTTTATGATTAGACAGATAGAGGTTTAGGACGAGACAGAAATGTTTAGGATGAGACAGAAAGGTTTAGGATGAGACAGAAAGGTTTAGGATGAGACAGAAAGGTTTATGATTAGACAGAAAGAGGTTAACTACTAGACTTCTTAAGTCTAGCTGAAACTCTGTATTATTCAACTCAAGTCAGATTTGTGTTTATTCCAGTTATGGTCTTTTAAATTCAAAATTCCATTTTCATGTTTTCCTGAACAAAATGTGCTTTTTAAATTGTTCAGTTTTCATGATCCGTAATAAACGCATTAACTTCCTGATGTCCTCTCTCCAGGTCTAGCCTTGGACAGAGATGGGTCTGTGGAGCAGCAGCATCTTTGTGGGGATTTTTCTCTGTCAGCTTTTCATCGGAAATGTGCAGTCTGCAGCTGTCTTTGATGATGGTACATTTACAGACTCCCCGAAACATCCTCCAGTGGAGGCAAGTGAGCCACCAAGCAGTAACAACACTATAAATGGAAGTAAGTAACAAAGTGAATATGTTGTTGGGGACTTTACCAGCTCTTCTCTCTTTACTACCAGGTGTGTTTCAGGGACTTTGTACTCCAAGTCTTCAACTCACAATGAACTCTATGACTGTATGTTTGTAATTTGGTGCTTGCTGTTGTTCATGCTTTTTTCCAGAGGCAAGCACCCAAGATGAAAATCCAAAATCGCTGCAGTGGTCCTATCTGGCAGCAGGACTGGGCACAGTCCTCACCGTCTCACTCTTCATTGTGATGACTGTCAAGTTGCGTGTTTTCAATCGTTTCCTTGCGAGCTACAGGCACGCCCTGCTCCAGGAGGCCGACGGGGTCAGCCAATACGGTCAGGAGGACGGGTCGTTCCCCAGCGTGTCAGGCCAAATGGGAGTAGTTGCAGGGACTCATGGAGGACTGGATGAGGATGATGATGGCTTCATTGAGGATAACTATATCCAGACTAGTGAGAAGGAGAGGGCAGAGAGAGAAAGCCAGGATGACGATGACGAAGATGCAGAAGACAGCGACGATGACCTTGAGTTTACTATAGGATAAAAAAAAAATCCTTTTTAAAAAGATTTTCTTCACGTGGTCTGGGAACAATTACAAGTTTTCTGAAAAGTCAAAAAAATAAATTTCTCAGCCACTGATCAGGTTTTTTAATGTTTGATTTTTTATTAATAAGATTTTTCTTTTGGCCCCTTTAAAAGGTCCTCGTCCTTTGCAAGAGGCACATGATAACTGGAAGAAATGGAATAAACAGACTTTTGAAAAACCTCATAAATAAAAGGCAGTTCAAGTAAAAGTTTAGGTTATCTGTACGCTGAATGACACACAAAAACATCGTTGCCTGGAATGGGCAATGTTTTTTATGATTCTTAGACAATTGGCCAGCATGACTAAGGACAAAGTATATATTATATAAATATAAAAATGCTGGACTTGCTGATGCTCCTTTAACTTACACTGATGCTTGATTCTTTCTTTCTTTTAAGCTCAACATTTCCCTTGTTACTGTGTTAAATGTGTTCCATTTAAAGATGAAATTTGCAATATTTCTCTTGACATTAACGCTCTGTCTTTATATCATACTGTATGTGGAAGAAAACACATCACAGAAATATTCTCTTTTCAGTCATGTGAGTGATGTATTTGCATTCTCGTTGCCAGGTTCATTGATTATATTGGCTGTGAATGAAAAGGAGACGTCTGACAATGCAACACACCAGCGTGTTTGTTATAGTCTGAGTGATCGTGTGCGTGAACTAAAATGATGTTTTTAAAACATACTTCATGATTAAAGTTATTTTGTAGTAAAATCACTTTTTTGCATTGATTTTATTTTGTCATCTTTCATCTTTGGATCAGCTGGACAGAACATATATAACAGATGCGACACAGTTTAGATTTGATGCCACATCTCCTGAGGTTTTATTGACAAACCTGATGAAATTGATATATCATTGAAATGCTTCTTTGAATGACTTTGACAGCTTATTTCCTTTAGATCAGACTAATCCTGCTGGTAGAAGCTTCTCTCCTGGCTTGGGTCATCTGTCCTGAAACACTGAGCACTCTGACCGTTCGGCTCCCAAGTCTCCTCGCTCTGGTCCTGCTCATCCTTCTCCTCCTCCTCTGCTCCCTTCTTTTCATGAGGTATATAAGTACACTGTAGCCTATCACAGCTACAGACATTCCTGCCCCAGTCGCCATCAGCACAATCCCAGACACCAGCATTTCTCTGCTGTCGTAACTTCGGGTGCCGATTGTGGCCACGCAGAGCAGCACCGACCCGCACAGCACCACTGCCAGCCCAACAGCTAAGATCAATGGAGGGTCAGCCCTTCCACCACTCTTCAGCAGGTTGATACAGCGTCGGTTGTGCACGCAGTTCATGTCCTGGACTGCAGAGCTGAGGAGCTGCTTGAGCAGAATAGTGAGAGCCAGGAGGCAGAGGGTGGTGCCCACCCCTAGGCGCCATTCCCCGGACAAGCTGTTTGTGGAGGACAGGAGGCCCACGCCACCAAGGCCCAACACCACAATGAGAGCAACCGATGCACAGTAGCAAAACAAGGAGCGCCGTGGCTCTCTGAACCACCAGAACTCCACTTGATCTTCCACAGTGTGCCGCCGTACAAGTGCGGAGTCCAGGTATAGGCTTGGGGGCCGGCGCATAGTGTAATAGAAGGTCTGCATCTCAGGCATGGCGCGTCACCCCGCAGTCACCTTGAAAACAGACTGACACCTCAAATTTTCAGAGTTTAGGTTGGTGATAGGTACACACCAATATTTGCAGCATCCAAGGCTTCTGTTCACCACAATTAAGCTGTAGAAAAATTCAACGTCTCCAATTCCTCACTTTGTGTTACTTAAGTGTCCTGTTTTGCTGTCCATCCCGCTGCATCCCATCTGTGAGCTGATGTCCCTCAGAAGTAAAAATAATCCTGCACGAAGTAGCAGTCTTGTATATTTCATGAGCTGCAGACGATTCAAGGAGTGAAACTGGATGTAGGTGGCAGAAGTATCCTGATTCAACTGGGAGCAGAATATCAGCGAGGACCCCGCAGTGCAGGGGCAGGGATTCCCTCGGCGTAGACCTCCTCGCGGCCTGAGACGTAATCGTGATACGTAGCCCCGGTATGAGTGTTGTCTCTGACTGTTCATCATCACGGTGACTATACTGGTGGCACGGATTGATCATCTGTGCCCTCTTCACTCTTCGCTCTGTAAGCCAGTGCCAGGCAGAACGGACACTTGCCCCTTCCTCTCTTGACACAGCAACTCCATCTTGTCTAGTGAAGCGGGAAGAAGGCAGGTCACAATAGCAGCGTTGGATCATAGTTTTGACAGAGATTGGCGACATTGTCTCAACACTCACAATAGGCTGAGCGATGAACACAATGTCCTCGCTGCAGAGGGCGGGTGACGGTGTAGGGGGGTCGTGGAGCGGCGTTTCATGGCTGATGTCAGCGTGAACAGATAATGCTGTGTCTGTGATCCTGAGGATAACGTCATTCACGCCCTGGGCTGGTCTGGTCTGTGGCTTCTCTGTGAGGCTCGGTTCCAGCGACACGCCTGTTGAAAACACTTCATGACTGTGATGTTGGAGTAAACACACCGAGACTGATGTGTTAAGTTTCACATCTGGCTTTGGCGGCACCTCTTCAGCTTACCGCGACTCAGATGCTAGAGCGCGTGGCTCTAAATCTCTAAATTCTTGATTTTTGCCAGCAGTTTTCTAAAATTGTAACAATCTTAAGCCAGCTCTTTCACTATTGGGCTACTTTTCTAGCAGCTGCAACCTTAAAAATATCATATGAAAATGAGTTTTCTTCTGAAATGCTGCTAATCGAAACTCAAATGTGCTGCGATCAAACAAGGCAACAAAATGATGAAAACTATAAAGATTTATTCCAGTAACCATTGTTCATATTGTTGCATACACTGTGCTTTTACTGGAATAAGAGATAACAAGAACTAATGGTGTAGCGGTTTAACACAAAGAGTTAAACATTTTAACGTCACAACTTAATAAAAAACATATTGTTGGGATAAAACTGATTATGACAAAACTAGAAACATTGCAAAGGGATCTGTTAAACATTAAATAAATGTTTTAAAACTATATTTAAACAAACATTAAACTGTCCCTAATTTGAACAAACGTTCCTGGTGTCCAAGTCAAATCCAGCGGTGACTGGATGCAGCGACGTTTAAACATCACACAACACTAGATCAAAGGAAATAGATACCGAAACTAATGGGAGTTCACAGAGACTGAGAGGTAAAACTAGGAAATAAAAAAGGTGTCACTTATAACAAAAAACCCTAAACAGATAGAGCTCCTTGGGGAAAGTCCTTGCTGCAACTACCAAATACCATGCAAGTGTAATTTAACCATTTTTCTCTGTGAAACTAGAAATAGAAACCTTTCTGACAGTTTTATGTCAATAAATGCGATACAGATGGGAAAAATAAGAGGAAAACAAACAGACAAACAAAAAAAGATCATTGCAACACCTTGATTCTTTTGCTTTTCAGCCTGTCGTAGATTAGCTGTTTGGGATTATTGTCCTGTTGAATTACACATTTTCAGTTATCTGTTGGACAGATGGCCTCTTATTTTATAATAACTCACGTTTAAAACCAACTCAGTGACTCCAATATGCTCAGTTCCTGTGGCTGTGAAACATGCTTAAATCACCATCCCTCTGCTACGATGCTTCACTGTTGATGTGGGGTACAAATATCTTTGGTTTTTGATAAACATGATGCTGTGTATTGTGGCCAGATGTTACAATTTCAGTCTTGTTATAGGATTTCTTGATGTGCAAACGTAAGCTGTGCTGCAATGGTCTTTGTAGACAGAAGAGGTTTTCTCTTCCTTTTACGTACCGACCTATCAGGATCTTTAACATTTAACATGCCAACTGAAGCTTGTTCAGTCTGGGACGTAAAGATGTAGCTCTCGACTTTTTGTCTTTGTCAAACATGGATGACTGTTTATTTCCTGCTTCTCAATTCAGAAAAACCTGAAGTTATTGTAACTGCGCCTCCGGGAGGGACCGTACAGTTAATTTAGGTCACATTTCCTTCGCCTCCTGCTTTACTGTCAGGAATCTGTGTCATTTTTAATCAAGGCTTGTCTTTTAGCGCTCATGTGAAACAGGTCACAAAGAGAGCTTTCTTTATGTGCCTAATATCTGCAAAATTAGAAAGGTCCTGCCTCAAGAGGGTCAGAAAAATGAATCCATGCCTTTGTTACATCGAGGCTGGATTAGTGTAATGTTTTGCTTTTCTCGCTGTACAAACAGTTGTTAAAAACCTTCAACTGGTCCAAAATGCTGCAGCACGAGTACTAACCAGGAATTGAGCGCACATCTCACCAGTTCTGGCTTCACTACATTGAGTCACTGTTAAATGTAGACATAAATTCACACTATTAGTTCTTATGTACAAAGCTTTGAATGATAAACAAATGTGAAAACCTCACAGTACCAGACTGTTATAGAGGAGCACTCACTCCCTAAATGCAGGTTGACCTGCGGATCCAAGAGTCTGTAGGTGTAGAAAGGGTGGCAGCGCCTTGGGCTATCAGCCTTCTCTGAGACTCCCTCGTTACATTTAAGGTTGGGCTGACGACTAAAGCCTTTAACTCTGTAGCCTCTTACACCACCTCTTAGTTGGGGGGCTCCTGTTGCGCACCGAGCAACTTCACCCTGTTTCCTGGTGATGCTGGTTCCTGCTGCAGCTGCTGCTCCTCCTCTTCTCCTGTATTCTTTATGACAGCCAGCACAGCGGTGCACTGGGTATCCCTGACACTTCACAGCAACAAGGTTCAGACGGAGCTCGGTTCAGCTCTTTCTGTGTAGAGGTCGAATCTTCTCTGTGTGTGTGTGTGTGTGTGTGTGTGTGTGTGTGTGTGTGTGTGTGTGTGTGTGTGTGTGTGTGTGTGTGGGAGAGAAAAAGAGTGTGTGCCAGTGAGAGAAAGCCGCCAGCAATGTAAAAGCGCCTTAAGTCGTCCTTGACTAGATATAGGCAAGTTGTTGTTGTTGTTGTTGTTGTTGTTGTTGTTTTCTGACTTTAGGGGGAACTTGCTCCAAAGAATTATTTAAAATTATAAATAATATAAAGATCATTCCAAAAATGGCAGGCTTGCTGCTGACGTCTTTCTTTCTTATTTAACATTATGTTACATATGTGAATGCTCCAGATAAGCAGTCTCCCAAAACGTTTACTTTTAGAGAAGTGCTCATACTTGCTGATGAATAATTAATAAGTGCATTTGATTAACACCTGGATGCTACTTACAACAAACAAATGAGAGTGTATATTTCAATACAGGGCTTTTGCATGTTATTGTAGTTTAAGTAGCAATAAATAGCATTAAGTAGCAACTTCCTACTGAAGTTTGTTATTTTTTAAAACATCAATGAATGACTAAAATAGCAACACTGACTGGATTTATTATTATGCTTTATTAAAAAAACGCTATGTGATAAACACAATGGGATTTTGTAGAACATTGAGTTTTCCTTCTTGGTTGTCCTACACCGGATCAGCCGGCAGGAGGCAGCAGTCCGCTGGTTTAGAGAGCAGCTGACGGGATCTGTTCTCCAGTCGAGGTCCTAATTTAAATCTAGTCTGTTGGAGAGGGAGAAATCTAAACTATAAAGGATGGCAACCCTCGAGGGCCTGGCATACAACATTCCTGCAGAAGACTTGGATGTCAGTGGTAGAAGTATGCACATCTTAAAATAAAGAGATTTATTAAACTGCAGTGAAACAAATTGCAAAAAGGAACTGTTGCCCATGTACAGTACAGCTGTTCAACTAGATGTGATCATGGAAATTTAACGTGCATCTAGAAATAATTGCTGAAAAGTTAACCACTGTGAATAACGTTATTACAGTCCGTATTGGACTAAATCTACATTACGTCAGTGTGCAAATTTTGCTAAATAAAAGCCTTTTTAAGTTTACAACTGTGGAAATAAGTATCTGAGTACCTTGCGTGTTATGAAGAACATCTGTAACGTTCATGTCAGTTGTATGTGATGAAATGTTCTGCAATTTTACAATGTAAACAGTTTCAGTTTGCTTTGACCATGTTAACCAAACACTCATGGATCTCACAACTCATACAATTTGAAATATTAGAAGAAAATCACAAACTTCAATGCATTTTCCTCACCTGCCATAGACATGGCACATGTACAGCAAACACAGGTATAATATTGTATTTTAGTGGGAGCATTGCTAGAGTATAGATCCTAGTATGTATCTGTTTATTAAACTGTTCTGTCCCCTTTTTACATTGTTTTTTTTTTTATCACAGGATAAATGTACAAGTCACAACATGTAAATAAGAGCATTTTGGATTTATTAGGAAGTTTATATTTTCGGTTAAGTCTAGGTGAGTGATTCTGCTTCCTCTGGCTATGTTAGACTAGACTAACGGGGATTCGTCACACAGAGTAGTCATTTATTAAACTCTGGGGTTGACAGCAAATGAGCCACTTCCCAAAATATTAACATTTTCCTTTAAGAATTAGATCACATCACTGGTGCTTTTTGGCTGTTTTAATTTTGAAATAGTTTTCTCTGATGTGTCACTTCTGTTGATGATGTCATTTGTGTTGTCTCACCAGCTCCTGCATGGTTTGTGTACGTAGATCTGTGCAGTCCTCCTCCCCTTGTCAGTCCGTTGTGATACTTGCTTTAATACCGCGTGTTTTGCATCTCCTGTTTGTTTTGCTTCTGTGTTCCAGCTTGCGTTTTTCTTTAACGGATATGTTGCTGCAGCGATGTCTGAAGCTTTGTTTTTTTTAAACAGACACCCTTAATACAGCGGAGTGGTGACTCAGGGAGTAATCCCCATCTTTTGCCTGTTGACTGCGGAGATAAGCTCCAGCTGTGACCACTGTGTTCCTAAACAGGATAGAAGCAGGTATAGATAATAAACAGATGGAAGGACACTCTCCTCTGACCCTGCCCCCGGGGTCCCCTGTATTTGGGTTATCATTTGTTACAGAAAAATCGTCCCCCTCTCCCTCAAAAACAATCTTTCAGCTTGGGTTCAGGAGACTGTCATATTCTTTATTTCTGAGTTTTGCTTTTATAGGCCGAAGCCACTGCAGGACCCCCTATAATCCACCGAATGCTCATTTCTCTTTTATCGCCCATGCATTTATGAGCCAATACTGCATGTACTTAACCTCTTTCACCCATCACTTTGGCTAAGAGAGTGCAGGAGCTAATCTTCTGCATTTCCAACACTGTTGTCTCTTTCTCTCTCGCTATGTTTTCTGCTGGTTTCTCTTCTCCCTTGGCTCTAAAGCTAAAGCTGAGCTGTTCTTACTGGTAACAGCAATCTGTTCAGTGTTTGTCAAATGCTCATCTTTTCTTCTTCTGTCTTCAACTCATCGCAGCTGGTTGAAACAGATGGCCTCACTGTCTTCTGACTTGCTGAAGATTTCTTCATGGTAAAATGCATTTTTTCATGACAGCTTGTGAATCATGTGAATCTCACTTCTGGGTTAATCTCTCTCAGGAGACATTTTCCTGGTGATATGTTACGACTGATCCCAATTGTGTTAGTTAAAAACACAATGAAACAACCATTTTATCATCAGTTACAAGATCATCCTACAGAATAGTACCTGAGTTTGATACTATTGGTTTTTAAAGTTAGAATCTTCACTCCATGTGGAGCAAGGATGGAAATCCTTCAGCTTTACAAAGTGATCCATGTTGTAAATATTAGAATAGACCAGGAGTGTTTGGCAGAGACAGTGGAAGTAGCAAGTTATTCCTGGGAAAATAAAAATCAAGCTGTATTTAAAAAAAAAAAAAACTTCTTTAAGACTGAGACTGCACCAGTCAGGTTCAGTAGATGGTGCAACATCAACCAGAGAAGAAAAGTTGACTTTGTGAGACAAACACACAGTACTTTTAGTTCAGCAGAGAGGTCGTTCTTCAACCAGAAGAGCTGGAGTTTCATCACTGCCTCCTCCACTTGTCCTTGCTCATTGGCATATGAATGTAGAGGGAAAATGACTGCATCTCTGCTTACTGTATAGAATATGCATATATTTACATAATGATAAATCCTGTAAATCCTGTGTTTTTGTGTAAATGTTTGAATGAGGAACAAAGTGTAAAATGTTTTGCAGAACCTTGATAAGGTTAAATGGGTATTTAAACGTGGGAGAAAACAAAAGCAAACGCGACTTTGAAGCTCCAGCCTCTGCGGTGTTCTTGAGTAGGTAATTAAACCCAGTTATTTCACTGCTTAAGGACCATCAGTAATTACTGTAACTCAACCATGATACTTCTTAATGCTTCAGCAGTTGGGTGAATGCAATATCCCAGTAAAGGTTAACTGAACGGGAGACGTTGCCAGCTCACGCTATTTTTAGATGGTTTTCGCATTTTGATCTGCAGCTAATGGGTGTCTCACAAATGCATAAGTTTTATATGATGTCATGTAAGATTGTGCTAAATAGCTGCTGGGACTGCTGGACTTCAGTCATGACGAGAAACACATGACACCAACACAACAAACCTTTCCAGCTTTGAGGTGTTCTGGAAAGTTACTCAGCTTGTAGAAAGAAGAAAACTGAGGTTATAACAACATAATTACTAATAAATAGCTGCAGAGATCATGGATTTTTATGTGAAAAGAGCAACAGAAGATGCGTGACTCAGTATGGAAAACAAATACTAGAAAATGTGAAACTGGCAGAGGTGAAGATATGTAAATGTCCACCGCTTTGTGAAGGAAATAGTTCTGCGAAGGAGATATGATTCTGCAAACGTTTTAGTCAAGTCAATATTCATATTGCAATAAACAGACATTACTCTTTGGCTGAACAAGGTCCATCTCAGTTGTTGGGGGAACCAGGGCACCGGGATGTTAAATGGGTAGGTGGAAGACAATATAGAATCAATATAGAATTGTTTGAATCCTACTATGCAAGAAACCCAGATGAAAGAGGATACATGCAGAGGATGTGGGACCTGTGGACACTTCGAAACACATCATTCAGATTAACCAAGAAGCCCCTGGTGACTCAGTGTTTCAACATCTGTGAGTGGCAGCGCCAATGAACCATCTACTTGCTAGTGGGACACACCATGACTGGCTAACCCAAGGCCACACGGTCCATATCATGAAGGATCCCCCAGAAAGGGCAGATTCCTTTCAACCAGCCATTTACCTGCCTCTGCACAACAGGGAGGCTCTGCTCAGTCATCATAGTGGCCAGGATAAGTTGGCACATGGCCCCACATATGAGTGCAGCCCAAAATGGAATTGGCAGGGGTGAATACAGAGGAGCCAAGTACCTGATCCCTGTTAGAAAGCCTATGACTCGATGCCGTACTCATGAATACTGGACTGCTCTGAACTCAACAACATCAACAGGACACTGAGAGCCTTCATCAAGATATCAATATGACTATGAACTCTGGATGACAACTCAAAGCCAACTGCACAACTCACCACCAAGTGCGACATACACCACGGAGACGCTGCGTCCCCACTGCCGTTGTGCATGAGCCGGAACCCTCTCAGCCAGATCGTCACAAAGACTGGTTATGGACACCAGTTCTGAAGTGGGGCTGTGACAGGCACCGCCTTGAAAAGTTCCAACCAGAGAATGCAGAGGTTTTGTGGTAGAAACAGAATGAAAGACAATGCCAGTGAAAACAGCACAACTCAGCTTGGTCCCTGTTGCTGTTAACTAATTTCCCTTCGGAGATTAATTAAGTTTGTTTTTAACTGAATTGTCTCTGATGGCTAAAAATCTGATTTGAAAATGAACCAATGGTACACTTAATACACAAGAGGGATGTCTGTGACTATTAACCGTTATTTGAGCGAGACATAACAAAGACACCCCCTGCAATCTTACTGTGATTCTCCTGTAATTTGCAGTCTGTACTGAGCTTTGAGGAAACATTTCAATATTTCTCTGGGGCACTAAATTGTGCTGGGAAATTTTTTTGGATATGACAAAATGTCCTGTCCCTGCAAAAACAAGAATATTTGCTTTGATGTTGCCACAATGATCATTTTGAAACCTGTATTATTTTAATTTTATTTTGGACTAGTCCTGATGCCTTCTAGATGACTGGGACAACAGGTGTCAGATATTACAGTTTTTTGCTTAGAATAAATTAATTGATTGCAAAAAACACTTAACAGCAAATATCTGTGTGTTCCAGTGTCTCTCTGTGTATTTGCTACATATTGAGGATGGGACGGATTAACTTATCAACTTATCACCGTTTAAAATGATTACGCTGCCAGCGATGGACATGGCCTAGATTTGAAAGACAGCCTTGTTTGCTCTGGCAGGGAGCCACATATACTTTGTAAATACCACTGATGCATTCTTATCTGCAGACAAATGTTACAGCACTCTATTTAGTAAAAAGTAATAAGATCTAATTTTGAAAGAGGTGCATAGGGTCTTTTCCTATAGCTGCAGCCTTTAAGGAACCGTGAAGCCTTTAGTTCACCTCAACATTTCAGTCATTTGCATATAGATGAGACCTCTATCATATTGTTGCTCAGAGGGGAGTGTTAATACTCGGGGTTTTGACCAGAATCAGAATCACTTTATTGCAGTGTAGCATGTGCAACAAAATTGAGTGCAAACCTCAAACAGAGCCAGATCAATAAAAGCAAATACCAGAATGCTATACAAGAGTTTATTATCAGATATTGAATCAGATGGGGAGGAGATTGGTTGTGTCTGTTCCGCTGGATTCATGTGGTTCTTTATCCTTCACCTCCCTCTGGTTTCCATCAGTCTTGCTTATGTTTTATTGTTGTTTATATGTAAAAAGTGTTTAACATTTAGTTACATATGTGAACCCAGAGCAGTAAGCAGGAGTAAGCCAGCTGCTGACTGGCTTACTGCTGGAAGCAAGGACTTTTGACTGTATATGTGATTGTAAGCTCAAAAAAGAGACGTACAAGATACTGTTGTATTTATACGCTAAATACACATGGTGTATCCACGCCTCGCAGCTTTATTTTTGGAGCACAACTAATTAAGTCAAAGTGAGGATTATATCTGGTTGTGAGAAGGCAGCAAACATTTTCCAGCTTTAGCTGGACTGCTGTTACAGACGTCCCAAACAGAGATGTCAGTGTGTAATCTTTGTTGCTGTGGTTCCTCCAGTTAACACCTTTCATGTTCCAGATCCGATTCTGCCTCTAATGCTTGCAGCCGGACATGTGGACTTATCATTGTTGAAAATGTTAGACGTGGCTGCACAACTGTATTTTTAAAAGGTCGAGACAGAGACTGCAAACATAGCAAACCGAAAATGCAGAGGAACGTCTGTGCTTGTTAACGACAGATGCTGCAGTCCTGGAGTTTTTACTGTGGAGGAGTGTCTCTGCACCAGGATAATGAACTGCTACATGGGAATTCCCATCCAAGTTAACGTTAGAGATTTCCCCTGCATGTGGCGTAATCACCTCAGTTGTTTCCAGGATACAACCACAACACCCTTATGCTGTCATGGAGCTCTCTTGAGACCTCAAACATTCCTCCATGTTCAGTGCACTTCCATTTTCCCAGTAGTTGATTAATTGGTAGATTTTAGTTTTCTAGCCATATATTTCCACTTTATTCACTTCATTTCAAAAAATACCTAATTAATCCCTGAGAAAACTTGATTAATAGTTACTTAATAATATTAATTCATTATTTTCCATCAAGGGTAGCTTATGACAGGATATGAATGAATACTGCAACTACGTAATTTCGCTTTGGGGTATAAATAAATTAATTTACACTAAATTTGTTTACACTCATATGTAAAATTTTATTAGTGCTACTGTTACTCATGACTTTCGCAAAATCATTGCATAAAAGTCACCATTGTACTATAGGTTCTTCTTCATGAATATTATATTTTTAGTAGAATAATTGTAAATATTTCTTGTACCCTTTGTATATTTTTTTGAACTTTTAAAAAACTTTTATATATCGTTCTGTTTTACATTTTTAGTCAATTTTTAAATCTGAAATTTGCACAATGTTGTCATTTTGTCACTGCTGCACCTATTCTATTCTATTCTATTCTATTCTATTCTATTCTATTCTATTCTATTCTATTCTATTCTATTCTATTCTATTCTATTCTATTCTATTCTATTCTATTCTATTCTATTTTGTGCCCCAGTGATTCTGTCTCCGCCCTGGCACTGTCGTCACTCCCAGTGGGCGGGGCGAGGGGTGTTTCGCGGGGGAGCGTCGGCAGCGGCGTCGCAGCGCTACAACAGAGCGGCTCCGGGGCTTTGTTTTGTGGACGTGAATGAGCTCCAGCACCTCCTCCAGAAATGTGGTCGGATATTAGGACGTTGCTACTTTTTCATTTTTTTGTCCTCAGGCTCCTTATTTTGGAAGGTTAGAAGTGTGTGTGTGTGTGTGTGTGTGTGTGTTTGCCCGTGTTTTATTATTTTTTCCTGTGTGTGAGACGTTAATGAATTGTAATATAACGGGTGTTGTGGGATGATGATGATGATGATGATGATGATGATGATGGCTTGATTGAAGGCGCCACGGTACTCAGCGCGAGCGAGCGTCAGCTAAAGGGAAGAAAGACAAAAATATAGGCTACTTTTATCCATCATTGATACACAAAAAACATGGATTATATAATTTTATCTATTACCCTGTTTTTTTTTTCCCGAATTGCTTTACTGTGGGTTCAGGGTAGATAAAGCAGCGCGTCTGTCATGTGTGAGCATCCTGCATCATCAGAGGTAGTAGCCCTTCTGTAGTAGCTCAGACTAACTGAACTGTGTGAAGCAAGGGGCCTCATCCTCGGTGTCTTTCCCCTAAAACTGTTAAACAGCCCTACAAAGCAAAGCAGATCAGTAATAGAGAAAACTCAGACCATGACAGTTACACCGCCTCAGCCTATTGACCCGCATGAATGCTGCATAACAATGAGGCATTCATTTGCAAATGAAAGTTGGACCACTAGAGGTTACTACTCCACTATATGGGTTTGTTGCACATCCTTCTGGACTCTGATCTCCCCTCGTATTTTCTTTTTTTCTTGTCTTTCAGCTACTGATGAATGCGAGGATGGACAGTTTCAGTGCAACAACAAAAGGTGTATACCGACTATCTGGAGGTGCGATGACGACGACGACTGCTCAGACAACAGCGATGAGGAATACTGTCGTAAGTGTTGCAATTACAGGAGAAGTGAGGACAAATTAAAGGGACCTGTGGGAACTGCGCTGTAACGTATTTCACGTTATAACGTTTAAAGTAAAAGAAGACCAAGCCATAAAAGTCTTCTCATAAATAATTACATCACTTCAACCTGCACACACCCCTTCCCACACACACACACACTTTCTTAACAATGTAAAATGTTTCAGAAGTTGGTACATTTATTTGATATCATTAGGTTAGATTGTTATTACAAACCCATCTGAAGATTGTGTTTCATCATTATTCATCTCGACTCTCAACTCAGGAATGGTGTTTATATTGGTATTTCTTTGCCTTAATTAATTGTATAACTCTGCTAATTTAACATGAATGGACTAAAACATTCCAACACATCCCAGCTCCCCATCACTTGTAATATCCTGGCGGTTTTGAGGTGGATTTGCTGGATTGCATCCATTTTTTCTCCCCGGGTTTACGTTGATTTTCGTGAGGATGTGCTGCATGTGTGATCGCCTCAGGTGTCGAGTGCGAAGCAGCTGAAAAAGCTCAGCAAGCATGTTTTCCTTTAAATGAGGGTTGATTGAGGGAAGCTATTTTCCAGTCATCTTCAAACTGAAAGCTGTCCAGGTGAGAGACAGTTCGCGTGGAGCCTCCCCCAGTGCGTGACGCTCCAGCACGGATGTGTTGATCTGTGTGAAATTGTAGAATTCCAGTTTCCTTTTTGACTGTGAGCCAGTGGCCTATATTTTGAAAGAATGCCTGTGCTCACACCAGTGAAGTTGTGCCAAAGCTCTGCGTGGTTGCTGTGCTGCTATGTTCTTTTGTGTCTGGGTTAATTGTGGCTCGGGAGGAATTTTCGCACCTCCCCACCAAGGATAAGTACGCCATGCTCTCCATGTCTCCTCATACCTAGCTCTGTCTTCCAAAAACTCCTACACACTCACACACACACACACACACACACACACACACACACACACACACACAGGTTTGTTGCACTGTATACAAGCACGTCATGCACGTCTGGAGGTGTTGCTCTGGGCTTCCTGTTTCTGAGACAGCAGGATGTGTCCTCGGGCATGCAAATGAAAGCAGGTCACTGGGAGGATCTTTGCTCTTAAAACCGCCTCTCATGCACAAACATATATCCTTAAACCTTGATGTTTTGCAGAAAACCATGATTTCACCAGGCTTTATTTCCTTCCTTGTTATCTATTTATGAAGACCGAACCCCTGTCCTTTTAATCAAGTGCAGCTTATGACAGCGAATTAAAATGAAAACACTCTTCTTGAAGCTTGAACAAGTAACCGCATCACGCAGCACCTCTGAGTGAGGCACGACAAGCCGTATGAAAAGAAACCGGCCTTCACTTTGCGTCCATTTCCTCTCCTTGTGTTGGGGTTTGTATCTGCGTAGCCACGCAGGTGCAGAGTTCGGTTCGTCGGCGCAAGGACACGTCTGTCTCTGAATTGGTGTCCTTACAGCGTTAGACCACTAGTGGGCTTTTGATTTGACTTGTAAAACATTTCCTAGTGCATGCAGCGCAGCTCTTGGAGCTTTTAATTTATGTGGTACAATTAACATGACTTTTTTCTGTCGCTGCATGTAAAGGGAAGACAAAAGACAGAAGACAGTTTAGTGCAGTGAAGTGTAAACCTTTACGACTCACGCTGCACAGAGGGAGAAGGCGGCGGATATTACCCATTTAGCTTCTCATTGGCAAGTAGTGGCAGGGGTTGCATCTTATAGTTTCTGAACAGCAGAATGGAGGGATGGAGGGTTTACTCGTGTCTACAAGGTATTTTTTTTACTGCACAATGCCAAGCCACAGGAGCCAGGGACTGAATGAGCTCAGCAGACCATTGCTACAAAACTTGCTGACAGGAGGAAAGCTTTTCCACGGCTCCTTATTTTTCATTCCCGTGTCATCTCATTTTGAACCCAGCTGGAGCTGTTGGTCAAACAGCGCAGAACAAGTGTAAAGTTGTTCAAATACGGATACTTTCCAATCAGTACCACACTCTCGAGGTGCTTGTGAGCCTTCTCCATCCTCCACCATGTCTCCATTGACCCCATCCCCCACTGGCATTACCCCCAACACTGCGCTTCCATCCCTCCATCCCTCCATCCCTCCATCCCTCCATCCAGCACACCCTCCCCCAGTATCTTAACTGTAGTCCTCACTGACCAGTCACTCAGTACACACCCACACATGCATGTTCATGCCTGTGTACCTACACAGTTATGCAGAAATGCACACTTGTGCATGTTGCAGACATGCACAAGTGTGCATGTAAAGGAGCCCTTCATTTCAATCAAATGTGTGTCAACCATAATGAGAATGATAGATGGTATATTCTGCTTGCATAACCTGACTGGGAGGATGATATACAAAGCCACCCAGCATCTTTCCTCCACTGGCGCTGACAGCTGCGGAGGCGACAAAAGATTTTCTCAAAGTCAGAATTGTGCCAACTCTGACACGGAGCCGTCGTTTAATCCGTTCCTGATTACAGAAGCCCGTCACCCACCGTCCATCGATCTGTCTTACCGTCAAAGTCCACAACGTCCGCTTTCCTCTCATCCTCGAATGTGATAAAAATCTATTTCATCCCCATTCGTGAGCGTATCATTTACACCTGCAGGGAGGCGCTTCACATCAGCACACAAAGCTGAAAGTTTCCTTTTGTTTTCCTCTGGGATGCAAAGTCAGCAGCAAACTGTTCTTTTCCCTAATAGATTTCACACAATGTCTTCATTCTCAAGCTCACGTCTGGAAGCGCTGGCGCCCGCCTGCACCTTTTGTTATTGTTTACTTATTTGTCCAAGCCTCTAAGAGGATATGTTGTCCTCTGTAGCGGTGTTGAAGCCGGGGCTTTGCTAGCACACGAAAGCTTTCCAGATGGAAAAAACTCCCTGAGCCCATAATTAAAGCTTTATTTAACAGTTTTTAAACCTCAGATATTCTTTGTGCAGCGTGCATCTGAACCCCATTGAGGTGACTGCAAGCTTCTGAATATTAATCCAGTTGTTGCTGCAAAAACATCATTGGTAGATTAGGAAATCAGTCACATGATCAGACACGATTTAAGACTGTGTCATTCAATCTGCTAACTTTCCAGAGGCCTACCATGAGTGTATTTAACAGACATGTTATGCCCTTCTTTCATAAGTTTGAGTTTTATTTATTCTGCATTTTTTAATGGCATAAAAAGTGTCATTGACTGATGATGGCAAACAAGCCTCAATATTAGTATTAAATATGAACATAGATGTGAATTTATTTTTTGCTGTGATACTTTTAAAGGGCAGCTCTACTGTCAGACGAGAAAATAACATGAAAAATCCACGATGAGCGCGTGCAGACTTCGCAGGGCTACTGAGTCCTCGTCCTCGTCCTCTACTGCTACTGGCCAGGAGTTAGCAGACATTTACTAAGTCTACACACCTGAACTTGCACAAATGAACTTAACACGCAGCTGAAAATGAAATGACACTCATCCTGCTTAGACAGTGTGATTATTTGCTGACTATGCTGAGTTTTTCCTGTTCATGCATCATTTTTCAGGCTTGCATGGAAATAAAGGGGTGTAGAATCAAACCCCCATCGCAGAATCGAAGCCCATAGGTGGAAGACAGGCAGGAGGTGGGATGTTTGATCAGGAGCGGCAGCGAGCTCGGTGGGCGAGACATCTGAGAATAGGGCTTGCACCTTAATCGCTCCACAGTGGCGATCTGTCACCCAGGATCCGGGTTTTTCTCAGTTTTCCTGACCCAAAGGGACAGGGGACAGGGTTGTGCTCTCTCAAAGATGTTGTTAGTCCTTAGTCACTCCAGATGTTATCCAACATGTGCAGTGCAAATGTATCTGTTGCTTATTCTGTAGATTTTGTTTTTCCATCTTCTTCTTTTTTAATCAGTGAGAACAGGAAAATACTCAGAAATGTTCTGCTTGCTCATGGTCATGTCCTGTGATGTAAAATTGTGATTTGACAGGCCGGACTGGTTTTTGTAGTGAGTGTGGCCTGTTGCCACTGGCTGAGGCGAACAGGCCACAACTGCTGCAGTTTCACTGTGGAAACTTCAGGACGTTTCCACAGTGAAACATGCTGCAGTGTTGCGAGTCTGTTTCTTTGCTATGGCTCCGGCTCTGGCAAATTGATTTTCTTTTTCTCTCCGCTGGTTGATTTTACTCTTCCACTGCAGTTGACAGCAATATTTCATAAAATGTGAGTGCACACAAGGTCTTAGTCTTCCCACCTGCTGAGATCTCATTATAATTGCAGAAAAATAATACCAACACACTCAGTGTTCTGCGGTGTGTCAAAGATGTTTCATAATAATTGTGAGCTGCTTTTTTGGTTGGTGAGCGTAGACACACACACTGCTCCATGTGCATATATTGTACCCTGCAGTGTCTGCATTTATTTTTCACTGGGCTGTTTAAAGGCTTGCTTTGGCAGCTGAGACGATCTTGTCTCTGCTGTTGATGAGCTCCAGTCACAAAGGCAGTGGGATAAAAACGAGTCGAGTGGAATTGATAGAAAGTCGGGAAAGAAATCACTTAGACCTGCGGGTTGCGTTGGAGAGGCTGCTTGTGCCCCTTTCAAATTCTCCGCATAATCTCCGTAGATGAAGTTTACAGGTGTAAAGAACATAAAAGGCCCACTTTAACTTTTGGGACATTTTGGGACATTAAAAGGATGTATTCTGATGACATTAAGCACATGGGAGGGTGGGAGGTGCATTTATTCATATTTCACTCCCTGCATTAACATGATTTTGGAAGATTTTAGAAGATCTTAGTATGACTGAAATGGAGAAACAGAAGTAAGTAGGAAGTAAGAAGTGTACTGCTGCCAGCCAAACCAAAGATTTATCTGCTGTTGTGATTCGCGGCGTGGTGGATCAACCAGAAAAGCTCAACGCTAACAAACCGCCACGTTTCATGATAAAAAAAAATGAGTGAAAAAAAAACGTGTCTCACGTTTGTCCTGGTGTTTTTGAGTCCAGAGCTAAATGACTTGTCAGAACGGACTCAAGCAAGAGGCAGAATTTTAAGATTTAATGCTTAAGAGTAACACTAACAGCTGTTTCAAACACAATAAATGCTACTGATGTGGGGAAAAAGCACAACGTCAAACTCTTCTGTTTGGTCGCAGTTTGGACCAGGTAACGAGTCAGTCAGGCCAGCTTAAACTAGTGTCGGATATTTGACGCCAGGAGGGCGCCTGGCGTTCACGTAATATCCCCATTTTTGTTAAACTATGATAACATATTGACAAAATACATTTGTTAGCATATTAGAGTTTTTGCTGCATTTTTAGAAGGTAAAAAAACAAATAGATGATAAATAAAGTAGTGCTGTCACTCCCTGGCAGATGTCACGCGACGTGAACTTTAAAAAGCTGTAAGTGGTATTAGTGGTGTTTAGACTTCAGGCCCTCTGCCTGGGGGTTCGAGGGTCCTACACAGTATTGCTGCTGCGGCTTGCACCGAGCTCTTCTGGACTCTTCTGGGTCTCTGATGTCGCCTCCAGGATCTCCAGGATCTCCAGGATCTCCAGCCAGGTCTCGTGGCCTCCGTGAAGTCACGGCCCAGAGTTAACCACGCCCTAACCTTTCACGTGTCGATTAATTTGAGTTTGTGTCCGTCTGCTTGTCTCAAAGAGATCATTAAGACATCTGGAGCAGCAATCGAGCTACTAGCTCAGATCACCAAGACTCACACAGAGATGTTGGTAGGGGTTTAAAAAAAAAAAAAACATCAGTCAGCCTCTTTCCCACATATGTCATATGCAGTATTTATCTCCACTGCACTTGATGCTTCACTGCTCAACACCTAAAGGAAAAAAATTGTCTGAATTTCAAAGGATATAAAGCAGATAATTCTCCGTGGACTCACTCAGAGATGCCTGGTGAAAAATACAGTTTCACTTCGGATTTCTAGCTGTAGTAGTGCTACGGCATTAAAGGAGCGCGAGGACTGCGGTCTGCTGCACAGGAAGTCAGACGCGTGTTTGTGTGGGTCCTGCTCTTAAACTTTTATGAAGACATGATTGTGCTGTAACATGAATCAAGGGAATTATTTTAGTTTCCATCTCATGCATTCTTAGGACTGTTTTTGACGTTTAAACAGTTCTTCTGAAATCTAATTCAAAATCGTCCATAATGTGTGCCTTTTTAGAAATAGTTGTTGCAGCTTTGTGATGCTCGTTTTCGAGGACCACCAAATGCAGCTGCGTTTGAAGTCAGGCGGAGATAAAGATGGCCAGGCTTCTGCTCTTCGGCATGTTTGATGTTGCAGCTCTTCTTTGGCTCCGGATAAAAGAAGTTTGTTTTATTTCGTAGTTTTTGTGTTGTTGATCGTTTTCGAAACATAAATATGGCTCCAAACAGAAACAAAGCTGTTTACTTTAGACATTACATTTTCTTTAATAAGGTGGGAGCTGTGCCAGTCTTCCCGTCAGGCCCTCAGCTTATTTGAATAAGCGTTTGTGACGTGAAGCCAGGTTGATTGGAGGATCGATGAGACACCTCCTGCTTGATTCAGATCTGCTGTCTGCTCTGTGAACTCAGGCGTTGAGAAGGCACAAACATCCAGACAGGCCAACGCGTTCACCCACAGTCTCTGCCAAGAAAACAAATAAAAAAAACAAAACAAACAGACCCACCAGGACGGATGTTGGCACACACCGCGGGAACTTTCACCTTGTGCAACTTGTGACTCATTCTGGGGACAAAGGCGACGTTATGTGGCTTTTGAATCTTTCCTGGCTGGTCTTGGGAGGTTTGAATCGGCGTGTGTGGCTACGAGCCCAACTTTATTTTACTTTATTTGTTTGTGGATGAATACTCATACTCATTAAGGAACTGTAGAGGACATTGTTCCCTTCTCAAGTCGAGCTCGCGTAACAGCAGGGCGCCAGCAGCGAACACGTTAGTGGACTGGAATGAGCTGTGACACAGCAGCCGAAGCTCTCAGCCCCTTTATTTATATATTTATTTGAAGGAATTGTGTGTGAAGGGGCATTGTTTACCTCTCGTTGATCAGCTGTGACTCATTATATCGCCACCGCCACAGCGCTGAAACTTTGCAGGCTGTCAGCACCTGCCCACGTAACCGCAAACATGAGACCGCTGAGTCTGGCAACCGTGGACCGAGCAGTTTTTTCATGTTTTTCACATTCATGTTATAGCTTCATTCTTCACGAGTTCTTAGCTATGTTATAAAAGTTTTGGCTGCTTTTTCACTTTTTAGAACCAAACGCGCACACCTTGAAGAAGGTTTTCAGACCCTTCCAAGCTTTTCTACATTTTTACATGTTCCCGAGTCTTTTGAAAATAATCCTGTTTTTCTTCATCAAGCAAGACAGAATTGACCTATCAGTAAATTCCTTCCCTCTTGGTTACCGTTGCTCCCTTACGCAGTCTCTCCGGGTTGCTTATGGTTTTATAATGGCGACTGTCTGTGTGAAAACCTTCTCCCTGTATGTGTTAGACACATTTTAGATACACAAGGAGCATTCGAATGGAATTTCGTTATGCCATGGTGGGATAAGTGCAAAATCTTAAGCCAGATGTGGTTTGTAATGAGGCTAAATGGGAGGTGAAGGTTTGCAGATCACAGCACAAGTGGGATAAACCTCACGTTACGGTCGACATAATCGCAGATGACAACATCCAGGATCAACACTGTTCATGCGCTGCAGGGTAAGATTAATCTCATTTACTTTCAATTAGTTTATTCTGGATAGACTTCAGATTTACAGCACTGTAGATCTTCAGGTGTAGTGCTGCACAGGCCGCAGCAGATCTGAAGTTCTAGTAGTACTTAAGTACTTAAGTACTACCTAGTAGTACTTAACTTCAGATTCACTGTTGGTTATCTATCACCAGATCTGAAGTTCTAGTAGTACTTAAGTACTTAAGTACTACCTAGTAGTACTTAACTTCAGATTCACTGTTGGTTATCTAGCACCAGATCTGAAGTTCTGGAGATATGACGCTGTTCGCCATCTAACACCGGATTTAAAGTTAAAACTTTGTGTCTGGTAGCTCCATAATTTGAGGTAAACTTACGACACTAGAGGCAATTAATGATTTACTTGGATGATTTATTACATAAAACACCACGACAAAGTAGCTAGACATCTACACGGACATCTGCACTGGGCCAGAGGTCCCAAACTGAAGATGAGCGATACCTCCAGGACCGGTGGAGAATGAAGGAGCAAATATCCTGTGGGATTCCCAAGGGTTGTAAAAAAATACCAAGGGTTACAAGAAGAAATGGAAATGTTGTGAAAAGTGGAGGAACAGTGGTGCCGGTGTTGACTGGAGTACTGGTGTAACTGTGAATCCAAACTGGGTGAGTGGCTCCAGCAGATCCAACTCAGTCCCAGGAACAGCAAGTATACTGCACAGAACTCTCAAGGTCGTTCACGCTGTTTTAATCCAACATCACCCTTTGATCCTGTCTCAATGTTATAAAACTAACGGCTTTAGATCTTGGACTGCTCCTGTCTGCTTTAGGCACAGAAATCACCCTGTATCTGCATATAATCGTAATTATTGAGTAAATGTGCCAAGGTGAATAAACAGTCATGGTCCATTCAGTCACACGACTGCTTCAAAGAAAGATAATGTGCCTTTGAGGGGAAAATTAAGTCATTATGTTATGTTTATTGTGATGTGAACAATGTGAAGTACAATCAGATTGTTCCAAAAATCACCAGTGTCAGCTTGATGACCAAATTATGTTTATTATCTCATCCGCCTGTTTTCATACGCAAACGTTCAAAGTTTGTGAGTAAAGAACCGTACCCAGTAACAGCTTGCAGTTGTTAACAGTCATTACTTTTTTTTTTTTTTTTTTTTTTTTAAGTAAATAAAATCCTTTTCTGTTGATTACAGTTAATTAAAATTGTCAGACTTGAAAACAAACAAACAAACAAACAAACAAATAAGCAAAAAAACCAATTGGAGTTGGCCAAGAAAATTGTAAAATGGATTATCTCTAAAATAAAGCAATTAAAATTAAATAAACTTGAATTATAGCAGTTATTTTATTTAGATTTTTGGCTTCGGCACAAGTGCACAGACCAAAGTTTTCCTTTCAGATTTTCAAGAGTGTGACCAAGTGTAATTAAATTCAGATTTATTCGTGTTGTTGACACTTTTACCCAAAGTGACTTACAAGTGAAGGGCACATCCAGGAAAAGTGGGGTTCAGTATCTCGCTCAAGGACGCTTTGACATGCGGAAAGGAGACGTGCAGGACAGAACCGCGTTAATGGATGAACGCTCTCCCTTCCTCTCTTTTGAAACAAATTCATTTTGATTAACGTCTTGCAGAATTGCTGACTTTGCGAACTTAAACTGAGTGAAGTGGATATTTAATGTCATTGTACATTGTATTACCTGAACAATCAGAGCAACAGTCAGAGCCTTAAACTAGAATACTGAGTAGATTTTTATTTAACAAGCCTAGAGTCCTTTATACAGGTACTGTCAAGTGATTTTTTAAAAACTTAAACAGCAGCAAAGGTTTTTCGTGAGATAATCAAGTGTCTAGACTACGGATGCATAATGGATTGGCGCCTGTTCAGTGTGATCTGCACAAAGAAAAATGTGACACTTTTTGACTGCAGCAGTGTAATATAATTCAGACAGACATAATTAAGTTTCTGTACTGAGCTTTTCTGCAGAGTAAATTTCTTCACAGCTCCTATCAGCCTTTCATTTTCTCAGCAAGCCACTTTCAGTCAACTGAAATTTTAAAATTTAAATTTTGATTGCCTGATTTTAACACTAAACATGTAATGACGTTAGTACACAGATCCACTGAAAACGTTGCCACGTACTGATCGATGCCGCCAATTCTATAAAAACTGTCTCGTTGAGGTTTTTCTGCAGACTTCCACCTTTAGTGGTGAAGAACCATAAGGTAGGTCTGTGTTTATCACCTGGCTCGCCTGCTTAGAGCGGTGACAGCAGCCCATGTGCCTGCAACCCAACATTGTAGTACAATTAACGATAGAAAGTTTACAATGCACCATCAAATATACCACTGGGAAAAGATTTGAACTCACCCTTTGATTCAGTTTCATTTAAAACATTTTACATTTTACAATTAAATACAACAAATCAAATCGATCTGAAAACCTGCCTGGTCGTTGGGCTGAACCTGCGGAAGAGGCAGTTGGCTGCATACTCGAGGATTTTAATCCTGATTTTGAGGCTAATTGGACCCGTGCTGATTGTGGGCGCATGGCCTTTAATCAATTTGTCTTCAAGTGTGTGGTATCATTATGATTGCTGATCCCATTTGAGTCATATAAATTTGTACGTAACCTACACTATATGGATCAAAGTAGTTGGGCGCTTAACAAATACATCAATTAGGACTGCAACAAAAGTTCATTCGATTACATGTACTTAAATAGTTGGTCCCTTTTTCTTCCTCACAGACCTCGTCAAACCTCATCATGTCCTTACAATCCTCACTTTGTGCTCCGGGTTACGGCCATGCTAAAATAAAAATGGGCTTTCCCCAAAACGTTGCCACAAACTTGTAATAGCACGTCTTGGTATGCTGAAGCATTAAAATGCCCTCCAGTGGAGACAAAGGGCCTCGACCGAACCCAGAACCACAGCCACATACCATTATCCTGCTCCAACAAGCTTCATATTTGGCACCGTGCAGTCGGGCAGGTAATGTTTCCCCGCACTCGCCAAACCCAGCCATGTGACCGGCGACGTCTGAAGCATCATTATTGCTTTAGTTTGCGTTTCATTGGTTTCACAAGATTTTGAAGCATTTCATAGGTTCAGTGTTTCCTTAGTTTGATGACTTTGAGTACTAAGGTGCTAAACGAGCTATTTAAGATTTTATTCAAAAATGTTGGGTTGTGAAGAGAAGGATTTGGAAAGTGGTGGTGAGTTTTATTGCTGACATGGAATTGAAATGGTCATTACTTTTGCTCTTGAGAGGTCGCTGTAGCTTCAGTTGGCCACTAGATGTCATGTTCTTAGGTAAAGTGAAGCCTTGAAGGTTTGAATCTTTTTCACCACAGCTGGGCGGAAAACTTCCGAGCTACATGAGGATTCAGCTGGCATTAGTAGTGCTTAGAATAACGCCAATTTAATTTCTGAACCTGGTATTCAGGCGAATGTTGGGAACTTTTAGGCCGTATGAACACTAAGCTATTCACAATGACCTTGTATCACAAATGTTTCCAGGTGGGAGCTAGATACTTGATTTTATGACAATGGGTCTGACTGAAACACCTGTATTCAATAACTAATGGATGTAGCCAAACACATCTTGTACTTGATTTGTACGAGTCTTCTATCTTTACTTACCATGAGATACCGTGATCAGGAAGGTAGTTCACCTTGGGCGAGACTCAGCTGTTGCACCCTGGCTGTTGATTTTTACATTTATTTCCCTTTGGGGATGATTAAAGTACTTTTGAACTGAACTAAAGAGCAACCTCAAACACAGACTGTCAAATGTTTGTTTTCCTCTTCAGGGAATTACCAATTGCACATGACATAGTTTATTTGTCAGCAAGTGGACAATTTTTATCTTTGTTTAACAAATGTCAAAAATTGCATTCTGAATACACCGAATACAAAATCTCATGGTACCCATTTATCTGGATGTATATCCAGTCCTCTTAAAAAGAAGAAGCACACACCCCCGTGTTGTGAATGAAGATATGTCTTCATATGTTTTTAGGACCTCCGCACATGCTTTAGACCTAAACGTGTGGTAACTTACGTGAACAAAGTTTCCCCAATGCTGACGCAGGACTTGAATTTGAGTTTTAAATTTTCTTTCACTATTATTTTCATGTTTTTCCACAACAATATAACAAATTATCAAGAGACTTCTGCAGACAATTTGAAGAAAAAGCTTGACCAGAAACGGTCAGCATCAGAGTTCTTGGATTTCAGTCCCAGACTTTAAGAAAATGTTATGTTTTTGAAGATTTTTCCTCCCTACGTTTATAATCCCAAAGTCATACTTCAAAGGATGTTTTCTTGGAAGTGGAAGGAAATATAAGCAGAGAAGTGGGAAACGTTGGTTGGCAGATGGTTTGTCTGAGCTGAGCCTATACCTCATGTGCTTTGGGGAGTGTATATTGTGATCAAAGTGTTGAAGCTTCACTCTGCCTGCAGATAGATTTAAATGCATAGCCTTTGGCTCTTCACATGCACAGTTAAACATGCACAAACACAGGAACAGAAACAGGCAGCACGATAAATTCTAAAATTTGCACTCGATAAAATGTGGCCTGCTTAACTGATCTATTGTACCCTTTGTGCATGGAAAATAATGTAATCTCCTTTGACATGGATCACTAGAAAAAGAGGAACGAGAGTGATGGTGAGAAGAAGGAGGAGGTGGTGTGGAGCTAACCAGAGAAGGTTGTTGTTTGGGAGAAAGAGGTGAGGGGGGGGGGGGGGGGGGGTATTAAGAGTGCTGCAGTGTCATTGATTTTTATAGTTAATGTTTTGTTGTGTTATTTAGGTGATGCAGATCAGATGAGACAGATCTTTATTCGAAATTAGCTGAAGGTTCTCCTGCAGAGAGGGCAGAGTCGAGATTGTGTTTTCTGCTGCTCACTGAAGTTTGGTGGGCATTACCATGTTTTAATGGAGATGGATGTAGTGACACGATCAAAACCTAAAAGTAAACAAAGCAGTTTAGTTTAGTGACGTGTTAACCAACACCCAGCTTAGACTTTCTCTTTAGCCAGGAAGCAAAAACATTAACCTTTACATTATTTACTTGTAATCATTTCCCATTGCCAAATACATGTTTCTTCTTATTTCTGACACAACAAAAGGCCTTTTTCAAGGTAAAATCCAACATTTACACAAAGTCACTCCCAACGTTTCTGTTCTTATCCATATTTCGGTGCTTGTGTCTGACCAAAATCCGAGGAGGTGTTGCAATCTGAGCAGAACTGTGTGGATGAAATTTAAAAAACGACTCCGACCTTCCTATTCCATTCTTTAAAGTATTGAAAAATTGAACACAGAGCAGCTCTTGTTCTCCCAGTATTTTCACAGTAGAAACCCAACTTTCCTTAACAATAACTAATAATTGTCAAGTTTGAATTTTGACTCAACATATATTATTTAAGGGTAGAAATAGCAACAAAACATGCCCCTGAAAAAGCTTCATTAATTTGTCTCAAAAGATGTCGGTGGGGTTTCCTTAAAAGCGGTAATTTGTTTTAGCCCATGTGTGCTGCTTTGGTAAGCAGAACATGATCCTGACATTAACATGTAAACTTGGATATATTTTATGCTTGGTGCTTATAAACTTAACATTACAGAGCAACTCTCATAAGCACTGAAGATAAGCATTTCATGAATGTATAAAAAGCCTCAAGAGTCTTGTAAGGAGGAGAGCCTTTGATATTTCCTTTTATTATCTGATGTCTTTGAACTTCTTGAACTAGTGCTAGTGTTGTTCTGCCAAAGTACCTGGTTACAGTTCACTAATGTTTACACTTAATTCCAGTATATTTGCTCCATTAGTCCAATCAGTTTAGCAGAGAATCAGTTTGATGTTGTGATGTTTTAATCCTCAGATGTCTGAGCTGAGGAATTTT
Source organism: Xenentodon cancila (assembly GCA_014839995.1). Lineage (NCBI taxonomy): Eukaryota > Metazoa > Chordata > Actinopteri > Beloniformes > Belonidae > Xenentodon > Xenentodon cancila. The sequence goes on along the minus strand of CM026207.1, from coordinate 22,037,829 downwards.
AAACAATAACCATAATCAGGCTTATGTATGATTTTATGAAAACTGCTAATAAATTCCTCCACTTCCCTCTTAGTATTTTAAGTGACATCAACCAAAGTCCAACAAATTTTTGTCATGTAGCAAATCCTTTTTTTTGGGGCCTTCGAAGCTTTACTCGCATCAAGCCCAGAGCATCAACTAGTAGATTTAATGGATATGTTTTTACTGATACTAAATGTAGGAGCTTTATATGTTGGGTTGTCCAACGGAAAGAAAGAACAGATCTGTGCACAGAGATGGTGTTGGATGTGTGGTGTATTTAACTATTAATTATTTTAACTGAAACCACATTTACCCCAATTATCAGTGTTCAGTCCAATGGTATTGCGTATTAAATGGAAAGGATTGCACATATATCTTGACAGAAGGAACATTTCTCCACTTTGCTCACATTTCAGTGGCTCTGAGGGTGACAGGGAAGCATTTAGTCACGGTTTGTGCAATCTGTCTCTGTTGTGGGTGTCTGCTGGATTCATAAACCGGGCAGCAGTGAGAATATCAGCTCTCACTGGAAACCTTCAGTATCTGTCTTCCATGTATTTCTCTTGTTTGAGGGCTGACTTGCGTGTTTCTTTTCTATCTTATTTTTTTTTTTTTTAAATCACAGCTGTGCAGGAGTTGGGTTGATGTGTGCATGAACGCATTATGTTTGCATGTGACTGTTGAGTTACGTTCAAATAGCAGCTGAGACTTTAATCTTCGCGTGTCTTAATTACGCTCTCGTGCTACTTGAGGCGGATTTTCTAGAACAAGAAATTTGACCTCGGGCAGTGTTACAATTATGCAAATTTTAGTCTGCAGTGGGAAATGTAAAATTGGCTCTTAGTGTCTTGTCCCAGCAGTTTGAACGCTTTAATCCCCGGGCCAGTAAGGGTCTTCCTGAAAATCTGTCTGCACCGGACATTGTGTTTCCTTCTATGAGAATCACAACTTTGCAAAGAGAGAATAGAGGAAAGAAGGACAAATAATAAAGATCTGGCTCATTTTCTGCTTGGGGTAAGGACTAATATACCGCTTCCACAGCAGTCAACAGACAGTGTAGGGTAATCCTGCGTGACACATATCTCCATATGCAGGAGCGTCTGTGCTATAAGCTCTCTAATGCTCCTTGGGCTGGTGTGACAGAGAGCGCAGGGCATGTTTCAACATTTATTCTCAAATCATGTAAACTCACAATGCACAATTGAAGGCTACTTGAAAATAACGAGAGCAGACATCAGTTATGCAAAAAGCCTTTTAAGCTCTGACCCGGACTGTGTAGACCATGACGTCACCTACAATCTACGCTATGAGGGGCAGCACTTTAACAGACACAGAAGAGTCTACTTCCCTGCACCAGCGTGAGAGCCAGAAACTCTACCTAGTAGAGTTGTGCTCACACAAAAACTGGCGGAGAGTAGAGGAAAAGCAGCCTACAAGCAAATGTATACAGTGTATAATGAATCTGAGGAAACTGTGTCAACCTGTGTCAAAGGGGCATATTACGTGTCCTGTATTGGGCCATGCTTCACCTCTGGTAGGATTTTCATGCAAATCTGTTTTGAGGAGACCGGATACTACAATACTCAAATAAAAAAACAAACAAACAAAAAAAAAAACAAGACAAAACACATACCCTTCATGTTGTGAGCAATATAGTTTAACCTGTCGGTCAGTCTGTTAATGTTTCCCATCATCACGTACTGACCTTCTGTATATCGGAGGGGGAAAGATTCTCTCTGGATGTTCGGAGTTGGATGGACGAACCATGTTTCATTATTTGCTCATAAACTGTCTCTCTCTGTCTCTGTGTGTATGTATATATCTATGTATAGATATGACATCATATTGTTAGTCAATGACTTGTCCTGGGAGCGCCTCAGCTCTTTACCTGACACAGCTGGGACTTGAGTAGGAAGAAGTGGGTGCAGAAAATGGATTGACTTAAAGATTGCTTTTAATCGAAAGCATCGCTATGCCTAATTACAGCGCCTCAGAGCTGCCGGCGTGACTGCAGACTGGCATCACAAAAATGGGCCGGAACCGGCAGTCCCTTTTTTTTACTGCGGCCAACTCTATGGATTCCTTTAGTTAGGCCTTGCTCATGATTGAAAGTATGTGTCTGCGGTCATAATTACTTCTGACAGATTAATAATGATTGCTAAGCAGAGCGTCTCCTGTGCTTCAGCTAGATGGAAACCTGAAGAGGTCATTGCTTGAGTGAAGGAAGGAATTACTTTTGGATTCTCCTCACTTTTATATTCATGTGATTGCTCAGCTTTTCAGGTTCTCACTTCTGACTCAAACATCTTCTCAGGCTCCTGTAAAACAAGGTTATAGACCACCAATGATGTAAGGTTGGAAACAGTTCATGAACATAAATGTGTGCTCCCATAATGGACTAAATGTGTGCTGCATGTCAGATGGCATTTGCTATCTCTTATTTCTATGCTTCTGTACTCGTTGTTGTATAATTTAAGATTGCTCTTGTAACTTCAGCATTAAATGCATGGGTTGCATAAGCTCTACTTTGAAAAGTAGGTGATGCTTTTTTATCTTTACAAAGATATTTTTGAATATAAGCCTAAAGCAAGCGTCTGAAATCTCTGCTGTGCCATTAGCTGAGTGTATAAAACTGCACAATCTATTGATTTTTGCAGGATTATGGTAGTGTGAATGGTCTGAATGTGGAGCAAAGCATCACTGTGGAAGGTGTACGTGTGCAGCCAAGTGTTTCTTAATTTGGTTATTATTAAATCTTAAAAAGATAGAAAAAAATCATCTCAGTGGAAAAGGTCTTCATGCTTCATGGCAAGAACAGGCAGAAATGTTGCAGCCTCCACACAACATGTCATTTCCGTTCACCAGGATCTCGGTTTGAAATCCGGACATCAAAATGTGTTCCAGGCTGTGAGGATGGAGCGTCCCTCTGTTGTGTTGATTTGGAGTAATCTCCACTTAAGCGTGCAGAAGTGGTTATCCAGTGAAGAGCAACGGTGAGGTGTCAGCTGTTTGGCTGACAGCCGTTCTCAAACTGTGTGGGGTTTTTTTCAGTCCAGAGAGACTTTACCAAAACCCCTGAGCCAGGTGATAGACTGCACCAACCAGCTTGTTTCCATCTACTCTGCTGATACCTCATTTACATGGTTTGCAGGATCTGATGTGTGTCTTATTTCTTTGGCAGTGTTTAGTTCGTATAAAACAGGTAAGCTAAACAGCAAATTGTGAATTTATCCCTACTTTCTTAATCTCAGGCTGGCTGTTTGGTCGTTACTGCCCACTGCTGCACATTCTAGTCAGGGAAACGGAGACGGTGGTTCATCCTAAAACCGCTTCATAGTCATGCTGATGTTGTGCATGAGTCATGTAAGTAAATGCTGCAGCTTAATGCAACAAAGTGCGATAACAATAAAGAAAGGGACCAAACTATTTATTAGGTAAATAAAAAAGTCTTGTGCGGTGCTGTCATAAGTCCTCAGTTAGAAAAATACAATAACCTTTAGCATGGGAAGGAATAAGAAGTCCGCCGCAAACAAGTCAAACTTTAACTGTGATGATTCGTACAAATGGATAAATGAAGAGCAGTAAATGTATTTATTTTTTAAAATAAAATCAGTATCTGTCCAGGATGACATGTTAGTAAAACAGACAGTTCTGTGAGAAGAAAAAAGAAACAAATGAAAATTAAACATAACAATACTACTATAATAATAATAACAATAATAATGACAACACCAAAAATAACAAATGAAGTCGGTAAGTGATGTTTAATTAAACTTGCATCTCTACACTGTTTTTTTTTTGTTTTCATTTCCTGTAATGGTCATGTCAGTCATGTCATGCTGCTAGTTCAGGATCTGCTTCTGTTTCCTTTTAATTGGCCTTTTTTAGGAAAGTAGGAATCTGAAGTTGTTGGAGGAACATCTTTAAAACAAATCTGGCTGTTTGTTGTTCCAGTGCCTCGTGTGTTTGGGACTGAGATTGAGAAGAACAGACCGATTGGCCTGACCATGGTCTGTGATTGGTGGATGGATTCAGCACCAAGCAACAGAGACAGGAACAACAGGAACGTCTCCGTTTTCACATGGAAAACTATTATTCATTTTAAACCACTAAATTCAAACTACTGACGAGTAAAGAGCTTAAAACTGAAGAACTTGTTCAAAAGTGATGCTATGACTAGAAACCTTGGGCCACACCCAACACACACTCTCACACACACAAACATGCACACGTGCATGCATATGAAGTACTCTGATGGGAGCAAGTTGGGAATTCCTGATTAATCTGGGGGAAAAAAAGAAAACAAAATCCCATTCCTGGATCTTACCACAAGAAGCCCACCCATCTGTCTAGTAGGATTAATTTCATTTTGAAGCACCCCCCCTTTCTGATAAAAGGAGGATTTGGGGCTGCAAAAAGTGCAGCCGATCTGACCCTCAGAATGGATTTACAAACAGCAGCAAGAGCTGGTTAAGCCCTTTTCTTTTTTGCCACCTTCTGTTACATTTTACTCAAAAAAGGGTCTCTTTTTTTTCTGTTTGAAGGAAATGTTCTCTTAATTGCTTCGCTTTAATGAAAAAAAAAACATGTTTGTTTATACTTCAAACATGAAAGAATGTTTGCAGGACATTTGCAGAAATGTTGGCTGAGTCAAGCGGAGCTTGTGAGTCACTGGTGCTGGATTAACCTCTTTTCAGTTGGTGTAAAATAGATCACAAGTGACTCACGCAGCAAAGGAAAAGTGAAACTGCTGCAGATGTCTGCTTTTTATTCCCTCTATCACAAGCTTTGTGGTTCAAATCATCTATTTCTGATGATGTTTTTCTTGAAGACAGGTCTTCCACTGTCATATCTGTTGCGTTCTGACGTTCCTGGCGTTTGATTGGACTCCTTGCTGAAGGCTCATTTGCTGAGGCGTTTATATCAAATATAAATGAGAAACCACTTGTTCAACTATTGCCATAACTTCATAATGAGATGCAATTTTCCTTGCTGAATTGAGGTTAAACCTTCCAGAAGTGGTGATGATTAAAAGCCGGCTGACATTACAGCTTGGTTGCATCACTGTTGCCATAGAAATGCCATATGCAAGTGACAAAGGAGAGGCAGAACATTAGAAAATCATTTTTTATTGACTGAGTCACCACCAACTGTACGTTGTGGTCTCTATGAATAAACACCTTGCATATTCATGAATATTAATATTAAATGTGAGTATTTTCTTTTGTTTTATTGTTTTTGGGCTGGACACCTGATATCTCCCTCTGACACAAGGACATTTCAAAATAACAAAAGATATCAAAGCCGCCTCAGACTTACATGAACAGAGCATGTTCTTTGTCCTGGCTTTAAATAAAAAAGTGTCCTGTTATTGTGGGATAACACTTAATGAAGTATTGCCAGCTAATACAGGTCAGTGCATTATGTGAGTACCTATCATGAATGGCAGGAACTCCTGCATCCAGCACTTTTCCTCATAACAACCGTCTCATCATGGAGCTCAACATGGTCTAATTGCTTCCTTCCCTGTGCCTTAAACGAGCGTGGATCAAATCTGCTCTATTGTTTTTCCATATCTGATAATCCTCTGTTCATGAGCAAGATCCTGATGCCTGCAGAGCGGAGTAGACGTTCTTCTGCCTCATGCCGCCGTGTCTGCCATACTCTAGTTGACAGGAAGTACCGGCCCTCCACCTAAGGTTTCACTTTTGTAAAACGCTTTCATTGTAATCGGAGTATTTCTTTTTCACTGAGTTGATCACCTTTGACACTTTGCTCTATTTCATTGTTGTTGTTTTTTGTTTGTTTGTTTTTGTTGTGTGTGATGCTGCACAGCATGGTGGTTTGATGGTTAGCACTGTGAGCTCACATCAAGAGGATCCGGGGTCCGGTCCCAGCAGGGGCCTCTCTGTGTGGAGCTCTTAATGCTCGCCAAGTGCTTGTGTGGGTTTTCTCTGGGTTCTCCAGGTTCTCCAGCTTCTTCCCGCAGTCCAGAGACATGTCTATTGGTTAAATGGGGATTCTATGGGAGTGAATGAGAGTGTGTGTGTATATATATATATATATAAAAGGGGTTAGAAATCATGCTCATAATTTTATATAACGTTTCGTTCATAAAAGAGATATTAATGGCAGTGAGTGACCAGAATAGTTAAATGTGACACAAATATTTTCTGCAAAACAGAGTTTTATTCACCCAAACATAAGCAAAAGTTTACAAATAAACCAATAAAGGAGCCTTAAAAGAGATCAAATAAACAAAACTAACCTACAAATTGTGTCTAGAACTTAAAGAACAAACGGCTCAACAAAAATCAAACCTGACACAGTTCAAACTTGGTGAACTGCTGGCAGATCAGACCAGTCTGACACACAGCAAACTAATGCTAACAGACAATCCAAACCAAAAGACAGTTAAACAGTTAAGTTACTCACCGTAATAAAACACAAGATTTAGTAAATAACCCAAAATCTAAAAAAACTCAACATTTACCACAACATTTACCCCACCTCCCCCATGATGCAGCGGATCTTGGTTTGGCCCCAGCTGCTTCACCTCAAACAGCATCACGAGCCAGCAGCCCTCAGCCAGTGGATCATCAGCACCGGTACAACAAGAGAAGACATCCGTAAAGAATTGAACAAGGTTGAAGTACAAAAGTTAACTAAAAGTGCACGCCACAAATAGAACCACACATGCCAAATAAATGTAAACACAACTGTGTGAGAGACTTGTAAACGTGTTGGTCTGCGGGGTTCCCGACTGTAACTGTGAGGCTGCAGGTACCGCCACCACAATGGCTTCTCTAAATCTGAAAAAAGAGATGCATGAGGTGTACTTGCAGATCTCCTGTGAACACCACAGAGCAAGGGGTGATTAGTTTCTCCTTTGTTCAAACGCTTTTGTTTTTATTTCCTTTATGTCCTGTGCATTTGGCTGTGAGGCTGCAATGAACATTCCCACAAAGATGTTGGTGTGTAACCTTTGTGGTTGCGGTTCCTTTGGTTGATGACTTTCCTACTTTGGTTTTGATTCTGGCTCGAACATGTATAGCTGGATTTCTGAATCTCTTAAAATTCTCTCAGAATGTTGTCAAGGAAGTTTAGAGGTGTGATTAGTGAGACACTGGATACCACAAAAATGGCTGAAGAAAGGCCGTCTTACGTCCTCTTGAATGAGAACACACAGCATGTTTTAATCTGTACACAAATATACCAAATATATATGAGATGTCAGTGGATGGGCCTTTCCTTTAGTTTATATACAAGCTACAGTGTGCTTAAGTGAAGATACTGCTGTTGACATGTGGATATAAACCATGTTTGGCTTCTTTAAAGCAAGAAACACATGAGAAAGAAAGTAGCGGAAGGTGAGACACATGGAGGAGACCACATGTGGGGAGCCTCTGAAAATGTGTGTGTGTGTGTGTGTGAGTGTGTGTGTGTGTGTGTGTGTGTGTGTGTGTGTGTGTGTGTGTGTTGAAGCTTACCTTATGCACATCAAATTGTATAATAGTTACCCAAGCATGCAGAGAACAATGGGCATCTGCAGATGTAGCTGGTTCAGAGCAATTGGGGGCATAGCTGCCTTGCTAAAGGGCACTTCAGTGACGGATGGCAGAGCTTGATGAGGTTTTCTCTCCGTCTTTGAATTAAACTGTCAACTTTTTGGTCCCAGGCCACTTCTTGGGCTTATAAACCTCAATTGCCTCTTTTGCCCTGCGATTAAAATGATCTGGGGACCTATGGTAATTTGTAATAATCATGGAGAACGTCTGTGAGTTTAATCCGGTCCACGTGCACCGCGTCTGTGAGTTGTAAAGAAAAAAGTTCAGTTTACTGTTACCATAGCAACTTTAAACCAGGACTGATTGGCCATTTTCTGATAGTGTCTTTTTTAATAAAATGCAAAGCCTCAATGTAATTTCCGGTATCGACGTTTGTGAATCACAGTGAAACACAGACTTTTCTTATCCAGCGTGAATGCGTAGAACTAATTACAGATGTCGGAGTGTGTTTTCAGAATTAGGTAGTTTGAGTCCAGTGCCAATAGGACATTTGCCAGTTTAATTTCATTTTTCTTCGGCGTGTGTGGTGTGTACACAAGTGTCTCTATTTCCAGGTTATGCATTCCAGCTTCCAGGGCAAAAGAAAGAGCGTGCCAGATGAATCAGGAGTTGCTGCCGCACCTTCCCAGGCTCTGTCGCACCAGCACCTGTGTCGCTTGTCTGATTTTGCTCTGTCATACTTTGGGTTTCAAGGTAAATCTCTGGGGCTGTAACCTAGCAAAACCTAATACGTCTACAGCATAAATCACTGTCAGGCTTCCTCAAAGAAGCCAAGGAAATTTGCTGAGGCTTTTAGTTTCTTCCTCTGGGTATTTGTGCCAATGTGACCTGACAGTAAGAGAGATAAAATAAAGTCTTTTTAGGAGGCGGAGGACTATAATTAGCACACTGTGTCTTTGACCAGTACACAAGGTTAGCAGAAATGCTGAGCAGCGAGCAGCGCAGGTAGCCTTTCTCACCCCGACAACCTGCCTCTAATGCAGGACTGATGGCAGGCTGTATTACTCTAGTCATTATGTCTTGTTATAAATCATCCAGGGTTTCTTCGGTCAAAAACCTTGAACTTTTCGGACTTTTTCCTTGTCAATCTTTGACACCCGTATTTTTCTTTGCTGTCTTATAATTTCCGGTTAAAGACACCTGCCGCCCTCCCATGCATGTATATACCCATGTTAATAGTTGTGGGAAGTACGGTGCAATGTGACTCATTCACAAAACATGAAAACAAGACACAGAAAATTAGCTTGCTTTTCAATCGACAGCAGACCTCAACGCCGCTGTCCGATGGCATGCGGGGCCATCTCCCACTACCCCTGTGATGGACTAATCGCATCCTCTGCTCAGTTTGCAGCCTGCTGCAGGGCCACTTACCACAGAAGTCACCTCGCCGCCTTTATGCTGCTGTTACTACCTCCCAAGGTGGAACAGTGATGCACCAGCTGTGTGCCTTCTCACCGCGATGTGAATTTGCTTTAGATTTACTCTTGTTTGACCCAGTAATCTGTCACACCTTCGATATGACATCCACTGTAGTTTCATTGTGGTTGATGTGTGGCATTGGGTCAAAAGCCCTACAACGTTGCCCAAAGAAACAACTGGATAGAAGAAAAAGCCAACAAAACTTCAGCTGTTCACAAGGTAGCGGATGCTTTATAAAAAAAACTAATATTACAAAAGGTGAAATTAAAACTGGTATTTTAACACGGACAAACATATCTATATGTTATAAATGGCTTTGATTATGCAAATTTAGAATGGAGAGAAGACTGTAACACAGACTGAAGAGAAACGATCATCCGCCAGCCAATCAGACTCAAGTTGCCTTACTTTTATTCATGCATATCTTCATGGCAACAGAAATTATGAAATTCATATAAAGAAGTGGTCATGAAAGTAGTCAAATTTACAGTCCAAATATGCAGATCAATTAAAGTTGAGCAATCTTTCCCTTCCCTTCACGTCACTTGATCTTTGTATCTGTGACATTTGACTTGCTCTGTTTGTCTGAAAAGGTAAAATGTACAACACGAGAGATAGCAGAGGACATTCAGTCTGCAAATGCCACTACTCTCTGGCTCTTTGTTTTGGATCAATACTTGATCAGCGAGTGCTCACCGCCGGTTCCTCTGGCTCACAGCCAACCATGCAGACCTGACAGACAGGAGACCAGAGTGACTTCCTCTACAGAGAGATAAGAACAGATAAAGGGATTAACAAGAGAAATCATTTACTCAGTCAGTAGATGAGTAATTGAGCTACATGAAGCTTCTGGATGTATAACAACCTCGGAAAAAAGAACAAAAACTGGGCAGCATTTCTGCATCTCACACCAGAGGGATCTCCAACACTCAAGTGAATCAAATTAAATTCTCTAATTACTTGCAGAAACAATTTTAAAAGCGACTTGTCCCAGATTTCGCCGAGGCCATGCTGCAGTTTCTATTCCTCAATAGTACCCAGTTCATTTTGGATGGTTAGGTCTTTTGCATGCTGGTTTAAGTAAACAAGATCCATGTTTCCTGCTTCCACAACACTCCCCCTACTTCAGTCTGAGCTAATGAGACCATTTGTCTTCTGATACTTAGGAGAAAGTGCTTATCACTGCGTTGACCTATGAACTTCTCATGGTCAATGAATGAATAAAAATAACACTCATTAAAATCCTGTACGTTAAAAGTAAATAAAAAAAGCAATCAGAACCATGCAAGCAGGTGAAAAAAGCTGTGATGAAAATCCCACCAATACTCCGACCACACGACACAGTCAAGCACGCTCCCGAAGTGACTGTGCTGATGATTAGATGGCACTTAAATGCACTAGTTTTGATAACATTTCTATAATGGTCATCAGGACAAGTGTGGAACGTAAGATTGATTCAAATAACAGCTATGATTATTGTGTGCCTCTGTGACGGTCCTGAGGGTCCACTCGGCTCAGCGTTTGACTGCATGCAGCATCCAAAAGACCAGACAACCTCCCCCACTAAGGATGCTGACCCCCTCGTGCGACTGAATCAATGTCCCATCCAGAGAAGAGACACACACCACATGGTGCAGACAACGAGCAAGTTTTGAGTGGAGATTTGCATTGGAATTGCAATTTCTCACACCTCAGAACTTGAAAGTAGTACAGATAAGTTGACCTTTGAGGTTCTGGCTGTCCTGAATGCCCCGCACTTATAGAGCACCGTTTTAAACTTTTCTGTCAAGAGCATTTCACTGTTTCTCAGTCATTCTTCCATGTAAGTACTCATGCATCGCGCCGTTGCAGGTTCTTTATGTGAACCTTATATACAGCATGTAACGCATTGTCTCTGAAGTCTGATTTAACATATTTAAATGCAGTGTGGGCTTTCTCGAGGACACTCTGATTCAATGTAGGTGGTGTTGTAGGCTGTTTTCGTGAGAAAATCAAATTGTATTGAGTCAGCAATGATAATCAATAATCACAATTTTCTGTATGACATTGAAGAATAATAAAAATCAAGGAAAAAACACCTTCAAAGTGTAACATCTGATATTCGCACCATATCATTGCTAAATGTGGAATCAGGCGGCTATTATGGGTGAATTAAAGAAGGTAAGATGATCCTCAAGATCAGGAGGATGGTAAGGATATGGTAAGCAGGTTTTATAACCTCAGTTTTTACACTTACAAGCGTCTACTTAGGAAAATCAGTCAGTCCCGTCGGTGGAGAGCAAAGCTGACATCTCCATGTCTGATACTGAGGCATGTCTCAGTGCTGACCAAATGTACTTAATATATTCAACCTGCACTTGAGTGCTTGTGCAGAAGTGGAGCGATGATGACAACATCACTGCCAGATGAGATCGACTCCAGGTGGGGTTGCTGGAGCGTGGAGCTCCTTCTTATTGTAGCTCCACCAGCAGACATGACATGGGTGGGTGAGCTCCCCTGTACATGACCCCATTCTGCCTGAGACACGTCCCATTTGTAATGCTCATGATCAGCGACTCGAACAGCTCTGAACTAGTGTGTTTGCATTTGTGTTTTTTCCCCCTCAGATGTTCTAAAGCCACATCTGTAGAAACCTACAGTTAAAAGCTCGGCACAAACGCAAACTTCTACGAAGTCTACCAATGAGAAGTTGCTCCCTTCTGGTACTTTCTCGCTGTCTGAACGGCTCGCTTTCCTCTGAGTCTCTTGTCATTTTTCCTCTTCATCCCGCTCTCAGGAGCACACCCCATCTCATGAGCTTAACATTTGAAAACTTCCCCTAATTAAAACAGAAAGTCGTGCCAAGCAGATGGCATGAGCTGGCTTGGGTAATTATTGCCAAGTGAACCATGGCCCCCGTGGAGCTCGACTGAAATGAGGAGAGAGCTCAGCTGGATTGGATAAGAAACTCACAGAGACGCTGCATGACGGAGACACGTTTGACCTGCAGGAGCCACGTAATGGATCAGTGAGAGTTTTTCAAAGACTCTGTCATTCAATCAAAGAACATCTTAAGCACAGCCTGAACCAGTGTGGTGCTGTGCCTTAGCTTTTAAATTCTGCTCTCATCTCTCCTTTTGTGCCTCTCCCAGAATAATTAAAACAATATTCATACTCGTGCTTGGATTGATGTATGTGGAAAAGAATGGTTTGTTTATGAAGTGAAGCTTGTCATGTATAACCTGGTCCTAAATAGTAGTGTCAGTGCTCGCCAGTGTCTTTGAGGGTTTTATGGGGAAAACCTCCTAGAGGGAAGTAATTCAAATATCCATCTGGACATAATGTGTGTAAGAATTCAGTGCATTTTAGGTCATGTGTTGGGAATGATGAAATAGGGCCTTGTTTTTATAACATAAAACTGTTTTAATCAAATCACGCTTACATTTATCAAATCATGTTTTCAGTTTACATCAATTTGAGCTGATCTCTTGTTTAATCCAGATGAATTTTTACCACCTATTCTGTCATCTCAGAATGATTTCTTTCACCCGTCACAGTAAAGAGAAGGAATGGGTGAGTTATAAACACTTCTACAGCAGAAATGTACTTCTCAAGGCTGTTAGGTAGATTATTCTGAATTAGTATGAGTAGACACACTCCTTTAGGTGCAATTCTGACAACTTTGGCCACATGTAAATGAAACGCTCTCACAGAAACGACTGAAGATGTATGTGACTGCATGTACACTGGACGAGGCTGTCTGTGCGCACTCCTGCGAAGGCTGATCACTTTCTGGCAGATGATGTGTTTTTGGGGATGGAGAGCAGCACCCAGTCCATGTTTCCAGCTGCAGCCCAGTTGCTGTCACACTTGGCAGAGTCCTGATGGTCTCTGCTGAGGCCAGAATGTTATCAGGTTAGTTCACCGGTCTGACTAGGCTTCCTGAACTGACACCCGTGCTGCAAACCAACAAACCACCGTTAATCTGCTTTATATACTGGTGACTCAACCACTTTTTGTCTCCACTGAGACGCCCTGTTTGTTTAAGTTAAACACACGAGGGTAATTTTGTTGGCACCGTTGCATTAAAGGAAGAAAATCTCACAGTGGTCTCAGACATTACTTGAAGCTGATAAAAGTATTAATAAATGATAATACTGAACATTGTCAAATAAAAGTAAGGTGGTGCATTTGAACTGTAGTTCAATAGAATCTTCAAAGAAAAGCAAGAATGAAATAATGACACTTGCCTGCACCAACATGAAGGGACTCAAAACGTAATATTTTGTTTTACAACGTTTTGAGACAGACACTACAGTCACTACGATCAGGTGATTCCTGTGAGTCTCAGTGAGACCTCTGCACCTGCAGACAGGTATTCTAGTCCTGCCATCATGATCAAACTGCAGGTTTCTTCTCCAGACTGATGTTCCAGGTCTTTCACCAGACTCATTGAGTCCTGATCAGCCTCAACATGCTTGTCTATAATTTTCTTTCTGATCTCAGACAACGCTCTCCTCTGCTCTCCTCTGCTCTCCTCTGCTTTCTTTGGTCCGTGTTCAAGGGCAAAACAAATTTAAAATACATGCTTAGTCTGACTAAAACATTTCAGTTTAGTTTTGACATTTTACGTGTATAACCTCTAGGTTTCATTCAGAGAAATTCAAAACAAAAAAACATTCAAACTGTGCTTTAATGAGGAAGAACAACTTTTAAAATTCCAAAAGTTAACACTTTCTGATTTGTTGTTTAAAGCAACAATTACATAGTTTTAAAATTACTTTCCTGAATGTTTTTTTTTTTAACAAACATTGATGGTGTTTCAGAATACCCAGATGTTGTTTATGGATCCAATAGCAAGCACACATCCGTTTGCATTTTAGAAACATCCGTCACCGCAGTAACGAGCACTCACAGATGGCAGCTGTTCTTTACGACAACCTTTATACACAATCCAAGACACTGGTTTTGAGGGAAAACGAGATAAATGCTGAATGTGTGTTGTTTTTGTCCTCTACAGAAGGTCAGCGTGTACTGAAGGGACATAAAAAGGCAGCTGTGCAGTGGCTCCCTGTATCTGGACAGCAAACCAGTTCTTAAAGCGTTAACCAGTTGTCGAATGGCTCCTGCAGCAGCGCTGCATCTGATGTTAGTTGATTGAAAAAGGGATGCTTTTTTTCAACTGCAGGAGGGCAGAAGCAACACTTTTAAACTCTGCTGCTATACTGTCCTCCTGTCATCGTGAAGCTGATTCAGGTCTGGTTTCACGAAAACTGTCATGCTCATTTAGACTGTAGCGGATTTACACAAATAAGTTAGTAAGATCATTTGTGATGAGTCCATACGATGGACAACGCTGAAGACGACGCTGGAGACGACGCACACCACACACACATACACACCACACATACACACACACACACACACACACACACACACACACACCACACATACACCACACACACATACACACACACATACACATACACACACACACACACACACACACACACACACACACACACACACCACTCCACCCTCACTCGTGGTTTAAATCTGTCTCTTCTGCCATTCCCTGATACTGGAGCTCATTTCCCTAGTTGTAATGTAGTTATCACTACTCCTCTACACCCAGTCTATTAAATCACGTATAAAACACATATCATCAGTTTCAATCACACATAAGCACTGTAGTAACAACATTAACCTTGGTAACATATTACAGGTTTGATGGAAAGCAATGGACATGTCAGCAGCACCGAGTGCGTGCTTGTTTTCTTACGCTGCACTGATGTTCCCTGAACCCGGCACACTGGGATTGTACCTGGAAAAGGAGCAAATCAAATAAACTTGTTTCTGGACTATGGGCAAACAAGCAAGACAAAACAAAAACAGGCAGGTTCCGCATCACTATGAAAACTATAAAAAGGTTTGTGTGGTCTAAAGGTCACTAATTACAGTTTGTTCACAATTGGAGGGAGCCGCTTACTTCTCACAGCAAGGATGCTCCACCCTGGTTACTGGAAAAAACAACGACTCGGACACTAAAAGTGCATTTTTAAGAAGAAGATTGACTTTCTGTACCTCTCTATTCTGCACATAAATGTATTGGACGGATGGTGGGAAGTACTTTGACTACTGAGGCACTTCCTGACCTTTAATATCAAAAAAGGAGGAGGAGAGAAAAACACAGCAACAAAGAAAGCTGTTGTTTCAGCTCCTCACCTGGGCTTAAGCTCCTGCACGTTGCTAAATGCTCTTTCTAATTGAAGCTTCAGAGACAAGACTGGAAACAGCTTAGGAACATTTGTGCTGCTCAACAACAGGAGACACCTCTGCTGAGGGCTTGTAGCCGGTGATTTATTACTTCAGGTCCTGCTGGAGTAACAGGCTAAGAAAATTGATTGGCTCTGACCTCTGGCTGTGTCTCACCGTCTGGCAGCAGCGTTGGTACTGCAGGTAGATGTTTGTTTGTTTGTTTATTTATTTATTTATTTGGGTCTGTGTGTGTAGTTGTTTTGTTTCATGACGCTCTAGAGAGAAAACTGTCTTAGGATTTGGAGGGTACTTGTGAAAGTCTTGACCCTTTTCCTGACATATTTTGGTCTTGATGTGCTTGACATGTTTATCCTCCTGTGACCTTGCAGGGTTGTAACTGCTTTAAACAGGTTCTGAAGGTTTAAGAGTTTGGCGTTTCAGTGTTCTGGGACTGAAAATAAGGGAGGAAAATGTTTTTGGAGGCCATACAAATGCAGAGGCAGATGGGAGTGTGGAGAGTCAGCATAATGATAAAGACTCGTGAACGTAGAGATGATTATTGTAGGGTACCGGGACAAAGGGAGACGAGACGGGGCAGAGCCGGGCAGCACTAACGGCAGATGTGATGGGACTGAGCTCCTCTTACAAATATGATTGCTGGGATTCAAGCTACGTGCTCAGTATCTTACAGAGATGAAGCCCAGCCCCAGACTAACTGTGTTTTATAAAAACCAAAATTAAACTTTGTATTCACATTCTGTTCTTTGTCTGTGGTTCTGTCTCTGAACAGCCAAGAAAACATGTGCCCCTGCAGAGTTTGCCTGTCAAAATGGACAGTGTGTCCCCGGACGCTGGCGATGCGACGGGGAGCCAGAATGCCCAGATGGCTCTGATGAAGCAGAAGAGACCTGCAGTAAGTGACTCATTCAGCTTCTCACAATGTGGATTTCTTAACAGAAGGTTCTGAGCTGAGGTCGTGTGAAGTACTGATGAACAGTTATCACTTCAACTGCAGTCACGGAGCTTCTTGTTGGGGCGTGAGGTGAACTCCTACACAGAATACCACTTCAATTTACTATTTAAAACAATTCAAAGCTCCCCATTCTGCAGGTGTTCAATCAAAAACATTTAGTTCCCATAACATGCTTTCTGTGATAAAGAAAATGTAATATTAAAACTAAATGTAGATTTATGACCCTGCCACAGTTCCCTAAATCGGGAGCTCAGTGACAGCGGTCTGCTGCAGGTAAGACACCAACCACTCCGGTATTCCTTTCAGCTCTTCCGTTCATATCCGTGGTTATGGTTGCTCATTGCAAACTAAAGTCTGCATCTAGCCAAGTACGGTCACATTTCCAGATCTGTTCTCTCTCCACCCGATTCATCGAGGTTGCACCCAGTGCAGACTCGTGCACACCTGGGAGGGTGAAGTGTCCCAGACTTTGTTTTGCATTAACAGGTAAAAGCTTAAAAAAACCCAACAAAAAACGTCTGCAGTTGTGTAACAGCACGTAGCTTTAAGACATTGTCATGCAAGAATTGTACCTCCTCTAACTTTAAGTTACTCAAAGCAGTTAAAGCAGAGAGAAGGAAAAAAAAAGGAGAAAGACCAAACTATCTCCTGCCGTCCTTCAAAACATAGTCTTCAAAATCATGCCAGTTATAAAAGACCAAATACGACCAAGTCTAAACTTTACAGACTTGGTATCGAGAAATAGTTCGATTCATGGGTGTAGTCGGGTACTCGGTACATTCAAGGTACTTCTACAAATTGAAATGAAAGTAACAAAGGGATTGTGATCCTTCTGTGTCTGCTGGTCACACAAGATCACAATAAAGGTTTTTCACGAAGCCAAGATCATGTCAGCCAGAACCACGCACCTGGATAACCCCAGTAAAAACACGCTGTCGATGCTGTTGCTACACTTCTATTCACAAGATGCTTTTAACTTCACTCAACATATGTTTCTCTGTCAAATAAATAGCACAACAATTTTCAATTTCAATTTTATTTATTTTATTTATGTAGTGTCTGCTGTCTACACCTGTTTATGCAGTCGTCTCTGTAGCCACCAACTAACCAGGTGTCAGTCTTATAAACATGGACGTCTTAGTTCTCTAACAGATAAATAATGCAAACATAGTTTATCTTATGTACCAATTACAATATAAGTGTGTCTCCTCTCTGTTCTTTATTCTCTCTGTCTGATCTCCCTTTTCCTGTTCTACCCGGCTGGTCTTCAGGAGGAGGGTCCCCCCTTATGATCCAGGTCCTGATCCAGGTTTCTCCCCTCCTAAAGGGTTTTTTTTCCTGCCACTGTTTGGTTTAAGGTTTTTCTCCCACTAGGGGAGTTTTTACCTGCTGTTGTTTATGTAATAATTCCTCGGGGGTCATGTTCTGGGTCTCTGGAAAGATCCAGGATATAAACTTGTGTTGTAATAGACGCTATATAATAAAATTGAATAGAATTGATTAACTAACTGCCTGCACTTCCAGGTGTTTGTTCCATCACCGGATCTCACAAATTTATCATATTAAATATAATTTAATTGTTGATGAAAGCCAGTGACATGAAAAAGAGGTTGTGGTTTTGTCATTTCCTTGAGGATTTCTCCTTATTTTGGGTCGGTATCTAGTGGTACTGTTGACCACATTTGCTGCACAAAGAAAAAAAGAAGCAGTGACCATCTAGTTATGCTGACATCTTTGTGTTGCATCTGGATCAACTGTCCTGCTTTCCATCTCAGGCCTCCTAGACAAGGTTTAATGTGGCTCTCCCAGAACCTGATTTCATGTTGCTACTTTCCTTTGTTGTGGCAGTTCGGTCGCCTCACCTGCCTCCACTCGCCCATGCGCTTCGCTGCTCAATTACGTCTGATGGCAAAAGTGAGAAAGACTTGTTTTGTCTCCCTGATTGTTTGCTGGCTCACTTTTAGCCGTCGTTGGTCTCACGCTCCCACTCAACAGCCCTCATGGGAGTTCAGTGAGTTCCTCTCTAATCAAACAGAGACTCAGGAGGTAGCTGGTTAATCAGTTATCAAATGTTTTCTTTCATTAATATTATTTCTCTTCTCCTTTTCTTGGCTCATGGAGGCTGTTTTGCGATTACGGATGTCACACTGAGCTGGAAGCACCATATTGATAAACAACACACACCACAAGGCAGCTCCACAATGTGGGCAACAAGTACCACCGCGTATAGATCATCTAACTGACACTTGTGCTTTTGAGATTTAATCGACAAGATTTCTCGAACTCGATTTCTTGAAATCAAGATGTAGCGATTTCCTTCCAGGTCTGACCTTCCATTTAAGATTTTTTCAGTCTGATTTTCTTCCAGGACTAATAATCATCTGCAGACGTGAACATAATCAACCAGTGAACAATAGCAGAGGCTGCAGGCGGTGTGCTCTGCCAGCTTTATTTTTAGCTGTTGTCAGCTGCATCACATCAGGCATGCTGAGCAGGAGGATGCCGTTTCAGTGTTGGATTCAAGCGCTTTTCTCAAACATTTTGATTGTCGTTCAGCTGTAGGTTTTTTTTTCATTTACAGGCTTGACATTTATTTTTCTGTTCAGGCATTCTCAGTTGAAAAAACTGGAAATTGCCGTGCCCCCAGTTCTTTCCGAACATCCCTGAACCTTACCGCAGCAACATTCAAACCTGTAACGACAGTTGGTGGTTATTTTATTTCATCCACACAGACCTGATGTCAGATCAGTTCAGCTTTTCGGCCTGAATGTCTAAATTATACATACAAAGGTGATCTGTGTATATTTAATGTTGTAGTTAATATTAGATGGATTTTACACCCATTGAGTATTTTCCACTTTTTCCTCCAACTATTTTAAAACTCTTGGAGCACTCATTCATGCAGTAACGGAGCAGGTTGGTATCAGTTAATGATGATGCTGTTGCATTTGAATGTATAACTTTGGTTCTCCCCGCTTTTATCACACTTTGCCTCTTTAAACTCAAAGTTTTTTAAGGGAGGGAATTAAAATGCATCTGAGTGGTAAATTAACTTATAAAAAGCCAAATGAATCTTTCAGAGGATGACCATTCAAGTTTTTTTGCACTGTGGTCGTGTGGATTTATTTGATGAATAATGTAGGAGCCGAGCAAAGCTCCTAATGTTGCATAATTTTACTTTCAGAATGCAGGAAGGGAGAAATAAAGAGACCTAGGAAAGATAATCTGTCTATATTGGAAATCCAATTAAAGATACATGCAGGAGGAATTCATGTCTTGGCGGCAGAGACATTCCCACTAACACAAATTCTGCTCACTTTGACACAGATGTGTTGGTTTTGTTCAGATCTGGTTTGGTTTCAGGTGTATACTACTTCGGTCTCTTTTCAGTAGATGAAATGAAAACATTTCCTCCTAAACAGGCAACAGCAGTCTTAATCTCGGTGACGAAAGCCGTCCTGACCATGTTTTCAAATGAGTGTGGACAGATCATCCCCAGCAGAGGTATACTAACGAGATCCTGGTTATCACAGCTGTCTTTCTGTTTGACTGAATCCAGCTGTGCTTTCATCACACTGAGCAGAAGAGAAGAGACACTGAGAGTTGAACTGTCGCAACTGGCCGTGCACGACTCTTATTATCCATTTTATTAGCCCCGTTTCACTGCTAATTTACTTGTCTGTGCCAGTCACATGGTAATGCACATTAAGCTGCAATAAGAACTTAATGTCTGCCAAAAGCAACTTAAATTTTATTTTTGTGATTAAGGGCAAGATAATAAATCTCTGTGTTTAAAATTCAGCAGAACTATTCCAAAATGCCACCAAGCAGTTTCATGCAACACTTCACTAACGAACCAAAAGTTACCAAATCGCACTTTCATTTAACTTCACCGACTTTTAGCTTATTTTCCGTTTGTAACATGATAATACATCACTTATTTTCTGCAGACTGTCATGCATGAACATGTATGAAGTTGATTGATCATTCTAATTCCCCGCTGGTGTGAGTGTGTGTGCTCTTTAAATGTGGCCTTGCGCTGGACGGATGACCTGGAGGGACCAGAACCAGTCACCCATGAGTTTCTAGTACATATTCAGTTAATGGGTAGCTTTTGGGTTAAACGTTGAACATTGGTTATCAGGATGTAGACCAGCAGCTGTGGGAGGTTTTCACAAGCCAGAATAAGCACAGCGGTCCAATAACACAATTCAGAGCTCTGGTTTTTCCAGCTTTTCTTGGCTTCTATGTGCATTGTTTTAAGACAAAAAGCAAAACAACTCACTGGCTCAAAGAGGATCGTCACTTCCAGCCACTGACAGAAAACCAAACAAGTGAACACCAGCGCGTGTTCGTGAGAGCATCGTCCTCAGGCCTAGAGGACTTCAGAAAACACAATAATTGGAAATCAAATAACAACGCAAAACAATTAAACATGAAACTGTGAAAGAATGTGTTAATCAACCAAAGTGGATCCTAAATGTAAGTACTGAAAATAATCCAGTTAGTAAGAAAGAAATGCATCACCGGACTGGTGTGGGAGAACGTGGGCCTCGTTCACAGGTACGGATGAAACACATCCAGGAGAATACTTTCTGTTTGATGCCCTAGACAGACTTTAAATGCAGATTAAGCTAAACGCACTTAGAAAAGCCAACTCATCTTCAGATATCCTATAAGGTTGTATTTAACCGACTGTATTCTTTTTCCTTTCCTCTCTACAGAGTGTGTTTACTTGCAATTTATATTACTTTGCAAATATTTGAGATTCTCTTTTTTTTTTTTTTTTTTAAAGCACTGACAAGTCAGAATGCATCTTACGTGCAAGTGCTTAAGTCTCCTGGCATCTTTTTCCTTTTTCTGTTTCAAATGCTCTCAAACACGCGCCACATAAACTCAGAACTTTGCATGCACTGCCAGCACTTTGTGGACGTGGCGTTGTGGACATCTGTGCCACAATCATTCTGCCTGACTGAGTGGATTCTCAATTACACGCTGGAGTAGCGTCACAGCGGCTGAATTGAGAATTCAAATCCGAGCCACATGGAGAGAGTTACTCCTGGACGCTTAAAAATTAAGTGCTTGGGCTCGTAGATTTTGTATTTCATTAACGTGCAATCAGAGGGGAAGTAGGTCACTGCAGCCAGCTGTGCAGCGGCTTCTCCACTCCCACACCATCAAGGAGATGATTGTGAGGGTTCGGAAAGAGGGGATTCGTGGCTGGCCGTGGCTGCACGTTTCCTTCAGCTCAGGACTGTTTGATTCTTTACGCGTATTTGAGAAATATGAACCATTCAAACAGAGGTATTCCTATTAAATCTAATGTTTTGTACCTTCATAGTTTGATTTGTTACAGCCCTATTGATGCATTCATGTTGACCTTATGTACATCCCACAGATGTTGAGCATCACTCCTTGCAATGACTTGTCCGTGTGAGTTAAAAATTCATGCTTTTTAGTGAGTTTGTTATTGGAAAGATTTTATTATGTTATATTATTATTTATTTCTGCATTGTACACACAAGATGCGATGGTTATTTGGCATCACATCAGTAAATGATGTGTATTTATGATAATTATCTGGTAACTCTTTTCCACTCCGTCTCTGTTATTAAAATTAAACATGCTGAATGTGCTGTGTTATTGTAAAGTACATATTTGTAGTGACTCTCAAGCACTATCTTCATATAATCTGTTATACTAGTGTTGATAAAAACTATTTTGTGGAATCAGAATATACATCAATCAGTTTTGTATTCAGAAACTCCGGTAACCATGGCAACCTGTAACTATTCCCTGCAGTCAAGTAGCTTCTCTTTACATTAATGTAATCAAGGGAAAAACTGTTTTGTCACATATTCTGTCTTGGGCTCCTAATGAAATGTGCACTTCAGGCACAGACTCCACTTTACAACGGATGACTGACTCCCAAATAGTGTTGCAGTCACACTGGTGTTTCTGGCCAAAAGCATTTAGGGGATTATCTGTGCCGCTCAACCAGCATTTGCTCTTTTGGCCTCTTTTATTTTGTCTGAAGTTCCAATTTAGTTGGTAATTTAAGCTTACAGTGAAAGTTATATAAATGCAGTGTGCTTTAAAAGTCTGTGGATAATCATTTTGTGTAGTTATGATTTTAAAATTGACAACATAATCCTATATATATATATTATATATATATATATATATATATATATATATATATATATATATATATATATATATATATATATATATATATATATATATATATATATATATATATATATATATATATATTTCCCATAAACAAGCAGTCCTAATTCCAGCAGCGTTCCTTTTCCCTTATGAGAATTTACAAAGAACTACTTTGGTTTCAAATATCCATAAACATTATCTCTGACGTTTCTGACTGCAAACATTAGTCCTAACTTTCTTTTGACGCTGGCGTCTTCTTGGCATTTCACAGTACCTTCTATCTTGCAAAAGTAAAAACCAGAGATCAATTAAGGTCACATGATCTCTGCAAATTAAGTGTACTTATGTTTTATCTGACTTTTAATTTTACCTAAGGAGCAAATTCATGTTCATCTAAAGGGCCATTTTATGTTACACAGTTATTTCATGGTTATGATAATTGTCGTTTTCAGTGCTTTCTATAGACATTCTGAATAGTCACAGTTGATGGATACCAATAAATCTGACTAAATGTGCAATCTATATTTCATTTGGGTCGACTGAGAGCTTCAGACTCAGTTTCAGCAGAGGACAGTTCGCAAATGTAAACAGATATGGTGCTTTTTAATGTGGATATGTTGGAGTTCAAAGAAGAAAAATATATTCACTTATCATTAGTTGTTTTGCTTTTGCTTTATTAAAAAACAAAAATAAAAAAAAACAAATTTGCGATGCTTACATATTTATGCATTAATTGTTTTGCTTATGTCAGCTGTTTCCACAGTCCTGTGGTTGAAATTAAAATTAATTTAATGAGTTGCATTTAAAAGCAGTGAGGTGAATGTTTAACACTGTTTTAAATAATTCACCCGCTTTTAAGGAACCTAAATTATGTGATAACTATTTCATCAACTGACTTTTTTAAAGATCTGAACAATTTCGTCCATCAGGTCCAGTGGCAGGTGAGAATTCAGTAGCTCTAGATGACTTTAAAAACAACAAAGACAACAGATTTACTTCTGTCTGCCATCCCGAAGAAAGTCCTGGAATTAAACCCACTCAGCTCCTCGGTGTGGATGGTAACCTGCATGTGCATCGGACCGTAAACCTGTCCAAACATACCCATCAAATACCGCCTGCTGGGATTTACTATCAAATACATGAACATATATCGAGCAGTAGTGTAAGGATGGCTTTATTTCAGTTGTGAACTAAAATGATGGGAAATTCAACCCTTTATATTAGCCAAAGTGCATCTGCAGTGCGTTGCCCCGCTGAAAGGAGCAGTTCTCTGTCAGCAAGCAGCTCGCTCATTCACTGCTGCAGAAGATCCAAAATGGGACCCGAGGCCACGCTAATCCAGTTTAATGAAGCGTTGAATTGGAGAGTGACTCATGAAACAAGTGCTTCAGGTCTCCGTCATACTTCGCCGTTTGAACCCCAACATGGCGTTTGCAGGTGCGCATGCTTGACAACTGAATTAGGGAGAGGCTTCAAAAAATATGCACAAAGCTACAGACATCAAAACGTTTTAAAATTTGATAGTTCTGTTCGCGTGAGTTTTTGGTCGTAGCATGTTCTCTATAGAGGACCCAAAAATTCAATTTCAAATCCACTAAAAGCTGTGAAAAGTTAGATGCACGGCTGAATCATCATCATACCATATCTATTTTTAATCCAAAGCAGCAAAATACTTACATTTCTGCAATTAGGCATATTATGTCGTGGTTCAATGTTAGATCTGCTTTATGAGGCTGCTGTTCATTAGATTAAATTAGTTTAAGGCACATTTGAACTTATTTAGCTCAACTTAATCACGTTGTGATACCACAGGCCCATTAACAAGTGGGGACTTAACTTTATCTGACCTTTATCATTTAAAGTTTGAAGGTCAGCTGTGATGACAGGATGGAAAATTCCAGCTTTTGTGTCATCGCACCACTGTGAAGAGCACTGCGTTGTGTCTTGTTATGGTGATACATTGTAAACACGGTAATGTTAAATAAAAGCCCTGCGGTCTGTTGAGTTTGTCTGCTGAGTTTTTGGTCTTCACTAAGCAGGCCTCCTCAAAATCCCTTTACATTTGTCTTCATAAAATCTAGTTTCACTAATCGGTCGGTGTCATGATAAGCGGTGAGCTGCCACTACCTTGGTCTGCTTTCTCTGTGTGGATGCTGGAGAAGCAGAGTTCTCGCTTCATCAAGAGAGCGTTGGTTAAAAGGACATGACAGCTCAGCCTCCCGACGCTGGATTCAGATTCTGATCGAGTCTGTGCTCACTCTGACTTTCCTCCTTCATCTCTCTCCACTTGATATGGATGACATTCATTTTGCTTTAGGATAAAAATCTGAAATGTCGTGCAGTTTGTCTCTTCATTCCCAACCTTCCTTTAAATGTCTCACTCATGCATTTCCCTCCTTATGGATTCCCTTTTACTCCTTCAGATTTCTATTTTTCTGCTCCTCTCAGTACCAGCATTTCTATGACTTTTAATTCATTTCTGCATGGACCAAGGATTTATTGAGACAGACAGTGATTTGCTTACAACAGATGCCACCTTCTTCTGCCTTTCCTCTTATTCTGCTTGCTGTGCAATCAACCAGTAAGCCTTTTTTTTTTGCATTCAAACAAAAAATCAGCTGTAATTATTCATTATACAGTACTTGATCATTTTGCATATTCCATTTGTGGGTGTTCGACAGCTGTCTCTGTACAGAGGTGTATCAAGTTTGACTGGAAACGGCATATTGCTGAGCAAACATAAGTCCCTCATTTGCATGCACGTTGCACGGAGGCAGACAACATCAAAAGCCATCAACATCTTGACTCAATTGTTTTTATGCTGTGGTAATAAAAATCTGTGTGATCACACGGCTTATTTGCTTCACTGGTACGACAGCAGGACATTGTAGATCTTAACATTTGAATACACCTGTCAACAAGGTTGACTGACAGTACAAATCACAGTGAGCTTTTGTTCCTGCTCTTCACTCTGCAGTCGAATCCGTTCAGAACTACAGATGAACATTTGACATTTACCAGCAACTGGTTTTTTTGTCGGTGCATGAAGCAAATGTCACTACTCAGCCAGCAGAAAATGTAACACAATGTTTTCTGAGTCTGAAGTGTTTGCTGATGTGTAAGCAGCCTGCGAGCACTGCAGTGGACACTTTTTTTTTTTTTTTTTCGAAGCGGGTCACGGCCCACCTGCATCAGCCACCTCACTGCTTGCTCTCACCAGGCGCCAGCTGACTTTCTACTTTTGTGCTCCCACATCCAATGCTGCAAGGACAGTAACACACCCAGAGCTAATCCACACGTGGATTGGGTATATTTAAAAAACCCTCTGCCCCTCCACTGCGGAGGAAGTCAAAATGGTGAAATCAAAAGGCCAGGGAGAAGTAACTTTCCAAAGAGGTGTTAGAAACGTCCAGACATGTCTTGCATTTGGCTTTTGGTTTTGTCTTCATGGGACCATAAAGCCATGTCAGTAATCTGCCTGTTTTTGGTCTTTGTCCACAGGCAAACAGACATGCCCCCCAGAGAAATTTGATTGTGGGGGATCTACCAACAAGTGTGTCTCGTTGTCATGGAGATGTGATGGGGAGCGAGACTGCGAGAACGGGGCAGACGAGGAGGACTGTGCATCTGGTGAGTTGTTTTTTTTTAAAACCTGCTTTCTTATACCTTAGGGATGTTAAAAACATGAATTGAATGGATTTATTTCCATTTTTTACAGCTGATTACATTTCAGAACGGTCTATTGATACAAATGTGGGATTAACTGATACCCGCTGGTGAATATCAATGCGGAAAACTCCAACTCACATACCACCTGTTTAGTGTTTGGGAAGGTTTTATCCTCTCTGATGTAATTTCCCTGGCTGCAGCAGGGATCTTGTTGTATAATTACAACCCCAAATCACCAAAATATGGGCTAGGGTGGAAAGAAATGTTGTGATTCTTTCCTTGAATTTTATATTTTGCTTTAGTGTAGACTGTAAACGGTACACACAAATATATTTCATGCTTGGTCTCATAAACTTTATTTTATTGATTTGTTTTATTTCAAGTTAATTCCTGCAGTTTTTAAATGCAGCCCATCTAAAACAAATTAAATAAAATAGTAATGCTGCCAGTCCCTCTCACAAAATGCAAAATATTCTGGTATTAAAGATACTAGCAATGAAGTTTTTCATTTTGGTCCTTGTGTGCAAAGTTATGGACCTGTCATTTCTGTGCTTTTCATTTAGAAATTCTCTGTTGGGGCCAGTCAGGATTTATAACGCTCTTTTCTAGTCTTGTTGGCCAGTCACTACAGTCTGCATTCACCCATTCATGTAGTGAAGTATAGAGAGGTCTACACAGAGACCTCTCACCTGAGTGCAGGCAGAGCTTTTTCAGTCACAGGCTTTAACACATGGACCGCAAGGCCGGGAAGCAAACCAACAACTCTGAGGTTGGCAGATAACTGCCCTACCTGTTTAGCCACAGCTGCCCCACAAGGCCAGTCTAATTCCCCGTACACTCTTCTTCCCAAGCCGTTCCGTGGTTTTACACGTTTTATTTTCATAAAAAAATCATTGGAATGCGGATTTATCTGACCACAATACACATTTCTGCTGTCTGTCGGTTGATCTTTGATAGCTGAGATCAGAGAAATTGATGTTGCCACTGGCAAAGTGAGCAAGTTTTAAATTAGTTCAATGAATGTAATTTTATATAATGGTGCTCGACAAAAGGCGTTCTTAGATTAGACCCTGTTACTTTCCCTGGATAAAGAACTCATGTTTAATGCACGCTGGGCAACGTAAATACAAGGGGTGTTATTGCCTCCCTGGTGCCCGAAGCCAAGTCGAGGGCATAAAAGAGGAGACGGGAGGTTTTTTTGACACGGCGACTGTCTGGTCGGCGTCAGTGGCTTCAATAACACCCTAAGAGCTGGCTGATGCAGCTCGTGGCAGATCCATGCCACCCTGAATAACGACGGGATTTGTGGAGTGGCCTGTCCCAAATCATGAAATATGACCAGTCCAGTCTCCCTCTGCCAGTTCTGCTGTTGCGGTCGTTGACTGCATGGAACTTCTTTCTAAGGCTCCTCAATTTGTTAAAGAGCTGAGTTTCACTTCTTCTACCATATTAATAGGCTACATGTTGTGGTTCCTGTAATAGGATGTTTTATGGTGTTTTTGTCTCTGAGGACGAGGAGCTTGCGGACCTCCTTGTGTTGTTATTAACCACCCAGGTCCCACCATCCTGCGTCATCCTGTTTACGTCAGACCTGACCCGTGATTAAGTATATCGGGTTATTGAGGGGGCCGCTCGACACCTCACCTCATGTCAGTTAATGTGAATAGATCAGAGTAATAAACACGGGGTATCTGGCAGTGTAAAAGGGGCTAAAGTTTCCTATCTGGGTATATGAGCTGTTGATGGGAGACGGTTCTTGGTGGAGTTTGGTTTAACGGATCAAGGATCATGGTTGTTGATCTTTCTCCACTGGCTTTTATGCGCTGAATTACTTTAAATTTTAAAAACACTTTTCCTCATCCTTGCTTTTTTAACACCTTTCAGGCCTGAGTGCAGGAAGACATCTTTACAAATTAAATCATCAAGCCAAAACATGAAACATGACTTTTTTCATGCTGTTGATGCTTCTGAGCTACCTGCACTCGGTAGCCATGTCTCCATGATGAGAATGGT
The DNA here is from genome assembly GCA_014839995.1 of Xenentodon cancila. Taxonomy (NCBI): domain Eukaryota; kingdom Metazoa; phylum Chordata; class Actinopteri; order Beloniformes; family Belonidae; genus Xenentodon; species Xenentodon cancila. Next base: position 22,009,755 of record CM026207.1, on the reverse strand, counting down.
TTTAAAATTGGAGTGAAACATCAAACGTTGGCAGGTTTCTGTTATTGCATTTTGTAGTCTTCCCACTGCTGACGCTTGAGACCAATGGTACCACCTCACACGCAACCAATCACACGACTTACCCGTGCGAGTCCCACCCCCCTCCCCCCAGGGCCCTGTAGGGACCATCCTTGCCCTACTTCTGAGGAACAGGGAAAATCAGCTTCTTCTTCTTTTCCATGGCTTTACCTCTTTCCTTCTTATCCTGTATTAATGATGTTCGTTTTTGGCACCTGCTTGTCTTCAGTTGTGTGTGGGTGTTGAGTTAGTGTCAGATGTGAAACCTTTTCATGTTTATTTGTGAAGAACACAACCAACTATGATTTTTTTTATTATTAATAGAAGAAAGAAAGAACATTTGGAATCGAAATAAAATACACCCGATGGAAGGATTTGTCATATAAGGTATAATATGCAAGTATCTTCAACATGACACTGAAACCTCAAACTCCCAGACTCTCACATCCGAACAAGCAGCAGTGCCTCTATTGACTCTCCATCTAATGCCTTCTTAGCTTCGATGGCTTTTCACTGTGCTGTTCATTGAGACGCAGTCTAGCCTGGACTAATCCTCCTTTCGTTCTAATGTCTGTATTGATGTGGCAGTCTTAAGCCTCTCAGTGGTGACAAGAGGGCAGGCAGCAGGCTGTCGCCCACCCAGGCAAGGGCCAAAATCCCTGTAGGGGAAAACAGCGCTTAACTTGATCATTTCAGTGAGGTAGACCTGACTGCCCCAGCAGCAATCGCTGCCTAATACCATCAAAAATGAGTTCTGGTAGGTGGTGTTTGAGGCAGTTTAAATGAAGACTATTGGACTCAATGCCAGCCTTAAACGTGTTGTCTAAACCAAGGGCAAGAAGATTTAATGCAGATCACACCTGAAGCTATGAAGTATTGATTTATCAGTGTTGCATGCATACTTTTGCTCAATGATGTCCGTGTTGGATAAAACTTGATGCAAGATTAATAGATTGTATTTAAAAACATATGGTGTTTCTGTTTGTTTTTTTTAATCCAGCGATGTTTTAAGAGGTTTCGTCTTTTACTTTTACTATTTTAAGCTGGCAGTCTCTCAGTCTGAAGTTTTAAAAATGCATCATATCACATTTAGCAGACACGTTTGTCCTCATCAACTTACAATTCCACTGGTGCAAGCGCAGGGAGAACATGCAATCTCCACACAGAAAGGGTCGTTGTGCATTTGTGTCATTCTGTTTGCAGATTTTCTGTGATGGACTGTTTGATTTCCTTATACAGCATTTGCTTAATGGGTTCCAAGATATTTCTTTTGAATGGTAAGATCATGGAGACTGATTGTTTTCAAAGGCAAAAGTGCTCTTGAATGCACTGCTGGTATCTGTGCTTGGCCTTTCCGATGCCCGTCCTCAGGTCGCAGCACTTATCAGTTGTGGTCTTAGTCAAACACACAGCATTGAAGTTGATCCAACACAGGCCAACACAGCTAATGTGTCCAATTAGGTCTGTCCCCTCAGCAACAACTTACCAAGCTGTGGCCTCAAAGAAGTCCTGCAGGGCTGAGGTGGCTTCCCCAGTCCACACGCTGACTGTGTTTGTAGCTGGTCTCTGCCTGAAGATGAGCAGTTTATATGCTGCTGTTGGAACCAGACAGATGGTCAGACAACCCCAGATGTGGCAGAGGTCTGTAGGATGTTGCAGTAGACTTGATCTAATATGTCTTATCTCTTAAATGCTTGTAAACACTTGTAAACACGATTAAAGTCTCTTGCCACAATAACAATGCTGTGTGGTTGTGTTGCTGGATGTTGGCTGATGGAAGTGCAGCCTCCTCATGTCTAACTGTGGTACGTAAACAGCTGTGATGACCACGACGTAAACTCTGCAGGTAGAGTGGGTGGGACCGTAGCGTAGTGGTTACATATTACAAATATCTTTTGCTTTTTGAAATGGAAACTAAAGCAGTTTACAGTTATTTTTTTAATCTTATTATACCACATTAACCTACTACACCTAAAATCACATTAAAATGATAAAATCCAAGTAGTAAAACGTTGGAAGTGATGAGGACAAACAGTTTAACAAACCCTTTTTATGAATTAGAATGCAAATATAAATTATAAATATCAAACAGTTTACATAAAAGACACATGCCAAATGCCAAACACATTGTTTGGACTTACAAATCAATCAGGTGTCATAATGAGATACCACGTAAATTATCGTATAGTTCTGACCTGTGCTGTCCTTTTTTATGTTTACATTTGATATTTATTTCCTTTTTTGTTTTTGTTTACATGTTGCGTTTATTGTTTACATTTTATCTTTACATTTTATGTTTATGGTGTTTTGCTTACATTTTTTGTTCAATATTTGTGTTCAGATTTTTTCTTTATGTTTATGTTTGTGTTACTTGTTTACATTTTATGTTCATGTTTTTGTTACATTTTTAGTTTATGTATACATTTTCACAATTTTTAATCAGGTTGACAGGTTTTTTGTATACATTTTTGTTGATGTTTATATTTCTTATTTACATTGCTGGCCCATTTTGTTTATGTTGCTGTTTAGGTTTTTTTGTTTATTTTTATATTTTTTTTTTACATGTTTTGTTTTACAATTTGATTTCGTTTGTCTAGGAGATGTCTAGAGATGTTTAAACGTCCATTGCTTGTTGCTGCGGGCAGCACAGTGGCTTAGTGGTTAGCACTGTTGCCTCACAGCAAGAACTTTCGTGGTTCGATTCTCGGCCCTGCAAGAGTCTTTCTGCGTGGAGTTGTTCTCCTCATGCTTGCTATTTATGCTTTTGTTAATGTTTACAGGTTTTTTTTATTAATTCTGATTTTTGCTCATTTCATTTTTGATATTTGTAAAAAACAAAAAATCAATATCCTTCTTTACCTTAGTAATAGTGTCACCTTAGATTTGCACTTTATTAATTTATCTCAGTAAATGCAATAATCTTGAATTACATGAATATATATGTATTGAATAGTCTTTAAAAATAAAAATTATCAATCCCGCTGTGTATGTGTTTACAGTGGACCGGCCACTGACGTTATGGCGGAGGTGTATATGTATCACAGCAGCAAGCTGACAGTCAGTGTAGTGTCTTGGTATAGTCATGACTGTGTTTATTGCCGTCATCTTCACGTGCTCTTTTTTATTACAGTGGTTGGTAAACATCATGGAATTATCACGTGCGTCCTCTTGTGGATCGATTTGTTAATTGCCTTCCAACTAACTTGTGTATTCTTCATCTGAATGCTGCATTGAACTTTTTACATCATGTACATTTACACCCCTTGTATGTGATTACAAACAAAATAATTAATGAAAAAATATATGAGGAGATATGTTTAAATGACAGTTTTAATCATTTACCAGACCCAACACAATAAAAATAGCAATGATTAAAATCTCTTTGCACAATTCAATACTGATGCAATGATCTATGGGTCAAAAACACAAAAGCCAGGTATGCAGACGGAAGGTCTTAGATATTTAACATGAAGTAGGATGGGGAGGAGAAGTGGAAATATGGAATTGGTCTGAATATGACTGACTGTCTGGGTATTACTCGTTAGCTATCGAGGAAGCTGGAGAACTGACTTCAAAGCAACAAGAAGCTGACAGTATGTCATGGTTTAGTGGGGGAACATGAATGAAAGAAGTGCAAAATGATGCAACAGCCCTCGTGCAAGACTGAGAATAAAGCTCTCAATAAACATATTTTCACTTGCTTTGTTCCTCTCAGCTCAGGCGCAGCTGGAAAACATCAACACATGTGGCCACAAATGTGAACTGATGTTAATTTAAAAATTTAAAACACAACTTGAACAAGTAAAACCCCTCTAGAATCACTGAGCATTCAAAGTTGAAGTGAGCCACCCAAGTCTGCACAGGAAGCAAACAAGCTGCAGCATTGTCTGCTTCTGATTCTCCCAGCAGGAGCCGTTTATTTCAGATACTGTTTGACAACCACTTTCTTTCTTTTTTTCTTTTCTTTTAGCGTAACAACTTCAGAAATACCATATTAACTTGAATATAGGACAACCGCACTTCTAAGTTGTCAAGACATATCTTGTCTTAGTTATCTTGCCTTTGTGGAACTCTGCAGCAAAGCTTTTATGACATTTTTGATTACCTTCATTTAACTAGAAGGTTGTGAGAAAAACTTTAAAAATGATTGGTGTTTTGGTAATGTGATTTCTGGGCTTTTGTGAGCCTGCTCAAGCTTGACCCTGGTTTACCTCCCACTTTTACACAGAACTGATTCAGCTGGAACCTACAGGGATGGCTCCAGCGCACTCTTGATAGTAGAAATTTACAGCTTGCCTAGCCCACTGCTGACTGGAAAAAGTAAATCTTGCAGAGGCATCCTGCTAATTGAGTCTTCCACATGTTGAATTATGGATTAAGTTGAATCTAACCCTCACCAGAGAACACTTTCATTGATCAACATTACACTGAGCCATAGTTTAAGGGGAGCTCCACTAGAAAGTTGAGCTGTCCTCAACCCTCAGCGACGTGGAGATTAATGTGCACTTACTGTATTCCCCTGCCATTTCCTTTGTGGAAGTCCGTCTGGTGGGATCTGCAGGAACACATCATGATGTGTGTTTGTGTGTGTATTTGTGTGTGTTTGCAGTAATTAACGTCAGGTTGAGCTTATCGCCTGCTCTGCGCACATAGTGTTTCCTGTGAGGTTGGTTTTTTTTTAACTTTTTTCCTCAGTCACATTAAATACTGCAATAATTAAGGGCAGCATTACTCATACATTATTTTACTACATAAAACATATAAATAATGGATGGATGGATGGATGGATGGATGGATGGATGGATGGATGGATGGATGGATGGATGGATGGATGGATGGATGGATGGATGAATCGATGGATGAATCGATGGATGAATCGATGGATGGATGGATGGATGGATAGATGGATGGATGGATAGATGGATGAGAAGTTTATTTATTATTTATTCCTTTTACATCCCATTTATTCACTTATTTAGATGTTTGTTTTTTATTTCCTGGATTTTAGCAGACATGCACTTTAGTTGTAATGCCACATTAATTTATTTAATGAGACTTTAAATTTGTAACATCACATTTTTCCCCACTTCTTTCAATTTTTATTATTCGTGTTCAGAACAGGGTGTGTGGATATGTGACTGAGTAAAATGAAGCAGCAGCACCATTCTGTCCATGAATAAGACACTAAACCCAACATGATCCTACATCTTCCATACATACGGACTGATGTGTGGGTGTTTGCAAGCAAGTCGTACGTCATCAATGAATGTGTCTTTTTCAGGAGTAAACAAGGCACATTTACTCGGCGTCCCTGCTGATTTTTAGTGATAGATCCGTAGCCTTGCAGACATTCCAGGGGTGGAGTCTACAAGCAGTCAGACGTGTTGTGTATTATTATATTTCTTTGAAATGTTAACTCTTTATGTACTTGTCATTAGATATTCTTCCTGTGGACTAAAACTTCTGTATTTTGGCCTTGATAAGAGACAAGGGAGCAGTATTTATGAGAAAATCCAGTTCTTCAGTGTGCGCCGAACACTTGATAGGATGAAGTCTGGAACCATGCAGAGAGTCTGATTGCCATGATCTGAAGCGACAGGCTTTCCCTCCCTGGCTTCAGAGGAATATCTGGGAAGAGGGTAAACACACCAGGCAGAGACAACAATAAAATACCCTTGGAGGGAACAAACAACTGACATTAACATGGAGCATCTTATGAGGTTATGGGGTGATGTGGGGAGTGATCAAGCCTTTGAAGTACCTGCCTTAAATATGTGGCACACAGTACTTCATGTATGACTGTTCAGACTGTGGATTAATTTAAATCGCTCCTTAAGAGTCCTCTCTTTATCTTAGCTTTGTACTTGAGCAGAGTATGACGTTGTAATAAACCGTCATAAAATCAGCTGCGCTGTATTTTCCTCTATATGTTATTGTCTAATATGACCTTGCTTTTAATTGAAATTTCTTCATTCTAAAACACATTGGTGAACAATTTTTAAATGTCTTCTATACAAAAATCTGACCTTGAAATGATGGAAACACTTTCTATTTAATTCAATTCAGCTTTCAATTCAATTCAATTCAATTTTATTTATATAGCGTCTATTACAACACAAGTTGTCTCTAGGCGCTTTCCAGAGACCCAGAACATGACCCCCCGAGCAATTATTACATAAACAGCGGCAGGTAAAAACTTCCCTAGTGGAAGAAAAACCTTAAGCCAAACAGTGACAGGAAAAACTCCCCTTTAAGAGGGAAGAAACCTGGATCAGGACCTGGCTCATGAGGGGGGACCCTCCTGCTGAGGACCAGCCGGGTAGAGCAGGAAATAAGAAAGAATAGGGACATAGAGACACCGTCAAAGGTACAAGAGAGGATACAATAGTAACTACAGGATACAATAGTAACTATAGTAGCTTTCTTGATATAGCACCAAATCATGACAAATGTCATCTCTAGGCACTTCAATAATACAGGTCAACTCGATTCAAAATAGTCCAATTATTACAATAGCAATACAATAGTAATAACAATTATTGCCTTGCCCAGGGAAGCCAAAAGATTTCACCATAACCTTTCTTCGATACAATCCCCTGCCCTGAGCAGGCACCAGGCGACTGTAGAAAGGAAAATGTAAATAACCACACTCCAAACGTAAACATGGAAATGAGTGCAGAAGAAGAGTGTCATTATGTAATCAAAATGTAGAATCATAACATTCATGTCATTTAAAATAAAAGGTGTTCGGTGAACTTGTTAATTATTAGAATAAAAAATGGACTTACACTATATAAGTGTACTATAAAAAATACATAACTTATTCAGATCAATACTTTTTTGATTGTTTGTTTTTTGTTTTTTATTGATTGTGTAATTCATTGTAAATCCCTATTTTCCTTCCACCAACTAAAATGAACTATAACAGGGAATTTTTTTCTTCTCCCAACACTTGTTCAGTCTGTCCACCGTCAGCTGTCAGTTGCCTTGCCTTTTCAGGCAGTAATGATACTTTTGACTCCCATCTTGTTTTCTTTTGTCTTACCGCGGTTCTTCCTGCACATGAGAGACCTGTCTGTTCTCTGTTCCAGCAGTGTTTGCTTTGTAAATACGTGTGCCAGAGCTGGAAAGGTCAGCCACTTAGCTACCTGGTGAGAAACTGGTTGAGAGAGTGTGAGTTTGTAAATGTGTTGGTTCATCAGTGTTGAATTGTCTCTAGATGAGGTCCCAGTGACCTCTGCAGTCACGGGGACTGTGGTGGACCTTATTTTTCTGACCAGTATATATATAATATATATATATATATACTGGTATATATTTTATATATATATATATATATATATATATATATATATATATATATATATATATATATATATATATATATATATATATATATATATATATATTCTCTCGCTGTCTCTCAGACATGATGCACACACACACAGATTGTCCAAACTCATCAGTTGTAATGTGAGCAGAGCAACCCGTCATCTCTTTCCACTGCCTCCAAGTCACTGGTTGCCAACAGCAACAATTTCCCACATCAAAGCTGCCAGAAAAAGTAATGCATTACGCTGCTGGTTTCTGATTCTTGCAGCAGTAGTCACGGTATTGAAAGTAAAACATTTTTCATTGAAATATGCAACTTAATTTCACCATTGTAGGTTTATTAATTAATAATAAAAACTGACTTGAATCGAAGGTTCCTGGTTCGATTCCCGGCCCAGCGGGAGTCTTTCTGTGTTGAGTTTGCATGTTCTCCCTGTGCTTGTGTGGGTTCCCTCCGGGTACTCCGGCTTCCTCCCACAGTCCAGGAACATGCATACTAGGTTGATTGATCATTCCAAATTGCCCGTAGGTGTGAATGTGAGCGTGAAAGTGAGCGTGAAAGTGAGCGTGCATGGTTGTTTGTCCCTGGGACACACTCCCTCTCGCCTGTAATGAGTCGGGATAGGCTCTGACAGACAGGCATAGAAAATGGATGAATGTATGTTTTGTTTAGGTTTGAGCTACAGTATAAAACTAACACATTACATTTGATTAATCACATGCAAAAATCAAAAGAAAACAAATCACAAAAATAGATATAACTCAGTCTCCCACAAAGACCGTATGAAGATCATACCAATGACTGTCCAACTCAGACTGGTATCATACCGTACTTTAAATAGAACTAAAATTATGTCATTTTCAGGGACATCGTAACTAAAAAATAAAAGAAAAAGATCAAATGATAGAACATCTGCTTCTTTTTAAAGGAGGCTGCATCGTTCTACGTCTGGTTTACGTACCACACGGGTGTTTTTGGTGAGGATGGACTTGATGGGGCTTCTGCAGAAAGAGAAGCATAGTTGTGTTCATATTTATTTCTCTTTACAGATTATTTAGAGAAGGATCTCTGTGGAGCTTTTTCTGACTAGTTGTGAGCGGTTGCTAGTCCATGTTCGCCGGTTTGATGTAGTAACTCAGAGGAAAGTCAGATTCTCTGCCTCCTCGACTGTCTGCGCGTGTACGTTTGCAGTCTGATCATAGTCCTCTGGAAGTGTTTGATCACGTCCTTGGTGTTGGAGCATGTTGTTTTCTCTCTGCACCATTGAGTAATCCACCTCTTCCTGCTCAGAAATCAAACACATCGAAGTTGTTTTATCAGCAAAGTTGGTAATGGTGTTTGAAGACTAAATTGGGACGCAGTCATGCATAAAAAGTGCAAATAGCCTTGGAGCCAGTACACAGGGGAGACATTAGACCTTATTAATTTTACCAATCATGACAAAAATCTTTGATAGTGCTATTTAAGTTCATCAAAGATTGAAAACAAGACCATCTGTTTAAGTCGTGGTTCTCCTGCAAAGCACCATTCAAGCACCCATCTGGCCCCAGTTGTGTGATCAAATATCAGTGTAAAGTTTGTGTAAAGTGTACATTAAAGTATGTGTCACTACTGAGGGGATGTTCAGCTGCGGGTTGTTCTGACTGGGCCAGAGCATCAGCTGATCCACTTCCCGTTGCTCTGCGGACTTGTCGCCGTTCTGGACGAGACCTATGACAGTGGTGTTGTCTGCAAAGCTTCACAGCAGGGTCCGGGGAGGTGCAGTCGTTCGTCTAGAGGTGGAAGAGCAGTGAAGAGAAGACACATCCCTGGAGGGCCACTGGTCCTGATGTTGTGCCCGAGTGTGTCCGAGGTGACACCTGTCCCAGGATGATCCAAATAAAGGGCTACTGGGCTGTCACTGTAATTATTTGTCGTTGTATCCAGAAATTCCAGGGGCATGTTAGAGATATTATATATTTTTAAGAGTGGGTCAGTAGCTTTACTGTTTTGTAATTCGTCAGCCATGAAACAACCCTCATATTTGCGTATACCCTTTTGTATCAACTATTCAAGCTTTCAAGCTTTACAACCTTGTTTTCCACTCTAAGGCTCCAATTTTATTTTAATGGTCTACAAGAGATTCAATATTGAATTTCCAAAACTTCCTTCACCCTCCATTGCTGCCGTTCCACTCAGTCCCAATGAGACAGACATTTTCTTTACTCACTCTTTAAGGTCAAACCTTTGTTGCTCATTGGTTTCTACCTGTTTGTAGGGTCCATGGGCAGGATAGGGGTTTAAATATGTTGTTTTTTTTTTTGATGGGAATAAACTTGACTGTGTGGTGACTGGTGACAGCAGGTGGCAGTAAAAACTAAATGCTTCTGACTGTGAAAACAAAACGAAAGAACACAGATTGGTGAAAGAAGACGCAAACAAAACCGGTCACTTCCCCGCACAAACGAGGGGAAAGTTCGGAGAATGTTGCTGTTTACTTCTGCCTGTTGAGAATGTGCATCCAAGCGCAGTGTGGAAAACCTGGCTATTTAAAGATCTTTCTCCTTCAATGAGGGAAGACAGGAAGCGAGGGAATCTTCTTTTTTTTTCTCCCCTTGGCAACGTTGCATAATTTCTGTGTGAATAGGGCTATTAGGCAGAGTAAAGGAAGGAAATGTGCTGCAGTTTCAGGAAAACTAAGCTGCCGAGTGCTCTCATAGAGAGAATATCTTCTATTGACTTTAAAACGTGAAAATAATTATTTAAGAGTGAAAGAAAGTTAAGGCATTGACGCATGATACAATCCCTTTAAGATGGTGTAAATGGTAATTGCTATACCATAGAAGAATGCTCTTGTCAACACTGGCAGAGTGTTTGGTTTCTTGGCTTTATCCTTGTCGCTGCTCAGTAGACGGCCTGTAATTTACTGGCACAAAGCAGGAGAATGCTTAATTCAAAACAGTCAGACAAACAAAGGGCTGCACGTTTACATGCGTATATTTACATCAACATTACTTAAAAGTTCATGTCCTGTTTTTGTTCGAGTAGCTGTGACAAATTCGGAATAGACTGAAACCCTCTGACTTTTACAGCATCATCGGCAGAAGGTCAGCGAGTTCAGACATTTTCGTGTCATCCTCAGTGGAAAAATCATCTCCCATAAGTGCATCTGGGCCACTTATGTACATTTCTACTCTCCCCCTCTTGTATCATTGCTAATGTTTGCTGAATAACTTTAAACATTTGGTGTCAAAGTACGATAGTTAAAACCAGAGCAGCAGCTAAAAAAAACCCACCAGAACCAGCCGTTTCCTGTTTAATATTTATGAATATAAACCATTTCACTGAACTGCTTCCAGAACACTTGTTTTCATTTTGGCTGCTTTGCTGATTTCTGGCAGTTATGTTGGGACCAGTGAATTAATTAAACCCTGATGTCTGCATTACAAGCCCACAAAAAGACTAACTTGGTGCAGTTGCAGAGGATGGCCAACAGGACACCAGTTTCCATTATTTTAAGTATTTTAGCATGTATTATTGGGTTTAAGCTAAAACACGGTGCACATCATGTTGCTATGATGTTTGATTATTCTTTGTTTCAAATGAGGTTAATTTATTTATAACCGCAGTAGTCTACATTTGCAACTAACTGGTTATATCATGTTACTACTGAAATACCGACCATTGTCCTAATCAGCAGGAGTTTAAAATATAATGTGAAGTTGATACTTTAGGTTTGAAAATACGCTGCTGCTCTGCAGTTTGCTAAATAGGTATGACATGTGGCAAAATGGCAATCTTTTTCCAAAGGCTTTAAAAAACTGTCAAACGAATCTCTTCCCACTGCTGCCCTCTGTGCAGCCATGGGCCCACAGTGGGACCCTTCATTGTCTTCCCACCTCCAGTGCTTTCAGCGAGACGGACTGTGGAGTAGGCAGGTACAGGTAGCACGAGGCGGAGGAGGATTTATAAAGAGGTGAGGTACAACTGACTACACTGGAACCTACATCTGCATAGAAAGATCAAATTAAAATTGAATGCAAATCCATTTGATAAAAATGACTGCCTGTTGCCAGCAAAGAAATGTACTTTCTTTTATTTTAGTAAGCAGTATAAGATAACCCAGATAAACCCGACCTTATGTTGCAAGACAACATTCTGATTCAAAACATCGATCTAATCTGCCATACCAATTAATGAATTTATTTATGCACTTAAAGTCCTTTGTTTGGATTAGTTGAATATGATGATGTCATTATGCCAATCATGTGTCCAGAGGACACTGTTGTAGAGGTTTTATGGTTTGTTAAGATGCAACTTTGCAGACTAGATAACCCTCTGAAACAAGCGACATGTGTACAATCATTTAATAATTGCGCTGCCACGACCTTTGACGTGTAACATAATAACTGAGGCATCCACTTCGGCATGTTCTCCTTGGACAACCACAAGTGTGACGCTACAGTTATGTCACGCATCCACACTTCTCCCGCAGGTTGAAACCTCAAGCAGAGTCATTTTGTTCCACTGCAGACCCAGGTTGAGTTTGTAAACCCCGGCGTTGCGTTATGATTTGTGCTCTTGGTTATGTATTAAAACACACTTGGATGCATCAGATCAGCAAACTGCCCAAACCCTGGGAATCAGAAGAGGACGTACATTTTTATACATATTACTGAATATCTAGCTACAGCTTTAATTTAATCCTAAACAGTTTTCAGCCTTTGAGAGAAACACCTTGCCTTGGTGATCAAGTGATCACGTTTTTTGTAATCTCTCTACAGGTGTTGTGACACAAGCCGTGACTAGTTCCCTCTGAAGAACAGCAAGTCCCTATTTTGCTAAATTTGTCAAATTCTAGCTCAATTTTGTGAGTGACAGTCTAAAATAAATGATTGCCATACGTTAGGGAGGCAAACAAATAAACATAATTGAGTTAAAGGTCACACTGTTGCACATTTTCTGTCTCAAAAGAGAGGCGGTCATTAATTTGCTCTTCACACTTGAGCTTGTTTTTTGTTTTTTTGGGTTTTAATTTCTCTCTCCTCTGCTGCTCTAGATGCCAAGGCCTGCCCCACCGGAGAGTTCATGTGTGCCAACCGCAAATGCTTGGCCACCGTCTACGTGTGCGATGGCGATGATGACTGCGGCGACGGCAGCGATGAGCTCAAATGCACCTCTCCGCTGACTTGTGGGCCCAATCATTTCCGCTGTAACACCTCCGAGTGTGTGCCGCTCATGTGGAGTTGTGATGGAGACCCTGACTGTTCTGACAGCTCGGATGAAGGGCCGGAGCGCTGCGGCGGCGATGGAGCCCTGTACCTGCCAAACCACAGAGCCAACTGCACTGTAGGCGAGTTTCGCTGTGCCAACGGGGAGTGTATCCGTCTGACCTGGAAATGTGATGGAGATCCAGACTGCAAGGATAAATCTGATGAGTCTGACTGTCGTGAGTATCTCCTCCTCTTTTCTGAATAAGCGTTCATAGTCTCGGCGTGAAGGTCAGTTTGTGTGCAGAAATGATTTTCTGTTCGTCTAAGACTCCAGGAAGAAGGGAAAGTATGGAAACTATTATCAATTGCAAGACATTAACTTAAACTGAAGCAGGAATACAATAACAAAAAATCTTAAAAATGGTCAAATGACTGTATTTCTTCAGAGCACAGATTTCTTTTTAAGGATTTTAGGTTTAAGGTTTAGGTTATTGTCAGAAGTGCATCAATTTTTTCTAATAATATCTAAAAGTTGAACAGTATTTTCAGTAATGACAAGTAAAATAATAGAATTTACTTCGAATTTACTTGTTTTCAGCATTAATTTGCCAGATATTTTATCTTCTTTTCATCTTAGTTGCAGTAATATAAAAACTCAATGTGCTTAAGCTGATAACACACAACTATAATTTGACTCACCTATTAATATTCATAATGCTGAAGGAAAAACTAAGTCAACTTGTGCAGCAGACTGATTACTTTAACTACCAAATGCATTAGGAGTAGTTTGCACACGTGGAGTCTGAATTATGACATGAGTATGGATGTGTGAACGAGACATCAGGGCTGCTCCGTTGTGCAAAAAAACTATAAAATCATAATTATTTTGGTCAACATGGAAATCATGATTATTTAAAATGATTATTCACCTACCTTTGCAGCCTGCTTTATTTATTGAAATCAGAAAAAGACTTCCACAGTGAACTTAAGTTGAAATAAGAAGTAAATTAATTTTTATACTGCATACAAATGACTTTTGCAAACTTAACAAATGCTTGTGGAGATTCTCAAATAACCCTTGAAAGGTTTTTGGCCACAAACAGCAGCATGACCCAGATGTTGATTAAATACATAGCTTTGTTACACAGAAAACAGAGTGAAGAATCCAAAATCAAATGACGTCTAAACCTGAAGCGCACATGTCATTCAAAACACTAGACACACGAGGCAGGAAAATGTCATTTTTCTTTCTATCACATTGATTTTAGGGAGCCAAAATTGAAATCATAATTAAAATTTGATCGATTGCACTGCTGTAAGAGACATTCAAACATCACATCTGCTTTTGATATAACGTGAATAATGACTCGGAAGAAGAACACTGAAAAGATCTGCATTCAAAGTCATCCTGAGAGGCTTTAGAAGACAGCACCAAGACATTCCTGCATGACTGAAGTTTCCCAAAGAGCTCCTTGGTAATCTGCAGGGAAACTGGGAAATTTACAAGTTTACAAACGTTTGCAAAGCGATAGTTTCAAATGTGCACAGTATATTGGTTTGCCTGTAGTATTAGCATGTATAGTGGTATGTAAGAAAAGAAACTCCTCACAAACGAGGGTTGACTTCATCATTTAGCAGACCTTTACTGTGCTGATAAGGTTAGTTTTCTTTTCTAAACATGCCCAGTAAAGGATGTAATTCTGTCGGTAAATGCTGGACTTTGTGTTATAGGACAGGTTTTCCTATTAGCTGGTCGTGGGCTGCAGAACCCTGAAGCTCCAGTCGCACTGAGCTGGAGTGTGAAGCTCAGATCGTCCCTCTGTTCATTACCAAGATGTGTGGCGCACACATCAAACACGCCTGTCACGGTGTGGGCCGCCATATAGACGGCCTTTAGAAGAGACTGATGTCCTGTAGGAGCCCGCATCACTCCCATTCATGCACCACCGTCATTCCTTTCAGGATATTCACACATTTCTACAGTATAAACAATCTTTTTTCATTGAAATACAAATTCCAACCTGCTGACTGTGGAGTATTAAGGTCAAGTTGAGGAAAAGAAAGACATCTGAAATCATGAAAATCAAGTCATTAAATTACAATAACAAAGGTTGCAATCTTACAGAATAAAACACAAGACAAAAAATACTGGAATCATTCAGCAGTGAGAAGTTTCTTGCATATTCTTTTTCAGGTCATCCTTCTAATGATAATATGATGCTAAATTAGTGCTTCACATTAAGTTGTAACGATATCTCCATGCACGATATCAGTACTGCAATAACAATGAAAATATTGCAGTAAATGGTGGACTATTATTTTCCAAATCCATGCATTTACTCTCTAAATGCTGATAATTGACCTGTGATAACCACTGATAACCAAGACACCGACACAGATGCTTACTGAGATGGAGGGTGTTGTTACGAAGACGGCAATGACTCAGTTAGGGGTCACTTTGAGCTGCAAAGCAGCAGACATCCACTCCAGATGTTAAAGCATCTGTTTACATATTGCAAGTAATTTCACCTGTTTTCAGCTAAGACTCAGTTTAAGGAGATGTTGCATGCATCTCATTTTCAACACTTTACTGCATTTTTCTCATAATATTATGACTTTTCTTTTGTAAATGATGTTTTCGTTCCCGTAATGATTTTTTTCTGCCTAAAATTATGAGTTCATCTTCATAATTGTATGAGTTTATACATTTATATATATTTATAAATATTTTATTCTCATGACTTTATCATTTTTTCTTGTAAGATTTTGATTTCTCAAGAAATGATGTTTTGCTTTTTTTATTTCCTTAAGGTGGCCCTAAAAGGCTCCTGTTCTCACACAAACGTTACTGG
Source organism: Xenentodon cancila (assembly GCA_014839995.1). Taxonomy (NCBI): domain Eukaryota; kingdom Metazoa; phylum Chordata; class Actinopteri; order Beloniformes; family Belonidae; genus Xenentodon; species Xenentodon cancila. The sequence continues at coordinate 21,994,321 of CM026207.1, read as the reverse complement.
CTTTTTGATCAGGATATTCCCAACATTAGTGGCTGGCCTGTTCTCATGAATGTCTCACATATACATCTCCCTTACTGACAGATGTCTCCACTCATAACTAATATACATAAAGAGACCATATAGAGAAGCTTCTCCTCGTGTATTTTCTGTGCAAATGTTATGAATTTCCATGTGTGTCAGCAGCACAGTCTCCTCTCAGTCCTGTTCATCTTGTGATAGCACTAAATCACACCCACAGAGTCACATATATTGGCTTTTAGTGGGGTTCAGAGACGAGTTATATAAGCATCCTGGGCACTTTTGATGAAAAGCTTGTCTGTAGCTGAGATATTAATGAAATTTAGTGGGGCCTCATGCAGCTTTCCTTTTGGGTTACTATATTGAAAAACATTCATCACACACCCTCAGTTTGATGCTTTCCATCTTTGGCAGCACCGAACGCAGAAAGTGGATGAATACAGCTAAAGAATGCTATTCCTCAATATTCCTCAGTCTGTGCATTCTTTTAGTAACAATATTTCAAAACAGTGTCTTTCCACTTTCCACTATTTAACAGAGAAGCAAGGTTGTAGTTTGGTATGGTTTTTAAAAAAGTGACGTGTTTAAAAAAGGTCTTGCAGCTTTGTTGAGTCAGACTTGGCCACAGGAGCACTGTGTTTGCTGCATAGCGATTAAAGGGGATTTAAAACTCTTATTTCTTTTCTGTTTTATGTGTTTGTGGTTCCTGTCTTGTAAGTTGCTTTGGATAAAAGCATCTGCTAAACGAGTAACTGTAACTGTTTGTCTGCGCCTCCTAAAGCTCTGCTCACATGTCGTCCTGATGAGTTCCAGTGTGGTGATGGTTCCTGCATCCACGGCACCAAGCAGTGTAACAAAATCCATGACTGTCCTGACCACAGCGATGAGTCTGGCTGCGTCAATGGTGGGTTCCTCTTTCCGCACGTCAGCCTGACAGATTCATTCCTCCTCTCTCCCACACCCGTCATTCTTTATACATCTACTTCAGTCTCTGCCTTTTGCACCTCCATATGTGAAATACTGTACAAAAAGAGGCTGTAATAGCTACGTAGTCTGTTTGTGGTAGAAATAAAAGGACATTTAACATAAAAGTAGTCATTTAAGGAGGGGTCTGTAATGTCAGTAAATGTCAGCGCCCCATCCTCATCTTCAGTTTCTGTGGTGTCTTTCTCCTCATGCTCAGAATCAGGAAGCTGGACTTTTTAAATGCCTTTACAAAGTTGAATCCCTTTATTATAAACATTAGCCAACACTTGGCTGCTGATTCCAGCTGGTTTTAAAGTCCATTATAAAGGGAGTAAATCACAAGTGGACAGCCTCAAGTACAGGACAGCAGAAATTTGATCTGTTAATACCTACAGAAATGTTGTAGTTAGCAGTCCAGATTTTAGCAGCTGTACAGATGAAAGTGTTTTGGCCCCTACACAAAATTAACATTTGACAGTAAACGCCTGCCGTATTTCTTCCCAAAAAAACCCAAAATGGAACATTTAAAATAGGTGAATATCAGCGTCTCCATTTTTCAAAATGAACCTTCCAGCTGCTTCTCTGTGCACCTACTTCTTACACCATCTGACACCGACTCACCTCACAGCTCGTTGTGCAAACTTTATTTAGAAAGCTGACTGTAGACTGTAATGTAAAAGCAATGCTGCAACGCAGGGTTGCCCGATTCCAGTCCTTGAGGGCTGCCACCTTGCTTGATTTACACGTTTCCCAGGTTAAGCACACGTAACTCATGTAAAGGTCATTAAGGTCTGCTAATGTCTGTCAATGACATTGATTTGAATCACGTATGTTGAAGCACGAACACTCTTTTACCAGCCACTTTTACCAGATAGCAAGGAAGATGGCAAATGGTGCCGATCATCATCAGTTTACGCCACAGGAAAACTTTTAAAAGTTAAACATGCAGTTGTACTGCAGTCGGATTCACACGGTGAACAGTGAAAGCATAGTACAGTAAGGTGGAGGTGGAGGAGGTGGAGGTGGAGGTGGAGGAGGAGGAGGTGGAGGAGGTGGTGGAGGAGGTGGAGAAGGTGGAGGAGGAGCTGGAGGTGGAGCTGGATGTGGAGGTGGAGGAGGAGGTGGAGGTGAAGGTGGAGGTGGAGGAGGAGGTGAAGGTGAAGGTGGAAGTGGAAGTGGAAGTGGAAGTGGAGGTGGAGGTGGAGGTGGAGGTGGAGGTTTTCGGGCTGCTGCCTGTGGCTCTTTTCGTCCGAAGCCACTGTGGCTGCTCCTGCTCCTCCTTGTTACGTTTCTCTCATCAATATTTAAAACTCATACATGGCCAACAAAAGCAGACAATGCCGGCTGTCTAGTTTTGATTTATGACTGGGGCATGTAGTAACCATGGCACTAAATGATGTCATATTTTAAGAAGCCTGACAGAGGATGTGTGAGGCTAATATCAGTTAAGGAACACAGATGTAGACTGCATGCTGTCGTTGCATCACAGTTTCAATCCATTAACAGTGATAACTACTATAGAGAGAGGTAATCACTGAATCTAATCATACTGAGTTGTTTCATCTGCCCGCCACAGTATGGATAACATGCAATAATAAAGTATAAGAAAAATCATTGCTTTAATAACACTTGTTACGTTGCCATTTTCACAAGTTCTACCTCTTTTGACCAATGCATAATTTACCAGCTGCCTGAAAATTTTATTTTTCAGGAAATTAAGCCCCATTATGGTAATAGTGGAGTAAAATTTAAATTTTGTTTTATTGCTTTATTACTTTTTATTGGCGGTGATAGGTGATATCTGAGTGGGAAGTATTACTTCTGTTTCATGCTGGCAGTGTATATTGCTGCACATGAGCTGAGATATTGAGTTTGTTCCTATGTGTGTTGCTGCAAGCAAGTTCAATCAAGTTGAAGCACTCGCGTTAACAAGCGGATGCATTTATCTTCACGTTCATAGTTAAGATGCTGAACCGTGCTCTGCTTTTCTGTTACAGCCACCAAATGCGAAGGACCCCTGAAGTTTCAGTGTAAGAATGGAGAGTGCATCGACAGTTCCAAGGTTTGTGACTCTGTCAAGGACTGCAAGGACCGGTCTGATGAACCAAAAAAAGAGTGTGGTAAGAACGACTTTTCTGCAAACAAATAAATGACTCGAATCCTCTAAATGTGTAGATCAGCCGGGAAAGAAGCGTGAATTCTCTCAGTAGACAGCATGAATGGAAACTCACACAAATCGTGGTTCTGTGCCCGGGATGCAGGAGCGCTCTTTCACTGCGACATGAACTGGAGTACAGGGTCTTTTGTGCACCCCCCCCCCCCCCCCCCCCCCCCCCCCCCCTTTTGCTGCACTGACAGCAGCTTCACTGCAATATTTACTGCTACCCGCAAATAAAACACAAGTCTTAAAAGACTCAGTCTTAAATATGAGTCAAAAGTACTATCTGACTAAAAGTACTAACTGAATTTTTTTATCTGCAAAATATTCCAGATCCCTTTGGTGATTGATGAAGTGTCTTTGAATTTAAATTGATTTGACATTTATGCATTTTAAAAACATACTTTGGTGCTGCACCAAACAACACCTGCACCAACGGGAAAACTATTGCTTAGGAAAGTTTGAACAACACGGTAAATGATTTATTTATGTTCTTTGATCCCGGATCCTTGATAAAGCTTGATAAAATGCCTGTTTAAACTTGCCATGCAGCTGACATGTTCAACCACCACCAGGTTAATGAAACGTCTGTCATGTCTTCATGCATCTTCAGCTCTCAACCTATTTATAAACCAACATTTGAGCTGAAACACAAAGGTCTCAGAGATGAAGACATTAGTGAGAGAGTTTCTGATGTGAGAGAGTAGGAGGCAGACACGAAGTGCCATAAAATGACATTTCCCCAGACACTTTAAATCTGAGTGCAAGAAGTGACAGCCGGCAGAGACTGACCTCTTCTCAGGCAGGAAATTGTAGGAACGAGACAATTTAAGGAAACTCTCGGTTTCTACCTCCTCTTCCTACTTTTACTCCTTGAACTTAAGTCTCGTTGTCAGTTCATTAAAAGCAGTCCATAGTTCATCTCTCTGTTCGCTCATCCGTTTACTCACTGTAATACTCGAACGCAAACGTTGATGCTCAGATTGATTGTGTTCACTGCCTTCCGTTAGAGATAATAAAGACAGCGTATTTCCCTCAACCCTCATGCAGATGTTTTCTTTTCTCATTAAAAATAATGACATATTACAGTACTGACCCATTCCACACGTTCCATTTCTCATTGTTGCACCACCATTATCATGGTTGTACATAGGTTACACGTAGTGATGCTGAGGAGGCAGGAAACCAAGAGACTTGGAGATGATCCTGTGCCCATGAGCAAGAAGGAAGTATCCTCTGAATCCAGTCTGCATGCAGATTCCTCGTGCCTGTTGGACATTACATGACCTTTGGCCCCAGAAACTTTTACATGTCCAGATCATGTTTTATGGCAACACTCTTACTCAGCTACTGCAGCACACACAAAGGGAACACGACGGCTGTATAAGGTGGTACACGCAGAAGAGTCAAGACAGCGTTTGCTGTTGACGTTTTCACCTCCAAGTATTCACTGACGCCAGTGACTGTTCAGCTGTCGTAGTGTTTTGCTTGAGTGAGCTGCTCACTAACTCACACAAATATTCAAGCTCAGCTTTCAATGGCTCATGATATAACGCTGACTGGTTACTGACAAATGTGTAACAATAAATTGGGTAGCATGCTGTTGAGAATTAAGCCCTGTCCAGCGGGTAGGATGGCAGACTCTCTTCGGCATTTAATCCAATTCTTCTTTATCGCCCCTTCACAGTTGTCCGGCTGTACTTTAAAGTGTGCAGAAAGCAAAGGCTGCATGCCTTTGAATGAAATGTGAGCTTATCCTCATATTTGTTTTGCTTTTTTTTAGGCTATGTCATTTTCAAGAAATTCCATAAAAATAAAACTTCTACTGTAGCTATCAGTTACGATGCTGGATACTAAAAAGTCTTTTGCGCGTGTCTTGTTTTGCTGGACAAACAAACCTGACTGATTTCCTTGTGTGCCAGGCTTCTCCCGGCTGTCGTTTTAAAAGCACTGTTACGTTTAGCATTGCTGTGCAGTTATTCAAGTTGAGTACCTGCTTAATTTATCTGTCTCCCATCATTCACGCAATGTATCTCTACTCTTAGTATCTTTTAACAGCATCAGTCTGTCTTTTACACTAATATTTCATGTCACGAGAGATAAATCTCATTGAAAATAACTCACGATGGGTAAATAGAGACCGAGGTCCAGATGTGGCCTCTGGATCATAAATTGTTGTTTTTGTTGCTTCGAGTAACAGCAGACGTCTATGCAGACTACCACTTTAACTGGCCACAGCAGAAGGTGCCCTCTTGGCTTACATTTGACGAAAAAATCTACTTTAGACGGGTCAATAATACAGCTGTTTTGATGGCAAAACAAGACTTGGGATGGTGTGATGACTCAGAATGTCACAAATTTAATCTACGTTTCGTCAAAATGATTGATTCATTTAGTTTGTTTGAGTTGCCACGAGTTGTGCCATGTTCACGTATTACATTGTGATGTATTTTAGCCAGGTATTGTATCAAAATAACTATATTATTATGAAAAAGAAAACAAGAAACTAAACAAATCCATTCGTCTGTCCATTATGTGTACTCACTCACTCCTATTTAGAAATCCAGGTCCGGAAAATGTCTGCCAACTTAAATTGCTTTTAGAAAACAGTCAAGCAATTGACAAACTGGAACCAAGAGTTAATGCTTGCTGTCCTGAAGCGCTGCAGAAGAGGGCACACCTCGATCTGAAGGTGAACAATATATCCCATTACATCAGTAGAGAGAACAACGCAGACAAGCTTCGTACATGAACCCTTTTAGACCGTGATTTTGGCATACAGTACACGCTGACCCCAATGTCCCTGTCTCTTTGATGGTTGTCTGTACTTGATCACTGTCTTCTTGTGTTTGTCTCGCAGGCCTGAACGAGTGCATGATCAATAACGGTGGCTGCTCCCATATCTGCATGGACCGACCAATTGGCTTTGAGTGCCAGTGCCCCACAGGCTACCAGCTGTTAGACAAGAAGACTTGTGGAGGTAAATGATCATATATGTCACACATACAGACGTACAGAGTAGTGGGCTGGCTGCGGGACAAAACTCTAATTAATATGCACGTTTGCTTTGGACAGTTCACATTTTTCCGAGTGTCTCTTTCCGCCTCCACATCAGTCCCACGGGGAGACGATGCAGTCACGCTCTTCTCACATGCACACATGCATATAGCATGCCTTTCGCACCCTTTCCTGCCATTTTACCACTAACACTTGATCATCACACCCGTGAAAAAAGAGAGCTTAAATTAAGGAGGTCAAGAGAAGGTGACAAGCCGTCCCACTTTGAACCTCTTCTTGTTCACTGCCAAGATGATTGAGGACCAACAGTAACATATAATCATTTATATGCAGAGCGATATTTAAGAAAAGCATCAGTATAGCTACATAATTATTAAGAATTTACTCATGTTCTTTCACCCTCTGATCTTTGATTTTCAGCTGATTAATAAGCTCTCTCCCCTTGCATGCCTGCAGACATTGACGAGTGCGAGAGCCCCAGTGCTTGCAGCCAGATCTGCATCAACTACAAAGGGGATTTTAAGTGTGAATGCTATGAGGGATATGAGATGGACCCTGTCATGAAGACCTGCAAGGCAGAAGGTGAGCAGCAGTCAGCTGTGATTGGCAGTGTACCTTAGTGACGGACGGTGCACGAAGTACCAAGCGTAAAACTGTGAACCAGAACAAGGTGAAGTTTTAACAGTATTATATTTACAATTCTGTTAATATTTCTGATGAATTTATAGGGAAAATAATTGAGATATTGCAGTAACAGAATGTAGATTATTGCTTTGACTTAGTGAAATAGACAATACATTCAAAACTGAAGTACTTCAAGTTTACTGTCTCTAGCTCTAATTTGCAGTAAAATATTACACTTTTTACTTCATGTTATATACTTCTTTACATAAATAAAAACAAATGAACAATCAAATGTAACAAATCAAATGTAAAAGGTCAGAACACTTCCCGTTTGTCAAGATATGAAGAAGAATGAAAAGAGAGATATAAAGGGATTTGTGAAGGGCGAAGCTCGGACCCCTGTGAAGCCTGACCCCTGTGAAGCCTGACCCCTGCGGCAATAACCTTCATTCCTCAGGGTCTGACATAAGCGCATGGACACTGGATTACTGTGGGAATACAAGGCTAGATTCACAAATGCCAGCTGAAACATTTAAAGTACAAAAAATAATTCTTATGTTAACCTTTTCTACAGTGGTGTCGTCGTCTCTGGGTTTGGACAGATTTGGGATAGAAATATGTGTTACGGTCAGATGATTTAAGTTTCACGATTTTTTTGGGGGGAAAGAAATGTGACCTGAACCACAGACAAAAGGCCGGCCAGGCTGCTGCCAGCAACAAGTCACAAAGCCGGGCCCGGTGGTGGCCCAAAGACATGCCTGAGGAACAAGAGGGTCTTGTGCAGGGCTGCCTTTCCTGGGGCTGTGACCTGTCCCTGGTGGAGAATGGGTGGAGGAAAGTAAAGAATATAATATAATGATGACAGCCCCATTCTGTTTTAAGATGTGTTTGCAAGAAGAATTGAACAAAAAAACAGCTGAAAGTTTTCAGTGGTTGCTGTCGCCAGTGTCAGACTGCAGTTGTAGGTCTTGTGAGGAGGAATGAAAACATTGCAAATTGGTGAAAGTTTCACTGCCCCAACTTTTCTTGGAAAATACTGCAAACCTGAAATGTGAAAATGAATAAATAGGACTTGAAACATCTTGGCTTCATATTATCTATATTGCTGTGTATTTTTTCTTTTTTTTTCCTCATTTGTGTACCTGATAGAACTGTTGTGTCTCTTTAAATAGTTTTATGAGCGAGAGACTCATGATTAGCAGCGCAAAACGCTTATAATTAAATATAGAAGCTCCTCAGGAGTACCTGGCTGATTCATGCGGGCTAATTACACCCATTTAATCTTGCCACCTGTTAGGGCTGCTGACGAAGGTTATCTGACACTGAGGGAAAAAAAAGAAATTGCTAAGAGGCTTCTTTGATTTTCTTTGACTTTTTGGCACTTATGATCAATTACACACCGAGGCCACCTTTGTCAGGTTTACACTTCATTTCCCTTCAAATTTCAATTATACAGGCAGGAAACAGGAAGTTAAATGAATCATGTTTATTTGTTGCCTGTGGCTGGCAAATAGTGTAATTTAATTTCTCTCAGTTCAACTGAGTTAATATGAAAAGCTTTTCATGTGTGTTGGGATCGAAGCACCTTGTGGTGAGCATGTTCTCTGCTCCCACGCCTCTCTATACACTTGTGTCGTCTGTTTTAAAAGCGCAGAGGCAGTGAAGACCACCTTGACACTGACAGCCCATAACACCCGCAAGGGAGCAATTTCCTCTTTAGATGGGCTGGAGATGTTGTCGTTATGATGAGCAGTTGTTTTAGAACATTTGGTACATTTGGGATCAAACAGTGTTGTTTATTGTTCAGACTTTGGGCTGAGCGAGGAAGGAAAAGCTGGAAACAGAGAAGGTGCAGGCGCGCCATGCCACAATGAGGTGATGAAGCAAAATGCCAAAAGGAAAACAGCCGACAGTAAACCATTAATGGGAGGATTTCATACCTCTGGAGATAAGTGGCTGCAGCTGACATCTTATTTTCGTACCGTGGAGGGACACAGGGCTCAGACGAGGTGGGCAGTAAATGCTCGCCATCAACCGCTGTCTGCTACCTTCCCGATTTTCCTGCCAGGATTACAAATACGTCCAAAGCCCATTTTTAGATGCAATTCTGATTAAAGTGCATCCTGGGTAACCTTATCAAAATCAGCCCTCTCTAAAAATAGGTGTACCCAAAATGAAACCAGGACACTGTAGGACGTACGCAGGCTCTCTGCTCTGATAGCGGCGTGTCATTAGTGCTGAGACGAAGACGAGAAATAGCGCTTGTTTTTCTGCCTCCGTGGGAGCTTATGTGGTTTTTTTTCAGGCCGTTGTTTCCAACTCGCTTTCTCATTTTGTGTAAATATACGCTTTCTTCTACAGGGTCTTTAGTTTAGTTTGGTCAGTCACAAGCAGAGAAAACCTTTAGGACTGATGTCACTCCTTGCAGTGAGTGGACGTCCCAGCAAATGTTTCTCAATGTCAAACTGGGGAAGGCTCAGATAAATAGCAAAAATAAATAAATAAAAGTGCTTTATATCTGATCTGTACAGAACACTGTGTGTTCACTTATTTCTCTTTTAGTCCACTCATAAATGTTCAGTCTGATGTTTCAGTCGCTGCACCCAGATGTAGATAAAAGGAACTGTAAAGGATGGCACCTGTCATGAGAAGTCATGCAGTATACAGCTTATTAATTAATACAGACAAAACTAATTTATCAACCATTCAGCCATTGTAACGGAGGGTTAAAAGACTTGTTTTATCATTTTTCAGTGTCTAAATTATGATATCTAGGATATTCACAGGAGTGTTCATATTATGTGTTGGTTAGTTTTTGACATAAAAACAGCTGCAAGACTTAAAATTTTTTTTTTTAAGAATTTGAACTCACTTCAAAAAGGTAAATGTTGAAAATGCTTAAAAAAAATCATATTAAAGGCATTGGCATGATAAGATGAGAGTGTTATTTCCAATAAAATGTGATTTCTGGGTCTGTCCTGTTGCATATTACCAAACTGTCAAAACTAAATCATCTTTCCATTAGTGGACCAGGTCCCGTCTGCATTGTTCTCGTCCTGCGTGAGCCCCTTTCACCCTGTACCCCAACACCTGATGGCTTTATTCTGGAATTTGTTCTGGCTTTTACAAAAAAGAAAAACCCTCCTAAGATGGCTTCTTTTTCTGCACAGGCAAAAGTCCTTATTTACTGTTCACCAACCGACATGAGATCAGGCGCATCGACCTGGTGAAGAGGGACTACAGCCAGGTGGTGTCCACACAGAAGAACGCCGTGGCTCTGGACTTGGACGTGGCCAACAACCGCATTTTCTGGTGTGATCGGTTTCATAGGAAGATCTACAGGTAAAGAAAAAAAAAGAGAGGAATTTAGTTTTAAAAACATTCGCACAGGACAGATACTTGATCTTGACTCCATTTGATATTAGTCAGCATTTAAGTTTGATCAAAAAAAGTGTGTTTTGTGTGCCTGTGAGGTGAGATAGTCCGTTGTTTACATCTGCGTTCATGCCGTAGCCTGGATTCTCCTGCTTTGTTAGACTCTCACATTACATAGAACCACTCCGAGGCACACTAACCGTCTGATGTATAAAAAAACTAATTGGGACAAACTATAAAAACGCCTTGCATCATCATGAAATGTTGATGACTGAGAGTCTGAGATTAGATTTATGTCGAAATTCAGAACTTAACTGAGTCTAGCAACGGTTGGATTTGGGAATCATCAGAACTTGATTTTTCAAGGACTCCACATAAGAAATCTTTCATCAGCACACTGATGCGATCTCTGTGAACTTGACTGCACTGAGGATCTGCAAGTATTTTTTTTCTTTTTCAGCTTGTATGTTATCCCGACTACACTTATCCCCCGAGTGTACTCTAATTGGAGCGCCCGTGTTCTCGTTTTAAAATGGATGTTAAGACAAAAAAAAAGTCTCTGGGGAGACTCTGAAGTTGAAACTCCTGTTGGGGAGCACAGCTGCCTTGGCCTCACGTCACACCTCTGCTTGAATCCAGTCATTAGTGAGCAGGGTAACCTCTGAGCGAGTCCTTGTCTCTTCCGATAAGCGATCCAGCTCAGAAGGACACTAACCTGGGGATGAACCTGCTCAGTGCGCGGCCCAAGGCTATAACTCCTACTGCAGCCCCATTCTCTGCTGTTCACTGACTTTAGAGCACAGCGGTAGCGCAGATTTACTTATAATATACATATCGGCTGTCGTCACACATAATCTGAGTTATAGTGATTACCCTGTATGTCCTCGTACTCTGTATTTACATGATATCTCTTTACCATTTATCAAATCAATGTGTGTTATTCGCCTAGACTGCCCATGGGCATCCTGTATGTTAGTACAGAGGTGCGGTGGGGGTGGGGGCTGAAAGCCTCCCATTCGTCCTTAGGAAACTCGAGGAACCATGGTTACGTCTTCAGACTGAGAGCAAAGTACTCTGAGATCATATGGAACTATGAGGCCTTAAGATAAGATGGAGCTAGGCTCTTAAGAGCTTTAAAAGTGTGAAAAAGATTTTTAAATACTAGTTTAGATTTGACAGGAAGCCAATGAAGAGAAGCTCAAAGTGGAAAAGTATAAAACTCTTTAGAATTCATTCTGCAGCATTTTGTATCAGCTCGAGGGCTTTCTAAGAAATGTTGCAATAAGTAATGAGGTACTACAGTCATGGACTACTTTCTCTGCATCACTTCAACATCTGTTCATAATTAAACAATACTATGTAGGTTACAGACGGGAGTCCTAGAAACATTTTTTATTGGTAAATTAAAGGTTAAATCCTGGTCTAAGAAAGCTTTAACGTTCTAAGCAGCTGTGCCAAATCCAAGAGGAAGAATAATGCCATCCAAAGTAACTACATGGCAAGACAGTATTTTCATGAGATGCTTAGGTCTAAAGACAAAAACCTCAGTCTTCACAACGACCACTATGTTTGAAAACATGCTTGTAGTTTAACTTACTGAGTAAAAAGGATGCTCCTGTACTTCGGATAAAAATCCTCTCACTCATCGTCATAAACTTCCCCAACCCTCCCACTAACCCTTTCATCTTTTGCAGTGCCTTTATCCACGAAGCCAGTGACCCCACCCAGCAGGTTCCACTGGTGGACTCATCCCTGCAGACCCCTGTGGGCCTGGCTTTGGACTGGCTCCAGCACAACCTGTACTGGACCGACTCTGGTGACAAGTCCATCTCCGTAGCCTCAGTGGACGGCACCAAGAGACGGGTCCTCATCAGCAGTGACCTGAGCGAGCCCCGTGCCATCGCCCTGGACCCCCAACACGGGTAAGGATGCCCTCAAAGCACTCACAAAAATCAAGACCAAGTATGTAATATTCAATGCAAAAAGTCTTATAGAGATTATTATTTGTAATCATCAATAGAGAGAGCTTCTGCTCTTTGTGTTCAATTCAGTTTCATTTATGTAGCGTCTATGACATCACAAGTTGTCTCTAGATGCTTTCTCGCAAACAGTGCCAAACAGTGGCAAGAAAAACTTCCCTTTAAGAGGGAAGAAACTTCGATCAGGACCTGGATCATAAGGGGGGACCCTCCTGCTGAAGGCCAGCTGGGTAGAGCAGGAAAATAGAGATAATGATAAAAAAGAGAGAATGAAGAACAGAGAGAGGAGAGACACAGACAACATACATAAGTATAACTATCCATCAGCAGCAGAACTAAGACTTCCATGTATATAAGACTGATACCTGGTTAGATGGTGATTTACAGAGACGACTATATAAACAGGTGTTGACAGCAGACACTGGGATGGTCAGAGGTGGGACTGCAGGTCAGCATGCAGCTCCTGAGGTTCTGGTCTGCAAACATGTACAGAAGAGAAAAAGAGGAGACGCAAGTAAAAAAAATTTTAATTGGATTCTGAGTTTCTGAGTGGGGGGGCAATGAAGGGAGGCGAACACTGGAGAGACATGGTCTCTCTTGTCTCTTGTAGTTTGGATCAGCTGTAGGATATTTAAAGAATTACTTGGACATCCAGCCAACAACAGTACACAGTACAGTAAACAGTAAACAGTAATCTAGACTAGAAGATACAAACACGTGAATTAGTTTTTCAGCATCACTCTGGGAGAGGATGCTCCTGATTTTTGTGATATTACGAAGATGGGAAAACACAGTCTTACAAACCTGACTAATATGTGGTTTAAATAACAAATCCTGATCGAAAATAACACCAAGGTTTTGCACAGTTGTACCGGAGGCCATCACAACACCATCTAATCCCTTCATAAGGTGTTTGGGACCACAAAAAACCACCCGTGTGTTATTGGAAGTTAGGAGCAGAAAATTTGTGGACATCCAGTCCTGGATGTCCTTAAGACACACCTGAATATCCTGTTCGGCTAATGGTTCTGTTTAATCTGGTTTCATAGACAAAGACAGCTGCGTATCATCAGCATAGCAATGAACATTAATGCTGTGGTTGAGGATAATACTTCCCAAGGGCTGCAAGTATAAGCTGAACAAAAGTGGCCCTAGCACTGAACCCTGCGGGACACCATAGCAGACCCTCATCTGTACAAAAGAAACCTAATGAACAAGAACAAAGTAGAGTCTATCACATAGATATGATTTAAACCAACCTAGAGCTGTGCTTCAAATGGGGTCTAACAGACTCGTGGATGATTTAGCTCTATTGACAACTGAGGTCAGCTCAGGGAAGTCTACAGGAACAAAACAGTCTAGAGTCAGGTCAGAACCTAAGGGAGTCGCTGAAGTTGAAGAAATGCCCACAGTCACTGCCGGGTGGGCCTGGCCGATTTCCTCTCTAATTCTGACAATTTTACTGCTAAAGAAGCTCATAAAGTCTTAAAAACTAAGAGACCTCCTGGAATGCACGACTCAATAGAGTTGTGACCCTTAGTCAGCCTGGCTACAGTGCTGAACAGAAAACATATTTATTTTTATTATCCTCTATTAACACTGAATAATAGGCTGTTCTAGCTTTGCGGAGGGGGATTTTTTGATACTATTAGACTATCTTTCCATGTACAATAAATTTCTACAGACCTACAAGAGTACCATTTTCTTTCCATTTTACGCACTTTCTGTTTTAACATACGAATATGTGAGTTAAACCAGGGAGTTAAGCTCCTACGGTTAGAGACCCTCTTTCTCAAAGGAGCAACTGCATCTAAAGCTGAGTGCAACACATCTGCAGTGCTACCGACAAGGAAATCAACGTCTGCAGAGGTAGAACCGAGGTCACAGCCTTCAACTGCTTCACTATGTTCCACTGTATGAAGATGAAGAGCAATGGCCTTCCTCAATGTAGTAATAGCTTTATCGGATAGACACCTGCTAAAGTAATTCCTCCTATTTTTCGCTTTAATGTTGACAATGTTAAATTAGAACATTACTACATTAGTGGTCGGATAGGACAGAGTTTACATGCAACACTAACAGCTTATCAGGTTCCACACCGTAGACGAGGACCAGATCAAGAGTATGATTAAGACAATGCGTCGGTTCGTTAACTTTTTGTAAAATCCCCATCGATTCTAGAAGAGAATCAAAAGCCAACTTAAGACTGTCGTTGTCAACATCCATATGAATGTTAAAGTCGCCCACTATGATAACTTTATCTGTACTGATCAATAAACTAGAAAAGAAATTTGAGAACTCAGACAGAAACTCCAGATAAGCTCCAACAGGAGGCCGGTAAACTACCACCAACAAAACTGGCTTCTCTGATTTCCAGCTCAGCAGTTTTAAACTAAGCGTGAGGCTTTCAAACGTATTATAATCGCATTTAGGTTTGGATTTTATTTGAAGACTGGAGTTGTAGATGACTGCTACTCCTCCACCTCGGCTGGGGCTTCGGGGAATATGATAATGAAAGTAAACGGGTCGCGTCGATTCATTTAAACTAACATACTTTTTTTCTGGTAAACACATTTCTGATAAACAGAAAATATCGCTCTGGGTCTCAGTAATGAGATCGTTTACTAATAGAGACTTGGAGCTTAAAGATCGCATATTTAGTAGTCCGCATCTAACTTTTCGGTCTTTAATTGGTACTAAATGCGTATTGGTTTTTATTTTTCAAGGTTATTTTGATTAACGCCTCTATCACGTTGCGCTTGGTGAACTTTTGGAGGACAGGAATCAACACCGATTCTATTTTGCTTGGCACCTCGTTAGAATCTCCAATTACATTATTTATTCCTATATTTTTATTGGCAGGCGGTAGTCCTCTAGACGCAGCAGAGAAGTGTTTAAGACTGCAGCTCTGCATCCTGGCCTGGACCCTGGATTGTCCAGGGTCCTGGGGGAGCACCATCCCGGCTGGGATGAATGCCGTCTCTTGTAATCAGACCAGGCTTTCCCCAAAACGTCTTCCAGCGTGTTCTTTGGTGTAGCTTTTCTTTTATAATTAATGACACTGTGTTGTACATCATGTTGATAAGACGCAGTCTATTGTCTGAGGTTGTGTTTATTTAGTTTTAGGACCTGCTAAGGGCCGGATTAATATTTTTTGTTAATGTACTCTTATGTAAAACCTTTTCTTTTTTTTTTTTTCTTTACCCCACATGCTTGTGTCTAAGAATTCAGGGTAGGGAGCTTGTGATCCAATTACAATCCTGACTCAATTTTTAGAAATTGTGTCCTAGATGATCGCTCCTAATCTGAGCTGTATAAAATTCTGCCAGCTTGTGCTGCTACAGCTTTGTGTTCTTGTGATCCGAACCCAAATCGCTACAAAAATAAACTAAATTGGAGCCTGAAGTGAGACCCACACAGATGCACGCAGGCGCTGCACAGCTCAGAACCGCATCAGAGGAATCCAGCCTTAAGAAGGAACTATTTCCTTTGAACTCGGTAGGTTTTTAATACTTTTTCTTGCTGACTGGATTCATTTGTCTGACTAGTCAGAACTCTAAAGTCAAACTTATTATTTCTGCAGCACATTTAATAGAACGACAGTTGACAAAAGTGCTGTACAAACTATGCAGAAACTCACATCAGATAGAACTTCTAAGATGAAATTAAGCACATTATAGTCTTGCTATTTCTGCAGAATTCTTTTCACATATGTGCAGTAGATTCACATACGTACTTGATACGTGCCATTTATAACAATAGAGTTGCAGGGGCAGCTCCCTTGTGCACTCGACACAGATCTTTTATAACAATTCCCTGCAGTAATCTTTGTTTCAGAAATATCTCCTGTTCTCTGGGCTTTCAAAACAGCCGTTCACAGTTTGTACAGGTGATATATTCTGACATCAGACCACAGATAAAATCACCTCTCTTACCTCTGCTGTCATGGAAAATCCTTTCTTTCTGCCTCATTATGATGCATGAAAAGAATCAATTTTTCAGATTTTCTTTTCTTTTTTATGTCTTAGTGTATTGGTGGGTGGATTTTTCTCTTTTTTATTTAGGCCAGTTAAAAATATGTTAAAGTATTCACTACAGATGCATACTTTACTTGAGTAAAGTACATTAAATTCAAAAATATCCATGCTAAAAAAAGGAAATAGAAGTTTTTGACACAGGGAATTGTTGGACAGAGACGAGCAGAAGTAGCAGCTGTACCATATATTACTGAACTCCACTGTAAGACATTAACCTCGTTGACTTTGTTGCAGCTTCATGTACTGGTCAGACTGGGGCACACGAGCCAAGATAGAGAAGGCCGGCATGAATGGGGTGGACCGCCAGGTGCTGGTGGCTGATAACATCGAGTGGCCCAACGGCATCACTCTGGGTGAGAGCAGAATCGCTGGTTAATCTGCTGTTTCTGACATTGTTGTTTTGTAGCTGTGTATAAAAATGCCAAGCTGGTAGGACGTTAATGTATTTACTCAACACTTTGAAGCAAAAGGTCAAATATAATTGAAACAGGATTGATCCATGATTAATGGTCATGAAAAAAAAGAGAAACCCATTAACCATGTTATCATAACGCCTTGGAATGACATTTAAGTGTTTCAAAATTTATCCACTACAACTTTCAGATGTGACATTTTAGAAAGTAATCAATATCACGTCAAGGGATTTGATGGTTAGAGTTCAAGAGTGCTTAGTAAAGACTTGAAGTAAAGACAATCACTTTTCTGTTTAACTTGGGGAACCCCCCCTCCACATGTGTGTACATGTGTATTTGCACTCCTCAGATGTGGCCAACAGGCGTCTGTACTGGGTGGACTCAAAACTCCATCTCATAGCGAGTGTGGACCTGAACGGAGCTCACCGCCGAACGCACATATCGTCAGCGGAGACACTCGGGCACCCCTACGCCCTGGCTGTTTTTGAGGTTTGTGTGTGGCTTCGCATATTCCGCAGCAACACTTAGTAATGGATTTTACATTTTTAGCGGTTGTCCGTGAAATCACCCAGCCATCCGCGTGTCACCATACCTGCATTTTTCTCAACAAAAGCTTTGCAGGTCCCTGCTGAGTTAATGGGAGTCTGAACGTTATTGCATGCTCAGTTGCTGGGTGTCCTCCTTCCATATGTTCTGTTGTGAGCTTCACTGGATGTGAACGCCAAGTATAAACAGAGACAGGTATGCAGTTAGAAAGCAATCTGGAGCAGCGTGCGCCCTCATGCTTTTGGCCCCCAGCCAGACTCCCTGTGTGTGTAATATGAGGGCCTTCGGAGAATATCGTCGTGCCTGTGTATTATGTTCGCGACAGCCACGAAGTCCCATTTGTTTCCACGGCAGCACATTCCCAGCCATTATAAAGGCTTGTTCCTCAGTTAGGTTTTTCTCAGGGGGAAACTAGTCTCACTGGAGCCAGACATGGAATTCATGAGCAGACCGGTAGGGAAAAATGAAACTGGAAAAACAAAACCACCATGGGTCATTCCTGAAGGCAGGTAGTATTATGTATATAAATATCTGAACAATACGTGCCCTAAAGTGGTGGTGTGAAATACCCATGAGACGTCCTTTTATAGAAATTATCCAGGAAACTTTCAGTATGATGTTTTGTAATTTGACATTAACATCCAGCGTGTTTAAACGAGCAACAGATTTTAATATTAACCCAATTAGAGCAATACTCTTTCAGACATAAACAGTAGCTTTCATCCAAATAACATCATATTTCAGAAATCATGATCTAATTAAGACTAATAGAGTATTATAATAGTCTAAAGTGAATTTCAGACATGTAAACTACCGTAGATGCAATGTGTTGAGGTGTCTGTGGTACTTCTGAGCACCAAAGTGCCGTGCATATATGAACGTTGTGCTCGTCATATTTTGGCACGTAAAGCCTTGGAAAGGAGACTGTGGTAAAGCTTGTGCAGAATAAGAAACTAACTTGAACTATGCTCTTCAACATGCAAAAAAGCAACAGGCCTCAAATCATGTAAACACCTGACTCAGATGATTGTCTTGTTGGGCTCGTGGATTAGTTCTTTTGTCATGTCATAACCTTCATGGCAGGCTTGTTTTCCATAAATGTTTTCATTCCTGCCTTTTTGCTTCTCACTTTAATTAAACGTACTCTCCACGTTTCACTGACATTTGTACGGTCTTCTCCTTCAGCCGACCACATTTAGTCCTTGCAGCAGCCAGTGGACGCTCTTCTGCCCGGAGGACTTCCTCTGGTGCCCTGCAGGCACAAATAAACTCTGAACACTAAGCTGGAAAGAACAGAGATGATCTGTGACATTTGTCTGTTCCCGTATGATGCATCAACAGTAAAATGATGTCTAAGTACATTTTAAACAATAATGGGATTCTCTTAGAAACCACAAATTTTACTCAAATAAAGAGCGTAACTTTCAAAATATAGTTAAAGTTCAAAAAAATGAATAATAAATTAAAAAAATAGAAAATGCAGAACGAGTTTTTGATCATCTAAATAGTGACATTCTACCACGTTTACATGACACTGTATAAATAAATATTTCGACAGTTTTTTTTTAAACTAAAATTACTAGCTCCTCTTTAAATTTCACAAGTTTGACCCCAGTGATTGTTTTTCCCACCGTTCTCAACACAGTAGTGCATCTCAGAGAGATGATGATAACCTGCCTCCGGTGGAAAACACCGTGGATCCAGGACTTGAGCCCCGCCGTGTCTACAAGGTGACGCTCGTGTTCAGCACGCTGGACATGCACCAGTCCAGCGTTACCCAGTTCAGCTCGTTGGCCATCGCTTTGCCGTCTCCGTGTGCGTCTGACTCAGTGGCTGACTCCACAAACACACACTCGTGCAGCGAAGCCTGCTGTCTGGCGCTCACAGGAGACTAGTCTGTAGTTTAAAGCAACTGCAAAAATAAATGTGGGGTTTTTTCTGTGTTTTTATTCAAGTTTTTTGAAATGGGTAAACTAGGGAAACAAAAAAAAAAACAGAAGTCCATAAATAAATGACAAGCACAGTTAAAATAAGCCTCTGGGCTGCTATACTTTATCTAAATAGGATGGATTTTAAATATTTAAGGCCTATTGTTCAAAGCATATGCCAGAGACTTTAAACTTTCAGACGGAAAACATGCAAATAAATTCCCATGTCACCGACTCGTTCATCCCCTCATCACATTCTCATTAAAAGTCTAGCAGCGTTCTCTCCGTTCCCCAAAACGCTATTTTGTGGGTCTACAATGTTTAAGTGCATATTTGTATTGGCTTATAGTTTTTCTTTATTTGTTTTCCTCATGTAACTTAAACCTTTGTCAGACTTTGACTTCTGTGTTTTCTGTCTGCTCTTTACACTTTAGTCGTCTTCAATTTTTCTGCCTTTGTGATCTGTTCGTTCTAATGTTTGTTTCAGTGGCTGAAATCAGTGTGGGATTCAAAACTGCCCTAAAAAACATCAGTACTAAGAGGGATGCTGCGGACGTCTCTGGGTTTCAGTTTCTGGTTGCAGCGTGATCATTTGTTTGCACTTGTTTTAGTTTTTATAATTTGCTGTGTTGTTCTGATTGGCTGCTTTCAAAAAGCTCTTAACATCCTTTTCTTTTCTTTTTTGAAGACACAAGTTATTTCTGGTGGTCTCTGTACCCATGTTAACTGAACACGACAAGTAAAAATAGTCTCAGCATAGTACAAAGTGACATAGTGAAAGTGAAGTTTGGGATATTGGAAATATCCAATAGTCCAAACTTCTAAATTTAAATGACCTAAAGGCAAAGCTTGAGACATTAGGCTTGTTATTTGACATGCTCTTCAGCTCATACTTATGCAAGGATTTTTATCTCAAACCAAAGAATTGCATTAATATCCATTGTGAACACATTCAGACAGCAGCCCTGGTAGATTTACAGTTACATGAGTGTTGTGGATGAATGTGGCTTCAAGTGTAAAGCGCTTCGAGTGGACAACGTACAGTGTATTTGCTTCATATATTTGGTTTGTTAAAATAATGGCTATAAAACATAACCATAATCTAAAGCTGTCACTTAACTAAAAAGGTACCACCACTATCTACGGCATGTACCTATGAAATATGAGACTCTAGTAAATTACTTCACTTTGGACCTACTCCTACTCCTCCTGGATGATCAAGTCTGATTAAAGTATGAAATCTTTAATCCAATATGTTGGATTACAGTATAAATGAAAGCTCGATGATGTGAGGAATGGAGTTTAAGACGTTCCCTTCATCCGTGTGACGTGCTGCATCCCCGGACGATAACAGGCCAACTGCCTCTCAGACGTTATCATGGTGCTCAAAAACAGCTGCACATGCTCACCTTCACTCCTACAGACCATTTAGAAACACCCACCGACTACTATTCATGGTTTTGGACTAAGAAATGAAGGGCATGGGCAAATTCTCTTTCAAGCATGAGACAAATATGAAAATGAGAGATGAGCCGACTGATCAGCGCATGATCAGCTGATTTAGCCTCATCAGCTCTGACTGGTATCTGTACTGTTGTTCATCGGCTTAGAAACTTTTAAAATCAAGAAATAAATGTTGTTTCCCCATCAGTCAGCACGTCATCATGATGATGCAGATACCACAACGCTTGTTGTGGAAGTTGAGCGCTGATAATAACAAATAAAAAGCACATTTTAAACAGATAAGACATAGTCCTCCTGCTGAATGTGGTCATCTCGATGAAGTTAAACATAGTGGAGGCTCGCAGGCCCCTCTGCTGGGGTTCATTTCTGATGTTCATTTATGAACTTATGTTGTCATGTTTTAATGTCGTGCCTCAGGATCGGATCTACTGGACAGACAGAGACAGAGCAGCAGTCTTCATGGCCAACAGGCTCACCGGCCAGGACATCCACGCTCTGGCTGAAAACCTCAATGACCCTCATGACATTGTGGTCTTCCACCAGCTCAGACAGCGGCAAGGTGTGTGTGGATGAGTGTGAGGCACGTGCATGTCTGCAATAATGTGTCATCACCTTTGTTCCCTCCCCCCACCGTGACTGTGGGAGCTGAATTGTACACCTTGTTTCTTCCGTTTGACCAGGTTACCCCAGGCGCATGAATAAGTTATGGCGAGGCTTGCGGTCGCAGTATTTATCAAAGCGTGACGAGCATCACAACACGCATACATCTGTCAAAATCTGCCCTGAATCGGTTCGCTTTAACAAATCAATCCACGTCTGAAATGAACTGAGCAGACTACATAGTCATGATTAAAACGTCTGTTTGGATCATTTATTCATAATATCTGCCAATGCACGGTTCACGCCCGTTCAGATTAATATTTCCTTGTGTTTTACCAACACGTTTCAAGTGTTGTGTTTCTTCTAGTTTTTTGGTAAACTAGATGTTTGACATGGACTTGGTAGAAATGTCCTTAACAGACTCGCATGAAACTGCAAATAATCTACAGAAAAATCTATATGTCCTCTGATTTTATTCATTGTATTTTTTTTTTTTGTAATGAAATTCATTTAAAAAGAATTCTGCAGTTTCCACCGGGGCACAAAAAAAGTAAATTGGTTCCTTCCTCCTCCTTCTGACTGTGTTTTCGTCCCATGTTTGTGAATTAACCCTTTCTCTCTCTCTCTCTCTCTCTCTCTCTCTCTCTCTCTCTCTCTCTCTCTCTCTGTCTCTCTCTCTCTCTCTCTCTCTCTCTCTCTCTCTCTCTCTGTCTCTCTCTCTCTCTCTCTCTCTCTCTCTCGCTCTCTCTCGCTCTCTCTCGCTCTCTCTCTCTGTCTCTGTCTCTCTCTGTCTCTCTCTGTCTCTGTCTCTCTCTGTCTCTCTCTGTCTCTCTCTCTCTCTCTCGCTCTCTCGCTCTCTCACTCTCTCGCTCTCTCTCTCTCTCTCTCTCTCTCTCTCACTCACTCACTCACACACACACACACACACACACACACACACACACACACACACACACTCTCTTGTTGTGTTCAGGCCCTGACAGCTGTAATCTGGGCAGTGTGGCAAACGGAGGGTGTGAGTACTTGTGTCTAAAGGCTCCGCAGATCACCGAACACTCGCCCAAATACACCTGCGCCTGCCCCGACGGGCAGGACCTGGGACCTGATATGAGGGGCTGTGTGCCAGGTGAGTGTGTACATGCAGTTAATAATGTGAAGAACCACTAAGGGTCTGCTGGCTTCAGTGCGTGAAGTTGAAATAAGCGGCCTCACACAAGCCAGCTACCACTGACTCTGCTTCGACTTTCTCACAGCAGCACCGACAGATGACATGAAGCAGACTTCCTCGCTTCCAACTGAATTTGTAGCTGCCACCGGGCCGACTGTGGCGGAAGGTTTACCTCCCCCCTCCGAAGGAGTGTCCCTCACCGGTGATGCCCCCCACTTGACCACAGCTCCCTCTGCTTCCCCTGAGGCTCTCACGCCCCTCAGCACCCTGAAGCCTCTAACCTCACAGGAGTCAAAGGCGCTGGGCTCCCACTCCACAGCCACAGCTATGGTCATGTCCACCACACCTGCAGGAGACAGCAGCATCTCGCAACACTGTGAGTGGGCTGTGACCTGCACTGCATGCTGAAAATGTCAGGTGTCTCTTAGCGCTGGTATGTGTGTTCATTCTTTAAAACAGACATGACTGCGCGGCGTCTTAGTTCAAGATCTCCAGACGAATCACCTCACATGTTCTCCCTCTGTGTGATAACCATTCACCACGCAGCGCCGTCCTTTAATGTGACCACTGATGAGGCCTGTTTCACCTCAGTCTCTTCATCTCCTGCCAAGTGTCGTTACGCTGACATCCTGCAACTAACAATCTCGGCCTGTCTGTACCGATGATATTAAAGGCAGGTTTAGTCCTATCTAACGTTGTCTGCAGACTTCAACACAACGAGCCGCTTCAGACTTGTGACCTTGAGAATGATTTAACTCCGCTCATAAATAAGTGTGGGCAGTAGGGGGCTGCATGTCTGTAAAGGCACGTGTGCTGCTGCATTAGTGTTAGAGCTTTAAAGTACGTTGAAAGAAAATGAGCTCTAAACGTGACTTTGACACCTAATGCAGCCTTGATATACGGAGGGCAGAAGGTCGGGATTAGTGTCAAAGTCACACTGTGGAAAATGCCCAGCAGTACACTCTTTTTCTTTCCTTTATCATTGTCTGCTTCTTTTTCCATCCTCCTGCACTGTCTTTTGTAAAACACTCACGGCCGTGCACGCATGGTCGCCCGCTTCTCGCCTCTCTTGTTTTATCTCTGTTCTTGTCCACCATCTTCGCTGCTCTCGCTGCTCTGCTTATCTCCCACTCTCTTCCTCTCATATTTTACATCCTGACTGCTTTGTCGTTTGGCCATTTACCAAGCTCACTCTGGCCAGCTGTAACACCTTTTAATTTCTTGTTTCACTCGTCCTCGCAGCTGGAGGAGAGAATTTCCTCATGGGAGAGAACCTGACAGTGGCTGTTCTGGGAGTGGTCATTCCCATTGGTAAGGCACCTGAAGCTTTGTTGTTGTTGTTTGTTGTTGTTGTTGTTGTTGTTGTTGTCCGTCCTGGAAATATGCAGCAGCAAGAAAAAAATGTGTGAACCCTTTTGAATGAACCTTTTTTCTTGCACTAATGTCCCATACAATTTGATCTAATCTGCAGCTATTTCACACCGTGTGCTTTAAGCTGATAACACACAAATAATTATTTGCAGCCCATGAGTAACATTCCCGAGGTTTAATAATGTGGCTGAAGCACAGTAGACTTTGGGTAGTGCGGCAGGGCAATGACCCTTAACATGGAAGAAAATACTCCACAAAATGGCATCAGGAAAACAAAATCTGCCTTTTTAGAGTCGCCAAGTTAGAGGCCAGACCATAACCCCACAGAGATGCTGTGGAACGAGCTCAGGACCGTGTTCACACCAGACATCTGGCAAACAAAGCAGTTCTGTGAAGAGGAATGGACACAAATTCCCCCTGAATATCATGCAGATCCGATCCAAAGTCACCACCGCGTGACGTAGATGGAGATTGAATTACATTTCACAAACCGTTGCTGAAACTATGTTAATTCCAAAGGGTTTCACTTACTTTTCCTCCTATTATGGTGCTGCCTACATACTTCTGCATAGTTCAAATATATATATATATATATATATATATATATTTTTTTTTTTTTTTTTTTTTTTCTTTTCATGATTTTGGCCTGCACACTTGTCTAGTCAGCACAGTCAGTCTACATTTTTGGATGCCTGCAGTCAGTCAGCCTGAGATGGACCCGACCCAGGGGATCCTTGTGGAAACCATGTATTGCCTGTGACCCTGCTTTGGCAGGAAGAGAGAAACTTGATCCAAACACCGTCCTCCCTGAGCATTCCCAGGAGTCGTTTTCGGTGCATCTGACACTCTTGCCGTGCTGCATCACTCACTTCAGACTGCGTCGTTGTGTTGGGTTGTGCTCCAGCAAAGATCTGCACGGGGAAAAAATGAGTAGGCCAAATTAACAAATCACAGTCTATAAGTAGTATTATTGGAGTCAGAATTGGTGCAATTTCTGATTTATAAACAGAAAAAGGTTTCAGATTTGACTGAATTAACAAACTAAAGCTAGTTGTGATTTTAGCTGGTTTACAGTTGTTTAACTTCCCAAAAATAATATTAAATAATAAAAAAGACATTTCTTACTGTCTGATTTTACCTAACTAGATTATGTTAATCATTTAATTACAATATGTATGTGTTTCTAGTCATAATTATGTTTTTTTTTTCTTTGACATTCTATTGCAAACATTTTAGCACGAAAAGTGACGTGTTTAGATAAAATGTAAATTTATGTCACGCGCTGATGTCCTGAGTGTAGTCAAATGAGAGTGGGACAGCTGCTTCCATGAGGCATATTTCCATATCGTCATTGTAGTTGCGCTGGGAAATACCACAGAGCGTTTATAAAAGCTGGACGTAGACCCCAGGGAGGTGAGGAGGAACGTCCTCTCAGCCAAACCCCTCACCTCAATCCATCTCATGTCCAAAGGATTTTACTTCTAAAAGCTGAATGTTACAACAGTCAGTTTTCCGAACAAAAGGAAAGTAGTTTAACTTCTGGTCACGTGCTGGTCACTTTCAAAATTAATTCAAATACATATTTGTTGTGGACAGACAGTTTCAGCTGTCACTCTCCAGATTCATCTTCTTTTCTAAACCCGTCTATCTATCTATCTATCTATCTATCTATCTATCTATCTATCTATCTATCTATCTATCTATCTATCTATCTATCTATCTATCTATCTATCTATCTATCTATCTATCTATCTATCTATCTATCTATCTATCTATCTATCTATCTATCTATCTATCTATCTATCTATCTATCTATCTATCTATCTATCTATCTATCTATCTATCTATCTATCTATCTATCTATCTATCTATCTATCTATCTATCTATCTATACACATATACACATAGAAAATGTATTTTCCATTTTCTACACCATCCCATCTCCTAAGTGGAGCATCCACTCATGTATGGTAGTTGTGAACAGGACTATTTTAATTAAGTTTGACTGTAATTTGTTAACATGGTCCCCGCAGCCTCCCAGATATCACTCACGAACTGCCAAATGCAGCCAGACACGAACTGCAACGTGCTGATAACAGCAAACAGTACAGCAGAGGCTCGTGCAGTTTTATTCTGAAGATTTTAACTTCTTAGTTTTGAAACAGCCAGGAGACAAGAAAATAAAGAAAATAAGCTGGTCACAGCTGAATGTTCTTTCTGCAATCAGCTGCAGATTTGCATTGACACAACTGGATATGTAAAGGTTGTAGGAAAATAAGCACACGTGATATAGTTTATTTGTAATATGTGTATTATATGTGCTAAGTTAACACATAACACATAATGAGCCATTTCATTATAATACTCTCATTAAATGCATAATAAGGTGAAGTCGTTGAAGAAGGTGCAAATGAAGCATGAAACTAGTCTCAGCACTTTTTTAGTGGAATGAATAAATGCAAAACTAAATTACAGAGCTTATTTACAGACAGAATCAGACTGACATGATTTTAATTTTAATTTAAATTTGGACTTCCCGAGTGCTTAAAAATGAAATAACTTCAGATCTGGGGCCTAGCTTTGCCAAATGAACTTAAAGTCCTTGTTCAGGATCAGCCGGCTGCCGCATGACCCGATGTAAAGCTGGACACCCACACACAACCTCTATCACAGCCCCGCCCTCTCGGCCCCCCCGCATGCCTGCTCTGATCCTCTCCGTGCCTGTCATTTCATGCCATGAACTTGTCATGCCTCGTTAACGCTCCCCCTTCCCGTGTCCC
Organism: Xenentodon cancila; assembly: GCA_014839995.1. Lineage (NCBI taxonomy): Eukaryota > Metazoa > Chordata > Actinopteri > Beloniformes > Belonidae > Xenentodon > Xenentodon cancila. The sequence goes on along the minus strand of CM026207.1, from coordinate 21,967,876 downwards.
TGCCGCTGTGTGTTAAACGCATGCAGTTCCTATCGTTGCCACAGTGGTGTTCGGCCTGGTCTGCGCCGGGGTCTACCTGGTGTGGCGCAACTGGCGGCGCAATTCCACCAAAAGCATGAACTTCGACAACCCCGTCTACCGCAAAACCACGGGTGAGGGCGAGGAGGATGAGATCCACATCGGACGGACTGACGCCATGGGACATCACGCGCACCACCACCCCTATCCTCAGGGAGTCAGTGTGGGAGTGGTCGGAGCGGGAGGCGGCTCCTGCCCGCAGTTCATCGCCCTGCCGCTCGGGGCGAGCATGCCCGACCCTGGGACTCACTGGTACACTGAGCAGCCCATGCTCTCTACTGCAAAGTGACCCACAGGGTCACTGGAGAAGGTCTGGAGTAGATGGCCGCTCAGGCACACGCACACGCAGGGCGCTCGGTGGGGACTTGGACTGAGTTTGCTGAAGTGAAGGACGACGTGTCATCGGTCATGCAGCCATACACAGCCACGTCATCTGCCATCTTTCACCTCAGAACCACCATTACTGATAAACTGAGACAAAAAATACAAAAAAAAACAAATTCACTCCTGTTCTCCAATAAATGCTGAGACTTGATGTGCCAATGTGCTCCTGACTGGGACCGAAGCTGGGATCTGGACTTTTCCATTGAAATTCAAGTGAGGTCTGTGCTGTGTGTCATGTATTGTGATGGGGCCGGTGAGGGATCCTGTTTTGTCCTTGATGTATTACTTTGGGCTGTGAGTTATTCCTGGTTAGCCGTGGAGGGCTGAACTCTGAGACTGGGACAGCCCGCATGCTGATGGGACAATCTGTACAGATTGGTGTGAGAATCAATCAAAAATGTCATTTCTTGAGTTGTCTTGTGTAGTGAACATTTATTGTGGATGGATTTGTTTTACGGTGCAGAGAGAAGTTGTCTTAACATTTCACACTACAGCTGACGGGTTATGTTTTTATTTGGTCGACTGAAAAGAAACTGAGCCATACTCTTTTTATTATTATTATTATTTGTTCCCTTTGACCAGAGAGAAATGAGGTTAAAGACAAGTGGATATTACACAGAAGCTTTGACTTCTTTTATTGTGGCTGGTTTAGATGTTAAATGGTTTGAGAAAAGCAATAAGCTGCAGCTCTCATCCAGCTGTGGTGTAATGTGGTTGACAACAGTCATCGAGTGTTGATCATTTTCATCTGATGACCTGCTTTCAACTGTGACATATGCACACATAAACACACACACAGGACGCGGTGATTTCATAATACCGTCGTTCTCCGGAGGACACGCACAATGTGCTTGTGCCCTCCGAAAACACAAACAGCATGCATAATTGCTCGCCAGCCGACGAGGCATCCACTCATTGTTCCTGGGAGTCGCCACACTCATGTTTTGTGCAGCTGACTCCTCGGCCGGCTGCACCCCTCCAGAGACGGCTGCTGTCTGAGCAGACAGTTTCGGATGGTGCCGGGCAGGAGGCCCCGGCTGGTGCCTGCATCACGAGTCATGTGATGAAACCACAGAAAACAAAAGCTGCACTGATGTAATACGTGCTGGAGAAGCACTAGACCTGCCAGTGAGCAGGTTAGAAGCTGGAACAACCCCATTACTGACGCTGGTATCCCATCCCTAAATCTTTAACTTCTGTGTGCGCATGTGTGCCAACGTTCATCCCACAGCCATATTTGAAATGTTTTGAATGCTCTTTGTTGCACAACCCTCTTCGAATGCCTTCTGTATTGTGCATGCATGGAAGAAGACGGCGTATGACGGTGTGTGGGAGCACAGGCATGCACGTGCGTGAGTGGTGAGTGTACGTGTGAAAGTGTGTGACACCGGAGGAGCTTTGAGGGTGCTTTTTGATTCATTGGTTTGTAAATATGTTTTTTCATAATGTTTTTGATAATGTATTATATTGCGATGTAAAAGAAAACCTGTACATAAGATTTTAGATAAAGTGTTGACAGGTATATTAATTTATTTGTATAAAGAAAAACACTTTTCCTTGATTGTAAGTTTTCCACCAAAGTGGTTTGGGCTTTTTTGTGTTGTTTCTTGCTGTGCATCTTTTTTTCTGTATCCCTTCTTTCACTGAGCCACAGAAAACGTGTGGCTCCCTCCTGAGAAACGCCAACATCTTTTCAACATTTCCTAACTTTGATGTTAATAAAAGTATTTGTTTAGTTTAGTTTTTTTGTGCCTTTTTGTTTACGTTTTCATTTTATTCTTATTTATTTTTATGATAAGAGCAGAGATCGGTCAACTTCTGTACATGTAACGAGGAGCTGTGTTGAGACCAAATTGATTCCACCTTCTTTGATTTTCTGTAATGGATTACTTTTGAATATCTCTATATATTGATATATAAACTCTGACAAAAAACTCCAACATCCGTGCCCTTCTATTTTCTTCTACACGCCATTATGACGAGCCCTGAAGCGAACCGTAAAAGATGCTGAAACACTTGACAAAAGGAGTGAAATTGTGAAAAAAATCAAAGTTTCTGTGAGTGCGAGCTTTTATTTTGGTGTTTGAAGCCGCTACCAGCAAATACTCCAACAACCTGCCAATTCATCTGGTACACCGTTCGGCTTTGCAGTGAACTGTGACATCACAGAGCCAGATGAGAGCCAGTCTTCACAAACTCGCGCTGCGTTTGCGGTTCCTCAGAAATTAGTAGCTTTAATGTCGATTTCAAAGGAGCGGGGTGAGGCGGCCTGTCAGGTAAACAATCATTAACTGTCACTGATGAGCCTCAATCAGTGTTATATATAAAATCTTTAAGTAACTGTGACGGAGGAGCGTCCTTTTAGTTTGCCTCCATCAAAGGTAGCCAGAGGCATCACATCCCAACATCTGTAATTACCTTTTTGACTCTCCAGGTGGTTCCTTTCAGGTGCTGTCCTTTCAAGGAAGCGTCCCATTTGATGATCATGAGCATGAGCAAAATCCACATCACAGCTTCTAGGTCTGATGCTGCTTGTGTTTCCAACCTGCTGCCTTTAGTTTAAAAGTATTTGTTTTCACCCCAAAGGGGGCGTGGTCACCCTGAGGATATTAATAGAGAGCAGAGCTGTTTCTTATCTATATGAGCAAAGCAGTAAAGACATGGGTGAATTCCTATATTACTGTTTTTATTATTAATGTTAATGTAAAAAATGCTCATGTTTTTTTCAGTTGACAAATAATTGGAATAAATATATATATATATATATATATATATATATATATATATATATATATATATATATATATATATATATATATATATATATATTTTTTTTTTTTTTTTTTTTTTTTTTTTTTTTTTTGCATATATGAGAGGGGGGGGGGGATAATATATAATGATGGAATATATAATAATGGAATAAATATATTATTGGGCTTGGTCTATTCTTTTGATGCCACACACTAATTTTATATAAAATCAGTTTATGGAGAGTAACTGCTCTTTACACCAAAAAAAAAAAAAAAGGTCCCAAAAGTTGTGGTACGGTTGACATTTTTAAGGACTCATATAATGTTTTTAAAAAAAAGAACACTTTTAATGTCTTAGAGATCATTGAACACATCCACCAATCAGAAAATTGTTTAGGGCCCAGACTGAAAATACATTTATTTGTTGAGTGGTTAAGATTAGCAGGGTTGTGTGACATCACAGACTGAGATCAGAATTCAAACATTTGCTGTTCGTTTGTGATGGTTTGCACATCGACAACCCCTGTGTGACAGTGTGACATCAAGAAGAGTCGCACCCTGCAGAAGTGAGGGATGCACTGGGGCCAGGTTGCTGACTCCACCCCCTAAAGCCAGCTGTCATGAACAGAGCTGCAAAGACATGGTTGAAAAGAGAGCTGTTGTACTGTATCCGTGCTATCTTAAAACATGCCATAAACATTTGATTAAGGCATCAGGAAATGGTGTCAATTTGAGAAAGAAAATCTACGTCAGCTCTGAAACAAACTGAACAAACTGAATATGGAGGTTGTCAGAAGATTATCTCAATCACATCTCGGCATTAATGGTTTAATGAAACAGACGTTTATGAGACACCTGTGGTGCTTTGTGTCTGCTGTTGCTGTATCACCCAAAATTATTAGCTCTAATTTTAGGTTATTCATGTATTTCTTCTATCAGTTTGATTGGCCTTTCTTTTTCTGCACAATCTACAATTATCAAGCAAAAACATGTTCTCATTCTGAATTCAGAAATGTGCAGAAAACACTTCAGCAGCTGTGTCATCTGTCAAATGTCTCTGTACGTTTTTACAGTCTCTGTAAACGTGGATCAACGAGCAAACCCAAGACCAAACATGATGCATGCTGAAACACCAAAAAGCACAAATCTGTTTCGAGTTTTGTTTGTTCATTTCACTCCCTGCAGACTATTCAACCAAGGCGCAGTACTAAACCCCTCGTTGAACAGTGCAGAATGATTTGGTCCTTTCGTTGATGGACCAGATGATTATTCAGGAGACAGAAAAACTGCTGCAGACATGTCATTATGGTGAAGAAGGGGAAAGGATTTTAAACTCAGCCTCCTTGTAAGACTGAGGTCCATTAAGGTTTTATGTTTTATTTTGTTTTGTGGGTGCCACCAGGTGACAAAAGAGGTGTCACTGGTGATCACAGCTGAGATCAGGCTCTTTATTCATTGTGACATTGAGGCCTGTTTTGGTAGGGGGGAGGTGAATTTCTTCCTTCTGTCCTGTGGACATACACATGCTGCTCTCTAGAAGATTATATGTTGTCCAGACATCTTTATTCTGTGGCTCCTCAGGTGCTGCCTGTTGAGCGGTTCTATTTGATGGCGTTTTTTCTTGTTTTATTGTCAGTTTGTGTGTGGATTCTGTCTGCGACACTTGACTAATAGAGAAGAGGCCCGGTCCATCTATGTCTCCTTCTGCACAAGATCCTCCCACCAGGACAGCCAGCGTGGCTGCAAGAAATCCTCAGGGGAAATGAGATGGCTTTGGCCTGTCAGACAGAAATCCTGCATCTTTCTCATCTCTGCTCTCAATCCTCTTTGTCTTGTCTCACAAAGATGAGTCTTTGCAGTTAATCTAACCCTTTTCCCCTCAGTGTTTCCCAGGCTCTTAGAGGGACAAAGGCCGACCAAACAGACTTGCTTTTACAACTGACTGAGCCATCATAGCTGTCTTACAGCTGGCTCACAGGTGAATCTCATCATGTCCATCGAAGGGGAAGAATTAACACACATCTGTGCATGTAATGATTATGATTTTATGTCACACTTAAAAGGGATTAGATGTAATCCCCTGGATATGCTTTTTTGAAAAAAGTCTATTCCTGTAAATTATTGTTTTCTATAGTGCTTGATTTGTCTGGCGTTAGTGGTGCTGGCATGGAGGCACTGTGCCACCTGCTGGTCACTTGTATCACTACAACTGAGACAATTTAAAAAACGTGTTTTCGTCTTTGACAGAAAGCAACGTCTTCGGTTTTCTTTCATCTTTTTTATTAAAAGTCAGACCGTGTATGCATCATATAGAAATAATTAATGCATGAGATCAACAGTTTGGTTCCTGACAACAAAATCTGTCTTTTATGTGGTTGGTATGCAGGTTCAGATAAATCATCTGCAGAGTTTTCCAAATGATGCTTAATTTCAGTTAAAATACTACAAACCCATAGTTGCATGAATTTACCTTAAAGTAGATGTAGTTTGATATTTGCTGACAAAATCATTTGATATACATAAATACATAGACATGTAAGTGTGTGTGTGTGTGTGTGTGTGTGTGTGTGTGTGTGTGTGTGTGTGTGTGTGCGTGTGTGTGTGTGTGTGTACGCACACGTAATAACACTTTCACAATAAATACGCTTTCCTTTGCATAGTAGCATTACATGGAGATAAGCTGTGAAGTATACGTGCAAAGATCAGAGATAACTGAAACAACAAAATTCAGCACATTCACCGTTTAGTGCATCAACACCTTTCAATCATCCAAAGCGTTAACATCCTATCCAAAGCCTAATCCTAGCAGCAGTCCGGAGTTCGGAAAAGTCGTCTTCTAAAGAAACAGTTTAGCCGGTGTTACGAGGCGCCTCAGACAGAAACGGCAGCAGATCTTCCCAGGCCTTCCCGTTTCAGAGCGCTCGAGCTTTGGCGTGGGCCTGCAGGAGGGAAACCGTATCAGTGTGGGAACCTTGCATGGCAATCGAGAGCGCAGTTTGACCCCTCTGGAAGAAAGGACGGGACAAAGATGTTTTACTGGCAGTGCTTTACCTACGACCTCAGCCCAGACCAAACTAGCTCTGCATCATCAGGATGCATTTGCTTGATTGTGCCAGTGGTGAATCAAGCAAAAATGCAGATGTTTCACATTTGCACCTGCAAAGATTAACATGCTTAACAAAGATTTTAAAACGTTAATGTGGCGGTATCAGTATTTACTTCAAAGTCCACGCTTGCAGAGACGCTGTCACCTGTCACCTGTCACCTGGCAGCTCTGTACTCCACTCTAACTAAGTACATCTTCATTTCACTTCACTTCTACTGTCTGCTGCTCACACGGTTTTACCTGGAACTAGTCTGCTGCCGCGTTACCTTGTCAGTGAGCGTCAGGTCACTCTGGCTTCTTTCCAGCAGCAGTCTTGCGACGTGTGTGTGGCCTCTCTCGGACGCAAACATGAGGGCCGTCGTTCCCTGACTGTCCTGGATGTTAGCGTCTGCCCCGCTGCTCAGCAGCAGGCGGACCATAATGACCCGCCCGTGTCGCACTGCCAAGTGTAAAGCAGTCTGGCCCGTCTGCAGTGAGAGGGACAGCACTTTTGAAAAGCACATTTGATCCTACGTGTCACTCGTCTAGACTCGTCACTCGTCGTGTTTGACCCCTCAGGTCTGGCGTGAGTACTTAATTCCCAGCTACAGTGAAACAGTATAGAAATACCAAAGAAGTATTTGCACTGTGTATCTTTGTTTACTTGTATATGTTTCTTTTCATTTCTTTGTGAAAGACCTTTAAAAGGCATCTCATAAACTTTGCATGCACCCAAAAAAAGGCCAGTTTGAAATAATTTCAGTTGTTTGGAGATGCTCCGGTTGAATGTGTCACCTGGCTGGAGCGAGCGTTAACGTTCCCCTGCTCCATCAGCCTGCGGACAACCTCCATCCCGCCAGGTCCATCGGGAGCAGTTAACGAGGCCAACATCACTGCTGTGTAGCCAGCATTGTTCTGAAGGTTCACGTCGCTCACACCTGTGGTACAGACAGGACGTTAACATTGTCAGACTCGACCAATCGTGTCCTCACCCAAAGACTTCATCGCCGTTTACCCGTATCCAGCAGCAGACTGGCAATGCTGTAGTTGCAATGAGATACGCTGTAATGCAGAACCGTGTTGCCGTTGTCATCTGCAAGGTTGGTGAGGAAGGCCAGCATCGACGGTGTTGCCTTCTTGACTTCCTTCAGGTACGCAGCCACCCTGGAGGCCTCCGAGGCTTCTTCTGCTGCAGCGCTGAACCAGTGCTGAAACACTGTGACCAGAGCCTTCCTCTGCAGCATGGGAAGCATATCATCCACATCAAGCAGACGCAGAGCAACATTTGCCTTATTTTAAAGCTTTTCCATCAAATTCTAAACACTTGTTCACCTCAAAGCTCAGCTGTGGTCCCTGAAAACAATTTTATGTACATTGGAGCTCTGTAAAGTTGTATAATTCACCCAATCACATGCCTTTGGTGATGGTTGCAGGTTACGCTGTCGTAACTAAAGACGCCACGAACCTGGCAATCAGTGGACCCTTCACGCTGCCGTAAGCAAACACTGTGAACTGATACGTTCAGTGTTTCTTATCAATGACTTTCTCACTATAGCTCCACTCCTTACTGAATATGAGTAGGCTCAAAATGTAATGTATATACGTCCAGAGGTGTTTTAAAGACTGCCTACCATGTCATCATTGGGGTTGTCCATGTTGTCCATGTGGTCTTTGAGGAAGTGACAAGCCGACATAAAATCTGCACTCAAAGTTTCTCTAGAGAAGAAAACACACACGACAATGTTTGCACAAGAAACGAAGGGACGAGAAGATCTACACTGCAGAAGCATTTTTAAGGTGTTAAAAATGTTTCAAGAAAATTAGACTATTTTGAACTATTTTGGTAGTTTTAAGAGTTCTAGTCAAGAAAATTGTTCTTACCCCTTAAAATAAGGAGAATTTATGGCATATTAGGTTTATTTCTAGACAGTTTTTCTAATGTACCTTACAGGATGAGGAATAGTCCCGTGAGATAAAATTACAAAAAATAATGTGACAGCTTTATATTATTTATGCTTTTCCGCCGTGGCGCTGCCACTGATGTGGTGTTTGTAATGCGCTCCCTTTCCCCCGGATCCTGAGCCCGAGTTCCCGTCCATCTGTTCTCTCTGAGCTGCTGTTTTGGTCATTTTCTTCCAGCGTCTCTATCCCTTCATCTGTTCGCCCTGATCGTGGCTCCAGTGGTTTCGTATGTCTTCCTGGGTATGGATGCCTTTCCGCGTCTATGTCTCTCCCCCTAGGGTCAGCAGCCTCTGTCTGCTTAGGGCCGGTGCTGCTGTCCCCGTGCCCCACGTCACCGAAGACACTGTGGATGATACGGTCCTGACTGACCAGATTTCCACCAGTGGTTGGTTTGTGTCTACTTAAAAAATAAAAGAAATACAAGCAATACCTTCCTAATTGTTGGGAACTACCCTATGAAGACAGCTCAAATGTGTTCTGTGTGTGGTCTTGTAAGGTCAAAGAGGTTTTATCTTTTACAATCTTTGTAACGCTTCAGTAGAAGTAGCTGAGAGAATTAAGATTCAAATGAAACACAGTGCCTGGACTTCTTTCTTAATAGTATGTGTTGTCTGCTAAAAATAAATGATTCTTATTCTGGGTCTTCTAACCTAAAAGGGTGAAAAAGTATATACTTTAGACTTATATGACAAATGTCTGCTGTCCCTCAGTCATCTCTAGACATGCCTGTCACCACCTTTGTTCCTCAACTGACATCTTCAGGGAGCAAAGTGTTCGTTCTTTAGTCTGAATTGGTGTGTCTTTCTTGGTCAGAGCCACAGAGCAGCAGCTTAAAAGGCTCAAGAGAGCTGAAGTCAGAGAAAGTCATTTACTAACCCTTCATTAGCAACCTGAGAGTGCAGATCTCTGTGCTTCTGGACACATCCATCTATCTTCGGGGTGGATTTGGAGTCTAAGCAGAAGACAAATGAACAGGATTTGATGTGAATCAGTACAGGCAGCAGTACATGCTCCCGAGAAGACAGACGAAAGGTTTGGTTTCGCACACGTTTCTTCACTAAGACTAACTGTAATGAACGCTGTAAATGAAACATATCTCATTATGTAAAAGCAAAAGCAGCAGTGACGTTACCATTTTATCAACACCGTTCGTTATCTTTGAATTACACCACCTCCCTGCTGAATCTTCTCACCTTCACCACGTTCATGCTGCTTGTAGTAGGACATTAGGATGTCAACAAGTTTCATCATCTCCTGCTGCAGGGAGTTGACCTTGGGATCTGGGTGCATTAGAGGCTTACTCTCTCCTGATTTAATCCGTCCACAAACACACTCCCATTGCTGATCCAGAAGATTCTTGATCCTCTTGATATGGTGAATGGCAACTGCAGGATCAGTGCCCTCAACAGAAGTATCTACACACACAGTAGACGTTTCACAGTCTCGTCTTTGATATCTGTGAACATTTGGGGTAACAGTTCTTGTACAGAGGAAAGAGGACACTTTATTATGATCGGGTTCGGTGGCTCTCACCACTGTCTCGTCTTCATCCTGGTCTACCACCACCTTCTCTGCTAGAACCCACTCCCCAGGATTCCTGATGAGGTGCTCTATCTTCTCATCTTTCCTTCTGCTCTCCTTCTGCTGCTCCCTCAGCATCCCCATCAGCCTCTGGAGCTCCAGTTCAGTCTCATGGAGCTTCTGCTCCAACACAGCTACTTTGGCCTGCAGGGATGTCACAGTCAGCAGCTCATCCAGATCTGTACTGGTCTTCCACTCATGCGTGGGTTTTGAATCCCCCTGAGGGATGTTTCGATTTCTTGATAACATGATGTAAGTTTCATGTTGGGTCTTTTTGACGGGAACTTTTTTGTAATGACAGGAGGCATGAGACTCAGTAGTTCCATTCACTGTGGAGGCAGGAATGTGTGGAACCAGATCCAGACGGAGTCTTTCTCTTTCCTCCTGGAGGATACAGATCTGTGCCCTGAGCTCAGGAATGACTCTCACTTCCATCTCCAGCTCCCCGACACGTTCGAGGGCCTCAGTCAGGCGCCTCAGCAGACCTGAGCAGTCCTGTGGTCGCGGGCTGTCTGTGGAGTAGAAGACATCTTCACAGGAGGTGTTTCTTCCCCCAAGGTGATCCTTTGAACTCCGCAGGCTGCTGCGGTCATCTGTGGACTCGGACTCCTGTCTTAGTAAGACTGTGAGCGGCAAACTGGAGGCGCGAAGGAGGTGAGGCCTGATGTGCTCTCCCAAAGGTTGCTCATCAAACTCCTTGATTCTGGCTTCCATTTCTGCTAGAGAGTGGAGCCCGGTGGGGGAGAGGGGCGCCCTGTGGTTGTACGCGCAAGAGCTATAGCCATGTTGATGGCCATCAGACAGTCGGGATCGGGGGCCAAGAGCTCCAGTAGACCCCCAGGCACTTGGGCGGTAGCCGCAGCCAGAAGGATTGAGGTGTCTGGGCAGGGTGCTGGCACGGGGACCCTTGCTTCGGCGCTGAATGGGAACTCGTTTGATGGTGTTTCCTTTCTCGATGTCATGCACATATTTAAGGAAGTCCAGATCAATTTGGAAGCCGTATGGAGTTTCAACTGAGTATGGAGGCTTTCCTTTAATTCCATTCTCTGCCATTTTATGATGCAAGATATCTCCTGTGAACAATGAATAATAAATTAGCATTTTGTCCAATAAGAGGGTGTCTTTGAAATCACATGCTGTATTACTTGTACACGGCAAAAACCCATTTCTAAGAAAGTAAACAAAAATCCTTGTTTCAGGAAAAGGAAAGACTATTTTAGACTATTTTGCTAGTTTTAAGAGCTGTAGTCTCTAAACTGTTCTGACCCCTTTGAAAAAGATATTTTTGCTTAAAATAAGACCATTTTGACTCAGTTTATGGAATATTAGGCTTGTTTCAAGAGGGGCTTCATTTTTGCAGTGAACTTACTGATGGTGCCAAAATGCATCATGTCATCTGCAAACAACTGAAAAATCTGAAGTAGTTATTTATAAAATATTCAGATGATGTGATACCTCCTTACACATTTCTAGTCTGCACTTAACTGGCTTGCACATCCCATAATGCAATGTGCAACTATAGCATAATCATGAACTATTTATATTAAAGCTCTATTAAATAACCAACTTAGAGCCATGCACACATGGAGACGTCTTCACACACTGAGTCGTCCTGAGCTTGTAAAACAGGATGCCTTCTGCAAAGCAACACTGTTGTTGCTTCTTTTGCTTTTGGACTGTGTGAGTCCACAACCACAAATTATAATTTTTATCTACGAGAATAAAAAAACGTTCTATTGAGCGTGATTCGTTGCGTTCTCTACATTTGACATAATTGTGACGCCTCTGTGCAACCACAACGGTCAGCAGTGGAAGAGACCACACAGCGTTACTCCAAGATATGACCAGAAACTCCTCCGATGCCGTAGCTTAGAGTTACATGGCCATGCTGCATACGGACCATGAATGCAGTATGCAGCGCATACGGAGATCAGGTGTGGCACATGTACCACGTAGTACGCACTTCTGAAAGCAGCATGTCATATCTACCAGTTGAAGTCTGAGATGATTAAGATGAATTACTGTAAATAAATTCATTGGAGAAAGCAACAAAAATACATTTCTTTTGAAGTGGCAGAGACAGATTGTTGATATGAACATTTGCTTTAGTTCCAGGGAGAAAAAAACTGTGTCCTTCATTTCAACAGTGACTCCACATCCATTTGAAGTTGAATTGTCATACTGTTGGTGAAAAGCTTATTGTTATTTTATTAGTTATTTTTTGCACACCATTACAAACCTTCCAATAGTAGCTGAAAATAACACAAACATCCAATTATGCTGAAATGCTTTCCTTGTCTTTTTTCATTGTCTCCATCTCCCAAAGCCTTCTGTTTCTTCTCCCAGTCTCACTGCCTCATTTCTTCCATGCACCAGGCAACGATTATTCAACAGTGGCAGGCCTGATCCTCGCTTGATTACAGCCCTGCTGTCCAGGACCGAGGCTGAAAATAGTTTGTGACTGTTTTGTGGAGCAGCCATGGCCAGCAGAGCAAAAATACACTCCTACACATACAAATACAGACAATCTTTGTTCTGACTGCCTTCCTCCCCGCCTTCCATCTGTGTGCCTCTTACTTGCTCGGCATCTTCTGTCAGATCTTTGGTTCACTTTTTCTGAGCTGCCATTGACTTTCTTTTCCTCTCCAATGTTTCATCGTTAGTATTCAAGTGCACATTGTTTTTTTTTTTGTTTTTTTTTGTCTCTTATTTCCTCTTTTCATCTTTTTTCCAGACACTTGATTTAATGTAGTTGCTGCTTTCTCTACACCTTCCCCTTCAGTCATCCTCTCCCCGTTTCCCCTCCACTCTCCACCAGCAGCCTCTGCGGCAGCTAACTGTCATCTTGAGACACCACAGCCACCAAGCCACAGCCCCAAACAATGTCAGCAATGCAGTAAACAGACAAACACCCCCATATGGCTCCGCTAGGAATCTGAACCTCTATCATTCCCACTCCCTTTGATGCTGAGCAGCAGCCAGCAACAGATCTGTAAATTAAAGGTAGATATGATCATCATTTCCTTTTTTACTGCTTGTAGTCTCTTTCCCTCATGTATTATACATCAAAACAAATACAGTGTAGCTCTGCCAGCTGGAGCCTGTCATATTAACCAGTCTTTCAGCCCTCGATGTGACTAGTCTAACTTTAGCCTGCACATGTGGGTGTGAAGTTAAAGCACATGTCATGCATGGATACCTCAAGTCTTCATTTTACAGACTAAAAGAAAGCCATTCTGACGAGCAAGTTCCATGAAACATACCAGGATCTGAAGGAAAATCCTAATCACGGAGCGTGTGAGACACAGTTCTCGACCGACTCTGCTGATCAGCACCTGTGAGTTCAGACAGGTCCGTTTCTCTGCCGGTCCATGCAGACACACCCAAAAGCCCATCCGTGGGTTGTATTTTTAAAACTGATGAGTTTAAGCTGGACTAAGAGGAAAAAATTAACAAAATGATTTTTTTTTTTTTTTTATTGGCTTAGCTGATACAGATTAAAACCTTTTCTTCACCTGGAAAGAAGCAGGTTATCTGCTACGCCTTACAACAAATGTGTAAAGAAACAGAAAAACAGTTTGACTGTTGCCTCCCCTGGATCTATCCAAACATACTAAAAACTGCTCTGCGACCTGATTTCACCTCAAAGAATCAGGTGAAAAAGATTTTGCTGCAGAGTGGGCATGAGATTCCCAGTCCAGTGTTGGTTTGGTAAAGACACATATACAAAATGGTACTTATATTGTTTAAGGTACGCCTGGGCATTTAAAGTCTTGAGTCAGCTGGACTTTAGAAGGAAGGAACAGCTGGTACAGGTGTGTCAGGTCTGTACGAACTATTAAATAGAATTAAGTACACCAGTGCCAAAAGAGCTTTTTGGTGAGGTGGGACGATGAAAGCTATGCTGAATCTGTGGAGGCTGGAACTCACACAACATCAGGACACTTTTTCCAACTGCAACGTAGCCACCACTTGGCGAGGTCAAAGGTAATTACAGCGCCCGCTGCTAAAATAGCAGCTAAGGTTTCATGACCATAAGAAAGCCTTTTTTCCAACTGCCTTTTAGAAAGAAAGAAATACGGTGATATTTGTTTCTGAAATGCTGCATAAAATGTATTTTGAGTATTGTCTGCCTGCATCAAGTCACACTGGACTACATCTATATAGACATAAACTTTTCCCAGGGTTTTCTCATATGGACACATGCACAGCCCGGATTTGTTGGCTATGTGATCATGTTACCGTTAATGTGTCTAATACAATGTCTCTGTCCTCGTACGACATGGAGCCAACGCGGTGCAGGGTTTGTGGGATAAAAACAAGTCCATTGGCTGATTTATGCAGACACAATCAGACAAAAGTTTTCTTCGAGTTTGCTTCAAGATGTTCAAATTCAGCTTAGATCCTTAGCTTTTTGATGTTTCTTTTGATATTCATACAGATCAATAAAAGTTGTGAAATTAGATGAGATGAGGCAGCTGAAGGCAGTAATGCCAGAGAAAGTTAAAGAAACATGGATGGAATATCTCCAGTATCTGCACAACTCGAATACTGTACTTTCTGCAACAGTTATCACTGCTGAATATTTTACAGCTTTATTCATTCCCGACCCTCAAAGTGCAATCAAACCTGCTTGTTGTTGCCAATTAGCTCTCTCCTTCTCACACACAAATATGGACCTGCACATTTTTATCCTGCCCAGGTAACCACAGAGGAAACTATATAGCAGAGTTAGGGTTAGGTAATTCTCCAGAGTCACTGCCTAACTCCCCCCACATTTCCGCGGCACATATTTTAATTGTCTGTGCTTGGAGAAGTAGGTCCACCTCACAGGAAACATAAGAAATGAAACGTAAAATATTCGCCTAACCCCAAACAGGCCCCAGCAAAAACAGGAGAGGTTGGAGCCCCACTGCTGGCCCTGTATGCCAAAATTGATTCAAAATCAGGCATCGGTGTTAACTCAATTTGTTTTTCTTGAGTGCCTAACATCAACGTTTTGTGTGTGCACAGTTAAAATTCTTAATATATTTGAGAAATGTCAGTTTTTCTGCAAACAGATTTCATTTCAGCTCTTCATTTTCCTACAACAGCTGCTCTTCTCCTCTGGGTAAATATGTCCTTTCCCACATAGTCCTTCAGGCTGTCCCTGTAACAGTGTAAGCTTAAAAAATACAAGATGTTTAACCACAAACCTCTTTGCCAAAGCCTTCAATGAAAAATTATCATGACACATGCGGGGGATTTCCAAGTGAAACACCTATGATTTAGTCATTAATGATACTAGTAAAGACACATAGCGCATGTTGCAGCATTCATTTTGGTGGTGTAGCCCGGAAATGGAAGGAATTAGACTTTCGTGGCAGTTTTAACACTTATCGTAAATATTAAGATAGTTATTTAGCAGTAACTGAGATGAGAAGATGCAAGAAAACCTCCAAGTCAGAAAAGATGAAGCCAATAAAGAAGCATCCTAAACTTATTTTACTTCTAATCGCCAGCAGGGATTGATCCTTCTGGTTGCAATAAAAATACATCAATTCATCAGTAAAGTCATTAAATCCATTAATTTCACTTTCTCCAGGTTTAGGTTGCTGGGGGGCAGCCTAAGAAAAGAGGTCCAGACCCCCATCTCCCCAGCTACCTCCTGCAGCTTTTCTGAGAGGACACCAAAACATTCCCAGGCCATCTGAGAAATATAATCTATCCGTATCTTTGGTCCGCCTCAGGTTCTTCTCCAAGTTGGACAAGCCGGACACAGTGTCCCAGGGAGGCATTTAGGAGGCATCCCAACCACATGCCAAAACCTTCTTATTTCACTCCTCTCGATGTGGAGAAGAAGTGGTTCTAATCTGAGTCGTTTTTCCCCTTATCCAGAAAAGAGAGTCCACCAACACTTTGTAAGCAACTAATCTCAGGTGCTTGTATTTGCGAACTCATACTGCAGGAATGAGATGGTGAAAGACCCTCCTGTGGGCTCACCACCTGCAGAAGGGGTCATACGGTTTGGGGCACGTGTGTTTTTGGGCAGTGGCCAAAAGTGCAGGTCAGGGTGTGCCGACTATCGGCTGTTGAAACTGGCTCTTCAGACATGTCAAAGTATTTTCATGAACGTTTGAACAAATACTTGATTACTTTCTGGAAGTGCTGTCTAGCTGTCGGAGTCTCCCATCTCTGTTATCGGCCCAACCGGTCAAAAACACTGGACTCCTGACCAGGTTGTGTCTTGGAACGTCAGTTTACAGCATTATGTTTTCCACAGTGTTGAAATTACATCACAGAGCTACAGCTGACGTTGTGGCAGAGGCAACTACGAAACTCCAGAAATTATTACAGTAGAGAAAACAAGACCGTCCCTGAGGAGGAGACAGAACAAGAGGAAATAAAAGTATGGATATGGAGTCATAAAAGTGACTTCCTCTCCACACCTATAGGGGGACCTGCAGAGCTAACATTGCCATGACTCTTTTATAATGCCTCAACCCAAGATGATGTTCACTTTGTAAGTAATAGTCTAATATAAACTAAATGGTACAATTGTCATTTTTTTTTTTTTTTTTGCATCAAGGTTGATGATTCACCCTGACTCACTGCTAGCAGCAGAAAAATGCTAAACTGGACTATAGAAACCAACAGCTGGCACCACAGCGGACACGTTGGGCTTTTGCACGTAGGACTATATTGTGTTATGCACATTACACAGATGCCGTCATAAGGATTTATGTGATCTCCTGACTTCTACTGTGAATATTAAGTAACTTGCTAACAAATTCAGCTGATAAGTAGTCCAGACAGTCCCACTTCAAACTTTACAACACAACAGTCTATACATTTTTCCTTCTTTCTCAACGTCCATCCTTCTTTACTGTATATAAGCCTACATGTTTCACTGCTTTTGTTCTGTTCCCGGAAAAGCCATTACTCCCCTCCACTTTTTGGCTGTACAGTCTGTGGTTTTTTTTTCTTCCCCCCAACACATAGCTCTAAACCTCATCTTCTGTTCAGGGTTGATTTAGGAACCAAAGCCAACTGTTTGGGCTTAAGTTCCCTTTAGCCCCCCTTCTCTGTCTCCTATGTTTTCTGTCAAAACTACTTTTTACTCACAATCGCCATAAAATCTTCCTAGAGATGTTTTCTTTTTCCGCTCCTGGAACTGTTGGGCTGCTGGAGTTGTCCTGGCCCAACAGTAACAGGGTCAGAGTTGCACTGTCGTACGGCATGTCATGCCAAAGCTCATATGGATGAAACAGCTGCCAGGAAGAACGTGGCGGTATGTTGACATGGCGAGGTTAAAATAGAAAGTGTGTTGCCTACGTGTGTGTTTACATGGACATGTGCATTTGTGTCAGCTCAGATTAATTCTGTCACACCATGTGAGAATTTACATGCGAGAAAGTCAGCATCTGTGTAATTTAACGTGTAATCATTAAAACGCAAAAATGTTATGTTATTCTTCTTAAAGTCCACTCCATGTAATGCGTAAAATTACTTTAAAGTTTAGTGCCTCTCTGACCCTGAATCTAGATCAGCCGGTCCCTGATCCACAGTGGTCAAGGTCAGCGTTCTGCATCTCAGCTTTGATTAACTGTCCGATCCAAAAGCCTTCCCCTGCCTGGAGAGATGGAATGAGTTGAACACTATATCAGCTCTTACCTTGTAATATGTTCAGCAGTTTCCCCTCTTGCTGATCTGAGGGTGTGTATGCCAGACAGTCCTCTACGGTCTGCTCTCAGCTCTGTCCGTCTGGCTCCTGAGCTGGGGTGGAGGTGCTGTCAGGGAGAGTGGCATGCCATGGCTGTTTGGTAAATGCCACGGTGCAGCCCCTGCCATAACAGAAGCTGGGTTTTCTTGTGTGTGTGAAAGAGAGCACTGAGTGAGGAGGAGCTTGTGAATGAGCCTTCCTATACTGACTCCTGTCCAAAGAGACTGACAAGAGGGAGGTTAGGCATGCAGAACCACACCCGCCCCATCAGATGGCAGCCAATGGGAGTTCAGGTGGTGCTGCTGGTGAGGAAAAACAGCAAGAAACCGTGGCAACAAAATGTCAAAGTTTGGCGTGTGTGGTAATAGTCCCCTTACTGTGTGGTGCCCAAAATCATCTCAGATAACATGTGCAACCAGGCAGTGACAGACCTCCCACTCTCAGAACCTGAAACCCTACCCTGTGTGGTATTTGTCCTCTGTAATCACGTAAACAGACAGACGAGCTTGGTGCCATTCTCTCTCAGTGCATACTTCTCGTTCTTCGTGGATCCCCTTTCAGCATGTTACCAACATCTTCTCTGAGGCACGGGCACCATGCCATTAAAGCCTTTACCTTTGCTCTTTACCAGACCTGTGGACTGTAGTGAAGGGGTTCCTGCCTTTACAGACAGGCCTGTGAATTAAATAAATAGACAAAAAGATTGCCATAAATGTTAAAGACATGCTTGTTTATGATTAAATCCGTAGCACCCTTAGTTTTACCAAGCTTTCATTTATGCACATACAATTTAAAACCTCTGCAATGCAGATGGACATAAATTCGACTTAAAAAACAGATTATTTTATGATGAATTACACATAGTTTTTTTTTGTTCCTTTCACAGTACCCACAAAATTACCAGTAATGAACCTGGTAACTGCAGGACTTCTGCTTTGCCACCAGGAGGACGACAAAGCTGTGACTGAAATGTTCCTTTTGTCAAGTACAATGATCAGATCAACATTTTGTCTCACTGTATTTTAAAAACTCTTGTAAAGAAAAGAAAAGGTGAAACGTTTGTAGACCACTGACGCTGCATCCTGTCATCCATAAGACAAGAGTTAACGTCCTGCTTAATGCCGTGTTTCCTAAATGTTTGAATTCTTTTAACTTTATTATACATTTATACATTATTTCAGTGGTTTCACTTTTATATGTTTCTTTTGGTTTAATAATTTAAGTATTGGTGAAGTTTAGGGAATAAAAGTTATATGGTTATGTTCAATGCAAAAAATAATTAGAATTATTTTAGGTCTAGGCATTAAAAGCCACATAGTTAGGTTTAAGCACAAAAACAATACTTTGTAGCTAAATTGAGACATTGAGATTTAATTGGCTACATTTGACTGTAAAAAAACCCATCATAGTTTGCTTTAAAATAAACCCTTTCATATCTAAAGTACCTTTTTCCTCGCTCATTGGCTGATAAATTTACAATTATTTGTGTAAATGCAATCATTTTAATTTTATACGTAAATTTCTTTAATCACAAGAGCAAGCAGACAAAACGTAAAGCTTGTTACCATTGTTCCTACAGATTATTATGTTAATATGAATCATTATCACAGCATACGTCTGTCTCTAAACTTCGGCAGAAATGCAAAACTGCTGAATTATTTTGCAGTTCAGCTTCCCAATTATACTTTTTTTGTCTTTCACTTTATATTACAATGTATGTTTACAAACGATCGCTTGCTCTTTTCTTTCCTTTTGTTCACCTTGTGTGAGTTGGGAGGCAGCGGTCTGGGTTCCTCTCATCAGGCCAGGAGAATGGTATTTCCCATCACATCTAGCCCGCATTGTTTTCAGTGAAAACGACAGGCCAAGTTGAAAGCAAAGCAAAGCAAGCAATGCCCACGAAAAGCTGTGTACGGCGCTGCAACCAGGATCTTGCGCCCCACCATGAATGGAAAAGAAATTAGCAAGAAATACTCCTTTTCCATTACCGAAGGAGACAACTGACTCCGAGAGGGATTGTGGTTTGCCTAGAAGCAGAGGGAGGAAAAGAAAAGACTTTATTGGACCAAATAACTGCTGACGGACTGACCACACACTGCAGAGAACTTGGCCCTAAAGCAAAAATGTCCTCAAAGGCAATTTCAGGGAAAGGTTTAGAGCTGCATCATATTTAAGAAATGTAGGGTGTAAATCCAGTTTTTAATTCTATTACAAAATGACTTAAAGAGAAGCTGTCAATCATTTACTGTCATGTAGATTTGTTTTTTGACCTTTGAGTAACTATGTTGAAAGTTCAATCCTTAATGCTGTGGATGTACTTCCATTTGAGTTTTTGAACTACAGTCAGAAGAAGACAATCATGTGGGGTGATCCTGTTTTTGGATGCTGAAAATTGTTCATGCAAGTTTTATGATAATGAAGCGATCCTGAACATGTTCCAAACAAGTCTGTTATTGTCATGTATTCAAAGGTTTTTAATTTTTAACTTTACTAAATATTGCAATGATGCCTTGAGATAAGCAAAAACTGCAAAAAAATAAGTAAGAAAGAAAGTAGTTTAGTCCTTGCATAGGTTTATCCCCCGGGCGGGCATCTTTCCCTGTCTCAGGCCTGTTATGTAACTGTAGCTCTTGTTATGCAGAGCTGCAGCTTTTGCACACTTCACAAGCCAACTGAAACAGTGAACTCTTGTGATAGATGGTGATTTATGAACCGAGTCAAATAAATTACCCAAAAGTCCACAGACCATCAACAACCACATCTATGTAAATTTGAAGATAAATACATGTGATAAAAGGAACTCAAATTCCCTTAAAACCAGTTGTTCAAACATTTTGGCAGGGAGACATTTGAACAACTGAGTAAAGTTGTCCCACAGTCTGGATATGGAAGAAAAATGATACCAATGTTACAATCAACTTTCCTGGGAAAAAGAGACAAAACAAAGAAACCAGGTTGTATGTAAATTCTGCAGATTTAAAAAAATATATTTTTTATGGCTCTATTGGCCTTTACTTTGAAAGTGGCTAGACAGAAAAGATGTTAAAAAAAGAGATGTGGGGGAAGACATGCTGTAAAGAGCTACAGGCCAGGATTTGAACCTGCACTGCCTACACAAAGGCCATAGCCTGCATATGGTACCCCTGTTCCACCCACTGAGCTATTCGGGCCCATTTCTACACATTTTAATGAGCAATTAGAATAAAATGATGTACTGGCATGAGACACTGATGACAACAAAAGGTCAATGATCAAACTATGAACCAGTCAAATGCCAAAACCTCAAGTTCAAGGATAGCATGACGCAAAGTGGTGTGTTTGTGAATGTTTGTGCGGCGGTAGTAGTCCGTTCTACCCGAGTCCAGTCTCCAAGTGCACAATACAAGCCTCTAATGACCTTAAATCTCACAAATATCAGACATAGCAAATTGCTATCCTCTATGACAGATGGAGACTGATAAATGTTATGTTTTTTGCATAGTTTACATTTATTTTAAATTTGATTCTTGTGACCTGCTTCAGGAATATTAGATTTAAGTGACTCAAATTTTGTATATTACAGCAGAACTCATCCAATATTTTGGATGAGGCCCTTATACAAACATGGACAAATGTGTTGCTATACTTTACATAATGAATAAAAACCCACAATGGTCAATTAAAAATACTAAATCTGGCAAAATTAATGATTACAACTTTACTGAAAATTGACTTATAAAAATTGCTTTTAAATTATGGTTCAACAGAATCACAAAACAACAACAAAACTGGCCAGGACGAATTAGTTAGTACACCTAGAAAAAGATTGAAAACAACATGAATGCAGTGACATATTTAACTGAAGTGTGTCTTGTAATCAGTATTACAGGCGTCTTCAATCTTGCAGTCACTTGAACTTTTATCACTCTGCCGTTTGATGAAGAAAGTAAAAGAGAGAGTTGTTTGGGGATATCAGAAAAAAAGATTATAGACAAGCATGTTAAAGGTAGGGGGACCATCTCCAATCAGCTTGATACTTTTGAGACCACAATTGTAAATTTCATTCAGAGATTTAGGCTCCACAGAACTGTAGCGGGCCTCCCTGGATGTGACCGCAAGAGGAAAATTGATGACACATTTAAAAGCGAACACAAATGTAAACCAAAGAGTTAAGAGCAACTTCCAAAAAGAGTCAAGGCGAACTACAAAGTTCAAGGTACATCAGACTGTGGCATCTGCTGCTAACCAAAGCAGACAACTGAGGAGATTAATCATCAAAACCTGGACTGGAATTTGGAATTTGTGATGCTGACAATCCCCAAACCATTTAGAGATCCGCAGTGATCACCTCAGATGGTTGTGATTAGGCCACTCCAGAGTCTTGAGAGGCTTCTTACAGAGCCACTTCTTAGTTGTCCTGGCTGTTTGCTGTAGTTCTCGACCAGGTTTGCCACTCTGCAGCAAGGATTTTGGCCCACTCACCCATACAAATCTCAGATCCTTCAGGCTGTCGCTGGGCAATACGGACTTTCAGCTCCCTCTAAAGATTTTCTGTTGGGTTCAGGTCTGGAGAATGGGGAAGGCAACTCCAGGACCTTGAGATGCTTCTTATGGAGCCACTCCTTAGTTGCCCTGGCTGTGTGTTTCGGGTCATTGTCAGGCTGGAAGACCCAGTCACAACCCATCTTCAATGCTCTTACTGAGGGAAGGAGGTTGTTGGCCAAGATCTCACCATACATGGCCCCATCCATCCTCCCATCAATACGGCGCAGTCAGGCATTCCCAATCAATGATGTCCCCACCTCCATGCATCGCCATAAAAAAGCTGGAAATTGTTGGAATGAGTGTTTGGACATGTGTCTTTTATACAGGTAACGAGTTCAAACAGGTTCAGTTAATACAGGTAATGAGTGGAGGACAGAAGGGCTTCTTAAAGAAGATCTAACAGATCTGTGAGAGCCAGAATTCTTACTGATTGTTAGGTGATCAAATATATATGTCATACAATAAATGCAAATTAATTATTTAAATATCACTTACTGTGATTTTTGTTTTAGATTTCATCACCAACAGTTGAAGAGTACCTATGATAAACATTAAAGACTTCTACATGCTTTGCAAGTGGGAAAACCTGGAAAATGAGCAGTGTATCAAATACTTGTTCTCCCCGCTGTATATATGGATATATAGGTATTAATTTAAAATATTATGTTTAGAGAGAAGAACATTTTCCAGTTGAGTCAAAAGGAAAGAAATTGGCTATTCAGAAGGACAATGACCCTAAACAAACATGTTCATGTCCCATCAATGAAGGGTTAAAGATGAATTAAGGTCAAGTTTAGAGAGAAAAGTCAAAGTCCTTGCCTAATTCAATAATATGAACCAGTACGTTCCCAGAGCTGAAACTGCTCCTTACCTAGTCAAAATTCATCCAGGCTAATGTGCAGAGTAAATCAACAGGTACAAGAGAGTGGCAGCTTAAACAATTCTCGTTTTGTCACAGTTTTTTGTCTCTTGTTTGTGGCGTGTGTTTGTGTTTATTTTTATCTTCTTTTAGTTTTTTTTAAAAATGGTTCAGTCTCTGTTCACCATTGATTCTCCTTATTTTAAAAATGTAATGGATTTCCCTGATAACGCCACATCTGTTGTTCACTTTGTCTTTTGTCTGCGGAAATATTCTGCCTGGTTTCCTTTAAATTAAAAATCCTCAGCTTTGTAAATTTTTTTCATGTTTGCAGTTTTCCATGCCTTACCACTTTTCTGTCACTCAGTACAGGTGCATCTGGATTTTGTTAGATAAGATAAACCTTTATTCGTCTCACAAAGGAGAAATTCCCAATGTTCTCTAATGCCACAATGGAAATGTTATGGACTCTGTGAACCAGTTGTGCTGTTGGTTTACAAGTAGCTACTATAACTGCACTTCAACATGAACTCAATCACCAAATTTTGAGTTTAATTAAATTCAATTCAATTTTATTTATATATTGAATGCCTTTATTGTCACTTTACACATGTACAATCTGCATTATACGTATATACAGTGAGATGAGAGCTAATCGCTGTTCAGTGCAAGCATGCATGTGAAAAGAAATATCAAAAAATGTGCAAGGAAAATCAACCGAAAAAAAAAACAAAAAAAGTTTTCAGTTTTAACAGAGGGGTATTGCACTCCTGCTATTATCCATGATTGCAGATATAGCGTCTATTACAATACAAGTTGTCTGTAGATGCTTTCCAGAGACCCAGAACATGACCCCTGAGCAATTATTACATTAACACTGGCAGGATTTATGGCAGGATTCAGAATTTAGGAGCAAAAAATTAGTGGACATCCAGTCTTTGATGTCTTTAAGACACACCTGAGTTTGTCTAATGGTTCTGTTTCATCTGGTTTCATAGACAGATACAGCTGCGTGTCATCAGCATAGCAGTGAAAATTAATGCTGTGGTTCCGAATAATATTTCCCGAGGCCTGCATGTATAAACTGAACAGGATTGGCCCTAGCACTGAACCCTGCGGGACACCATAGCAGACCCTTGTCTGTATGGAAGAAACCTCATGAACATGAACAACCTGGAATCTATCAGACAGATATGATTTAAACCAATCTAGAGCTGTCCCTTTAATCCCAACAACATACTCTAGTCTCTGCAGTAAAATGCTGTGATCTATAGTATCAAAAGCAGCGCTGAGGTCCAGCAGAACCAGTATGGACACTAATCCATTATCTGAGGCCATAAGAAGTTTATTCGAGACTCAAACCAGTGCTGTTTCTGTGCTATGATGCATTCTGAACTGAAAAACTTCAAATGGATAATTTCTATACAAATGGTCACACAGCCGGCTTGCAATTATCTTTTTCAGAATTTTAGAGATAAATGGAAGGTTGGAAATAAGGTAAAATGTCTGGGTCAAGAGAGGGTTTTTTAAGTAATGGTTTGATTACTGCAACTTTAAAAACCTGTGGCACATATCCCAAGACTAGGGACAAGCTGATCTGGTCCAGTATTGTCGCACCAATAAGAGAGAAAAAATTTTTGAGTAGTCAAGTTGGGATGGGGTCTAACAGAAACGTAGATGATTTAGCTCTATTGACGACTGAGGTCAGCTCAGGAAGGTCTACAGGAACAAAACAGTCTAGAGTCAGGTCAGAGCATAAGGGAGTCGCTGAAGCTGAAGAAATGCCCACAGCCATTGCCGGGTGGGCCTGGACGATTTCCTCTCTGATTCTGACAATTTTATTGCTAAAGAAGCTCATAAAGTCTTCACTACTGAGAGCTGCAGGGATGCACGGCTCAACAGAATTGTAGCTCTTTGTCAGTCTGGCTACAGTGCTGAACAGAAAATGTGGGTTATTTTTATTAACCTCTATCAACACTGAATAGTAAACTGTTCTAGCTTTGCAAAGCGCTTTTTAAAAATACTATTAGACTATCTTTCCATGGACGGAAAATATCTACAGACCTACAAGAGTACCACTTTCCATTTTACGCAGTTTCTGTTTTAACATACAAATATGCGAGTTATACCAGAGAGTTAAGCTCCTATGGTTTCTCAAAGGAGCAACTGCATCTAAAGCTGAGTGCAACACATCTGCAGTGCTACCAACAAGGAAATCAACATCTGCAGAGGTAGAACCGAGGTCACAACCCTCAACTGCTTCACTATGTTCCTCTGTAGGAAGATGAAGAGCAATGGCCTCCCTAAATTTACCCTGTAGTTCACAGTCGAAGATGATTACAATGTCACAAGCACAGGTTAAAACTGACTGGAAACTGAAAGTTCACTACAACAACAACATTAACCCTGCAGTCCAACCAGCCAACTTAAAATGGATTGTTTTATTTAGAAAACTGCATTCACATTCATTTTTATTTCAACCATCCAATCTACAGCTTAGTCTGGATCGTCCATGAAACATAAATATTGACATACTGACATTTTAGGAGACTCTTTAGGTTTAACATATTAAAGATACATATTTAACATATTTAAGATATGAAAGGGCATTCTGATAGCCTTGGTGAGCTACAAAACTCAGTTATGTGACAGTGCAACGTAACAGGCTGAGAGGTATACGCAGAAAAATCCTGAATATAATTACTTAAAATCAAAAGTGCCAAAACAACACTTGATGCGTGTTTGTGTGAGGGTGTATGTGTAATAATGCCGGTAAATAAATAATGCACAAAAATATGTGTCCCTGTGTTAAAAAAACCACTCAGTGTCTTGTTAAAATTTGCCTGTATTCAGTTTCAAAGACACAGGAAAATCGACCAACAGTGGTTGCAGTGAAATGTTTTGGCGGACAGAGCAACTGAGATCAAACCAACCCTCAGCTGCAGGTTATACCACAGTCACTCATGACAGCACAAACGGGTTAAGGAGTTCACTCTAAATCCTAAATCCCACATAAGCTTGTGAGAGCACAATTGTTTCCCTGCATTTGCTGCACTTTTATTTTGGGATTTTTGTATAGAAAGTGATTAAACTCACCTCCACCTGCTTCCAGACCGTCTGTCCTGCCTCCACCACTAACCCTGTCACGCTCCGTGGAAGCCACAGCAGAGAGTGAGGGCAAAACTTAAATGATGGACTTTTTTGCTTAGAAGGTAACATATAGTTTATTATATCTTGACCATGTCTGAGGTCATATTTATTCCAAAATAAGGGTTCCAAAACTTGAATAATCAATTTACATTTCGTACACTGAGGCGTTACAAAGTCTTGTCAGTGTAAGAGGAAAATAACTTAAGATGAAATGCATCTGAAAAGGTATCTTTTAAAACTACTTTAACTGGAAGTAACCTACTTGTGCATTTTTATTACATTGGTTATAATCGTTAATCTCCACAAGATAAATCTTTCATCATGTGCTTTGTGGGGATATTTTGTGTTGAGGAAGTGTGTTTGTTAACTAAATAATCAAATTGATAACACCAAGACCACTGACATCTTTCTAAAACTAAAGTTCAACTGACTTTCACAAGTCCACTTGAACACACACTAAACACAAACATTGGTCATATCAACAGGTTAATCATCAGCCTGACTCCGTACAGAGTATAAAGCCATGCTTCTTCACTCAGCATTTCTTTGTTCAGGCAAAAAGGGATGTGTGGGCAGCCAGCTGTTACCTTGACAACTTAAACACTGCTGGAGAAGCACTACAAAAAAACCATGAGAAGAGTAATGATTATGTTTGTGTTTGTCCTGGCTGCTGCCTGCGTCCCTGCCCTGTGCGACCAAGAGGCTCTCCTTGAAACCCGATCCCGCTTTGCTCCTCTGGATGACGTGCGTCTCCTGGCGAATGGCCTCCTCCAGCTGGGTCAAAGCATGCGGGAGTTTGTGCAAAATACAAAGGCCCAAATAAGTGACATCTTCCAGAAACTCAACATCTTTGACCGCTCCTTCTACCAGCTGTCAGCGCTGGCCACCGAAATCAAGGAGGAGGAAGAGGAGCTGAAAAAGACGGCGGTGGTGCTGAAGGCCAACAATGATGAGATCAGGGGTATCTCTGAAGAGATCAACTCCAAGATGGAGAACATTCTGCAGGGGAAGACCCAACTCCAGAAAAAGGTGGAAAGCCTGGAGGAGAAACTGAGTAGTCTGTCTCTGGATGTGATGAGGACCATGCAGGTGGCTGAGATCAACAGCCTGCGGGTGAGTGACCCGAGCTCTGAAAAGAAATCTGCACATGCATGGTCTGTAAAAGACCACTGGCATCACTAAATTCTAAAAAAATAAATAAATAAACTGCTTTCAGAAAACTGTCCTCATTGGTCTTCCCATGACTCCACTTTGTCCCTGATCAGGAGTTGATCCGCAGCCAGGAGCAGAGCATCACCGAGCTGCTGAATGCTCTCAGGGAACAAAGTGACCAGCTCAACCACCAGACGCTGAAGATCAAAACTCTGGAGGAAAAGGTACATATTCCAAACATTCCTACTGCATTAGGGGTTTGTTTATCTAGGGAAAAAAAAGAACATATTCAGCTCCTTCTCTGTACTCAACTCATTTATTTATTATCTATTACTTAGAGTTAACATGAACTCGCTTTGTTGCACTACATATTTATGATTTTAAATCGGAGTACACAGAAGGCCCTGTCCATTTACTAATATCAACAATACTGAATACATTAGGTTTTTTGCAGCCTTCAGAGCTATTGTTGTGTTTATGATAACCTTTAGAGATGTTCTACTTGTGCAGAATAAGACCCCTGTGTATTTCACGTGGATCTGTTTTAGAATCAGTCTACAGATTACTCCCCTTACATTTTTCCACAGCTCACAGCCAACTTGTTAGCCCAGGAGACGTTTGAAGACTCCAGCCAACGTCAACTCTGAAGGAAGAATACGATGGATAACGAAACATAAGCAGCAGTAGCGAATGACTTTTCACCACAGACTTCTTTTTCAGTCACTTTGCCAGCAAAGTAATGTATTTATTTATTTTTTTTTTACAGTCTCTTACATAGGTTTCATATTTCTTCATATATCTTTATATTCCTGTAATTTTACAACTCAAGAAAGAAACAGCAAAAAAACATTTGTATGTGAATTACCATGTACCATCGTAATGGTAAAACATTTGAGTTGTGGTGTCTAAGCTCTGATCTAAACAGTCCATTTTTATTTGGTACATTTAGAGATACAAGGGATGATGAGCATCACTTAACCCCAGATTCACAGAATCAGAGTCTGCAGGTGGACACTGTGGAGGAGGAGGGATTTAAGAGAGGCAGCAATGTTAAAGTGTGAGGGGCATCAGACGGCATCTGACAGACAAACGCCTTTCGCTCTACATGAATGAGACGGAGTGACTGAAACGAACCACTCAGAGGGCTGAAAGTGAACACAAACACTGCTCGAGATTACCTGCCTGAACGAGCTCCAGAGGGTTTGAATCTACTGGATTTATCCAGTCATAAATCCTTATTACAAAATACTAGTTTAATGGCTGCCTGACACTACTGCTGTGAGTTGCAGTAGTAGAAATACATCAGTTATACGAGCTTTATCTTGTACCTGTCACAATAAACTGTATGACATCATTAATCCAGCATCTGTCTCGGTGTAAAATTGCATCCAAGATTTAAAGTCAGATGGTTGAGTTTAGCATTCAGTTTTGTCTCAGTTTGAATCTTCATAGTTTATATTAATTTCTTACCTCAGATTCCCAATCTCAGAACTTCATTAGACATTGTTATTATCCATTTTTATGGCACTGCTGCTACTAGGTTTTAGCAATCCCCCTTTTGTGAATGGTTAACAAGGTACAGAAGAATAATGTTTATGTTCTTCCTGCAAGCATACCAACAATAAGGTTTGCCAGACTACAGGATCATCTTTTCTTTTGTGTGTTTAAAATTTCCTACACATTCTTGGCTGGGGACAGATCAGGCCAGCACAGCACCTATACTCTGCTCGTCATCAAACCTTATAATGCTTGCAGGAAATGGTTTTCTTCTGTTGACATGAAATGTCATCTTGAAGGCAGTATACGGTGCCCTTTCTGCAATAATGCTGCCATCAAAGCAAAGTGTAAATGAACTCTGTCAGGGTGATGATCTTTCCCAAATTAATATTTTGTGAAAGCAATACTATAAGAAGTAACTGCTCATGTGATTGTCAGCTATTGATGAATAACAGTTCTTAATGCAGGACAGAAAAAAATTTTAGGCTTTGCACTGAAATGCTATTATGCACTTGTAGAACATTGTTTTAAAACCTTTCAAAGTTATTTCACCTTTTTTTTTTGTATTTCAACTGATATATAGTCTAATACCAAGTCCATTAAAATGAAAAAAAAAACAATATATAATGTCTGTAATGAAATAAAGGTATCTGAGAATCACAGTGATTTAATTTCTTTATTTGTTTGTTTGTTTATATTTGAATTTTCTATATTGCCCCAGTCTTTTGATGTTGCAAAACTGTGAAGTAACCCATTTGTTAATTTCATCCAGCAAAGGAAAGAAAGGTTCAATAAACGTTGCAACTTAGGGAGGAGTATGAACATGGATTAGGAGATGTTTGAGGTGAGACACTGTATTCTCTGGGTAATTATTCATGTATCACTAGAAGATGAATTTGATGAACTTTATAATTACAACAGCTGTATTCCTGCACCACTCTGAACCCTCAGTGATGCCTCTTTCTCTCACACAGTGACGTTTTGGCCTGGGTTTAAGAAAATCCACTCACTGGTCTCTCAGAGCAACCCCATCCTCCACATCCACCGTGAAGACCAGGAATAGGACAGACATTGCCTCCGATGCAGATTTTGGCCCAGAGTAACCTCACGTCATGCATCTTTCTGGGAATCTACCGAACACCATGAGCAATCACATGTTTTCCCACCAAGGGCAGAGACAATGGCACTCACCTGGACTCCAGCTGAACCCTCCACTACTCACATATTGTGGTGGTACTATCACTGTAGCTCAACCATTGAAGAACTGACAACAGACAACAACAAGTCAGCCCACAGGGAGGAGGTCCAGCAACTGACAGTATGGTGTCACCACAACAACCTGGATCTGAACATGAACAAAACCAAGAAACTTGTGGATTTCAAAAAATCCACACTGACCGAGCTCTCTGGCCTTTCCATCAACGGAGAGGAGGTAGAGAGGGTGGAGAGCTTTAAGTTCTTTGGTGTGAACATCTCTGCTGACCTCACCTAGACTACCGACACCACCTACCAAGTGGGGAAGGCCCAACAGAGACTTTACTTCCTCAGGAAACTCAAGCGTGCTCTCACCCCTCAACACCTGCTGGTGAACTACAGAACCATAAATGAAAGCATCCTGACCTACTGCTGCACAGTCTGGATCACCAGCTGCACGGCAGAAAACAGGATGGGAAGCAGTGGAAAGCACGATAAGGCAGCAACCTCTTCTGGATGAGCAAGTTCCTCTTCTGGATGAGACCTAGATGTGGAGGTGTATGTTTAAAGTTATTCAAACAAAGAATAAGGACAGTCCCTGTTGTGAGTCACAGTGACTCTCTTTATGATGTTTTCTTTGAAAAATTTGATCTCTTCTATTGTAACTTCTAACTTTCACACTATTGGAACAACCTAAAACTGACTATTGCTCAGTGATCTATTGTTTATATTGTGTTCCTATTTGCGTGCTACTTTACTGAAGAGGTTGCTACCATCAGTAACCAATTCTCTGAGCCTGACCATCTCAGCCCATCTAACTGGCTACTGGTGTCTCTCTCTGCTCTTTCTAAATGAGGATGAAATCTCTAAACTTCTAGTCAACTCAAAACCTACAACCTGTCCTTACCAACATCCTGCACAGCATTTTACTTACCATCAAACCTGCAATAACCCACATTATTAACTCCTCTCTTAAATCTGGTGTCTTTCCCTCTGCCTTCAAGTAAGCTCAGGTTACCCCACTGCTGAAAAAACCCACACTCAACCCTGCCTGGGTTAAAAACTACCGACCAGGAGTCGTCTTCAGTCAGGTCTCTCAGTTCATTCACAACAACCACCTGTTAGATCCATATCAGTCAGGCTTTAGGCAGGGCCACTCAACCAAAACTGCTCTTATGTCAGTTACCAAGTCACTACGGGTTGCCAGATCCGCAGATCCTCAGTCTTCACACTGCTTGACCTGTCTGCTGCCTTTGACATGGTCAACCACCACATCCTCTTCTCCACACTCTCAAATTTGGCATTTCAGGATCTGTCCTCTTGTGGTTCATGTCTTACCTCACAGGAATATCTTACAGAGTATCATGACAAGGAAGAGTGTCACATAAGCTGGCAACAGGGATGCCACAGGAATCAGTGCTTGGCCCTCTTCTCTTTTTACTGTATACCACCTCAATAAGTGAAATCATCAGGTGCCATGGCTTCTCCTACCACTGCTATGTTGATGACACGCAGCTTTTCCTTTCCTTCCCACCTGACGACACTGTCATCTCAATGCGAATATCAGCATATCTCTCTGACATCTCTGCATGGATGAAGCATCACCACCTTCAGCTAAATCTGTCCAAGACTGAGCTTATTGTCTGTCCAGCCAGTCATTCCTTACCTCCTCAGATCAGCATACAGTTGGATTCCATCACTCTTGAGCTCAGCCAATGAAAGACGTCTGGTGCTTCTACCACAACATGGCGTAAAAACAGTAGCCAGACTCTCTTCCTTTATTGTTCCCTGATGGTGGAGTGACCTACCAAACTCTGCCCGATCCATAGGGTCCGTAGCTACTTTTAAGAGCAAGCTGATGACTCCTCAAGGAGCATTTAGTTTAACTTCTCTGGTAATCAGAAATGGTTAGAAGATTTGGAAGATTTGTCCAGCTCTTTACATGACTCAGCACTGAGAAAGCTGCATGCACTGATTTTAAGACCTAATTCTTGTTGAATAAAGAAACTGTTGTACAGTGTTATCAGGTTATGGCAATGAAAAAATGTTTTGTTTTTTTTTCCTTTTGTTTGCACATATATTAATGGTTAATACCAAGTTTGGTAGAACTCAAGAGCTATATATATATATATATATATATATATATATATATATATATATATATATATATATATATATATATATATATATATATATATATATATATATATATATATATGCAGTTTAGTGTGCAAGTGTGTTCCCTTCACCAGCCCTCATGACAGTCTAACCAATTTTTTTATTGATCCATGGAGAAAGAAAGAAAGAAAAAAGAAGGAGGGAATAAATATTCTGCTGAAGAGGGCTAAAAATCACCATGTGTGGAAGATGAAAGACTAGAAAAAGGTGGGACATGAAAGAGCAGGAAAGAAAGACGAGACAGTGGTGGGTGCAGTCTGGTGTCTGTGTTGTAATGTGTGTTAAAAAGAAACTATAACGTGTTGTTTAAAGAGTAAAGGTGGACACAGGACAATCGGGTGCTACAAGCAAAGACGGAATGAAAAAAAAACCCAAACTCCTAGCACCAGGACGGTGTAAAGGGAACAAAAAACAACAACAAAAACATCCTCACTAGAGGGCAGTGTTATTCTGCTTCAGATACGTGACCTCTGTCCTTTGTGTTGTTTGTAATTTGATTTGAAAGATTGTGTTTGTTTGTAAACAGACACTGTTAAAGCCATATGTATATATATGTATATATGTATATATGTATATATATATATATATATATATATATATATATAAAACCAATGTCTGGTGCCATGGTCACCGTTAAGAGCAACTTAAATATCCTCCCTTTATACAGTGTTGATAACTTTGATGGGAGATGCCATCCATCTCTTTTCCTGTCATTACTCTGACAACAGGTGCAGTCTTTTATACATTGATAAACTGCCCCCATAACACCTCCATCATTTACTCAGACACACCCAGGCACACACACAAACACTTCTTTGTGACATGGCCTGTAGCCTTGACAGTGATCTCCCTGCACATGTGTGAAGGAGCGTCTTCAGTTACTCAGTCACACACATTAGTTTGCAAGGTTATTTTGAGCTGCAGAAGTACCACAGTAACTCTGTGCCTCCAGTGAAATAATAGGAGGAGTCAAACTCTAGCGTTTCTATTCTCCTCCTCTGTACCGTTCCCCCATATGAAGTGACAGGGGATTTCCTACTAAATGAAAGAGTCCCTCTGCTCTCCATACAGCACATTAGATTGGACTGTCATTTTGAAATAATGGACAACAGTCCTCTGCAGGTGCTGACTGTACCCACAGCCCCCTATCCAGACCAGAGACCCAGCATCAGCGGTCTAAGAAGAAGGGTCAGTGTGTTTCAGTGCAAGAGGAACTATCTGCACAACTTCATCCAGAGTATCTTCTCCTCCATTGACTTGCGGGACCGCCAGGGTTCCACTATGGTTGTGGGGGGGGGATGGACGCTTCTTCAACAGAGCTGCTATTGAGGTCATTGTGCAGATGGCAGCTGCCAATGGGGTCAGTGTCACTATGTGTGAAGGCGCTCACATTGCATGTGTTTGCTTGACCATGCATGCTTATGAAAGGGTGGGTGTGCACATGAACACATCTGACTGCATGGATGTCAGTGTCACGATGTTACTGCGTACATGCACGTTTTAATTACTAGAAATGCTTGCTTTTATTTCAACAAATCTTTATTATTTATCTAAGTACCACAACTTTAGAAACACACAAATGTTGGAATTTACTCCCATTTGTCCCAAAAATTCAATTATGAAAAGCTTCAGCCTGATATATTGGGTTCCAGCTCTGTCACATGGACATGCTGTTATTTATATGGATATATTTTCCAAAAGCATGTGCATAAAGTAAGGACATGCATGTAACAGTTAAGAAGAGTTTGTGCCAATATATCATAGTACTTTGCTCAGTAACACCACTGCATACTTCATATACCACTAGCAAATATTAAATAAAATTTAAAATCATGAATAATATTATGATTTAAAACCATGAAACTGGCCTGAGTGGTGCTGCAAAGACCCTCCAGCCTCTGCTGTTTGGCTCAATGGAATGATTCAACGGTCTTGTTCGTGTTTGATGTGACTTGAGTTCACATGAGTAAAGTATAGGAAACTCAGGTGTTTCAAAGCATCTGTAACAACCACAGAAAACAATAATAACACAACAAACACCCCCCCCCCCCCCCCCCCCCCCCCCAAGCCCATTTCACAAATGAACATTAAAAGTGTGGGATAAAGCAAAGAAGGTACTACCCCTATCACTCTTTTCCATCCCCTCTGCCACATTATTGTAAAGAATGGATTTTAATACTGATCCACTAGAGGAAGGGTTCAGTATGTCTGGATGATATTATGTATGCCCAGAAGGAGCGAGACTACAACTCGCTGATCCAGCCCACTAGGAAGTACAGCGAGCTACGTCAGGGAATGGATAAATGCGTCTGCATGCTAATGACAGCAGGCAAGATGATCTGGACTGAGGGAAGGAGTTGTGATATGGCAGGATAGCAGACATAGCAGATGCAGTGGGGACAACAAGTATTTGATACACTGCAGATTTTGTGAGTTTTCCCACTTGCAAAGCATGTAGAAGCCTGTAATTTTTATCATCGATACTCTAATATTGTGAGGCAGAATCTAAAACAAAAATCCAGAAAATTCAAATTTATGATTTTTAAGTAATTCATTTGCATTTAATTGCATGACATAAGTATTTGATATATTTAGAAAAACAGTACTTAATATTTGGTACAGAAACTTTTGTTAGCAATAACAGAAATCAGACGTTTGCTGTAGTTCTTGAGCAGGTTTGCGTCTCTGCAGCAAAACCACTCTACAAATCTTCTCAGATCCTTCAGGTTGTCGCTGGCCAATACAGACTTTCAGCTCCCTCCAAAGATTTTCTGTTGGGTTCAGGTCTGGAGACTGGGGAAGGCAACTCCAGGACCCTGAGATGCTTCTTACGGAGCCACTCCTTAGTTGTCTTGGCTGTGTTTTGAGTTGTTGTCAGGCTGGAAGACCCAGCCACGACCCATCTTCAATGCATTTACTGAGGGAAGGAGGTTGTTGGCCAAGATCTCACGACACATGGCCCCATCCATCCTCCCGTCAATACGAAGCAGTCCCCTTTGCAGAAAAGCATCCCCAAAAATTATGTTCTGGATTTTTGTTTTAGATTCCATCACTCCCAGTTGAAGAATACCCATGATACAAATTACAGAGTTCTACATGCTTTGCAAGTGAGAAAACCTGTAAAATCAGCAGTGTTTCAAATAATTGTTCTCTCCGCTGTAGCTACAAGTACTTGGGTATCCCACTGGGCAAAATGAGTCTTGTTGATTAACTACAACCAAACCGCCAAGATATAAGGGCTGAGACATGCTCTCAGTGATAAGAACAGAATCAAATATCTAGACTTATCTGGTCAAAGGAGGAGTAGATGGCAATGACAAGACTCTCATGCTTGTTCTTAGATGGCAATTTTAAATTTGATGATTATGCCTGGACTTCTCCAATGCCATATTTCTGACAATGGATTTTCTAATTAAGGTTTCTCAGTAATTGTGTCACAGAGAGTGAATAATCGATTAGCAACGCGAGCTGGTTGGTGGTGAACCACAGCCTTGCGTTTACAGCTCCTTGGCACTGTCACCCATCAGCCTGGCAGGTGGTCTGCACCATCAAACTCAGCCTGACTAACAAGTTGTTTTCAAAGAAGCACAGCTGTGCTTCCAAATTGAAGAGCTGTGCCTCCAAATCTGTAAAAAGACTATATTTGAAGTAGCATCACTAAAGGAGACAGAGGAATAACTGAACATCGACTGGTCAAATGAGCAATGGAGAAGTAGAGAGGGAGCTAGAAGTCATACTAAGATAGAAAACCTTAAAAAAGCGAAGAAGGAATTCAATAATTGTCAGGTGACTAAATAAAGTGTCCTTGTTGTGTTAAGTTCAGCTTCATGGGTCCTTGTTTATCCTTGGCCTTATCAATTATATTCAGTGAGCCAAGAGGAGCAACTGGAATTCTAGTTCCACTTCCATATAAAAAAAAGGCCACGACATACCAAACCTGATGATCGAGGACATTCTCTCATCTCAGTTGATTTTAAACGTATTGAACTAAAGACTCCAGTTAACTCAAACACACTTGTATGACATTTCCACAGGTTGGTCATTTGATCATTGGACACCACGGGATAATGTCCACACCTGCTATCTCCTGTGTGATCAGGAAATACAAAGCCATCGGGGGCATCGTCCTCACTGCCAGCCGCAGCCCTGGTGGACCTGTTGGAGACTTTGGCATTAGGTTTAATGCTGCAAATGGAGGTATGGTCATTTGAGAGCAGAACGCACATAGAGGCATCAGCCAAGTCCAAACCACTGTTACTGGAGAAGTCCGACATTAAAGCAAGCAGCACCAGGCCTCCTGTGGATACGTGGTCAGAAAAGGTTGCTGTAAATCTGGGGGAAGGTTCTGGCACACCAAAACATCAGCGCAGGAAAATAGTACATTAGACAGAACAACATTTCCAGGGGATTGTTGTTCAAAGGTACACCACGTTACACGTAAATATCAGCGTAATACAACACTTTGCTATTGCTTCCAGGCCCAGCTAAGGAGGCTGTCACAAACAAGATTTTTCAGATCAGCAGAACCATTGAGGAGTTTGCCATCTGCCCTGGACTGCGTGTTGATCTGAAAACCCTGGGAAAACAGACATTTGACCTGGAGAACAAGTTCAAGCCTTTGACAGGTGATGTGTCAAATTACTCTGCAATACATGCTTTGAAAAATAAGCAAGAGGATAAAGAAGCTTCATAGAAAAAGATCATATGTATGACAGTTTTCTCAAAGATTAAGTCTGTTATACAGCAACGCACAAAAATGCCTGTATTTGCGTTATGTAAAGTTAATATTTAACAAGTTGTGTAATACACTATAATACTGTTGTTGGTTGTTCTCAGTGCCTGAATATGCAATAGTCGACATAGTAGGGCTTACAAGAAAAGTTTCTTTCTTTTATTTTGACTTTAAAAATCTTTCTGGCTCTTTTTAGTGGAAATTGTGGACTTTGTGGAGTCCTATGCAAATTTGCTGAGGAACATCTTTGATTTTGCTGCTCTGAAGGAGCTTCTGTCAGGCGAGAATCACATCAAGATACAACTGGATGCCATGCATGGAGGTAAGAGAAGGTTCACCAAACAGTCATCTGTAGACGAGTGATTTGAACTGGTTACAACAATAATATATTCAATTCCTAAAAGAAGTCATATTGTTCCTGAATAAATGAAAGTTGGAAAGTTCATGCATCAAATGTAGTGTTGGTGTGTAATAAAGGTGAATCCTCTTTCTGAAAATATTACTAGAAACCCACAGGTGAATATCAGTTCCAGTTCAGTGACGCGTTGACAGTAACATCCACTGGATTACACCTCCTCTTGTTAACAAGGACTGCACTCCCTTCTCCTTCACTCTTTCTGCTCCATCCATCAATCCTTATTTTATGAAATCCATGTAGAGGGATGTTCACATTATAATAACAAAGACATATGCTAAAAATGAAACGATCTCTACACAAATAAAAAAACAGACGTTATTCATACAATTGTGCTTGATGAACTCAGATTTGGCACTTGGCACAGTCACAATTCTGTTCTGTAATTTTGATCTTTTTTTTTTAAATCTTATCTTTCATTCTCTGATATTTGTTGTTTATAATCTGTCTTTCCTGCCCACAACAAAAAAAAATCTACAATGAATTCTTGACAATTCTTAAATCATGAAAACTATTGCAATCATTCAATTTTTCAAAGTATTTTTGAATTTGAATGTGAATATTAATACTGCTGAACTGCTGCTATTTGGATAAGATCAATTGTAAAAGATAAGTTTAATGGCACATGGCCACATGATAAAAAGTAGCTTCTTGATCACATGTGACTATAACGCGTTAGATATGAGCGTAATTTGCAAATTTATTATTTCTATTATTATTATTATTATTATTATTATTATTATTATTATTATTATAAAACACTTTGTATGCTCTTCAAAGTTTCTTATGTATTATCTCTACATATATGTATGTATTCTCTTTTAGGTGTAGTTAAGTAAAAAATGTAAAACATCAATAATAGATTTCTCAGATAAAATGCCTTCTCTCTTCAGAGATGATATGATATGGGACTGTCAGAACTGCAACTTTACACTAATTAAAGAACTGGATCTATCGTAAATCCTCAAACACTGAAAGAGAAACCATAGCCGAACTAACACAAGGAAGAGGACTACTTTGTGCTCATTTGTGAACCACATGTAACTTTGGTAGATCCTTATTGTCCCCCCTCATTGCTGTCACCTCCGTTTGCTCCCCAGTGGTAGGGCCGTATGTGAAGAGAATACTGTGTGAGGAGTTGGGTTGTCCTGCCAACTCTGCAATTAACTGTGTACCGATGGAGGACTTCGGAGGTCAATGCCCAGATCCTAACCTCACCAACGCCTCAGATCTGGTTGACAGTATGAGAAGTGGACAGTATGATTTCGGTGCAGCATTCGATGGTGATGGGGTATGTGCAGTTTTCATTTTAGTTTTATTCTGGGAATTTATGATATTTTCTAAGTTATAGTTAGGTCACCTACTTATTCATGTTTAGAATGAACGTTTGGGCCAAACAATCAGCCGTAATGTCCGTCTGTGTGCTTCCAAGGGCCGTAACATGATCCTGGGTAAACACGGCGTTTTCGTGAGCCCGTCTGACTCTGTGGCTGTGATTGCTGACAACATCTTCTGCATCCCATACTTCCAACATACAGGCGTGAGAGGCTTGGCTCGCAGTATGCCCACGAGCACAGCACTGGACAGGTAAACAACAAGAATAAGTTTAAACAATTGCATTTTGGTACATATACTTTAGCTGCCACACATTGTTAATAAGAATACTCTTGTTGAGTTGTGTTTCATATTTGTGGACTGCTGTTTCCTTGGATGCTTTTTCTTTGAATTTCCTTCAGAGTAGCCAAAGCAACAAAAATAGAGCTTTATGAAACTCCGCCTGGGTGGAGCTTCTTTGGGAACCTAATGGACGCAGGCATGCTATCATTCTGTGGAGAGGAAGGCTTTGTTACAGGTAGTTCCTCTCTAGATATCTGATTGAGATGTGCTTCTTCTAATCTGAAAGGAAGAAGGAGGGGAAAACAAGATTCTGATTTAAAGCTGATTTGATCCGTCTGCCACACTGAATACTCATCATCTTTCAGGTGGAGACCATATTCGCGAGAGGGACGGGTTCTGGACTGTGCTGGCATGGCTGTCCATCCTTGCCACTAGGCGGCAAAGCGTGGAAGATATTCTTAAGGACCACTGGTTGAAATATGGAAGAAACTACTTCACTAGGTGAGAGGTGGACACACAGCATAACACCAGTGTAGTTTCTGAGTTGATCACGTGTCACAACAGCTGAAGTTAAAGAAACAGCAGGAGGATGTTCTGGTTAGACAGACACATATTGGACACGGCTGCCATCTAGTGGAGAATAATTGTTACTACATATGCTTGAAAGCCTTCCATTTCAAAGTGAGAGAAAAATGGTGACATCTAAAACCCTCTTTAAGAAAGTTTGTTCATCTTTTTCCATCAATACGACAGATACGACTATGAGAATTTAGATATAGATGTTGCATGTGACATGATGGAGGATTTGGAGGTGATGATCGCAGACAAGTCCTTTGTGAAGCAGAGATTTGCTGTGGAAGACAAAATCTACCAAGTGGAAAAAGCAGACAACTTCGAATACACGGACCCTGTAGACAGCACCATCACCAGGAATCAGGTACCGTACATGGCACATGCTGCTGTAGTACTATGCAGACATTCTGCATCAGAGCCACTGCAAAAATACTTACATCATCCAGGCTGTGTCATTTTCACTGCAGGGACTGCGGATTATCTTCTCTGATGGCTCTCGGATCATCTACAGACTCAGTGGGGCGGGTAGTGATGGGGCGACAGTTCAGATCTACATTGACAGCTATGAGAAGGAGCTCCTTTTTGAGGACACACAGGTAATTGTTGTGCAAATGTTCTGGTTATGAAGAACTGTGAGATGTCCATGTTAAATAAAACACATTTCTTACTAGTGCATGCATAGGAGATTTGTCACAGAGGGCCTGAAGCCCAAAGGGATGCTCTGGTGTAAGGGTTTACAGCAACATTATAAAGAACTCAGGTTACCTACCCCTCCCCGCACCTTAACGTAACAGTGCATATGGTTATCTGGAGGGTCTGATAGGTCACAGGCCTCGGCACCCTACCTCTATCTATGTTTTGGGGAGAGAGGCTCCAGCCTGCGTCGAGGAAGGGAAGAGAAAAGCTGCAAGGCCACATTCTGGGATAGCCTGGACACCAGCTCCTTTCCTGTTATAATTCAACCAAAGCGATTATGTATTAACTAAGAATAATTACGTACATGACTAACTAAAAGTGACTGCATACCTGATTAACCGAAAGTGATTACACATATGATTAACTGAGTGTGATTATACAACATCCATATAAGCGAATGACGCAAATAATATTGTCATACATGGCAAAATAAGATTATTGATAAATTTTCCTCACATATCCTCACGCACACATACACAAAAGCATGATATTCCTCCACTTATGCAATATACACTCTGGCAGTTCCTCAGCTGTTAGTCATACCTCAGATAACAAAGACGAGCACACAGCAAGAGCATATGCCAATGGTTCATTCAAATTATACCAAAGATTTCCCTCACATAACGCTCCAGATAATTAAAATGAGGAGGCTTGACAAATCATGCATGACTTACATAAAAAGGTTCTATGAGTTTTTCAAAATATGAGCAAGTAGTTTTGACAGCGCAGACTCACATGCCAAGTCCAAGCTAAGCTTTTATTATAGCTGAATAGTCATGAATTAATTGGCATCAGTGACACGCGGCGACCACGTGAATGCATCTCTAATCATCCTTACCATCCTTGTTTGGGACAGGTTATGCTGGCACCCCTTGCAACGATAGCTCTAAAGATTTCTCAGCTTCATCACAGGACAGGTCGAGGCGGCCCATCCGTCATCACATGATTCCTCCTGCATTTCACTCCTTCATCCCTTGTTATGCTTTCCTTTTGTAATTCTACATTTATTTTTGTATAAACGCAGCAGCAAATCCAAATGTGGTGGCACATTAAGAAATAGAGTGAATTTGAATTGAATGACATGAAATGAAACCTGTGACTCATTAAACCGTGCTTTGTTTTGGTTCATCTGTGGCGTCTGTGTGTTTTCTCATACATTTCTCATGGTAATAGACTTTTAGTCTGTGCAGATTTTTTATTTATTAGCTTCAAAATGCACAAATGACTCTTTTGCAAAAGCCATCTGCACCCTCGGTGATCAGAGATGATCGTGACATAATGCTGTGTTAAATGAAGCAGTGTGTCGATTTTCTCTGAACTTTTTTAATGACGTCTGCTTTAACGTTGTTTTACAAAGGGTAGCTTAGCACACCCGGGATGTCTGTACGTTTTTATTATTTTTCAACATTACTGAGAGCTGGATTTGAGACCGTTAAGAGAGTAACTAGCAAAAAGAAGAAAAATGCCTTCGTACTGCAAGTGCTCATTTTCAAAGCACAGAACGGGGGCCTCAAACTATCATTTGGATTATCCACACTCCTTAATTTAAGGGAATTAAAATCCATCAGCCAATAATACCCTGGAATTGAAGTTGCACATGCGGGTGTTTGAGGAGGAGTAACAACACGGCAACTTGAAGGAGCGCACGCTGAGACGATTACAGTCTTTGAAATCAGTGGTTCTGAAAATTACAAAGAAGAAAAGCAGTCAACATTAGAGCATTGTTCACCAGAT
Source organism: Xenentodon cancila (assembly GCA_014839995.1). Lineage (NCBI taxonomy): Eukaryota > Metazoa > Chordata > Actinopteri > Beloniformes > Belonidae > Xenentodon > Xenentodon cancila. The sequence continues at coordinate 21,926,013 of CM026207.1, read as the reverse complement.
ATGATTCATTTTTACTCTCCCAAAGAGGAATCCCACATTTTCCTGTACTCTACTGGATGTACTTCTCTTTTTTTCCTAATCCAGGATAAAGCAAGAAATACTTAAGCTGTAAAAGGCAACTGTGCAAAAGGAGCTTATCAAGATTTCCATCTGGACAGTGACAGCATGAATCCACAAACATCTGGTCCGGTTCTGTGATCAGTCATGCCGTTTGAAGTGCCGTAAAAGAGCTTCCTCCTGTTTTTATCTCCGAAGTGAATGTGAGCCCTAACAAGAGGAAACACTTTAGTACATCTTCATCTCCATTTTACATCCCACTTCCAAAACGTCAGGGCACTGTATGAAGTATAAATAAAACAGGATGCAATGATCATCTGCAAATCTCATATACTCCTACTTTACACAACAGAGTGTAAAAATATATCAAACGGTGAAAGTGAGTGTGCATCAAAGTGCTGCTACTCAGGTTCCCTCTCCAACAGTCACAAATACAACAAGTGAGACAAAATCGGTTTATTTCCTTTGTAGCATAATAATGAACTTCAGCAGCCGTGGGAGCTCACGGTTCGAGCTACAGCCCCATTAGAAAGGACAGCCATGTTCCCTGGACCACAAACCTCCCCCCAGCTAAGAAAGACACCTTCCTCACCTCCACAGAATGAATGCAGCGTCTTAAGATAAAAGATACAGTAATTTTGAGTTTTATTGCAACAGCACATCACGGCACATCTTTAAAAAGTTGGGACAGGGTGATATTTACCACTGTGTGCCATCCTCTTTTCTAATAACAGCCCACGTGTACATTAGTGTTTAGTTGAAAGATGCGAGACCTTAAATGCAAAATATGTCTGGATGGGAACAAACGTTGCTCTAAAACCTGCATATACTGTATGTTTTAACGTTGTTGTTTACCTTCGTGATGGTGAAAGCTACCAGTTCCATAGGCACTAATACACCCACACGCCATCAGAGATGCAGGCTTTTGAACCAAGCGTTGTTGGCACGCCAGATGGTCCCTCGCCTTTTTAGTCTAGAGGACACAGAATATATTAATTCTAAGAAGAATTTAAAATTTCAAGGTCTGACCACAGGACAGTTTTACATGTTGACTCAGTTCATTTTGAATATGTTTTGGCCCAAAAAAGATAGCAACATTTCTGGATCATGTTCATAACTGGCTTGCCTGGATGATAAAGCTTAAAAATGCATTTGTGGAGGGCATTGCAGACGTGTGATCTGTATTCCTAAACAGTGATTTCCAGGAGGTCCTCTGAGCCAATGTAGTGATAGTATCATGTAGAATGTTTTATTTTGTTTTAATTAATGTAGAACAGCCCAACCGTGACATAGCGGGTAGAGTCAGTAACCCTCCAACCTGATCATTCCCAAGTCCCAACACATCCCAAAATGGTCCTGGGCAGGACACTGTACCCCACATTGCCCCTTTGTCCCAGCCACTAAAGATCTCAAGCAAGACTTTAATTATTTTAATAATTAAAATGTAATTTTAATCATTTAACATTTAATGAACCCATACCTCACAGGTATTCAGTACTGAATTTCATTCTTGTCCCATGCACATAGATATTCCTCCAGATTTTGATAGTATTTTTTTAAGATGTTATGTAGACGATGAGACTTTTTATGTTGAGGAACATGATGCTGAAATTGCTTCACAATTTGTAGATGCAGCATTTAGCAGACTTGATTTGTAAACCACTGCCATATTTCTGAAAGACTGTGCCTGTCTAAGATGTTATTTATACTCAGTCGTGGGAGTGGCCTGTTAGGTAAACCTGTTTAGTTCAGTTAGGGTTTTAGTTTTATCAGAAAAATACATACATTAACAAAATGAGTCACTTCAGCTGCCTGGTGTTTGGTGGAATAACCTTGCAGTGGGGAGGTTTGATCCCTTGGTGTGTTAGTTCAGCTTGATCTCCCCGGGCTTGCAGGCGTGCATCAGGAAGGGCATCTGGTGTAAAACCTCTTGCCAAATCTTGAGTTGGCTTTAAAGTCCTGCTGTAGTGAACCTTCTTCGATTGCATGATAAAGCTGAAACATGAATACCTTTTTAATATAATAAAATGAATCACAGACATTTCACAGTAATTACAATATAACAAAAAAGGCATTTCAACAGATATTTAATTTTATGGAAGAGAAAGACATTATTGCACTAATTGTTACTGATGTATGTGCCTCATTATATTAAATGTATTTTCAGGCTAATTTGAGGCCTTCAAAAACTTGCAAAAAGTTCTTAAAATAAGTACCTGTGTGAAAATTATAATACTACAAATCTACATACAATGTCATTACCAGTACTGCTGAATGATCCATGGCAACCATTCAACATCTTCTTTTGCAGGAAATCACAAGGGATCATGACTGGGTCCATATTAAATCTGACTGACTGTGAAAACTGATTATTAGTGATAAATTAGTTCATGGGGAAGGGAGAGGAGGGGCGAGGGGCGGAGATTCTGCTGTCTCTTTAAGAGGACGGAGTGCTGCTGTCTCTTTAAGAGGCTGGAGTGCAGCTGTCTCTTTTAGAGAACGGGGTGCTGCTGTCGCTTTCAGAGGACGGAGTGCTGCTGTCTCTTTTAGAGGACGCAGTTTTGCTGTCTCTTTAAGAGGATGGAGTGCTGCTGTCTCTTTAAGAGGACGGAGTGCTGCTGTCTCTTTAAGAGGACGGGGCGCTGCTGTCTCTTTAAGAGGACGGAGTGTTACTGTCTCTTTAAGAGGACGGGGCGTTACTGTCTCTTTAAGAGCACGGGGCGCTGCTGTCTCTTTAAGAGGACGGAGTGTTACTGTCGCTTTAAGAATGTTGTGGTGAAACGAAGGAACAGCCGACGGAGGAAGCAGGAAGTTGGCTGCTCTGACGAGGCTCAGCATATAAACAAACATCCAAACTAAAGACTAAACCTTTTAAAGCAACTGTATCACCTTTAAAACCATGGCAGGCATTAAAGGTATCAACTTCAGGTTCTAACGGATCAGATGGAAGTTTAAAGTTGACTGTTAGTTCCGTTTTGCAGTCGTTCACTCTCAAAAAGTTTGTTAGCTTTGTTTTCTACGTCGTCAAATTCTTTGCCAAATAGTTTTCAAACTAGTCTTCGTATCTCTCGCAGTGGATAGTAAGAGGTGTCGCAAGCCACTTCCTTCCCACAAGCAAGTTATAAACGTGTTTAATTTTTTTTTTTAAACCTGTCTTAACTGGTAACTTAGCATTTCACTTTGTAGCCACTGCTACGCTCACAGCACATTTTACTTTTGTTTTTTAAGTTGGGACTTCAGATGTTTATCTTGTATAACACATTGATGTTATTAAGCAGCTGTATCCCCCTCCCGCTGTCGTCCCAGCACTCGTCGGTCTGTCGTTCAGTGGGGCCATCGGACTGACGTTCCTCCTGCTGGGCTGCGCCCTGGAGCCGTACGGGTAGGTCTGCTGTCCCGCGAGTCCGGCTTCTAGAGAAACGCGATGAAGGACTTGGGGTGCGCAGCTTTGGCTTATGCTGTGATTTAAGCTGACAGTAAATCAGAGGAATATATCGGCACAAAAAGCAACACTGCCTTTGACGGTTACTATGAAAATGTGCGTTTCTACACATCTTACAAGACGTAAATTAAGAACTGACCGTAAGAACCAGTGCAGCTGACGTCTGTACCGTAGTTGTTTGCTCCAACTCCAGCAGCCAGATGTTGTGTGTAGTTTTATGACTACCACTGTACTTGCAGAGTCAGAAATGTGCACCAGCAGATTTATGAAACAATTGTCTTTTGTAAATCTCAATAAGTGTGAAGTTATTAGAGCATGCACAGCTACAGCCCGAATTTAAATAAGTTAGATGACTGTAAAATATAAATAAAAACAATGCAATTATTTGTACAACTCGCAAACTTGTATTTTATTCACGATTGAACACAGCAAATGTGTAACAAGTTCACATGTACCACTTCAAGGGTGTAAAGGAATAAATGCTTTTAGAATTTCATGGCAGAAGTACGTCTGAAACAATTGGGGGAGTGCAACGAAGACATGGATTCAGAAAGTAACCCCCCACAGCAAATGAATGAAGAAACTGTAAAGCTGCACAGCGTACATGGTGTGAAGAAAGGGCATGACCAGAGATGGATAAAATCATGCATATTTAACTATGCAAACAAGAAACAGATAAATGTGTAACACTTAAACAAAAATCATTATTGCATGCCAAACAATCTATTCAGACCTTTAACATCGTTTCCCAACACGATTGAAGTTCCAGTCTAACCAGTGCAGGTTTTTTTTTTTTTGTTCAGACTGAATATAGGTTACCTACGTTTCTGAAACAGGTTAGATTTTACCTTTATTCCCTGGTTTAACTTACCTCATTATCTAAAACAAAAAGCCTCGAGTTTCCCCTCATTTCAGTTTCAACACAGTTAGTTTGCACAAAGCCTTTCGTTCTAAACAAGGCCCCAGGGCTTTGCAGCTACAAAGCCAAGCTTGTAATGGATGCAGTACGAGATGTAGATAGTCTTGCTGAAGGTTGCAAGGCCTCCTCAGAAATAACATTATTTGGATGGGAGCATATGTTGGTCTAAAAGCTGCATAAGCATTTTAGCATTGATGTTTCCTTTCCAAATGTGTAAGCTGCCCTTTCTGCAGGTGCTAGTGCACCTCAAACCATCAGAGATGCATGTATCTGAACTGAGCCCTGGTAACAATCTGGGTGGTTCCTCACTTCAGACCAGATAAAAACTGGTCTACATGGTTTCCAAAGAGTCTTTAAATACTGATTGTCTGACCATGGGACAGTTTCCCACTTCCTCTTTGTGTTTTAAATGGGCTCTGGCTCTGAGAAGGCCGTGGTACTTCTGAGTGATGTTCACATGTGGCTTCTTGCTTGCATGATAGACTTCCAGACTGTTTGTGGATGGGATGGCCAACTGTGTTCTTAGTCAGTTCATATCCATGCACTGACGTCCATTACATAGTCACGCCTGCTTTTAATGCAGTGAAACATAAATGACGTGTTTAAACAGCCTTTGGCGATCTAAAGCAACACATGAAGTGACTATCACCAGGTACCAGAAAATAAATATCTCACAATACTTGTTTTCTTCAACACCACTAGAGCAGCTACCCTCACGCACAGCTGTATGCAGTAAAGAATACGTTAGAAAATGATGAACAGACACAAAATATCACTTCATCTTCATCTCAGGTTTAAAGAGGTCCAAAACCATAGGGTACACGGTTTGAAGGATGCACATTCCTCCAACAGCAGCACCAGTTTCTTTTTTTAGGAAAAAAGCATATGCATTGTTTAATTTACACATTTTTTACAGTTTTACAAAAAAAAATTATAAAGCAATTCTTTAACCTTTTCATTACTCTATTGTGCCATTGTGCAATAAAAAAATCATTGCACAGATTAAAAATTTTTTTAATTGTAATCTGTTTACCTGTGATGTCTCTGTCTGATTCGGACACTAAACTGTCACCTCAGCAACAACACTGCTAACACAATTATTAAGCCTTTTGAAAATGATTTGTTTGTTTGTTGCAGGGTTTACTGGCCGATGTTTGTCCTGATTTTCTACATATTGAGCCCCATCCCAATCTTCATATCCAGACGTGTCAGTGACGATATCGACTCCTCCAGCAACGCGTGCAGAGAGCTGGCCTACTTCATAACAACCGGCATTGTGGTCTCGGCGTTTGGCCTCCCCATCGTCTTGGCTCGAAAAAGCACAGTGAGTTCTCTTGAACTCTTCAGCTACAGTATTTTATTTGCGGTATTCACCAAACTAAATTTGTGTCATTCATGAGATCAATATATTTATGAAAAGAAGTCGTTTGTGGGCTTGAATAATGAAACTGTTTATCTCCTCCAGATCCAGTGGGGTGCCTGTGGTCTGGTAATGACAGGGAACGCAGTCATCTTTTTCACCATCCTTGGCTTTTTCGTCGTGTTTGGAGGTGGCGACGACTTCAGCTGGGAGCAGTGGTAGATTGCTTTTGCAAAGTGCACATAGACATGGGTGGTTGGGTGGATAGTTGATTGAACTGACTGCAGACTGAGGGGCACATTCGTCCGCTGCTCAAAGGGGGTGATGCTCATACAGACAGAGCAAAACATTTGAACTAAACCTGCACACCATCTGGGAGATTTTTATGTCTGGGTAAGATTAGGTTTAGCAGACAGTACTATGTACTTTATTGATGTGCCTTATGTGTAGGACCAAGGGACATTGGTGCCTATACCCCTCTTGTGCACCATTACTAGCCTTATATCTGTTGTACTGTTGCTTGTTTTGTCTTAGTTTCAACCCCTCGAGCACTGCGTTGCTATTTCTAAGCTAATCAATATCACGAAGAATCCAAATGAACAACTCTTGTTGAAACGTCCACTGCAAAGCTTAGTGCGTGATCGTTCTCTGGAGACGTGGCTATTCTGAAATACACATACATGAACGTCTTGGTGTTTGAAGACTATTGTACTATTGTAATCCTGCTATATGACACGGGAATCAGATAAACAGCTTTTTGCATTTGTTTGTTTTTCCATTTTGCCTCAAGACTTTAGGACCTTAATATTTGTTCTGGTGCAGTTGTTTACATTTTCACCAAAGATCTTTTAGACTACAAAAAAGTAGCTTGTTCACGACTGAACCGTACATTCTGATTTTTGTGCGATGTAGAAATGTGACCCCCAAAAGCCAGCTGGAGATTTTTTTTTTTTTTAGCATTTCAGAGAAAGCAACCGCATTCACTTTAGGTTCCTGTTCATTACTTTAAATCCCAGTATCATGAGTTATATTATTCACATGTTAAACAGTGATTGTATTCCTGAATGCTTTTAGGCCGGAGGCGCTCCTTCCTAGTGGAGGACCTTCACTGCAAAGTTCTTTATAAATGCCTGTGTAACAAAACGTGTGTTTTTATTTGAAGAAAAGTGATTGTTGTTCTATGTTTAGCCATCAGCGGCCACGGAAATCTGTAACTTTTAATTAAAATTACAGGATTTTGTTCTGTTTTGTTGTGGTTGGTAACATACTAATGGGTTTTCTGGGTGTAGCCTTGTCACAGAGACTTTCATTTTTAAATGTAGCATTTACTGTCTCACGCAATCTCTCACTTCCTTCACTTTTTTTTTTTCATATCTGCAATACACCGAAACATATTTTATGTTTGTAACTGACATGAATTAACTCCTTGAGGAATGTATATTCTCTCAGAATAAAGATCTCACAGGGCTATTTTATAAGCTCCCATCTGCGTTTTGTGATCTCACACTGAATAAAACTGTTTATCAAAACCACAGGTATGTGTGTGAAATGTTTTTGGAGACTTGTTCTGACTTCTGCAAATCACGTCTCTTGCACATGCTCATGGATGCGTGTGGTCAGAAGCCTGCACGCCGCTGTGTTGGTACAGGAAGGCGGCAGTAACAAACCTCTGTAACTGCCCCCCCATGAGACGCAGGGTGAGTGCGTTATGGATGACACCTGGCAGACAAACCCTGTGCTTTAGTAACAGACATAAATACATGAACAGATGCTGAATAATTTAGATAATACTTGCAATATTCAGACGGTGATATGCAAAACAACTTTGCCTTTTACGTACAGGCTTATAATTATCACTGAAAAATCCTTTCTGCTTTCCTACCTTCTTTTTTTGTGCCGTTTTCAAACTCCCAATGCATTAATATTTAATAGAGATTAGCCACGGTGCCAGATGTGAGTGAGCCGTGTTACAAAATAATGATAGAAGCCAACATTTTCTAGCCTGAGTTAACAGGATGTGAAAGAAATCAATCATGCAGCCGCACACAACTTAAGTGGTTTAATTTATTTCTCTGTTCATGTATGTCAGTATGTAATGAAGCTGCCTCATCAATGTGTGTATGAATAAGAGTGCTTTTTCCTCCACAAACAAAAGGAACCCACATTCTGCAGAAAATTTATCTAGGTGAATACCTTCTGTGCTGCCCGCCTCCAGTGATCGCATGGCAGCGGGGGGAGGGCAAGGCATGTATGGTTTAACTGCTCAGAGGGAGGTTAGTCTTTGTGGAAAACATGGACAATACATAGAATATCTGTACTGCATGAGAATGCTTGTTTGTGTCATGTTTAAGAAATTCTCTTAAGTTCCTTAAAATAGCTGCACAAAGAGCAGACCTGATACCAGATGAAGCATCAAGACAGGCTCGGGTGGAGAGTGACTTGGAGTCGTTGCACTGACAGAATTAACATTTTAACTCAACTGGCGATGAGAGCACCGCTCCGAAATGAACAGCCTAGTACAGCTGTGTGGACTCATGCCAGAGGGTTCAGCTGCTCCCACTCAGGTACCCTGTGAGGATTTTCAGACCAAATTTAGACTTGGAGCACTGGTCGATCAGAAGCTGCAAAGAGCTCCTTACTGTGGCTATGTGCGGATGAGACGTTGTAAATGCTAATTACTTCTGGTTTGACTGATTTTGAACAAGCAGATTACATCTGTGACACTAATACCATGTGAATTATATTTTAAAAAGACACAATGACACTGATGAGGATGTTGAGAAAAGGATTCTGTTAGAATACAACAATGCAAGACTGCAATTTTACTGTATGAAAAGCATAAACGAGTAAATAGATGAAAAGACAAGGATGAAGGAAAAAGGGCTCAGGGACACCCATTCAGCTCTGTTCCAGGACAGCTGTTGCCTGGCAACAAGCAAGGCATCAAAAATTATTCCAATCCACTCCTGAACCTGGCCTTGAGCACAGCACGGCAGAAGTTCTTGCCATATGATACCCTGACAGGCACTATAGCTGCAGTCGTTGTCAGGTCAGATGCAGCCTGCGTAATGTTTAGTCACAATTACTTTTAACACAAAGGAGTACACGCAGTTGTTAATGTCTACAAAATAAAGTTATTAAGTTGAAAATCATGAGCTGAATGATTCATTTTATTTTTATTTCCCATGGACGATGAAGAGAAAACTTCACTTTAACTTTGCCTGTTCTTTTATTTTATTGTTTAAATATACACACATGACATTTAGAGGAACAATCCTGTTAAATGTACCAGAGTCAGTGATTCTGGTTGAAAACCTAATGGATGCCGGCGGGCATGCGCTCGTGGGATGGCAGAGAGTGCGAGCGCGCTGACACGCCATTGGTATTGACACACCACGCGGGATCGTGAAAGCGAACGAGCGTGAATGGCACAAACGGAACCTCATAAAAGGGGGCGCGTGCTTCCTCGGCGCGCTATTTAGAGGAGCGGAGGCTCGGGCGGTTCACCGGCCGAACGGAGCTCGACGCGCCGCCGCCGCCGCCGCCGCAGCCGCCGCAGCCGCAGACTCAGCAGCAGCCGCAGCAGCAGCCGCAGCCGACCGAGGAGCCGCGCGTGAGTGAGAGAAATGTCATCCAACTTCCTCCCAGAATATCCATATTTTATTCTTCGGCATATTGTGTCAACCTCCTCATGTTTGCCGGCAGAAATGCCGGGTTTTGGCTTACGTGCGACTGTTTGGAAGTTTTGATAAAAGGCGTCTCAAGTCTCATCCTAAAAGGGACAAAGGATTTATTTGTTCAGAATAATGTTTCATGACGTTCAGGTGGCTGCACTCCAGGACTCGAGCTGTGCAGAAGCTATTTTAGAGGACACATGAGTTGTACTGAAAGGTCTTTTGATTCAGTTAATCACGCAGGTTTTGTGTGTACTCAGGACAGTTTGTAATATGTACAAATGTGTTCTTTAAAAGGTGATGATGACATCAAATAGGACAAAAGGCACCCACACTTAAACCTCGTTGAAACGGATATGTTTAGGTTTCTTGTTTTTTTTTTTAGTATTTGGGTAAATTGTGCAATAGAAAGCTTGGGTAAGATGTACTTAATAAGGGAGGGCTATCTGGTTTGGGCTATAAACCAAGTGTGATATTCTATCAGACAATCAGTCAACCCTTCATAACAATACAATTCCTGTTAAATCTGTTTAACGGAGATGCCAAGGAAATAAATGGCACTAATTAGTCTCAATGTTTTACCCAGTTGGTTAGTCAAGATAACATTTATGTATGGATTTATTTGGACTGCTTGTCATCAGTGCGGACTCAGTAGTAGCATCATGCCCTTAAAGGGGATGGCTGTTTATAGCAGTTTAATATTCATCATTTCCCTTCACTGGCTCTTCAAAACTTTTCAAACTGAGATGTAAGCCGCCCTAATTTTCCATCTCATAATAAATCATTTGACACATATGTAGGGTGTAGTGGTGTATGAAACCCAAAGTGTTAAACTTTTGCAGCCTTATGTCACAGAAAGGCTACAATAGTGAGCATTGTCTGATAAAGAGAAAACATAAAAGCTGCTAGGATGTCAGTCTGATGCTCTAGATGGGGACTTACAGGTGAGCCTTGGTGCTGACTCTCATCTCAAACAAAAACACTCAAACTCCTGCTCACATTGAATTATATTCTGAGCCTCCTCTGAGCAAGTACCCATGGCACCAGATTTATATTTACATAAATGTGATTTTTGAAACCGATAATATGTTATTCTTAGCATTGAAACTTAAAGTCTTGGTTTTTACATTTATTTTAATAAAATGTCCATTTTGTGGGTTTTTGCTAGAATAAGCAGAATGAGTCTTAAAGGCATCCCTTATTAAAATTGTGGTTGTGTTCGTGCAGCATTTATGTCATAATAAAAACAGCATTGATTTTTAGCTGGAATATCATGTCCTCTGTTACAAGTCCATTTTTAGAGCTACATCCCGCTTCTGCTTTTCTCACGATATCCCGTTGTAACCTTTTACTGGCATTTCCTATGATCATGTTTCACTTCTGAAACTCAGCAGTTTTTCACCTTAAAGCCCAAGTCAATGCCGTTGTGTGTTCGGGGTCTGGTCATGGGGTCCAAACTCAGCTGGTCGCCGTGCTTTTATTCACACTGCGCGTTGAAACAACACGGCACGTCCAGCTGAAAGGGATGCCAGACGGGTGACGCAGTTACTGCACGGTGGCGTTACTGCTGATGTGGTAACTATACTGGTTTGTTTATCTCTGAATGTTGTTGTTTGGTTTCCAGATAACGGGCATGTGTCGGCGAGGAATTTAGGGTTAAAGGCTGGCAGATTGTCGTGCTGGTAGCTGTGATGAAAATCCAGCTGTGAGTACACAAACAACTTTGTGTATGGAGTTTCCTTTTTACACAACAGCTGAATGTGAAATTGAAAAAGAAAGAATTGCAGTGATGCGCAGGTTACGATATTCTTCGCCGTTTACAATTCCTGATTTTGTGACAGGTCCGACCTGCAAATACTCAGATTTTGGTAGATGACAGTTTTCTTTCTTTGAACTATGAGCGGTTATCCGAGGGCTGGGTAGTGAAAATAAAATCTCATATTCTTCAACAGGAATAAATTTTTTATTATTTAAGTTTTTTTTTAAGACAAAGGAATTCTTCAGATGACTGTAGCAGTTATTAACACTACTATAAAAGAGTGCATGCTTAACTTTATTGCTTAATTAATTCTCAACTCTAAAATTTGTACATTTATTTATGGAGCTTCTTATTTTATCTTAATTGGTATGTCCTGATTAGCACTGGAGCACTTTATTGGTGTTATTGATTTATTGTTTTACTTGATTTTATTGTTATATCTTTGCGTTTGTTACAGCTGTACATCTGTTTGTGAACGGGACTTGTGCACAAATGAAGTGACCTGAAACCTAAAATAAATACTGCAGAAGTGGTTTCCTGTCTGGGCTCGATAAATTGTGGATAAACGCTAAAATGTTTTGTGATCATATGGGATGTTGCAGGAAAATGATATTGCTAGTGTTGCCATGGCGTTTTAAAGATGTTGCCGGCTTGTGTGTATAAAGTCAGGTAATTTTTGGTTCAGGTTTTAGAACTCCATTACATTACATTTTGCAGACGCTTTTATCCAAAACGACTTGCACAATAAAGGAATAAAATCAGTCCACGACAGAAGGTGGTCTTGGAAGACGACAGTTTGTAACCCCTCCTTGAACACAGAGAGGAATGACCCTGCTCGTGTGGCCCTGGTAACCTGTTCCACTATTGAGGAACTACGTCAGAGAAGTGGTCACTTTGTGGGAAACTGACAGAGACTTGTGTTTTAGTCGAGCAGTCACAGGTAGCAGAGGAGTGGCATCTGCCCGTCTGGGTTGATCAAAGCCCAGACGTTCCGCCGCATTTTGGACCTTTTTGGAGTGGTTTGATCAAACAAGCTGGAAGCCCAGCAAGGAGGGCATTTTAGTAATCGATGAGGGATATAACCATTGCCTGCACTCTCAGTTGCGTTGCATGTTGTGTCAGGCACAACCAGGACACTAAGGCAACATGGTCAGAGAAAGATAACTGGTCATCAAACATGACACCCAGGTTGTTTGTAACCTCTGTGGATGTGTCGGTAGTAGAGGCAATATTTATGTTGATATTGAGGCTGAACAAATGATGGAGAAGGACTTTGGTCTTGCTTAAGACAGGTCAGGGAAGCAAGCAGAGATTTTTCAGTAGGAATGACAGGTAGAGTTGTGTATCATCTGCATAGCAGTGATATAAGAAGCTGTGTGCATGAATAATCTGGCCTAGAGAGGTGGTGTACATGGCAAAGATATGGAAGTCCATAACCTGTTTAGAAACTCCACACTTCTAGGGAATTATTTTTTCCCCTCCATATTATTATTATATATTATTTTAACTTATTTTGAACATTTGTGTTTTTAAGCTTCAGGCAATGAAAATGAACACAGGTAAGGTCGCATTAATGTGTAGAACTTATTCACAGTGCTGAGCAGCCAATCTAAGTGATTCTGTCTCCCTGACAGACTGAGTCATCCTCTACTCAGTCTTCATCCATAACTGTCAGTGTTGCTACTGAGAAAATTACACTTTTATACCACAGGAGCAGTACTAAGAGTCATAGAGGAAAATACACAGAAGTCCTTACACAGGTCCAAATATTCTGCTTTACCTTTAAGTGTTTTTTTTTTTTTTTTTTTAATTCTGCAGTATTTCAAACTTTTGGGTTTTGGTGGGCTTTACAGATGTTTTCTTATCTTTTAAAACATGCCACTTGCGTAGTTTGCAACTGCTTACAGTCTGTAACCTTGCAATTTATGTGTTTTCTGTCATTTAGGTTGACAATCTGGAGATCCAGATTCCTGGCTGTCCTTTCGCCAGTGCTTCAAGGAAAACAGCTTTACCTGTGAGTCAATTTTTCAATGTTTGTGTGGATATACTGTTTCCTTAATCAATATTTCCTGTAAGCCGTATTGCTGACTAGAGTCTTTAATGTTTCCTCATTGCTTTTAATGCAGATTAGATCGGTTTTCATGTCTGCTAGTCCTGTATAACTACAGTACAGGACAATGTTCGGGTGTGTAGGACGTTCCTTTTGGGCTTTAGTTCTCTCAACCAATTTATTTAATTATTACACACCTCATATTTTCTTTTGTTGCTACATTAAAAAGATGCAGGTGATGACTTGAGTGTGCTGAGTATGACTTCAGTAAGTGTATGTATGCATGTATACTTGTTTTGGAGTGATTGGGATGATGCTCGACAGTCGGTGGTGCTTCGTGAAAAAACTGCAGTCTCAGCTGTCAACTATAGTAGGAGGTGGCAGGGAGTCATAAATTCTGGGTAAAGATATGTAAAACGAGCAGAGTGATGCCGAACACCTTGTCGGTGTAGCTGCAGACAGGAGGAACAGGTGGACGCAGCATGACTGAGAGGACTCTTGCACAAGCAGACAGCTGCATAGTTTCATGTGCTCTATGAGAAATTAGTGCCATCTACCAGAAGGCTCAGTTGAAAACAGTCCCGTCTGTTATTTTTGTTTTTGCAACCAAACTAGATGATGACATGCCATTTTCAACACAAACACTATATGCATTTTCAAAAAAAGGGAGAAATGAGTTTCCAAGAGCTCTTAAAATGTCATACATGATGCAAACGTCTTATGTAGATTAGCCACCAAAAATATGAACAGAACACCGATACTTAATTATGTCTGCATCCGTAAGTGAGAGGAAAAATGAAGTTATTAGGCTTTGGAGTGTTTTTACATTTTTACTGCCCTTAAATAACACTGCGGCAAAAAGGGTAAAATGTCAGAGCTGTCACCAGATTTATCGTGAAATATTTAGTAGCCTTCACTTTGTTGGAATCTAGTTGGTTTAGGTACAATAGTTGATACCCAGCTACGTTATCCTCTGTGTTATATTACATTTTGGAGCACAGCGAGACTTTGGGATTCTGTTACTTTCTCTCTTCTTGTACAGGACACTTTGATTTGTACAGCAAGTGCTTTTGTTCTCTTTAAGAAGAGTAACATTAGGTTACATATTGATTTTTTTTAAAAGAGTTTACATGTTGAATTTCATAAATAAAAACTGTTAAGTAGTTTTGAGTATTTTTGAAGGGCCAAAGAAGACTAAAGATAAATGCCAGAAGTCTCAATTACATTCTGATCACACATATCACATCCTGTTGGCACGCGTTAACTTACAGACGTGACTAGAGAAAGTTTATTTTTCATTCCCACGCTGCTGTTCTGCTTTTTTATTTCTCTGTCAGCTTCTGAGAAGCATACAGTAAAAAAAAAAAGTATTGATTAGTTTTAACAAAGTATAAAATCCTAATGATACCCATCTCTAGTCGTAGGACAGTGGAACTTTTGGTTTAACATTGTTCAATTTAAATCAACTTCTTAAAGACAAAATTTAATTCAGAATTGATTCTCAGTTTAAAATGATTTTAAAACTGATTTAAAACGATTCTGGATTTTGTACAAAGGCATTAATTTCAGTATTTATTGAAATCCCCCTGTGTGCAAAGAGACTGCATGTAAGCTTTGAATCAGGGTAAAGTGTATAAATATTGTATAGTTACAGAGTTATTATATTTAAACAGGTTTTATAAAAGGTCAAAATGTTTAAATGCATGACTATAAAACCCAACAAAGGCTCCCAAGCAGGTATGGCTCACCACTTTACCACAGTCCAGCAGAGCACACAGAAACGTGCATCTCTGTTTTAGGGAGGAAGCCATACATTGTACATGTACAGAGATGCCACTAAGTTCTTTGGGCACAAGGTCATTTCGCTGCATGTAAGAGGCTGTGTTTAGAATTTATTTATTTATTGTGTAGCACCGAGGGTTTGAGAGTAACGTAATTTCGATTCTCTGTATGTATCTCACATGTGGTAGAATTGACAATAAACGTGACTTTGACTTTGATGTATTCAGTGAAAGGTGCAAAAAAAATTGCAGTCTTGCAGGCGTGTGCTTCACGGGTCTGCCTGCAGTCCAGTTCTGCTTCCTGTTGAAAGTGTTTAGGTGAAAGTGCATCCTGAGGAGCAGCAACAGATAACGGTGACCGTGGCCTGTCGATACACACTGATACACAACAGACAGCTGACGCATTTCCAAGCCCCATCAGTTGTTTTCCATTTCCTTTTTTCTTTTTTTCTTAAGGCTTCTTGAAAGGTCTCTTTGTTGCTATACCACTGTAGCATTGCACTTAAAACTCATGATGAAATTAACGACAGACCTTTTTGCAACATCTCAAACCCAGGTCAGTTCGTGGTGCGAGTGTTCATGAGTCCTCAGAACCATTTCACACAGTTTATTAGCCTTGTATATAACCAAACCTCACCTTCACGTTCATGCAATGCTCTACTTTTCTCTACATACATTAAATGTTTGTCTTATTATGCTAGTCGCTGCCTTGAATCATTCTAAACTGAACTAATACACATATTGAACATTAAAATTGAATCAGAATGCATTTGAGGTTCTGCTAGTGTTAAATGTTGGATCAAATGTTGATCTATTCATTGACAGAAATCATTAAATCGTTCACGCGCTGTGAATATTTAAAGTTACCTGTAAGTTAAAAATAAGTTTGAACATGCTTAATGTTATGAAGCTAAAAAGGCTAAAAGTAAAACTGTTAGAGCACATAATACTGCAGCTTAAGCTATATTTCATTATTGATCAAGTTCACATATGCAGCTGATTGTGGGTCGAAGAAAAAAATAAAACAGTGCAAAATCATCATCGGTGATGAATGCTAATTATACTATGATTAGTTTCTGTTGGCAGTGTTGGAGAGGGCACTGTGACCTTTTTTGAATTAAGGAGTCTGTTACCAATTAAAACAGTTTTCCAGAAAGCAGAGCTTGAAATTAGGCTGCTTCCTTGTTTTTTTTTGTGCCAGATCGTGATGATCAACCTTTTCATGGCATGACTAATGGTACCAGCATAACAAGCACATGGTATGACAGCAGAACAATCCTGGGACATTTGGCTTCGTGGCGGTAGGTTCAGACGGCCTGGCCTGTCTATTCTCCCTCTGTCTGTCTCTCTGGAGCCTGTACAGTAGGGCAGTGGGTTCCCTGGATGTGGCCTCCACAGTGACGTCATCTTTCAGCTGCCACAGATCTTTGTGTTGTTTCTCTCCCTCCTCAACAAAGTCCTCTCAGTCTTCACCCATCTGACAAGCTAATTTCTGCTGGAATCAGATTTTTGCACTGTTTGCAAATACAAAACAGTTTTTCACAGTTTCAGTGTTTCCATAGTTTCAACTCGTCTTAAAATGAAAGCTGTTATTCTAAATATTCATGTGCATATATTATAATATAATATAATATAATCAAAATTAATCAAAAACATATACTTTTCGTCATTTCGTATTTAATTTGAGTTTTTAAATATTTGATAAATAACTTATACGCACATTGAATGACAGAAAATGTGTACATATGTGTTGTCCAAATTGCTTGTGGTATTCTACAAATGTTCATAGTCAGGTTATAATTTAAGACCAAAAAAAAGCATCTTTGTCTTAAAGGTGCGCATCTTTTTTGAAAACATGCTGATCAGATTGAATATCTATAAAGATGGTTGATTTGACTTTTTTGTTAATTATTTATTTAAATGAGCATTTCAGGTCTGAAAATCATTTTCAATGTGCTCCAGCTCATTCAGTAAAGAGACTGCTGCAGGAAGTGCAACAACTGCATTGTGTTTATGACATGCCCACACGAACATGTGGGAAGTGTGGACGAGGTTAGAAAGACTGCTGTGCATATGTCTGAAATCTCTATATGTAATACATTTTCTCTAAACAATGTAAAAACAAATATAGTGCTGTCTCATATTAAAGCATCATGTTCTTTAAGCTTTATGAATTTTATTGAGATGGACGTGTCTAAATTGTTTGACAGAGAGGATCGCTGTCATAAATGTCCAATAATTGCCCCACCCCAGGCAATATAGCTGTTTAATTGTTGTTTACAGCATATCGGCTTATACATAATACATGTAAAGTAGAGTTGAAATCCAGTGTGGATGTCCTGTGAGTGCAGAAATGCATACATGTCACAGAAAAGCAGTTTTTCTTAATGTTTAAATGTGTGATGTTACAACGGTGTTATTGGTCAGCTGCAAAGTTGGACCTTGTTAAACTGGAACAACAAAAATCTGACAACAACAAGTCGACCTGTTTTGGCAACTTTGCTTGAGCCACTTCATTATGGATCCCAAGAAAGGAGACCTAGTTTCTACCTTGTCCCTTCATTTCACTTTTTTCTTAATATTTCATGACAGAAATTATAAAACTTAAAATTAAATAAATTAATAGAATTAATGAAAAAAATTGAATAATCAAGAAAAAACATTTCTTTATCCTTCACATATAATATGACATCTATAAGATAAATTCTTCTGAGTGTATTTGAATATTAAGATATTATAAATATGGACATGAATGTGATTGAACAGAACCTGTTGCTGTTTTGTCACCAGCTTCCCTGTCTTGTGACCACTTACTTACTTCTCCATTTTGACTCAAAGCCATGAGTAAGCATTTGGAGGCAAACGTGTCGTAAAAAACTATTTTCCACTAAACCGATCAAGGCTTGGTAAGTTGTAGCTCTTCTGTCATAAATCAGTAACATCGTAACTCATAATTCACAGTTTATTTGTTCACTGCGTATTATGTTTGGTTTCTTTTTTTTTTTATTATTGTTTTGTCATTTAACAGTAACCAACTTGTCTAAAGATAATACACGAGAGGGAAGTTGACCCTCCATTATTGAGGCACACAGATGCATTTTTGAAAGGTCTTTTTTTCCCCTTGACTCCATATCACAGTGAAGCAATATTACCACTGCTTCTCACATTAGTTATGTAGTTTTCTTTGTTTTGGCACCACAAATGGTACCTTTTGTGTGGGTGTCCATCCGTTTTAAATGCATGACAGTCACTGACTCAGGCTGCACGGCTCTCCATTGTGCATTGCTGTGGTGTTGCAAAGATTGACCGGTCAGAAGGGTGAAATTCTTCTTCTTTCCCGCTGATTTCTTATATAAAAGATGTATTCTTGTTACTTAACATTACTTTTTTTTGTTATGAGTTACTCATGAAGTAGCTGTTGTTGTATTTTCCTGTTATAAGTTGAATGTAGCCTATAAGATCCTTAACATCTATTCATGCATTCTCATACTAATAAGACAGGAATGATTTACACACGATTAAGCTGACACATCTTATCATACAGCACATTTTATCATACAGTTTCTTCAAACTTGCTGTAAATGCATCAAATTATAGATCAATTTTCATCCATATTTCTTGGTAGTTAGTACCATTAATATATCTACCAATTAAAACAGGATGGGCTTCTGTTGCCATCGCAAAGATACGCCATTGACAATATTAGCTGTACGTTTAGTATTACTATGAGACTAGGGTGATAAATTCAGCAGTGCATTTACTGTTTTGTTTTTCTTTATTAATGCTGGACTTATAAGAACTAAAACTAAATAAGTGGCATAAACCCAACCTGATCCACATACGTCAGATTTATGCACACTGAGGGATATATACATTACATTCTTGTAATTTTCCATCTTGAGTTCCTCTGAACTAAATGCTGTTAAGGTTTGAAGAGAGATGCAGGCCGGACCCAGAAATGAGCTGGATGCTGGCAGGTGGAAGCAAAGTTAGTTTATTTACAGCTGTTTTGCAGATACTTGGTATTAACCGATAAAAATAGCTCATCAGGAAAGGACTCCTCCCGCAGGTGCTGTGGGAATCCTCAGGGAATGTTGAGGTGGCAGGAAATCTCTTGGGCAGACTCCAGTTGGCAGTGAGGTCTTCAGGGGGAAAGGCAAACATACAAAAGACTATTACCCTTGACAATCAGACTTGACAAGAACTCACTGGACTGAGACGTGACAAGAGATTTGGCCAGAGTTTTACCACTTGAGGTGAGACAACAATCAGACAACCAGGTGAAAAAGGAGAGTGGAGCTTAAGTAGCTTTCAGCCAGAACTCCACCACAGGTGAGAGGAATGAACAATCAACACCACCCTGTCCAACAGACCTGTCAAAATAAAAGCACAGCCACCAGACCCTGATAAAATACAGCGATGCTCCTCTTCAACGGTACATCCACACTAGTAGTTTTGTTTTGAAACCAATGTATGTTCATGCTGATTTGTCATCTGGTATGAGGATACTGGTTTGCCATACTGGTAAGGGGAGGATGTGTAGTGACAAGGAAACGCAAGTAAGGAAGCAAATAACTGAAATTAAATCACGATTTTAAGTGCTTTCAGTTTTGTCTGCGTACACTAGATCAAAACCAGAGTTTACAGACAGAAAGATGGCCTGCAGCGAATTAAATGTTGTTTTTTGAAGGTTGAAGTTGCAGTATTAAATAAAAATACAGTAATAGTGTTGATGTCAGGTGTAATTGTAACAAAATTTGGACATTTTAAAAATACTGTGTACACTAGTTAGCCTAACGGGTCAACTATTCGAGGTGTCTGTGCTGTTTTACTACTAATCCAGTTAAGGATAAGACGGTAACATGCAAACAACTTAGGTCACTTCACTGGAATGAAGAGTGATCGGAAAGCAGAGTAGGCAATGTGGATCATCTTAGTCTCTTTACATAAACATGTATAAATCATATTGAAACTAAAACATGCTGCCAGAACTTTCACGGTATCACAGCAGACTACAGCAGAGTTGATGCAGAACAGGAAGGCTGCAGGAAAAAAAGATATACAGTACTTCTAGGGTGACCAGAAAATCCAAGTAATCTTCTGTTTTTAGGATATGGCTGCAGTCAAGGCTTTGAATGGGTACAAACATTTCAGTGGTGTAGGAGCATGCAATGTGGACATGAGTCATCAAACAGACTTTGGCCTGTAACGTAAATGGAATAATAAAACTGGAAATCATGTAAACACTATGTACAGAATATTGTCTGATGTATATTGAGGTCAAAAGCCGGACTGTTGCTGCTGGTGTAAATAGTCAATGTCCTTAGTGGGTTCTGCCCCCTCTCATGTCCAGGTGTAAGTATAATTTAGTTAAACCTGCACAAAGCTGAAAAGGGTATTATTGTTTACAGTATCTTCTGTCATTTGTTTTAACTATGCACACAGTTTTGAGATCATTTTTTCTGTGAGCCTGTCTATAATTGCACTAACTTTGAGTAGTCGATTAAGAAAAGATGCTCTGGTTTGTTTTGTTCCTTGGAGCACACGTAGAACAATGATCCCTGGTGTTCTCTTCAAAATCTAAACCCAGTCTTTACAGTCATCATCTTGAGTGCTGCCTCATGACCATGCATTTGTTACCCGCTTCATGGCAACAAATAATTATTTGTAGAGACACAGGCAGCCACCAAGGGGATATCATATTGCTGTGGCTGCAAGGATGAGATTTCTCTTAAGCATTAAGCTTCTTGGAACTCTTATGCACCATCATTGTGCACTTATTTTCTATGAAGGTCTATCTTTGGTCTTTGGTTATAATGCTCAGCATTTTTTTTTTCTTTAACACATTTTCGGAGCAAATAGTTTCCCACAAATGCTATATTTTGATTAGGTCATTTAAAAGACAAAATGTTTTTGATGTATCTGCTGTATATGGGGCAGCATGGTGGCTTAGTGGTTAGCACTGTTGCCTCACAGCGAGATGTTTGTTCTCCCCGTCACAAAAATGTATATGCAAATAAACACAGTGCTTCACAGGACAAGTGAAAACAGGGAATAAAAATTACAGAATATTCAAAAAGTGACGTTTTTAAAAGAATCAGCAGTGTTTCACAGTCTATGGGCAGTGCTCTCAAATGCCCCATCCCCACATGCTTTTAAGAGGGTGCGTGGTGGGGACACAGTAGTTTCCGGTTGCCCGGACAAAGGGAACCTGCTGTGGAGAGAGTTGAGTCAATCGGCTGCATAAACTGGGTCTTGACCCTGAAGCGCCCTGTATTTTGTTTTTTATTGATTCATCCCAGACATGTCAAAACCATTGTGTAAAGCATGACAACGTTAGCACTAGTAGGAATCTATAAATAAATAAATATACATGTACACACATACATTTGAACATAGAACCCCTTGAAAATAAATCCATGTAAATAAATGAATCTGTTATAAAATTATGTTCACAAAATAAAATAAATCTATACCCAATGTCGCATGCCTGTACATACATACCTGTATACATGCACACATATAGACGCACACATAACACATACATCCGGTTTAACATGTCTGAAAAGGGGCAGGAAGAAGTAAAACTTATTTAATCCTACCCCTGATCCAATAATTTATAATTACAATTTACATTTGGTTTTTCATATGAATCTTATAAATTTATGAAAGAAAGGAAAACACGCACACACACACACACACATATATATATATATGTGTATATATATATATATATATATATATATATATATATATATATATATATATATATATATATATATATATAAAGTAATGCAGAAACTAAACACTGATACTCGCATACACATTCACACGCTCCACTACATATACTACATGATATACTACACTCTATACTGCATATACTACATATACTAAACTGTATACTATATAAACTACACTGTACACTACATATACTACACTATATTCTACATATACTACACATATTACACTATATACTACATAAACTACACCATTTACTATTACTATTACTACTACAGTGTAGTATACTACATATACTACACATACTGCACTATATACTATATAAACTACACTGTACACTACATATACTACACTATATACTACATATACTACACTATACACTACATTTACTACACTATATACTACATATACTACACTATACACTACATATACTACACTATGTACTACATATACTACACTATACACTACATATACTACACTATATACTACAGTATACACTACATATACTACACTATATACTACAGTATACACTACATATACTTCACACTACATATTCACACCCACACAAACAGTTC
Organism: Xenentodon cancila; assembly: GCA_014839995.1. Lineage (NCBI taxonomy): Eukaryota > Metazoa > Chordata > Actinopteri > Beloniformes > Belonidae > Xenentodon > Xenentodon cancila. The sequence goes on along the minus strand of CM026207.1, from coordinate 21,903,658 downwards.
ACCCCAAGAGCACACAGACTCCCACCCAATCCCACTATGCTGCACTCCGACACCAAAACCACCCAAGTCCAGTCACCCCCACCAGCCCAGCACCCCACAATGACAGTCGAGAGCAGAACCAGGAGGTCCCCCCACCCGGTTGGCCTGCATAAGACTCCACACCAACACCAACACAAGCACCCAGACCCCTGACAGCAACACCCACAAGCCGTCCCAAGCACCACCACCCCCACCCGCCAGCCCCCGAGACCCCCCTACTCCACAATGGAAGCACAGCTGCTGAGGCAGGTTGGGGGCGCCCGCCCCAGCATAAGCAGACCCCCAAACTCCACAAGGACCATCAGAACCATGCCCCCGCCACCAAGAGTCACCAAATGTGGACCACTGAGGGAACCCAAACAATCCCAGAGCCAGAACACAACACAGAAGGACCAGGAAAAGTGAAGGAGATCCCAATGCACCGTGACTTATCCACTTATTCCTGTACATGATTGTTAAACATTTAAACTGGATTTGGAATTCCTCAGGATGCCAGTGTAGGATTTTAAGCACTTACTTGGGTAACGTGTGACCATTTACTTAACCTGGTAGGCAGTCTTGAGTCTTGAAAACCGACGAGCAACGGAGGGCAGATTTATATCCAGAGGAGACTGTTTCTCACAAACATCCCAAACTACCTCCTGACAGTGAAATGTTGTTTAGCAATCAGTTGTCTCCATTTAAATGGCAGCAAGAAAGATGTTGTCTTTTGGTCCCCACAACACCTCAGAGCTTTAGAAAGACTACCGCTGTCAAATAAATGTCCTCCGTCTATCTGAAACGTTTTATTTGTGTTTCATTACACCTAACATGCATAACAGTTTAAGTTTGTTTTTTTTTTTCATTTCTTTTAGAACCTCATTTTTAAATTGTCCTCTTTATTTCAGTCCTTCCTGTTTTAAACTCTCAGGTTCTTTTATTACTGTTAATGTTTTCATCTTGGCCAACTTAGGTGGTTTTAAATGTTATTTATAGATAAAAATGATAAATCTGAGTTGACTATATAAATGTTTGTTTTGGAAGCCACGGGCAATATTTCATTGTATGCAGTTGATAGATGATGTGGTGCAGTTGCAGAGGCCCACCGTCAGTCACCGGTAGTCCGACACTGACATTGATGCAAGGACACAGACCCTGCCAAACTGGGGGTAATGAGAGTGGAACACGGTGGGGATCAATAGCGACAAAGGAAATATCGATACATGTCTGTCATTTAGATTAGTCACTCACGTCTGCCCTGCGGTCCTTTTTATCAATTGTGGTCAATCTTTAATTGATGAGTTTACTGTCACTGCTTTGAGAGCAGACTGACGGATGGACCTGGACTGAAAGGTTTCACACACACACCACACTTCGTACGATGCAGCTCTACTGTTATTAGTGTGTCTCAGTGTCGCTGAATCATTCTGTTGTACTGTTTTCTATACCATAATGGAAACCGAGTGCAAACAGTACTGTTCTTTTCTTTTTTTTCTTTTTTGTTCAAAGCCTTGTCAAGCTTTTTCACGAGTCACCGATTCTCCACCTCCATCCTAATGGGTCTGTCAAATTTTAGGCATTCAGGCTATTGTGTCCACCTGAACGTTAACACTTTAACATCTGCTCATTAACCAGTTAAATCAAGGTCATGATTCAGTGACGAACTACTCGCTGCCAGTTTGACGTTGTAGCCTGATGTTGGCTCTGCGTAGATCAACACAGTTATGGTAGCTCATTTCTGGGGAGACATCCAGTCATCCATGTATTAGTCATTAAAGTATTTCCAAATTGATGGTTGTATTAAAGGAAAAGTGTGTGGGAGGCTGTCAGTGTCATTAGGTTTCACTTATTCATTACACTAGTCTGCATAAAGTATGGCGACCGATTGAACCAAGTTAACTGGCTGACGCACAACTTTCACAATCTTCACTGCAGGTTTTTTGTTGTTTTTTTTGCATAACCCATCCCACAGGATGGTTGGCCGTTTCTTATAAAATTGTAGCCAATGAGGGCAATGTTTGTATCCTTTTTTTGTCTGGCTATTATTATTATCAGTATTCAGAGTTGTAGATGACGCTGCGTGAACAGACTGTATTCACTTAAGATCAAGTTTGACAGGAATTGCATAAAGGTTTGTAAAGAAGAAGATTTGGAAGTGTGTATCTTAACATTGTCCAACCCCCTCCCCATCTCCTGCCCTGCTTCCCATCTGCAGTACCGGTGAGGCTGCCCAGAACAGGCAAGAGCTGCTTTTTCAGAGAGAAGATCTGCCAGAGAAAGACAGCCTGGTGGAGCATCCTTCATAATGAAGAAAAGCATGAGCGCTCAGGGGGTTACGCCAGCAAACGTAAGTGCTGATTTTTTAAAACCATCTATCTGTTCAAACATTAATCCATCCATGTGTTCATCACAGTGGTTTTCTTTTTTCTGCTGAAATCCTCCCTGTCGCCTTTTAAAGTTTAAAGTGAACACTTTTGTAAATGCACATTCACCTCTCCTCTATTCTCCTCTGAGCAAAGATGCATTGAGTTGTAGCACGAAAACACACTGGCCGCGAGGTGCAGAGTGTCGGTGGTTTGTGACTCATAAACAGATGACTGTACTGGACACAACGGGCCACAACCTGGCAGGACACACTGCAGAGACAGAGATTGTATGTCCATGTGTGTATATTTGTTTATATGTGTTCACAGCTAAAGGGTAGAATGCCGTCTATGGAAGTCGAAGACAGAGACTTGAGGAGTGACTTTGGAAGAATGAGGGAATGGGATGGTTTGAGGCAGCTCTCATCAGGAAAGATTCAGTGCATGGACAGGAAGGAAACAGGGATAAGAGGATGAAGAGCAGAGATCTGACGGAGAAGCCCATCTGTTTCTCCTCTTTGCCACTGATGTTTATGACTGTACAGGAAAGGCAGATCATTTACGTTGACATCTTCCAGCTCAGGAGCCAAGCCAGATCCTGGATGATGAAGGTTTTCCTGCTGTGACTGGCCTTCACACCCTCAACTCAGCATGCGATTCATAACTGGCCAGTCATGGAAAATGTCTCATACTGCAACACATTTTTACAAATTTAAGAGCCTTTTATTTTTGGTTTTCATTAAAAGAAAAGTGTTTTAATATAATTGTTAAAATGTCAGGAATTTAGTTTAGGGATATTAAATTCTCATGTTGCCATCCATTAGTCTGTCTATCCACCCATCCATCTGTCCATCTGTCCGTCCGTCCGTCCATCCGTCCGTCCATCCGTCCATCCATCCATGATACAGTATTGTGAAAAAGTCTTAAGCATGTGTGAAGAAAATGTTGTGGTTACGAATTAGAGCAGAGGAATTAAATAATGTAAAAACATGCATATTTCTGTTGTTTTTCAAAACCAAGAATTTTCATCAAATTTCTGTGGAGGATTAGATAGAATTTAAGTGGATACTACTCTGCAGGTTCTAACCGTACAAATAACAAAAACAAAACATTCCTGATCAAAAAAGGATGAAACCAAAATCAAAGAGAAACCAATTGGACTGAAACAGAAACTTTAAATGTGACAAAGAAATACTCGGAAACGTGAGTCTGCTGGTTCGTCTCAGTATTAATTAAAGGAAACAATTTTTTTTTCAGTTAGTTTTGCTGCATTTACATTTTTAAAGAATACAAAGATATGATTCATGTTTAGGCTTTTTTGTGTTTTGGGTCACATTTTTCTCTACTGATGTGCTTTTGTTACCAGTTTGGTCTTAAAAAACACTCTCATGTCATTGAGTGTCCAAGAACAACTATTGATATTTTTCTGTAAGCAAATACGATGGAAAGTATCAAACCTTATTTTAAAAAAAAGTCACATTTGTAATTATTTTAGGCATAGCTACAAATATTAAGTAACTCTAAATGATCATTTATGCATGTGCACACAGTAAGTAAAGATATTTTATGTTTCACAAACGATATGGCACTCCTTTCCACTTCCCGTTGATGCTGCAGTTACTCCAGCTCTTTTAGACTCACTTTCAACTAATGTCCTTTTATTGATATGTTATGTCACACATAGATTAGGGATTTACATTTACTAAAAGGTTAAACACACTGACATGGGACAAGAACTATAAACAAAACGAGAAGTAAAAATAAGACCGTCTAGATCTCTGCTTCTAACACTATTTTGAAGAGAGAGTTTGTGGACATGGAAACGGACCCAGGTTAATAATCTCCATTATCATGCTTTGTCAAATGTATTTTCCCTCCCCGAGAGGACGGACATGTCTGACAAAGACAGGGACAATAAATCAGCAAACTGCATTCCCCATCAGAAATGACAACAAACTCCTCTCTGGGTCTTAGCTCTGGGCTTTTCTTATTTTTATCTTATTTTATCTTTTCTCTCCTGGTCTCGTCTCTTTATTTGGTTCTTCACTGTTTTGTCTTATAGTGCATCCGTATCATTACAGTCTTTCACTGAAAGGAGGAGACGGTATAACATAAACTTACGGTCTTGTCTCATTTTTTAAATTCATCATTGTGACTGTGGCACATGTGGCTTTACACTCATTCAGTCTCATCATTTCTAATTGTTTATACATTTTTGCTCAATAAGTCCGGCTTTCCTGCCCAGTCATAAACACTCAATTCAGATTGTACTTGGGAGCAAATAAAAATAGTTGTAAATATTCTGTAACTCAGATTGTTTGGATGCATCATTTTGTCGTGAAGCAGGCTTGCATGATTCATGCGGGGTAGACATGCCATTGGCTCTGCCCCCAGTGACTCTGTAACCTCCACAGGATGAAACCAGTACAGCTGATGGATGATTTATCTGTAATTTGGGAAATCAAATCATTGGCAATTAAAAGTAATGAAAATTATTGAGTTTTAGTTCTGACATAGTGGTCATTGTTAGCGCAGATGTGTCCTGTGAATATGTCGAATAAGTAACTAGAAACTGTGAATAGACATTTTCATAACTTAAAGTTTTAATGCACCACTATCAGATGTACTACAGGTTTGGTTAATCGGTATTTGTAAAACGCGTTTAGATGAATTCCATTAATCAGAAAAAATGAATGGTTTTTTTTGAGACTTTGTTATATTAAAAAGTAGTGGCCTGTCAGCTATGATCCCTGCAAGAGCAGGTGGCAGCTTTACTTTCCTCCTCTTTACTCCCCCAGATGTTGTCAGATGTTCCACTCATTTTCCTCATCCACTCTTGCACCACACACAGACACAAACAAAGAACACAAACCATTTCTGTCTGACAAAACTACGTTCAAAAAACTCGTCCCACCCTTTCCCAGTTCATCGTCGTCCATTCCAAACCTTTTGGCGTGTTTCATTTCCTTTTGCATCCAGTGAACATAAATTGGGGGAGAATGAGCTGCTGCAGCCCACTCCTGTTTCCCCAGAGCCTCGGCTTGTTTACAACCCATCGTTTCAGCACAGCACTCTGGGCTCCTTACTTAAACCCTCTCACAAAAGCAGACGCATAAAACGCACAATTTACATTCAGCACAGCCACATAAAAATGTCAGTTGGCAGCTCAGGTGTCAAGTGAATGAAACGGTCAGTTCCCTCTGTGAAATGAAGAGCTTTAAAAGATAAGAAGCCCAAGTTGTCAGCAGGGAAAGCACATTGTTTTGTTACAGATTTACACTCAATAAATGAAATGAATTGGCCTCTTGAATTCATTTTTACCCAAAGGTTTACTGTTTTGAATTCATTTGTTTGTTTTATCTTCCCATATCATTGTTCAGCATGTATTATTTTTCTCTTGTGTTTCAGGAAGACACAGAGCTCGCTGTGTGGCAGTTTTCCACAGGGAACACCCTCGGGGTAGAGGCCTGTAAAGTCCAGCGCCGGTTTTCTGGGAACTTGCAGTTACCTCCCTTGTCATGGCGACTGGCAGAGTCGGAGAGGGACAGAGGCAGACCTCCCACACCGGAGGAAGATCCCGTGAACCAGATGAGGCCCACAAGCCTGGCCATCGCCTCTCTGCCTCGCATCGACATCACACAGGCTGACCCTGACAGGTGAGGCTCTACCAAAGAACACAGCACAGGCATCACAGTCACGCCGTTTTTATGCAAAAATCCCCCCAATAAAGTCGAGACACTATAAAATACAAATAAAACTGAATAAAAAAAACAGAATCTCATAAACCCATGTCAGGGAGTAAATATACCATCTGAAAGAAAAATTGGATTTTCATTTGGTTTTGCCAGTAAAACAGGTTGATGGTTGCCACTGTGTTCCATCCCGTCATCTCTTAACAACTATCCATACACAGAATGCTCGAGAACTTAGGAGAACACTTGCAGGAGTTTTGGGAGAGGAGTTGGTGTCTCATTTTGATGTTCATTGTCCTACTGAATGACAGAAAAACTTCCCTGAAAAATATCTTGTCTGGATGGAAGCATGCTGCTCTAAACCTGCCTTGCAGTATTGGTACGTCCTCTTCAAAAGGGAAAGCTGCCACTTCTCTGACGCCATCAGAGACACTGGATTATGAACTGAGTGGTCCCACTCCTCTTTCATCAGGAGATTGCAGAAAACCACTTCCACAAAGAATTTGTCTGACCACAGGACAGAGTCCCGCTCTGCTTCGGTCCACTTTAATTAAACACGTTTCAGACCGCAGAAAACGTCGGCATTCCTGGATCACATATTTGACTTAGTCTTTGCATGTACCATATTTTGAAGCTGCTGTTTACTTTCTTCATGCTCTAATATTAGACTTACAAATTAGCCTCAAAGTTGGCATTTTATTACAGTTCTGTTTTTATAAGGCATAGTCATTATAAATATTATTTTTTATTTATTTATTTATTTATGAACACAAGTCCTGGGGGAATGCAAAATATAATACAATACCAAGACTGCTGTTGCATGAAGGAAAACGAATGCAGATCAGGGTTTTTTTCGTTTGTTTTGTAATACATCTTCTACTTTCCATTACTGAACAGAGATGAGCTGAATGTCTCCCTTTTCTTTGAACAACCAAACTGTGCCCCTTTAAAGTGCTTTCACGTGGCTTTTGTTCAGAGAGACTCTCCGGTGACTCATTTATTGCTTTCATCTCCACAACACTCATGTATATTGTTGAGTTTATCTGGAACAACGGTAAAAGGCTGGAAAACCTTTCCTTTCTTCTTGCATCTCATTGTAGAGGCTCCGTGACCATCTTGCTTTATTTAAAACTGCTGTTGCTGCCAAAGATCTGTAATTTTTGGTTGCAACGCTATCATTCAGTTTCTCAGTGATGGTTTATCCTTGAAAATTTGCAAAGATTAAACTCTCTTACTAAACGCACACTGCTTTAACATTTGTACATATAACAATATTTGTACAATTTACGCTCGAATAAACAAAGTCAAATGTTGCAACGGATCCCATAACAGGAGACAGTTGCATTGATTGAAATATCATCAAAACATCACTCTGACATCATTTTTGCAGTTTTGTTCATTTATTTTTTAATTTGTTTTCCACATACTGGGTTTTGGCAAAGCTAAATTGGCTGTTTGGCTGTATAGTCATAATAATAAAAAAGGTGAAACGTCATTGTTCAAGTAACAACCACTAAGAATAAAATAAATCTTAATCTTGCTCAAAGGATGTAAGCTAATGGAGATGGAGTTATGTGAAAGCTCACTGCGTGGATAGGCTGTCCAAGTAAGTCACTGTTTGTGTGTTTACGGGCGCATCAGAGACAGATAAATGTGAAGATTAGTCCACGTCAGACTCGCAGCTGTGACAAGTGTACATGTCTCCTCCACAGTGCAGGCCAGACCTCGCGCTGCCAACACTATCCAGACCTCCTTTGGTTCGGAGTAACTGCAGACAAACGGTTCAGAACTCATCTTCTCACCGTCATCTTCTTTTATCAGAGCTGCTGCCATTGTCTGTGTGAACTTTCTGTAGTTTTTTCCTCCTTGTCTTTGTTTTATCGTATTTTCATTAAGCTTTCTACTGACTTTCTGAAGTTTTTGGGGCATCTTTTTCCCATTTCAGTGGGTCAGTATTGCTTTTATCCACCTACTCTTCCCTCTTCCTGAGTCTTTCCCCAAGGTCGGGAACATTGTGGCCTAGTTGCCACAATTTTTAAAACTAATTACTAAACTACAAAAGGTGGGCTATCATGCTGCTGTGAGGACTCTTTCAGCTGTGCTATGACAAGCCTTTATAACAGACGCTGACCTTCATGGTTTAGACGTTTCCCTGGTGCAACACACTTGATTCAAATGACTGTCATTAACAGACTTGTGCAGACCTTGATGATGAGATGATGATGATCCATTCCTTTGAATCAGGTGTGTTGAAGCAGGGAAACGTCTAAAACATGCAGGACAGGGACCCTCACAGACTGGAGTTAGAGAACCCTGCTCTAAAATAATATTATAACGAGGGACAGTTGCAGCCGTGTTGCAGCTGTCTCTACTCTGACAGCCAAGATTAAACTTGCTGTATTGTCTTCCAGAAGTAGATTAGACACGGTCTATAAGGGACGGATAGCAGCTAAGAAAAAGCGGATTTAAATGGTGTGACTTTACAATGCCTTACTCAAACAAATGCAAAAGGCAGAAGAAGCAAAACGGGCCCTTTTTATTAACAAAAAAAAAGAATATTTAAATAATGTAATGTACTAAGAAACATGGACAACAGACTAGCAGGGGAAAGAAAAGAAAGGACGGGGTAGTACGGACAGCAGTCGGGGCAGGTGATACAATCAGCGACACAGGTCACAGTAATCAGGAGAGGCGGAGGGAGGTAATCAAACACAGAACAGGCCCAACAAAGCAGAGCTAGAAAACCAAATGTCCTCAATTTAACCAGATGGAGAAACCCCGAAACCATAGCTGCAAAACAACAGAACAAAAACACATCATAACCAAAGAGGTTATGATAACAAGAACGTAGGACACCCGAGACCAACAGAAACCCTGGACTATGACAGATTTGTTGCAGGTGTCAAACTCCTGGGAAGGCGAAACATCCTCAGACTCGATCATTTTGCTTAAGACAAAGTCATATTTCTAACAAATAAGCAGAAGCTGTGTTGATTTAAAAGATCGAACTGTTTTAGTGCAGCATCTGCGAAGCCCATAACTCACGCAGATGTGACCTTTTGTACAAAGGCGTTAACGTGGTCAGTGCTGCACATGTACTTGACTAAATTTTACCCAGACTTCTAACAGAAGTTAAAATAGTTCCACTTTATTTTACACGTTATTTTAAATGATTTTATCAGCGTCTGAATTCTGAAACCTGCTGAGTGTCTCCATGTTTACACGACCATTGGATAGTTTTCATGTGGTCTTTGACTTTGCTGTACACGTACAGTGCTGTGAAAAGGTATTTGTCTTAATATAAGACAAAGACTACATGAACAGACAAACATTTAACTTTGTCAAGAGGAAAAGTGATTGTCCTACTGCATAACCCAAGTTCAGTTGAGCTTAAGGTCACGACTGATGGCCGGACATTCTCCTTCAGGATTTCTTGGTAGAGACTGGAATTCACGGTTCCGTCAATGAGAGCAAGTTGCTCAGGTCCAGAAGCAGCAAAGAGGCCCCAAACCATCACACTACCACCACCATGTTCAACTGTCGGCATGACGTTAATTTTCTGAAATGCTGTTTGGTTTGACACCAGATGTAACGGATGGACACAATTTTTGAAAAGTTCCACTTTTATCCTGTCTGTACGCAGAATATTTCCCCAGAAGTCTTAAGGACCATCAAAACATGATTTCTTTTTTTTTTTTTCTTTTTTTTTTTGACAAATATCAGATGGACCTTTGTGTGTTTTTTGGTCATCTGTGGTTTTTGCCTTGAAACGTCCCATGAATCCCAGTCTCATTCTTATTATTGAGCCATGAGCCGTAACTGAGGCAGGTGAGGTTTGCAGTGCTTTAGATGTTGTTTTTGTGTTTGTGACCTCCTGGATGAGTCGTGGATGTGCTCTTGGAGTAATTGCGGTAGGCTGAACACTTCTGGGAAGGTTCACCCCAGTTCCTTGTTTTCTCTATTTGCGGATAAAGACTCTCATTGTGGTTCACTGGAGTCCAGAGCCTTAGAAATGGCTTTGTGACCCTTTTCAGAATGACAGACGTCAATGACTTTGCTTCTCATCTGTTCTTGTGTTTCTTTAGATCGGAACATGATGTGTTGCTTTTGGAGATCTTTAAGCCAGGTTCTGGTTAAGTGATTTCTCGATTCTACGGGTCTGGTGATTGAAACTTAACTCTGCTTTCCAAAACATGCGGTTAATCACACTAACTTTATGATTTAATAAAGGGGGACAATACTTTTCCACCACGCTGTATATACATTTGAAAAACTGACCTATGGTTCAGAAGCTTTTCTTACTTTGCACTAAAAAGGAAAAAGAGAGACTATGTTTCTTTTCAGTCTTACAAATGTCAACCAGACAAAGTTTCTTCTGACCTGTTAACAAACTTTTCAGCTCCAGTACTTTGGAAATACATTGTATAAACAGTGTGTCAAATTACCTCAGAGCTAAGTTATTAACTCTGTCTCCTGTCTGCTGTAGAACATGGATATTGTTTTAGGTTGTTTCATAACTGGTAGATCCTGTAGATTATAGCTTTAATGATCTGATCGCACTGTAATTCAACTCGTGGTGGTTGTGTGGTGTTTTTTTGTTTTTTTTCTCTACTCAGAGAATTTTATCAGGTGAACCCTACATTTCATTCCTATTTTTGTTAACCTCTAGATGTACAAATAAATAAAAGTCTGTATTTTAAATTTTTTTTACCCCTCCACCTCGTCCACTCACTTTTTTATATCGTAAACCTCCTCTTACATCAAAATGTGGTCAAGGGAGGGGGAGTGAGATAATGAAAAACAAACTAATCTGCAGTATTTCAATACAGAGGGAAACGGGCAGGCGGTCAGATAAACAGAGCGACTGCCGTTCCTCTCCCAGCTTTTTCCAGCCCAGATTTGACTGTTGGCATCTGCAAAGCCAACGTTATTCCAGCACGTGGCCTGTGACAGGGCAGAAAGGGGGTCTTTCAGAGTGTGTTTGAGCAAGAAGCATCAGTGTATTTTGTTGCTTGATGAAGGCAGAAGACGTGGACGGAGAAAAGGATGTTACGGAAGCCCCCGAGGTGCAGAGCCGAGCACTTTGACTTCAGTGAGGAAGTGGTCAGCATGGTTCTCCTCACAGCTCCCAGGTGACTTCTAAGCTGCCTTTTTCTCTTTAAGGTTCTCTTTTCTTCCTCCAGTATGTGTTCTTTGGACAAATCTGCATTGTAAATGCACGATCATTGTGATGAAGTCTTTTTCTCTGCACACGGTTTGAGAACTCTGTTGCTCAATTGCAACATGAAAACGTGTTTGTGGTGGTTTTACTAAAGATGAGCTGTTTGTACAGGAAGTGGGGGTTTGAATAACTGATCGTTTTTCCTGTGTTTAATCAGACTTTGCACTTTTCACATTAATCTGAGCTTCTCTGGCAGAGGTGTGGGACTTAGTGTCTCGATGGGACATGTGCCCAGATAATCCTACATGCAGCAGAAATTACAGTGGCTGGCGGCTAAATGTGGGACAAGTGGGAAAAAACGACTTTCACACACACTTTTACTGCTAGTTCACAAAAATATCAGTCTGTTTCAAGTTAATATGTTTGAGATAAGATTTTTATTTTTATTTCGTGGCATCTGTTGGTTCTCCTGACCAGTGATACTCCTTTATATGTATCTGTTTATCCGATAGCTTCCTCTCTAACAGAAAAAAAAAAAGCTTAAGGAAGTATTTGAAGTGAAAGTGCAGGACTAAATGATGATAAAAATAAATATAAATATAAAAAGTACAATTATAAAAGACTGAATAAAAACAGATGGTATCAATACATAAAAATCCAATGAAGTTATGCGGTTAAATGAATGCAGTGGAAATTAATGCAGAAATATCAATTTATGTCACATGTTATGCAACTAATATTGCCTAAATTAATTCTCAATCGGCAATTTCTCTGGAACGGTCTCAGTCCTCCACAGGAAGGCATGTGGCACCGCTGGGGCGTCCAGCAGCTGAGTCTTGGTAATGTGTACACCTGACATGGACTTCATGGGTTGCTTGTTTTTGCCCTGGGCATTGTGCCTTTCTTTGAAATGAATTTATCTTTACTAGATTGTCAGACACCATGTACAGAATAGTACAACACCACTAAGTACTCCACCTTGTAATTTCATTTTGTATGAAAGAGTGCTTCTTTCACTATAGAAATACTGTTCATATAATACAAGCATGCCTGAAATCACACCATAAAGAGCTCCATCACTGTTTGTGCTCAGATTTTAATACTGAGGATTATGAATGGAGGACATTGACGTATTTCAGGAAAACCAAACCTGAGGGACGTTGGACAACTTCAGAATAAGGGATTAGGCCAAGATATGTGAGTTATCACAGCTTAATTTAGCCTCCAGTTGGTTTAATGAGAGCAGGGGGAGATAAATTACCATGGATATTTACTCTGTCTGCTGGGACGAAGCTAACAATCAGAACTTCTTAATCCTGTTGTCTGTTTGGTGAGCCATCAATCTGGCCAGGGATACATTTGACTGGCTGTGTGCACGTGGTCTCATTTTCATCAGCCTGTATCAACATGTGACAGTCACATTTATTATTCAGCATTATGACTGTTGTTATATTTAGTTCATGTAATCTGAGTTACAAGGTGATGGACTGTTTCACTGTTTGACATTTGATCAATAGCCTGAGATGAACATAAATGATGGAGGTTGTGGTTGATTTAAAGTAAAGTAAAGTCAGTGATGTCAGTATAGGCCATAAAAAAGTCCCATTCATGTCACGTGTGTTTCTTTCACAGTGGCGCGCCTGTTTTTAAAGGATGCTGTGGTTAATGAAGCTCTAATTCTTAGAAGAGCTTTCTTACTAAATGCAAGACGTCCACATATATCTCGAAAATGTTGTTTAGTTGGCTTTTAAATGCCTTTTCAAAGTCATTTTACTGGGACGGTCCTGATAGGGGAGAGTTTTGTTTCAGGTTCTACCTCTTGCCTTTTTCTCACGATTTCTTCTAACGTCTTTCTCGTGATGTCATTTGTGCAGACTGCTTATTTTTATAAATTTTTAAAATCAAACCTAATTCACACAATACAGATTTAATAGCTTTTAAAACAATGACATATAGGCAGTTATGAAGATGAAAAAATGTAAGGTTGTGGATATAATATTACGATAAACTAACAATATACAGCATCTTTATTTTTTTTATTGTCACATTTCTCCATCACAAACATTTGTCTGTCGATAAGATGTTGACACCTTTTCTGCGGAAAAAAGTTAATCATATCAGCCCAAAAGGCAGGAGATGTTGTCACGTTTCTTCATCGCTTTTACAAAATGTATATTTAGAATAGATATTCCATTAATGCTTTTTGCTATTCAGTTTATACCATGCTGCTTGAATAAAAATGTTTTCTTTTGATAGCAGTTATGAATGATCCTAAATAAGAGCCCCTGCCTTTATTGACCAGTAGATGGCAGCAATCGAGACCATTTCCAGTTCATATTCTCAGACGTTCAACCAAAAAGATTCAGCATTTCTGATATTTTTGTTGGATGCTTTGTTGCTGACCAAAGGACAATCGCAGTCTGAACAGCACATAATCTGCATTAGTTGTGTTTTTTGACTTTTAGTTTTTTTTTTTTTTTTATTGCAAGCAGCAAATTTTACATTTGCTTCAAGACATGAAAAATCTCAGATTTATATGTAATGAAAATAACTTTAACAGCCATATTAAAAACAGCAGACTGAAGAGGCTGTGTGACGGGTGGGTGGGGTCTCTCACGATGCTGAGGGCTTTGGAGTCAGACGGCTGCTGTAAATGTCCTGAAGTGAGGGGAGAGAGACACCAACCATCTTCTCAGCTGCTCTCACGACACGTTGGAGAGACTTGCGCCAGGATGCGGTGCAGCTCCGTACCACATGGTGATGCAGCTGGTCAGGATACCCTTGATGGTGCCTCTGTAGAAGGTGTACCTGATGGAGGCCGGGGCTCTGGCTCTTCGCAGATGTAGTCAAAGCCACTAAACCTCTGTAGTAAGAGCTGTGCAGTACCAGGCACATACTGGTTCCACCTGGCTTTACATAGCTGCACCTTCTCATCCTGACATGTCGTTTGTGAAATGAAATAAAGAAAAATGCACTGAGGAGGATCCATCAAGCCCCACTTTTTCACATATCCTGGATTTCTTAATTCTACTTCCATCCAACGTCCCTCAGATCAAGTTTACAATCAAATATGATAAATTAGTAAAACAATTAAAATGGAGACAAAGAACGACAATCAACAAGCAATTTTAAAGACGCGTGTCGTCATTTACGACGTGAAAGTCTGAAGATGGAGTCAATGCCACGTGTGAGATGCAGGTTAACATTGTCTATATGGATGTAAAATGTAAAAGATACCTTTGGTTCCTGTGTAAGTACTGCTTTCCAAAACTTACAAAGGACAGAATTTGTTTTATGAAGCTCCACCATCTAATATCATCCGGTAAATGGCAGCGAGTCGGGGAGGCTGGGCTTTGACTCAGAACCTGTCCACAGTTTGCACTGATGAACATACAATAGTCCTTACTGTTTAATTTGGTTTTTATGTTGTTTGGTCTTCAAGAAATGATGAAAACCATGTTAGATTAAACAAAAAACTGAACTCCGATAGGCTTCTGTGGGCCTTATTCAGTCAGTGGCCGTGGATTGATGGCGTGTTCAAGAGGAACCAAAGTACTTGTCAGTTTTCTGTGCACGGCAGAAAGAGCTGTAATTACGATAAAGGGGATGTCGTTGTGTTTTGTAGTAAGTAGTTGTTGTTTGTCAGCTTGTTAACAGGCTGTACTTAAAAAAAGACTGTGATGGACATGATGGACGTGGTCAATAGCAACACGTTAAGTAGGCAGTGGCATTTAAATGATGCTCATTTGGCACCAAGGTGCCTTAAGTGTGCCAGGAAAACAGCCCTCACACCTTTACACCACTGCAGCAGCTGTTAGAAGGCTGGATGGATCCTCATTGACATCTGAATGTTGCAGCAGAAACTGATACAAACTGACCAGGTCATTTTTTTAAATCTTCCAGTGTCCAGCTTCGATTGTTGTGAGAAATAGCATCAGTTTCCTGTTGTTAGCTGACAAACATTTTCTGGCGTACTCAGCCCCTCTGAAAATAACGATTGTCTCACATTCAAAGTTACTTTGATGATGCTTCGTCCCCGTTCTGATGCTGAGCTAGAAGCTGATCTTGGTCACGTCTGCGTGCCTAAATGCATCGAGCTGCTGCCATGTGATCTCCTTCCCAGTTCCGATGAAGCCAGTCAGGTCAGACTTGCTGAGGTCTCTAGGAAGCAGTCGATGTTCCTTCTCTTGTCTTGCTCTACGTTGTTGCCTTTTGCCTAGAAAGTAACATCCAAATGCTGCAACATGACAAAGACTAACATCTTTACTGCCACCCAGTAAAGTGACAGTACCGTAACCGTGGACCGTGGCTGTGCGACATTGTTGCACACTTGGAACACAGGTGGACAGTCCACATGCAGGATATATGCTTTTTGTAATAACTAGACGTTATAATTTGGCAAAACAACATATTTATGTGGTAGACGTACTAACACCTGTAGGTTTTTGTAAGTGGGTTCATTTTTTGTGTTTTAAAGTCACTGACAGGTGAGTAGTTATTTCAGTGCCTTTGCAGTGATCTCCTGCTTTGAACAAGTTGCACAAGCAGTGGTGTTTCGAATACAGCTATAACGTAAAATGCTTCAAATATGTTTGCATCATCTCTGTCTTCCTGTAGCTTGGAGGTTGATAATGGACCATCACTGTGCTGCAGTCCCACAGACCCACAGGCGTCGCCTGGTTCAAGTCTGGTCCTACACCCCAATATGGCCTTCTACGGGCAGCGTAGAGAGTCCTTCCTGTATCGGTCAGACAGCGAGTACGACCTCTCACCAAAGTCCTTGTCTCGAAATTCTTCCATCGTAGGAGAACTGTGAGTTGTTCACATCACACCGTCATCACAATGACTGATCAACCCAGTCTTTGCGTGTGTTTAACTCCTAACTGTTGTTTGATCTCAGGCATGGAGAGGACTTGATTGTGACTCCGTTTGCCCAGGTGAGAACCCATCACTAGTCAGGAAAACCAACGAAGCTTGCTGATGGATAAACACAGCATGCTTTGTTAGACCTTTATGCTTTAGTCTCTTTCAGCCACAAGGAAGTGTGTGATGGAAATATTTCTATACCTTTTTTAAAGATTCTCCTGTTAAAGGAGTCTTCTGCTCACAGTTTCTTAACAACAAAGTAAAACCACAACTGTTTACATATAAAACATTTTTAGAGGTGGTTTTTAGCTTATGTCTTTGCAGATCAATTCTTTTTTCTTTTTTCTATGTTAAATTTTCCTTCTTTTTAGGTTCTGGCAAGCCTCCGGACTGTTAGGAACAATTTCACTACCTTGACAAATGTGCAATGTGCTTCTAATAAGTAAGTTAACCCCCCTTTTATAATTAAACTCTACAATGAAAGTCCCTTTTTTATGTCCCCCCCCCCCCCCCCCACCCCCCCCCCCCCCCCACCCCCCCCCCCCCCCCCCCCCCCCCCATCTCTCTTTTTTTCTTTATTTTGTTGGAAATCTTCACTGCCCTTTACCTCTCCGTGATGCTCCTTGTTTAGTTGCAAAGATACCAACATGTCTCACTAGGGGGCGCCAGTACATCAAAAACACATGACACACTACGGCGTCCTAAAGAAATCATTTTCACTTAACGTACATTTATTCATCCAAAGAGCTGTGCTCCCTAGTAGCAGTGCTGACGTTGTTAAACAGACACAGTGACATTTTATTTACCTTTTTGTTGTGAGAGATATGGACCTCGTCTGTGACGAGAACTGTTGGGTCAGTGGCTGCAGTTGCAGCAGGTTAGTCAGCGGTGGCCAGCGAGTCAGTGCAGCCCCGACAGAGGGGTCACTGGAAGCATGTGACCAGTTCGGAGAAGTCAGGGATCTATTTTGTGTTTGTGCTATGGCAACAAAGACTGTTTCTGAGAACAGATCAGACTGGAAAAAAAAGAAAATAAAAATGCAACCTTTAGCGTGCACATCAGGGCTCCTGATTTTCTTTTCTTTTTTCTTTTAACTGTTTCCTTTTTCTAGATTCTTATTTTAATACAAATTCTTATTCATAGACATTTAAATCAGCTATTCAATGGAATTGCATGGACTCTGATAGACTCAGGTCAAAATAAGTAAAACCGACAGGGACTAGTGCAGCTGCTCAGTCCACAAACCATCCTGCATTTTCAGGTATGATTTACAAAGCAATAAAATCCTCTTTAATTTATATATATATATATACATATATATTTTTTTTTTTTTTTTAAAGAAAAGGTTTTCTAAGAGCTCCTATAACCCCAAATCAGAATCAGTTTTATGATATTAAAATGTGCACTTCTTTTAATTGTTAATATTCATATATTTTTATCTTATAAATATATTTTATCTTATACCTGTAATACATTCCAAAAGCTGTTATAAAGTAATGTTGTGCTAGTATGGCAGGAAAAGGGAAAATGGTGATCTTATTCCAAACAAGTGACGTCAACATGCGACTGACTGTATTGATGATGCTGCTTTTGTTCCAAGTGTCATTACAGTTTCCTGTTGACATCTACTGATGGAGAAATCCTTCAACTTTTGTTCTATTTCCTTACTGGCACTACATTGCAACCAAATCATCTTTTTTTGGGGGGAGGGGTTGTGTTGGAGGTTTGAAATGCAGAATTGCTTGTATGATAACAAATAAAATAAAGCTGATGAGAAAATTGGGTTTACAAAGTTTGCAGTTTTTAAATCTTCAAAAAGTGAATCTAATAATTGCTGGAAGTCTCAATACCATCTCAAATTTAAATAATTTGAGGATGTATACCATTAATCACAAAAGACTCCCCCCTGCTCTAAATCCTCTCATCACAAGCTTCTACACAAAGAAATGTTGAATTTGGACTCTGCAAAGGCATATTAGTCCGTACAAGAGGACATAACATTGCAGCTCAGACCTGAGCATTAGCATATGGATTATTTGATTTGACTTGAAAAGCAGTGTTTGTCTATTAAAATAAATAGGAATTTCTGGTATAGGTTTTACTGTTTATCATAGCTCAGCTCAATAAAGCATGTTTATATGTGTCTAGACCTTTAATAAGGATCTGTTTCAATTTAAAATAAAGTCCTACCATAAAAAAACGCTCGTTCCAGCGGGGTCCAAATAATCTTTGCTGTTCGTTTTCTGTCCTACTCCCAAAAAGGTTTTATTTTACTGCTTTACCTAAAACATCATCTGACGGGATATGGATACTTCATTGGTTTGATTTTAACGGGAGTCACATGCGTTTCATCATCTAGTTTTATGAAAATGTTCCTAGTCAGGTATAAAATGATTTTAGCATTTCCTAATGATTTTTGTTCTGTCACAGAAGATCTCCTGCTGCAAATCAACCCTGTGTCACCAAAGTCTGTCTCTCAGGTGAGTGCTCTCATAGTCAGTATTTAACATGAATATGTGATAAAAGGGAGAAAGAGGAGTTCAGTAGCGTGTTCGGCAGCAATTCTGTTACTGGGAAGTGTGGGCACTAACAAGAATACAATCCTGGGAATCTGAGCGTTGTCGTTGCAGAAGTAGTTGTACAAGTTCTGCCACGTGAATTTGCTGCCGTGGTGAACTCGCTCTGCTAAATGAGAGTCATGACAAAAGAAAGGTATTATCGCTCTTCTTTATACGCTTATCTCAAAGCGTGCACGTGACTACAAACTGAACATTTGTAAATAATTGAGGGCAGCTTCAAAATTAATTAATTGCTAAACTTCTTGTATCATATGACAGATAAAATGGATTGCGTCTTTGCAATTTCATCACACGTTTACAGTAAGCTCAACGTTTTTCTGCGTGCAGTTGCTTCATTGCTGTTTTGTGACTGGAAATAAAGTAATACCTTCTTTAATTTTGCATGTGAACACTAATACAGTAATAGTAGTTGTTTGTAGGTTGTTTTCAAACGTGCCATTAGAAGTTGTAATTTTTTAGTTCTGAATACTAAAAACTATGGCCTTATAACTTCAGACGTATTTCCGTTCACTTAGTCTTTAGAGAGAAGGAAAGAGAGAGCTTGAGAATAACAGAAATATTGAATGGAAGGACAAGTGAAAGAAAGCCAGCGAGAGATGGGGGATATTAGTTCCTGCTATACTGGTTCTTCAAGCACAATTGACGTCAGCATTGCCAGCACATGGCTGTTTTGTGCTTCCTATCAGCACAGATGGGCTGAGAGGAGTTTCCCACAGCAGGAAAAAACACAAGACAACTGAGTATCTTATTGTCCTTCCTCCTCCACACTTCTCACAAACCTTGACCTTCTCCGAGTACTCTCTGACAAATAAACCCAAATCTCTGGCCTCCGTCGTGACCCACTGGGAGACAGAATAAGCCAAATAAAAGTGATTAACCCTGAAAAACCTCTGTCTTATATTTCTTTTCACTGCATGGGTGTCATCACCTATCTGTGAGCATGAAAAGAAAAGATAGATTTGGTTAAAACATTTAACAATATTACAGTGAAGGCGATATTTTGTCCTCCCTTCAGATGATTTCTGTCGCAATTTTTCTAAACTCTTTGAACGGAAAAAGGAGAACAGATTTTTCCTGTTATGCGTCTTTTGACTTTTCAGGCGGTGGCAGTGTTCCCAGTGATGGAAACGATAAAGTACCTGCGTCGTTCTGTTGCATTTCTGTTATGCTCTTAGAAAAGCGAATACCTTCATACAAAGGGTCTTAGATGGACAGAGTGGGGGTGGGGGCACAGGTAAAAACAAAACAGTGTAGTTAGACACAGATTTTGGCTTTAAGAAAGAATAAGAGAAACTTATACAAGTGGAGAAGTTCGTTAGTGCCTTTTAAAGAAAGAAAAAAAGCCCAACGGTCACTGAAAATTACTTGAATTTGACAGAATTAATTTGCCCAACACTGACAAAAGAAAATCAGACTTAATTTTGGGCATGTAGTTTAACAGGATAATTAAAAACAACAATTATGCAACTGGTCTGGACAAAAATGAACGGACCCTCAACGTAATATTTTGCTGTATAAGTTTTTGAGGCGATCATTGCAATCAAGCAAACATCTGTTAAGTCATTAACAGATTGTGTGATTATCAAGTGAGTAACTCTGTGAGACGTGGTCACCTGTAGACAGGTGTTCTGGTCCACTCGTGATCAAACTGCTCCAGCTGTCTCATTATTGAAGTTTGTTTTAACTCTTTCTACATATTTTCAGTAGGATTTAGATCAGATCTCATAGAAGGACACTTCAGGATAGTCCAGTGTTTGGTTCTTAGTCATTCTTGGCTTTGATTGTGTGTGTTTGGGTCATTTTCCTGTCAGAGGACTCATGTCTTGTGAGTGGAAGCAAGCTCTCTGACACTTGGGAGCACATTTCCCTCCAGAAAGTCTTGATGGTCTTGAGGTTTCATTGTACTCGTACAGATTCAAGACACCCTGAACCAAACGCAGCAAAGCACTCCCAGAACATCACTGATCCTCCGCGTTTCATAGTTTCTACAGTCTGTTGTGGCTTGTCAAGAAGCATTTTTCTTTTTTTTTTTCTTTTTTTTTTAAAAATAATTTGCATTCAACAGTGGAGTTCTCCTCGGTTTTTCACTAAGTCTCAAACAGCAACAGATGGTGTAATCCGACACTGATGTACCTTGACCTCCGCGTTCACCTTGAATCTCTTTGGAAGATGCTCTGGGCTCTCTCTCTTCAACTGGTGATCAGGTTTTCCTCTTGCAGCCACATTCAGGGAGGCTGACTACAGTCCTGAGGTTCCTAAACGTCTGAATGAGATTTGAAACTGTAGTCACATGAACGTCAAGCTGCTTGGAGATGGTCTTCTAACCTTTTTTGACATTTACCTTTTAATATGCTTGTTTATATTTTTCTCTGTTGTTTGATACCAAACAACAGAGTGTGATGACGAGTGTGACGAGTGGCGACGTTTCACCAATGAAATAGTCCTGTCCAAATTGAAGATACATGTGATGTTAATTACAGGACACACTTAAGTTTAATATGTCACTATGGTCAAGTTATTTTTAATCTTTACTAAGGGTACTAATTTATCCATGTCAGTTTTATTACTTTAACTATTACTTTTTTCTTTTTTTTTTCTGTTTAATGAGTCAGTTGAATCACAATTCATAAGCAATGCCTCATTTTTATAAGTTGGTGTTCAGTAAATTATTATTTATTTATACTTTTTTCAGTTTCTGAGACTGATTGTTTGTTTTTCTTTCTTTGTCTTTAATTTCTGCATGTGTGTAGATTGTTAGTTTGGAGTGAAATAGGGGAGAAACGAGAGCAAGAAAAGACGTTTAGGTTGGACGCAGCGCAGGATGTTTGTGTGAAATTATCAAACGGAGCACGAGCGTGACTGTGGTCAGTGGATGAAAATGCGTGAGAGGTCTCGAACAAGCAAGCGGGGGGTTACTAAAAATCTGCTCAGCAGCAAATGCGTCACTGCACGCTGTTTACTCTATTAAACAATTTACTCCTGTAAAGTAAGGGGATTGTAGGGTTCCTCTTATGAGTTTCCCGTTTATTCCTCGCAAACCAAACTCCATCACACGCAGTCTCGTGAGCTGGCAGCCAACAAAGGCCTCACTCTTTGCTCACCGATTGAGATTATAGGCTTTGCTCTAAATTATGCCTGATAAATAGTGCTTTTTGCTGGGAGTGCTTGATCATGACGTCTTTACCCGTCAGGGTTTGGTGATTAATCTGTAATAGTTATCACTTGTTTTAGCTGGGAACTGGCATTGAGACTCCTGACTACATAGTTAGTGGGTTCACAGAGAAAGGAGAGCAAATGTCTAACATGAGTTAATGTTCACACTCTTCTAACAGAAATGAATGTTTAATTCAGCACTGGCCTAATGGAGGTTAAAAAGAAGAAAAAAAAGCACGTTTCTCAGCTTTTGAGTTCTCCGGTTTGTGGAATTATTCCACAGTTCGATGTTGGATCCATCTGTTTTGAATTTCATCAAATCAAAGCTACTATAGTTAACTCTTGTAACAAGAACACACATGAACTGGAAAGTGAACTCTTGAATTTGGCCTGCATCCACACTGCTCTAGTTTAATTTTGAAACGCCGCTTTAAAACATAACTAGTCTGCATCCTCACTACTGTTTTTGAGCCCTGCATTGGAAAAAAAATCTGTCCACACTGATCCATCACAGACACGTATCACATGACCACCCAGGCTTACCTATTATCGTGGAAGTCGACTAATCTGTGGTTAATAATTATGACTCAATCAACTATCGTTTCTGTCATGGCACCAACGTGCCTCGCCATAATGGTGTCGTGAAATGACAGCTGTCTCTCCCAACGCACAGTGGAGGCCACGGACAGAAGACTTTGGTGGGATCGCCAGCATCATGCATGTATGTTTCACAACGTCGGGGCGTCACTGAGCTCTTAGACATGATGTCCCACTGGTGTTGTGTTCACGTCAGCTGATTGTGAGGCCCAGTCAATGGTATCTAGTCCTTCATCTTCCAGAAACTGCCTGCGTACTCTTGCCACATGAGGCCGGACATTGTTGTGACCCGGGAAGAACCCAGGGCCCAGTGCACCAGCACTGCGTCTGGCGGCGGGTCCAGATATCCCCCTCATGCTACCGGCAGTGACACTCGCCTTCAAATTCAAAACTAGTGAATGACAGTAAAAAAAAGAAGAGGAGGGAAAACATGTCAGAGGCCTCAGCCTGTAAAAGCATTTCTGTTTTGGAGGTTGAATGTCATTCATAAGTTAATCGATCCAAGTCTTGTCACTGGGTCGTGTGTTTTTTGCACATTCTGGGACTGATAAGCTGCTCGGTTACCAAAGACGTGGGGCAACACACAATAAGCATGAGTGAGCCACATGTGTCTCTTTTTGTAAATGTGCTCTTATGCCTAATTGCTTATTCCAGGGGCAACCAAATCAGCAGCACTGGCTCCTTCATCCCTGTGCATTTTTTTACACTGCCATAAAGGCTGGTCTTTTGCATTTTGCGATAATGGCCATAAAACAAAGGCTTGGTGAATGAGGGAAGGCGACCTGGAAGAACAAATAATAAAACAATTGTGTGCAACTTTTTTTGAACTGTTTTTAACAGCTTTTAATTATGTCCATCCGTCCACAGTAGACCGCAACAACTGTGTTGATATTCCTCACAAAAAAACGTCTCTTCGTGAATAATTGCAGCGTGTCTTGATTGCTTTGGTGCTGCTGTCCTGTCATCCTCCTCTTATTAATATAGAAACTTAAAGTGGTTGTTTGTGTAAAAGAGTTGTTGTTCTCACATTGTGGGATTGATCTGTTGATCGGTAAACTACTTCCCAAAAACTGTGACTGTGAAACATCAGTCCACCAGCAAGGACATTTACATACACACTCTTTGCCCTGAAACTAAAATGAACACGTGACTATGTGCGTAAATCGCCAAGGGCGTGAGGCCACACACACACACTCAGCATTAGTCAGTTATATTTGCCCCTTTTTGTAAACATGCTCTAAAGAGAAGTAATGAATGACACATCTGATAACTGGTCATTCTGCAACAATAGCTTGTGTCATTTAGCAGAAATCTGTACTTAGAAGCAAAATGTTGACGTGTGATCAACAAAAGAGGGCTGAAGTCTTATTTGAATTGCTTTTTTCTGATTTTGTATATAGTGTATATAGTTTGGTTTAGAAATGTTGATGTTTAAGTTTAATTTGGCATCATGTTGTAAATTCACAAACAACTCGCCCTCTTCTGTCTACTCTTACAATATAATGAAGTTAACCTGCTATATAGATAAACGGATGGCTGGACGGACTCTCAGACAGCTGACCTCAACCTTACAGCTCAAACCAGTCTGGATCATTTTCAGTCCGGCCGTCTGCCCCCTCATGCCTGCAGCAGCTACTCCACAGCAACAATCCATGTCAGGTTTTCCACTCGCAGCCAGGAGACAGGATCTGGCGGGCTGAAAGCGTGCAGCCTGGTTAAGTATTTGAATTATGTCATTGACGTCAGCACAGTCATAAACCTCACTGCTGCCCATCCCTCAAGCAGGCCGCTGCCAAGACATATCCATGGTGCATTGTGAAGGAGCTGTCAGACAGGTCCTGATGAGGTGTGTGTGTGTGTGTGTGTGTGTGTGTGTGTGTGTGTGTGTGTGTGTGTGTGTGTGTGTGTGTGTGTGTGTGTGTGTGTGTGTGTGTGTGTGTGTTTGAGGCCTTTTGTTTTGATGAAGTGATGAGATTATGCCACAGTTGTAAACTATGCAGAAGCATAATCAGTTAAAATTGTTTGTGAAGACAAAGAGCAGCGTTTAGTTTCAGGGTTGGATCTTATGGGAATCTTCACCACATCACAGACTGAAAACTAAACAAGCAGTGTGGTGTCAATCTGTGCAGTTTAAATATTACTTTAATTAGTCAGACTTTAGCACTCCATACACACTTAATATGGCAATGGATTTACATTCAAGTCCGAAGCACTAAATGATCAAGATCTGAGAGAAGAAAAACCTCAACACAAGGACCCGAACTACTGATTTCTTAGGAAACACAATCTTATTTACATCTGCATTTGCATGAAACGTGAACCAATCACAAAGTAATCAGATTCTAAAAATTCTCATTTTAAAAATTATACGAACAAATGAAAAGAACATTTCAGTTATTTGATTACTTAAAGATGAAATTAAAAGATATACCAGTAATAGAGTAAAAGTAAAGTGTGTGCCAAGAAGTAAAACTGACAGAAATCTATGAATACATGAATCAGTCATTTGAAAACTGATCAATTATTTCATTTTAAACAATGTGGGAATAAATATAAAATGTTTACTTTCCTCTCATTGAAGCTTTTCTTCCTTTGCTCCACATGTGAATAAACCGACATACTAAAAAAGGGTGAATAATTATACAAAGGTGAATGATTATACTCACCACACACACACACACACACGCGCACACGCACACACACACACACGTCTCAGCTCCAGTTCTGTGAAGTCAAACTAATAACAGTGAAAACATGCACGTATCAGTGTCACAGAGTGAACTTGATCCCGTATGATGTGGTGAGGTCAAGAAGAGGAATGCGCGTTTGCGTACATGCAGATAGCATCGAGGTATTTGCATCTAATCAGATGTTGTTGATTCAGGCCTGCCGGTCTTTCTCAACGGCCACTACTTGTTACTAACCCCGTTATTCTTTGAGGGTCATAGATGTGTTAACCACGCAGCTAGTCGTGGAGATTATTTCTACAAGTCCAATCTGTGGCGCAATTTAATTTGTAAAAAAAAAAAGAAAAGAAAAGAAAGAAAATATACAGGACCCAGCTTCCATCAAAAATGACAGGAATCGTTTCATTGCCCATTCATCTTGGTATTTTTAGCATAATCTCACACGCACGCAGACCTCTGCCAAGGAGTAAAAGCCAACTTCATCCATATTAGTCACATGTAAGTCAGCGTGTCAAATACTGCACAACTCAGCTTTACATCAACCTGCTCACAATAAAAACTAAATGTCCAAAGTGGCAACGTTTATTTCCTCAAGCGTAAAGTATGATTTTTGTTTGTCAGTTTATGTTTCTTAATGCTTTAAACTCACTACATTTACTCAGAGAAGACACAGTTATGTGCAATGTTACAGTTGGCAGTTTCTTGCTGCTCCTTTGTAGATTTTTAACTTTCTCATAAATCGCACTGCTTATATTGAATGATATAATAGCCTGAAAACCACCAGTTTACGTACTACTTATTTTTCTTTTAAACTCAAAGTAGATTTTTTTGGATAATACGGCTGTATGTTTAATAAAACACAGAGAGGGGCAGTGTGAGGCGGATGTAAGCGGAAGGTGTCTCGGCAGCAGTGGAGGTTTGGACGCAGCCCCGGTCGTTAGTGCAGCTGATGGCTCTCACAGAAGCTGGTTTGTGGCCCTGGAGGGGAGAGAGATAGAAGGAGAGAGGGGAGGCAGACGGGGTCTGTCTGCACACTGAGGGCTGTTGTCCTCTTTGCAGCTTTCAACATCTGGCCAAACCATTAGCGCTGACCAAAAAAATAGATTTCCACCGAAAAAAGAAGAAAAAAACATCTGTAAAAGTACCTCGAGCTGTCTGGGAGCAGGTTTGTCAGACAGACAGTGCGTTATGCCATCTTTCACTTGTGACAGTGTGAAGCAACTCTGTATTTATGATCAACCAAAGTTGATGATGGGCTCAGCACCTCCGGCCAGTCACAGAGTGTGTTTGGGCTCACAAGTTAGTGAAGCACATCTACAGGGTTTTATGAGCAAAAAGGGAAAAGAAAGACCAACAGATGGTTGAAATTCTGTTTCAGCGATCTTATTGGAGACTAGTGTTTTAAAACCAGGAAACAAAATCAGTGAGCTTTTGTTCTGCAGCCCACATTTACCATTTTACGACCATGATGTTCTGGACTGTGTTAAGCCTCAAAATGACCTGAATCCTGATCATACAGCCGGGCTATGATGTTTCTCAACTTTCCTCTTTAAATGGCTAATGCCTTCTTATACTCTCACTGGGGGAATAGGGCAGGATGTGTTCACATTTTCTTGGCAATGTCTCCTTTCCCTAAGGCCCAAGTCAGCTGCACGTTGGTGGATACCCGGCTTCAGCTGCTCAGCTTGCTGTGCAAGTACTGCTTGGATTTTCTTCTTTTTTTCAAACCCAAATCAGACAATGTTGGGATGAAATTTCATCCATCCATCTATTATCTACAACTGCTTATTCCTATTTAGGGTCATGGTGGTCTCCTGGAGACTATGGGATGACATTGGAGATCCATATTTATTTAGAAAAAAAACAAAACAAATATTCTTTCATGTGCAGTATTTTAACTTATAAATCAAATTTTGCATTTTAAGTATGCAACACAGTCCAAAAGGGTTGGTGCAGGGGCAGTAACAAATCTGTGTTCACAAATGCAGCTGCAAAAAAGCAGCTGTGCCGTTTACTTTGTGTAGATGTTGATGTTTGGGCTTATTTTTCCTGTTCTGTGTCTATGACTTCACGTGGTTTGGATGTCAGTGGATCCTGTAAATAGTTTTGAACATAAAACTTAGCACGCACCGTAAATCTGAGCAAAAGGTGTGTTTGAGGCCTTCAGCCCAGAGCTCGAGTAAGGAAAAATTGGTTTGGCATTAGGAATGAGGCCCGCACTAATAGTCTTTCCCATGAAGCGTGAAGAGCTGGTGGCAGGATTTCTTACAACATGTGGGTGAGCTTTGAAAGCTGAAATGATTTTACTTTCTTCGGGGACTTTGTCATCATGATAACCAAGGATGGTGGGAGGATTTTCTTAACTCTAATATGTCTGGTTTGTTGCAGTTTTTTGTTAAACACAGTGTGCTTCAAAATCTGTGTGCCATTGCGGCGCTTTGAAGTGCTTTGATCCAGTATATTGACGTAAATTGGGGAGCAGCACGCTGGCTGTCTTGTTGTGCTAAGCATATGGAGTAAATTTCTTCCATGTGTGAAACCCTATGAAGTAGAGATCAGGCTTTTCCATAAAAAAGAAGGTGGGGGGATCCAGATGCGTTCATTGTTCCCTCCCTCCCTTCAGGCAGAAATTTGTTAAATCACTTTTCTTCTTGGTATATTGGAGTATGACGCTCTAAAATTGCCTTAGCGTTTCATTTTAATTTCTTATAAACCACTCTTATCTTCTTGGATACCCAGCCCCCACCACATGTGAGTCACAGCTGCAAAACTGCAGAGCTATTTCTTCAAACGACATGTATGACTGTCCTCCGCGGACACTCCACCATCCAGCAACTCCACTGCGTGTTTTACGTTAGTTCAGGGCCAAAGAGGAAGTGTCTTGGTTGCTTTGGCACATGGTGAAGCCCTTGCCTGGCCTTCCCCCAGTTTGGGGAGTCAAAATCTGCCTCTCGTGTTGCTTGTGCAAACACAAAGTTTGGTGTTTGATATAATTTCTTTCCTTCCTCAGAGAGCTTTAGAATAGAGAGAGGCATTTTGTGGGGAACGGTGTGGTGTGAGCAGCTGCTGCTGATGCAGTTCTTCAGAGTACAACCTTAAAGCAGTCCGCATGTTTCAGAAAGGAAGTCATTGAAGGTTGGAGCCCTCACGCCTCTTCCCCACACCAACCGTTTCAATTTGATATCAGAGATTCATTCATTTGGGGGAAATCAAAGTGAGGAGCTTTAAAAGGAGTCCTCTTGCATGCAGTGGGGTTTGAGGGGGGGGCAGTCACATCAACAGCAGGAGGCAGCAGACTGCTTAACACGCCACTCGTTCAGTAGAATGGGACTGAGACGGGTATAAGTTAATGAGCGCGAGGCTGGGAGGGGGTGGGGGAATCAGACAGAGTAGGAGTGGGTTTGCAGAAAGACACAAGAGTGAGAGAATGAGGGGGTACGCAGAGAGGGAGGCTTAATAGGGCAAACGGTGACTAACCTCCGTTTGTCTGACAACTCAGCTTCCTTGAACTTTAAGGTGGCAGAGCGTAACAGCATGAAGGAGCTCTGTGTGCACACCTCCCCCTCCTCCTCTGCTTCTTCCGGATGTCCCGCGTGCCAGTCCCCCATGCGATCAGGCCACTCTGGGACCCTTGGGCAGCCGCGCATGGTCTCGGGAAGCTCCGGTGTGAATATGGATCCACTTGGGCCTGATTACGTGTCCATGTGTCTGTTGGCAGATGAGTCCTACCAGAAACTGGCTATGGAGACCATGGAGGAGCTGGACTGGTGTCTGGACCAGTTGGAGACCATTCAAACCTACCGATCCGTCAGCGACATGGCCTCAAACAAGGTAGGGTAGCCGGAGCTGTGTGTCGCGCAAACGTGACAGTTGTGCATTTGTGAAGAAAATAGGAACATTTTCACTATAATCACAGATTTTAAAAAAAATAAATGTTTTTAGAAATTTTTCATAGGATGAAAATTATCGCACTTGCTTACAAGAAGTGCTTTTTTGAGTTCAGGTTATTTTATAACTTAAAGGTTAATGCTTTTTTTAAAACTCATATTTTTCATGAAAGTGGTGAGCTCTTTTGAATGTCTCATTCTGTAAATGTTTGTTTTGACCACTGAAATAACGATCACTACAAGACCTCCCACAAACACCGCAGGAAGACACTACAGTGAAATATCTGCCAAACCAAAATGACTGCGGTAGAGTCCGAGATTTTATTTCTGTAGAAAATAGCAAAGTTATCATTAGCTCTGTGGACAATCTAAAACTTGCTGTCAGAGGATGTTCTGACACAGTCATGATGATGAATTAACAGGTTTATCATTTATTGACAGCCCTGCACATATCTGTGGAATTGCTGTGTGGTTGACTATTTGCATTGTATATACAAAATGTAAATGATTGTCACCTCATTGACGCACTTGCAAAAGCAACACGCCATGCAGTGGGAGCTGGTAAATCATTTTAAAGATCAGCTGTAAAAAAACAAAACAAAAAGGGATCAAGAAGACGAAGAAGCACGAACGGAGCTGATTTACATAAAAGCCGCCAGAGTTCCTGCTGTATTTGAATGGCGGAGTTGCCTCAATTCTGTGGAAATGGTCGTTTGAGCAGATATGTCTGATTAAAAGGCTGCGTTGTGCAGGTACAGCGTAAGCAGCATGAGTATTACTGAATCGTGGTCTGCCAATTCAAATTTTTTATATACTAATTTTCTCCCTAATAGCTGTAATCAACTGCATACGATATCATGTTTGTTCAACATCAATCACAAATTTGAAATTATATCCAAAACTTGTGCTACAGGCCCTGCTCTTTCTGGTGCTGGACATGAAAAAAATAAAATGATCTAACTTTCTGCACGCAAGTATTTCTTTAAAATCCTACATAACATTGAGGATGATGCCCTTCTTTATGCACCAGATTATAGTTAGTTTTGTTTTGGTTTTTTAACCTTTTTGTTTCTTCTTTTTTACCAACTCAAAACCTAAAAGTGTATGGGACAGCAGGAAGAACTGGGTTTTTTTTTTACATTTTCTAGAGGAAAACTGGTTTATAAGATAATAAAAAACTGTGTAATCAGACTACATGTGAACCAAGCTGACGTCATATGTCCAAACCCGCTGTAACGCTGGTGGCTGGGTTGGGAGCGGCTTTCAGCAGATGGTGTTTGTGGCACGAAAAAAAAGTGAAATCATTTTAGGAAAACAGGACGACAGTGATGCATCTCCTATTCGGTGTTGTTTATTTTGGTCCCATGTGTTGTATAGTATTTTCTAAACTTCTCTCCTCAACCACAATGAAGGCGCAGGATTTCCATTATTTTCCTTATGTTGTCATTTTGGTTTTTGTTGGGGTTTTTTTGTTTCATTATGGCTTTCGTCTCTGCTAGCTTTAATTTAGCCTCTTAGCTTCATAACGTTGAGCATGATGATGGTGTTTTAACTGTTTCATGTTTCATCCTCAAGTACTTTACACCACGAAAACCAAAATCATTATTGACTATGTCGTCATTTACTGCTCAGAAAGGGAAAAAAAAGTCTCATGAAGGATTAACCTGCACAGCAAAAATCAGTAAGTCCATTTAAAACAGGATTTCACTTCTCTTAATTAAGAATTCTCTGATTAAAAACTGTCAATCAAACATTTGCAAAGGTAAAGGTTATATAAGGTAAATATTTGCAAAAGTTTAAAAACAAAAGCAACGGTCCAATATCGCAACAACCTTTTTACGCTATCAGGAGGCGGTTTTTCACACGTGTTGATTTTCCACTTTATCACAAAAGTGGATTGAAAACACTTTTTTTTGTCTCCGGCATCATTGGATGTGACGTAGTCAGTCAATCTAAAACAATCAAAAGGTAGGTAGCAGCGGTAGCGGCAATTGCAGTAATTTGTCCAAAACATGGACATGTTTTTGTCCGTCTTCATCGAAGTCGAGATAATCTCGTCTAGCAGGATGAGCGACGGAGAGTAACGGCGCCTCACAGGGAAGGCTAGGAAACCTGCACTAAGAAGAAAAACAGACCCCCTGCAGCGGTGCTTTTATTGCAGTTTTGTTTTAGGTTGCTTTTCTTTTCCAAAAAAGTGTAATTAAAATTCACCTCATGAGAAGTTGTGTAGCAATACATTAATTGTATTTGTGTGTTAATATTTGAATTAGCATTTCTTAGAAGAGGATCAATCAGAATTAGTCACTAGAGAAGACACGAGGAGGGGGCGTTTTCATCTGACAGTTTGTCAACAAACCCTTGTCTAGTCGATGTTTAAGATCATTAAATCACCTGGTTTGTCCGTTCGTTGGCATATCGCTTCATGATTAATGGATTTCCGTACTTGTTACCATATTTAATTTAAAAATGTGAACGCCATCGTGACACCGGAGGAAAATGTTAAAAGACTGAATTCCTCTTGGAAACTTTGGTTTGTTGAATAAACGAATAAAATATAAACTAAAGTGCTGCTGGCATTGACAAAGGTTTAGTAGTCCTTTCACTTACCTTGTGACATAAAAAAAGTCGTCCATCTGACGTAATCTAATTGAATCTAAATAAAACGCAGAGATTGTTGAAGACTAAACAAAACTGAATTATTATATGCAGCCCAATATTACTGAACCTCCCTGTGGACGGTGGAGACTGTAAAGTGGCATTAGATCGTAAACACCGAGGGTGTCTACTTCAGGCTGTGTTCTGGACTGAGCTCTGAGGGAGGATCGCGATCAGGAGCGACGTTGTCAGACCGTGACACCAGTTTCCTGTCTCTTTATTTCCTGTGCCCCTCCATGACCTCCCTTCTTTAGCTCTCTGGTTGTAAAACAAGACTAACAATGCTTTGACCAGCCAGTCAGGTTGAATATTCAAAAACTACTGCATCACTGGGACCTTCAAGACAATTGTACCCGAAGCCGTACAGCTGCAGTTTCCTGTGCAGGCAGGACAAGCACAGTCCCATTGTTGACCATCGCTTATTTAGAAGGTATGGAGGTCATCGGGTTATCAGGTTACAGTTTTATTTCATCTGTGTCCTACATTGTTTTGCAATTGAGCGAGGATGGAAAGAAACATTTTCCTTCCATTTCTAAAGAGGTATGAAGTTGGTATATTTATTTCACCATTAATGCAGAATTTACAGACATTTGCCATAAGCTTTTAACAAAAGGCCTGTTTCTTTCCTGACCCAGAGGATATAACTTAACCCATAATCAAACCCAGGGTGTCTCCGTTTTCACCGTCCAAGGGCACAGGTGTATCCGGGGGTGCAGGACCACACACCAGGCTGACCGCCGGCCTGGGCACGGTGACCTAAGTGTGGGGAGCTGCTTCCCTGCCCCTCACTATCATTAGCCTCGCCACAGTTGCACGTCGATGCCGGTGACGGCCTTGAACAAACACTGCAATCTGAATCCATTTAGAGAAGTTTAATGCTTTGCGGGTTCGTGTGCAAACAAGACCCTGAGCAAAAAGACAAGCAACTAGGAAACTCTAACGCACATGTGGTCACTTCAACTTTGAAGGACCGCCATCCTCAGAGGGGAAAGAATGACAAAATTATTGAAACAGATGTAGTTGTGGGTCTGTAGCTGTAGCAAGGCGTAATGGATGTAAAATTATAGTGCTGTGATTCCATTTGACTGAAAGGGTGGTGAGGAGATCAGACAAACTGTGGTGGTACTTAATTGTAATTAAAAAGTATTGCCTCTCTCATTTTCCTCTTAGAAAAAAAAAGGCCAAATGAAGGATATAAACATTAAACATGTTTCTTACTGTAACTACTCTACAGTACTTTTGCTAAACACTTTCTAAGAAACGTGTCTTTTTACTGTTGCTAAACTATGAAAATTCACTGGACATCATCCACAGTGTGTTGACGCTGTCAACAGTGCAGCCACAGAGGCAGCATTGACTCACTTCAGGCTTTGTTAGATTGCACAGCTGTGATGTTGCATCGTGAGGTCAAACTGTTCCTGTGCAATCCAATTTCTATCACTGCAATGTTTCAGCTGAAGTCAAACTGTTACAGTGAGCTTTACTCGACTCCTGCCAAAGGAATGTGTTTGTTTAACATGCGATTTTCCACGTCAATATGTCACCACGGCTGTTTCTTAAACTTGTTTTCTGGGACTTTTTCTGTGTCGAGCCCAGGTATGTCAGTAGGTTGCTGCCCGAGGCCCTGCTAGGAAGCAGGATGTCAGTGACCTCAGAGAATTACTCCATTAAGTAAAAGGGAAGTAGGTGGAGACACATGCTCGGGCCTGTGTTGGAGGGAGGAGCCGTGGAGCTCTCGTTAGGCTGTGTAGGCCAGTCAGTCAAGTCAGCTTTATCGCTATACGTTTCCTGCCTGACGCCACATCAAAAAAGAGAACAGAGAGAGGAAGCAGGCAGAAAGTCAGACAGGCTGAACCGTTGCTGCTTGGACTCTACAGGATTTCATTAGGGTTGCGTTTGGCTTTTGTTCAGTGACAATGGGACTATGTTGTTCTGAAAAGCAGGAGAAAAACTCTGAAATGTATGCAAGTTGGAAAAAGGTGAGTGATCTTTGGCGATGTTTTAAAAAGTTCTCTGGAAGTGTGGTCTACTACTGGGAGGCTGTTTAATTAAATAGTTTTGATCTTAGACTCATTTTTATCTCTTTCCAAAATGGGATTAAACTTTGAAGTTAAGTTAAATCTTTAAATAATTATAATGAGAATTTCCAAAATAATTCAGGTAATTCTTTGTGATTGTCACAATCCCTTTTTGGCATTGTTCTCCTAATCAGCATACAGTTGTTTGAATGTTCAGTATTTAACTAATGAGACAGTGTTTTTATAATACTTTGAGAGCATCGTTTTTCCTTGTAACCTCTCTTGTGTAAAACTGTGTTTGTCCTGGTTGTGAAAACTCAGTGCTAACGTAAAAGGATGCATGACTTAATGCCATGCATTGACTAATCTACCCTCACTGGAAAAACTTATTTAAGTAAACAAAAAAAAAAAGCCCTGTTTTAGGAAAATGAGAAGACTAGAAGACTAGATTATTTTGTAGTTTTAAGAATTCCAGTCAAGAAAAATGTTCTTCCCCCATGGACAAAGATATTTTTGCTTAAAATAAGACCATTTTGACTAGATTCATGGAATAATATTCTTATTTCTAGAGGGGCTGTTTTTGCAGTGCTCCCGAGCACGCTCAGTGGCGTGTCAGCGTGCCACCAGTGTATTCCGTGTGTGTTGAGCTGGACAGCATGACCCTGCGCAGCCGGCATTTTGGCTTTGTGCCTAATTCATTCTCCATAGAGCCATCAAATCGGCACTGTTCCTGTACTTTATAGAACCACTTACATTTTCCCTTTGAACTGAGTCAAGCTGACTCATTCCAAACACAAGTTCTGGTCCTTATGAACTCTCTTTGATTTTCACGGACAGCCCCTGGCAGTCTGTTTTTTGAATAGAGCCAGTTCTTTGAAAGTTGTATTCAAGTTTCACAGTCAAGTGAACGTAAGCTGTCGGTTTGACAGCTATTAGACAGCTGGGGAGACCAGACAGTCTGGTTGAGCATAAAGGAAAAAGACCCCATTGTAATCCTTTATAACAGCGCTGGTAGAAGAAATTATAGGATTAATTTTTTTTTTCTTTTACAACTGCACGGTATGAAGCTGAGGATCTATGATTGCAATCCTCAAGGGAAAATTTTATGTATTCTCAAAATCTGCGTTCTGCAGCACTGAACTGGTCTTAAATTTAAATTCACCTGGAGCATCTCAGCTAGAGACTGTGTCGTGTTTTTGTGTGTCTGCGGAGGGGTTTATGTGCATCTCTATCTCTGGATGTTTTCTGATGCTGCGTATTTAGAGCGGGAACCACCGTGGGAAAGATGGAAGGGGCCACGTGACTCTGTTGCTATGGCGCTTGGGTTACCCTGCAGACGGTGGCACTGAGATGTAGACCTATAATTCTCTTATCTGGTCGCTTCCAGTCGTCATCATTTCTGTCTCATATGCAGATAACGAAGCAGCGAGGAACTTACAGCAAGAACAATAGTCTCCTAAATGATTATGTATAGAGGGATGTGCCGCAGTGGATGTATTTGTATTGGAAAATTAGACCAAACAGCATATGATCAATTAATTTTATTGATCAAAATGAACACTCCTTTTCTCCTTGTCCATCCTATGTGATAAACGTTCTGGTACTTTGAAATCTCCCATTGCGCAGTATGTATCTCATCTGTTCTGCATTTGTGACTGGGATGAGCGTGTGAAGAAAGAGGGGTGGAGGTAGAAGGCACATGGGGGGGGGCTTGCAGAGAGCATGAGAAGAGGAGAGGGAGAGACATAGACACGGAGAGAGAAAAAGATGTGGGGGGATTCTCAGAGCTCTCGTTTTCTGCAGTGCTGTTCCTGGCTCACTGTTGAGCAAGGGGGGAGGAGGCAAAGAGAGCGAGAGACCCCACCAGTCTGTCAGCCACTGGGGACTCTACAGCTTGAGTTCCCCCCACCTCCGCCTCCTCCTTCTCTCTGCCTTGGACCATTCCTCTTTTCCTTTCCTATCTCTGTCGTGTAGCATGCCTTTCCTCCCTGCCTCGTTCCATCTGGGCTTAGAAAGGCTGGACCGCCACCCCCCCACCCCACCCCGCATGCCACTGGCCAACTTTTGGATGGTGTGTGGAGAAGACAAAGGTTTAGAACGACGGACGGAGGCAGCTGGAACCAGAGAAGAAGGAAAGGAAATATCGATTGTATCGAGGGGGATTCCATCAATCTCGTCAGTGGCTTGCGATCGTTGAACACGATGGACAAGGCTGGGAGGAGACGTATGTGACTGGGGATGTAGGGGTCCACTACAGCCCTTCTCCAGAGACTACAGCTGGGGTTTTTTCTTTTACCGCAGTCGACCGTTGGAAGGCTGTGATTTGACAGCGCCTTGAGCTTCGGGCTGTAGGGCTGAGCTCAGCCTTGGGGATCCACTCAGAGAGGAGCACTCACTGCTTCTGCTGGGGAGCACCAGGGGCTCAGAAAAGCTCAGCACCATGCCTGAGGCCAACTACCTGTTCTCTGTGTCCTGGGGATACATCAAGGTGTGTCCCAGAGGAGACTTGCATTAATGGGACCTTGTGTGTTTGTCTGTGAATGCGTTCACGTCCATGTTTTTCTCAGTGGAGCTGGTGAAGCATCCCAGATTTCCCTTGATGATTTTATAAAATTTGCGACAACAGACGTGAATGTGTTTGGGTTTCACTGATTTTGTCACAATATGCTTTTGCTCCGAGACTGCATGCATTTGGAAAATTGCGTCATTTCGTATCACTGGGAATGCATGTGCAGCAAGACTGGTGCACTGGATTTTTTTATCTCGTGAACTGTGTTCAGCAAATTCAAACCGAGACATGATCAAAACCATATATGCCACTTAAAAACAGTGCTGCCATAGGACATGTCCCCTGTGCAAAATAACAGGAAGCGCTTGTCTGCGTGTCTGCAGGGAAATTACAATAAAACAGTGTTGCGGTATAATTGATGTCTTTTCTCTTTTATTTCCAGTTCAAGAGGATGCTGAACCGGGAACTAAGCCACCTGTCTGAGATGAGTCGGTCAGGCAACCAAGTGTCAGAGTACATCTCCAACACCTTCCTAGGTAAGCACTGCAGAAGGATGCCTTGCATCATCACTAAATCTCTGCAGCGTACGGCTTCAGTTAGCCACCATTCTTAAGGATTAAGATATTTTGCATGTAACAGATGTGGTAAGGTTACCCGAAGCATGTCTGGATACACTCCTTACTTGGTCTGCATCACTGCTCTGAAACCAGTCTGATCTGGTCTGGGTGAGACAGAGTCCCCTCGTTCTGACTGCAGAGATATGTGAAGGGAGGAGGGAGGGCTTCCCTCTGGAGAGATCAGGAGCAGTGAGTGGGGCGAGAGTTGGATGCATGTATGCATACTGTGTACATCGCGTCCAGATATATGTTGCATTATTCATCAGGATAGCAGGCTTTCCTTGTCTTCAAACGCCCCGGGGCATTTCCTGACTCACAGCCAGCCCTGCGCGCCAGCCCCACCAACAGTCAAGCATTTTGCCTCTCAGGTTTAACACCATCCCATCCTCCGTTCCCCCAGAAAAAGCTCACTGGAGCCATGCACAGGCTTCCTCGGAGGAGAACGATCAGAAACAAAAGACAGGAAAAATGGAAAGAACAAGGGGATGGATGCACAGTGGAAAATCAAGATATTTCTTAGCAATAGAAGTGGCACAATGAGCAAAGATGGAGCCGCTTTAAGACATGAACACAACAGCGCAGCTCCGTTTATCTTTGAAGCTTAGCAGTTTTGTTATCTGCATCGCATCTAACACCTGTCAGTCGGGGACTGGGATCATTTTCCTGTGCTTTGTGGATGCTGCAGCTGAGGTTTTATTTTTTTACCACTGCAGCACATGTGGTGCACAGATAGTTGGAGTTTCACATTCATGCATATTAAAATTACATTTCTCACATGCACACAGCATGTGCAGTGTCAGTCAGGCAAACAGGAAGACTGAGTCACATGCACCAACTAAATGCATATACGTTCTTCCTTTTAGACGTTTTAGCTAAACACGAGAACTTTCCAGATTTCTCAGAATTGTTATTGCAACATATTGCATTTCAGCACAACTGATGGTTAGATCATCTCATTAGATTAGATTATCTTCATTTTACCATGCCGTTCTCAGTAGATTTTCATTTAAATGGTTTTTAATTAAAAAAAAATGTTTTTTCATTTTGTTTTAGTCTGTACTGCATCGGTACAGCATGTATTTTAGTGGTGGAAAAAGAAAGTAAGAGAATGTTCTAATGAAATGACTGTGAGTACAGCTTTAATGTGTCACATAGGTGTGAGAGGGCACCGTCCTGCAGCTGTTATCTGTTTACTCAGTACAGTTACAGCACATGCCAGGGGACAGAAAACATTTAGCAACTGTAAACTGTTCTTTTCATCACCGTTCCTTACTTCTTTTGTCTTTCAATGTCTTTTGCCTGTGCAGACAAGCAGAATGAGTTGGAGCTTCCGTGTCCAGTTCAGAAGTCAAGGGAAAGGAAAAGGAGGCAGGGCCAGCAGCAGCCGCAGCCGCAGCTGCAGCCGCAGGTTGGGATGATGACACAGATCAGCGGGGTGAGAAAGGTCAGCCATACCTCCAGCATCTCTGGAAGCAGCGGAAATCGCTTCGGGGTCAAGACAGATCAGGAGGAGCTGCTTTCCAAGGTGAGCGATGGATGGACAGATCACTCAAACCTCTTGATGTTAGGTGTTGGCATCTCTTGTCTAACACATTTATATTCTGGCCTCTCTAACAGGACCTCGAGGACATCAACAAGTGGGGACTGAACATTTTTAAAGTGGCTGAACATTCACACAACCGACCCCTCACGTGCATCATGTACACCATCTTTCAGGTCAGTCTCCTCCTTCATGACCCTCAACTTCTGCCCCCATAAAAGCATTCAAACATAAGCCCACAGCAGAAGATGTGATGTGCAGGCCATGCCAGGATGTACAGTATGTTCCTGTTGTGTTCCACTGTCTGTGTTGTTACACAGCCATCTACTGAAGGACCATTAGCTGCTGAAATAGCTTTCTAGCTGTGAATCATCTTGGCAGCAGTGCACAGAGGCTTTGTAGTGCAGCCTTTTCTCTTAGTTAAAGAACAAATGGACTTAATAAGCTGCTGCAGGACATGGTTGAAAATATGAGCAGCACAATGTTTTGTGCATCTTTTGTTTATGGCCTCTGTGAAGGTCCAGCTTTCTTAATTTTCTTTGTTTGTGTCGCACACAGGAGCGAGACCTCATGAGGACGTTCAAAATTCCAACAGACACCTTTGTGACGTTCATGCTGACCTTGGAGAGCCACTACCACTCCGACGTGGCCTACCACAACAGCCTGCACGCTGCCGACGTAGCCCAGTCCACGCACATCCTCCTGTCCACACCTGCTCTGGATGTAAGTCACTCACAATCTGCTTTTCCTGACTTTCTGCTTTCCTGTGGTCCATTATCTTACAGTCAGAAATGGTTAGATTTTAAATTAGTTGGCTTAACAAAGCTTAGATTAGATGTTGAACCTGTTGGCGTGTGGCATCACTGAAGTGTGGCATGGCTCGCCCACACCTTTTTGTCAGGCTATTATTATGATTTAATGACTGCTGTTACATCGCTGCACAGTTCCCTCTGGAGAGAAAGGATCAGGAACAAACCACTTCACACCTGGCCTTGTTTAGTCATGTTATTAACTCTCTTTTCATTCTGCCTCTTGTCTCCAAACACAGGCCGTCTTCACTGATCTGGAGATCTTGGCAGCCATTTTCGCAGCAGCCATCCATGACGTAGACCACCCCGGAGTGTCCAACCAGTTCCTCATCAACACCAGTGAGTCCGTCTGACAAAAACCCAACAACATCGATTTATCCAGTCAACATTTCCAGAAAACTTCAGAAAACAACATAGCTTTTTAGTGACTTATGATGGTTACCATGGTTATTACCACACCTGACTCCTAACCTTTCTCTCACCCTCCTCTGCGATCAGACTCTGAGCTGGCTCTGATGTACAATGATGAGTCCGTCCTCGAGAATCACCACTTGGCTGTGGGCTTCAAGCTGCTGCAGGAAGACAACTGTGACATTTTCCAAAACCTGACCAAGAAACAGAGGCAGACGCTCCGGAGGATGGTCATAGACATGGTGAGGAAACATCTGCACACCTGTTTGATACTGCAGGCCTGAGCTTCCTGAGTGGTCTTATCCACTTCATGATCCTATTTCTAAATGAATCATTACATCATATGTAATGTATTTTTTCTTATCCAGGTTCTGGCAACTGACATGTCTAAACACATGAGTCTTCTGGCTAATCTGAAAACCATGGTGGAAACCAAGAAGGTCACCAGCTCTGGTGTCCTGCTGCTTGACAACTACACAGACAGGATGCAGGTAAGAAGCATGCTTTTTGATGGAAACATTTCTACACACACCAGAGAAACAGTGTGCTAAACAGGTGATTCTCCTGCAGGTACTGCGAAATATGGTTCACTGTGCAGACCTGAGCAACCCCACCAAGCCTCTGGATCTGTACCGGCAGTGGACCGACAGGATCATGGACGAGTTCTTCCACCAGGGAGACAGAGAGCGTGAGAGGGGGATGGAGATCAGCCCCATGTGTGACAAAAACACTGCTTCAGTAGAGAGAACTCAGGTAGAGAGCACCTCCAGACATAGTTATAGTTGTTTTTTTTGTTATTCTATATTTTTACTGACATCATCTCCATGTTGCTTATTGTTTTATAGGTTGGCTTCATAGATTACATCGTTCACCCTCTGTGGGAGACATGGGCCGACCTGGTCCACCCTGATGCCCAGGACATCCTAGACACACTCGAGTACAACAGGAACTGGTACCAAAGCATGATACCCCAGAGCCCGTCTCCTCCTTTCTACAGCAGTGACGGAGAAGGAGGCCCACATGGGGAAAGTGAGGGGGAGCCTGTAGAGAGTAAATTTCACTTCAACCTGACTGTGGACCCAGAGGATAGACAAAGTGGACTCATAGAGAGCAGAGTGATGGACACACCTGTCCGATGTGACCATGTGGACAGTGATCAACCTTCTGATCAGGATAGAGTAGAAATGA
The DNA here is from genome assembly GCA_014839995.1 of Xenentodon cancila. Taxonomy (NCBI): domain Eukaryota; kingdom Metazoa; phylum Chordata; class Actinopteri; order Beloniformes; family Belonidae; genus Xenentodon; species Xenentodon cancila. Next base: position 21,862,908 of record CM026207.1, on the reverse strand, counting down.
AGACACATGGCATATCCCCGGCAGAAACATAGCTGAACTGGTGCCGTTCTTGGAGAGCGTAAATCTTTCACTGAATTTATTTTATTGCAGTAGAGCAATCCTGCAAATCTGGCTTTATGGAGCTGCCTGGATAAAAGGGTCTGACTAAATGTGGGGCACCCCTGCAAATGAGGCTTGGAAACCCTGTGGCAGTTTGTTTTGAGCGCCCCTTGGAGGAGCTGGAGGAGCGAGTCTTCTGCAGAGGCACGGCTGAATCTGGGCTGTTGCAGGCAAGGAGTCTGAAATCAGTGGTACGAATCCATGAACCGAGAAAAATCAAACTTCCAAACTTGCACTTCAGGACAATTTTATCTTCATGTAGAACATTTGTAATGTCTTGAGACTGGAGAGCACATGGAGTCCAACCAGAACTACTGGTCTGCAAGTTACTTGGAACCAAGCAGTTTTAAAAAAAACAAAACAACAAAAAACACTTGTATAAAAATAACTGGTGTGCCTTTTCCTTTTTTTTATATGTGTGTTTTTATTATTTATTGAACACATTCATGAAGCTGTAAAATGTTTCCAATTTTCTACAAAGTGACATAACTGTCCCTCACAGTCTTCCTAATGTTCTGGCAATAGTATAAGCTTACGCTCACTGAACGTGTGTCAAAAATCAGTCAACTTCCCAGCACGATTTGCACTTTGTGGAACACTGTAGAAGTGAAGAGAACATGGATCGCATCTGCAATCCTCCTCAAACCAAACAATTTTATTCAGTTATTCCAAATAGTTTTCTTTCTCAATAATTATGTGTGCAGTTAAATAACTTAAATGACAATTCTTCTAACTTGACAAGACAACCTCCAAAGATGCTGTAAAGAAAGCACTTTGTTGATTTCACTGCCACTTGTCAACAGTGTGATCAGACACCTGAGGAGTCACTCGTCCTGCAGGTGGAGCTTCCAAGTCCAAGTCAGACTGCGTCTTGACATCTTCCTCTTTCTTGCTCAAGGCTAATGACTCTATTCTCGCCAAACTCATCAAAGATTGAAGTTTAGAATCCATAGTTGTTACAAACATTTCCATCCCATGTTTCCTCATTTCCTTGGCCCACAGAGACACACCTGTTTTGGTTCGCAGCATGTCATTCTCCTGAATGCGCTTTTACACCGTGACTCATTTGTAAGCACAGCTGTGCATAAATATACATTTAACACAGTTTTAAAAAGAAACGTGTTTGTGATGGACTATTTGTATTTGCGTTTTTTAAATATCGCAGCACCTTGAATACGTCGACAGTTCTGCAGCTGGTTGCAGATTGGTTCAACACTTCCTTAAAGGTACCACAGTGTATGATGAGGGGAGATCAGTTTCGAGTCGTGATATGACGTTCTTCCCGCTTGAGTGTGAGCGTGCGTGTGTGTGAGTGTGTTAAGTGTTCACAGAGGTTGCACAATCTTGTCGCATCCAACTCTGTTGCGCTGACAGTAATAGTGTATTTATTACCTTTTCCTTGTAATATGATAATATTGACTGCTAATATTCTCTGTATATTTGATATTATTTATATGCACTACCACATGTCAGTCACAGTTTGACCGAACTCGTCTTGTGGTTCGTCTGTATTTCGTAAGATATTTTGCTATAAAACTTTAACTGGAATAGAAGAGGTATGTTAGATTTGATAATCCAGCCAGAAGTGTTTGTAAAGTGTCCACCTGCGACACCCTGTGCGAGGTGCGGCAGCAGTCTTTTAATCCTGGTTCCTGGCGGAGTGCGACGGCTGGACATCTACTGCAGCATCCTGTGTACGGTGACGGGTCATTGTACAGCTGTAGGAATATTTGATGAATATAAGTATATATAAAACATTGTTTCAAATGTATTTTTTCAGTGTTTTCCTCACAGTATATTGGTAAAATGGTGTATGTTGTGTTCAACAAATGTTTTCTATCTGATTATTAAAATGGATATGAATAACAAAATCCTCTGGTCTGGGTGTTAGTAGGTCAACTTATTTTTCTCTCTTTTTGTTTGTAAGTAAGGGGATAATGCTGCCATTCCTTCACAACACTTGAAAGGCATTTTTGCAGCGAGTATGTTCTTGCACAGATTATACGTTATAAGTTTTGAACAGTTTAGGTTGCTGTTTTTTTGGTGTTTTTTTTACTGCAAACACATTTTAAGGTGCACAACAGTGCAGTGTTGATGTTGCTTGTTTTGTAATGAAGCTGAAGGCAAAATGAAATGTTTATATTTTAGGCTTACCGTCTGCAAAGAAATCAAATTCAAAGTAAATTTAAGAAAGTGCTGGATTCTCATTTTTGAAATATGCATTTTCCAAACCACCACAACCTTTTCTGATCTGGGGTTGTAACTTAGGACTGCTTTGCTAAAGTTTTAACAACTACAGACCTGGACAAATTACAATAATAATAGTAACAGTATTAAACACTTGACTAATGAAAATGAGACATTGCTTTTGAATCGTGTTTCAGCAGAATTATTTAAAAAGAAAAACAACATTGACAAATTTGTTGGTCTTCAGAGTAAAGTGTAAAGGATGAAGAGTCATCACTGCTGTTTGATGTCTAGTGGTTCAAATACTGAACATGGCCCAGAGAACGTAAAGGAGAGAAAATTCTAGATTCTAGAAGTGCGTTTAAGCCACACTACAATGCCATTAATAAACTTTATTAGTAAATTAATTTTCTCTGAAAACCTAGAATCAGATCAGCACGATTGCACGTTGCCCAAGACATTTGTTGGTCATGGATCTGTGAACCTGCCTTGGCGGATTTAAAATTCCTCCTTTCCCTTTACCTCACAGAGATGATATTTCTACATAATTACTCTCCAAATGAGCATTTGAAGTTGTTCTGCTACGAGGAGAATTAGAGGCCTGTCACACACCTACTAAAATGCCAGTGATGATCTGCACTTGCAAATACAGTCATACATCTACAATCTACCCACAATGTGGTTTTCTGTTCACGTCATGGTTCCATCTTTGCAAATCCGCTGCCAACAGAAAGAGTGAGCGGTGACAGACGCGTGAAAAACACTAGAGCCCGGCTTCAAGCCTTTTCCCTGCAGTGACATCACCGACTTCTCTTCCATCTGATCATCAGTGCTGCAGGACTCTGGTCCAGCAATGTAAACAGGAAGAGTGGAGATAGAGATGCTTTGTTCTGGGCCCTCAAAGCATTCACTCTCCCATGGCTGCAAGCACCTTGACCCAAACAGGTAAACATCACAAATACGTGATCAACAAGAGGGCATGCGGGGTAAAAAACAAAACAAAACACAGAGATGGATTCCAAAGATTCCCATTTATTAGTTCAACAAAACAAAAGATTTACCACAGTTGCTGATACATCTGCTTAGGAATTTCACTACCTATGAGGATCTCAGCTCTCCTATCATGGTGCAATCATTAAAGATTATTCAGCCAGCTATTCTAGATTTTTAAGACTCTTTAGGTATAATGAACTTTTACCTCCTTGTGGTCTCAGCTCATAATTTTTGACATTCTGGCATTATGCATTCCTTTTGATGCCCAGTAATACAAAGGTGATTAATGCAAAAAGCCTTTTTTTTTTCAAAAAGATTTAAGACTAATTTGGACTATTTTGATAGTTTCAAAAATTCTAGTCAAAAACATCTTTCTTGCTCCATTAGCAAAGTTTTTTTTTCTTAAAAAAAGACAGTTTTGACTAGGATTGTGTAATATTAGGATTATTTATAGAGCGTCTGTTTTTTTCGGTGTATGTTGTTTTGAAAAATTCTGTTTAGGACAAAACGGGTAGTTCTTGTGCACTATTGTTGCAAGAAACCGAGTTCGGGGAAAACTGTGCTGTCCTAAAACACACTGCGAACGTAAATTGCAGCCCCACTGTGTTTACTTTGTTCTTTGTGGAAGTCTGCATGACAGCGGCAACCTGAACCATCCTCATCCTCCTTCAAAGAAGAGACAGCTGTTTATGGTAAACACACCACAGACTCGTGTTTTCCATGGTGGTGGTCCAGACTGCCATAGCAATGGGCAGAGAGTTTGTTTGAAACTCTAACACAAGTCTTGTGGTCTGTTGGCAACTGACGTCAGCAGGCTGCAGGCGGCTTGCACCAGCCCCAGCAGGGATGTCTGTGCAGCGTCTGGGTCCAGGCTGGACCGCACGCTCTTTCTGCCAGGGGCTCAAGCTGACAGCCACTCCTTTTCTCAACTCTTCCAGCCAGGCCCAGGGAAGGGCCCACAGCCTCTGGGCCGGGGCACGGAGGAAAAGAACCACTTCCAGCAAAACAAACCTGCTCTCTCCATATCCAATTTATAAAAACAAATACCTTCCTGGAGTCTCTCCTGAACAGCTGCTGTTTGTTTTCAGTTGGAATGACAGTAAGAAGTGGAGTCAACTGGGTCTCAAGTGAGAGGAAGACAGCGTCATTTAGGGCATTCCAGGATAATTCAATAACGATACAGGCGTGTGTGTAGATGGCAGGGATCCGCTTAGAGTGGCTGAAACAAATGGGATAGGGAAGTGAGCTCAAAGAGACAGTTTTGCACCGCTCTGAAGAAACTGGAAGAGATCAGATGAGGCAGCTTCCTCTGGGGCCTCTGCTTAGGCATGTGTGTGTGTGTGTGTGTGTGTGTGTGTGTGTGTGTGTGTGTGTGTGTGTGTGTGTGTGTGTGTGTGTGTGTGTGTGTGTGTGTGTGTGTGTGTGTGTGTGTGTGTGTGTGCATATATCTTGTGTTTCATGGACTGTATATTGTAAAATCCAGGATTAGGACAATAACAGGATGTGTCCTTCCCAGAAAATGCCACAAATCATCCAGTTATCAAACGTGGTGGCAGTCAACATAGATATGCCATTGTTCCTCTGAGACTGGCTTTGCATACAAATATGTTAAATATCCTCACAGAATGTATACGGCAGCACTTATATAATGTGCAGTATGGGCCAGCAATGTCAAACAGTCCAAACACAAGAAGTGTTTTACAGAATCCCAAAAGCGACTTTGAGCAATATTACTCATGCATTGCAGAATAATATCACCCACCGTTTTATATGTTAGTTGTCAAGCGTGCGGCAGTAATTCTGTGTGATGATTTAGATGCACTTGTGATTAAGATGATGTGTGTATAGTACCAATCTATGTCAAGTCTCATTTAGTCACAATGCTTTAAAGGAGACGCACCAGCCTGACATTTGTGGTTCCTTCTCCAGGCTCATTACCCAGCATGCAGCCTGGGAAACCCTTGGACGTGGAAGGGAACACCCCCATGGGGACAGAGAGAGAAACATTAACTACCATCCGGGTTTGTCAAATGAAAAAGAAAACTGACACATTGTGGGCACATGAATGGATGGATGCACACTGGAAATGTTCAAACGCTGCAGATGAACAGATGTGACACCTAAAAATGAAATGGAAGAAACCCATTAAACCTGAGGGGGAAACAAGAAAAGGCAGAATAGTGAATATGTCTTATGCATGTGCAGAAACGCAGCCTTAACCCATACAAGCACCAGGTTGGCGTCATCTTTTTTCAGAAGGGCCACAGATTCTGCACATCTTCCTCCTGATTTTGCCCAGATCAAACATTGTCCTCATGTGACTTAGGAAAGAAGCGAGAGCTCACAGCGCTGCAGCTTTCTCAATGTCTGAAAGAGCGTGGGAGGAGATTATCAACGTGCGTTGCAGGGGGTAAAGTCTGCGGTGGAGTGAAAAGAAACGGAGGGAGGCCTACGCAATATGAATACATCAAATACACCACATCTAGAGATAAACAAAACATTCTCACTGTGGCACAACGTAAACTCCAGAGATGCTATCAAAGTTCAGTCAGTAACGTGTTTGGAGCTGAACTTAACCCGAGAGCTTTATTGTTGGTCTCTTTACTTTTAAACAAAACAAGCACAACAGTTATACGAATAAAAAACAATCAAAAACAAGCTGAAATTATAATTCTGGGAGTCCTTTCAGCACTGTTTTTACCTGTGTGTCTGACTTGGCAAACAACATGTGGCATTAGTGACATGCGTTAGAGATAAGGTTGCTGTGTTACAGTAAGAAGCAGTTGCTGTCATTTCCAGACTTTGCTTTATTGTGCACCAACACACACTTTTCCAAAACAAGACCTGTCTAAAAGTTGCAGATACTTGCCTGGAAAAATGCTGAGCCTGTTGTCAACACCTACATGGTTACCAAGAAACACGTCTTTTTGTTTGAATTTTTCATCATCCTGAAACTCTCTTATTTTTTGTCATCACTTAAAAGAAGATGAGATTAGTCAGCGTTCCATTGTTGTTTTGTTGTAAATTCCAGTAAGGATCTGAGAGCGTCACAGTCTGAAAGCAGTGACCCAGCTTCCTCTGTGCCCACTAAACTGCACTCTATTACAGGAATGATAAGGCTGCAGCACTTCCCTCTCCACCCTGACCAGGGCAGACGGCTGCTCAACACACAGCCCCCCCCCCCCCAACACACACACACTCACACACAAAAGCAACTCAGACGCTGCCCTTCAGGTCAACAGTTGGCCTCCCAAACATGGGCAAGCTGCACGTTGCTCTGTGAGGAGATGATGGAGGACCCAGATAAGAGGGACTGTTGTGGCTGGGCTGGGTTGTAAGAAAAATGTGATGATGGTCAGATAGCTTCTTGTAAGTATTCCTTGTGCTCGGAACCCTTTGTGTCTGCATGAATACACGTGACTGAGACATGTGCATGGCGAGTGGCGAAAATATGCCCGTGATGTACAATGTACAATAGTGGAAAAGAACTCATATCCTTCACTAAAGCAAAAAAAAAAAAAGAACATGCAAAAGCTTTGCATGTTTTAATTATTTAACGCTAAGCTATGATCTGATCTTCATATAAGTCACAATATTAGACAAACACAATGTGCTGAAGACACATACAATTACTTTGTGCCTTTATTAAATACATCAATTTAACTTTTACTCTGCTGGAATAAAAACTAAGCGATTCCTTGAATTTCATATCTGACCCAACGTCCTATGACAGCAAGCTCTGGATATGACTTTTAAAGCATTCAGGAGGAAATTTTCATCATGCCTTGTTACAAAACCACTTCAGCTCAGATACATTTGATACACTCAGATGTGAATGGCTCGTATGAGGATATTCCACATCGTCTCCACGGGTGTAAAGTCTGAAAGTGTGATTTTCCCTTCAGCGGGGAACAGGAAATGGTCCAGGCCTGGTGGAAGGGAAGCAAGCCCAATCATGATACTCCCTCAGCCTTACTTCACTGGCACTTTGTTGTTGGTAAACCTCGCCCTCTTTTTTCCTATTTCACATTGATGTCCTGCCATGGACATGCTACCTTCTCAATTACTCTTTTCTGTCTGTGGACCTATCGATGACAATCTCTTTTTAACGTTTAGCTGATTAATTACACTTTATTGTATATCTTCAGGGTTTTCCATTTTGTGAGGCACTTTTTTACATCAGCAGATACTCCAACAACAACAATCAACAGCAAACTTATTTTAGTATCTTTTAATCAATCAAAGTAGCTCTAAGTCACATCTCCAAATTAATTTAATTCATTAGAGTTCAGGTTTACAAACTACTGACTTAAAATTTTTAAAATGGTGATATAAACAAATAGTTATAAAAAGTAACAGATAAACATATATTTAAAAATGATAATGCAAACTACAATAAACACGTACACGGGGACCATGGAGGGGGACTCTCCATACGAGCTTATTTGTATGGCATGGAAAACACAAGCAAAATGTCACAACATTACATGGAAGCGTAGAGAGCAATATTTACAGTGTGAATCCAAAAGACAGACACAAATCAGAGACAATCTGTAAGCAGTGTGTGTAGCCAGGTCTGCTGACAGGTAAATGCAGGCAGATTGTTTCAGAGTATGTCAGAGGGCAGCTGGCTGATGAGCCTACGTGCAACTCAGAGTGCCACCAAAGACGTCACAGCTGGTCTCTACTCGACCATGTCTTAACAAAAACCTCAGGGCAGCCTTTCTGCCTCTAATTTTTTTTTCTTTCTTTTTCTTTTTAACATTTTTTTTTTACTTTTTGCTAAACGTGTCCCATGCTGTTATTAGCAAAGGAATTATACATTTATTGTAACAGCAGCCTAGTCTTAATTTACTTAAAAACATGATTTCACAGTGCCTATAATCAATCTACTTGACAGTCCATCTTTTGAAGACTGGCAGATGGAGTGCAAATTAATGGGGAATTGGTTTTAAAAGTTCTTGCTAGTCTAAGGAACTGGTTTTCTACATGTCTAATATGTTTCCCTAATTTAAACATAATAGGTAACATTCTATTGAAAAGACAATGCTCGCAAAACTGACCTTTTGCATTTGATAAGGATGACATGGCTTTGTTATTTTGAGTCATAACATTCAAAGACTTCATATGATTAGCGAATGTTTATGGCTTTCTCTGAACCTTTCCTTGAAATGTCAGGAAAATACTAAAAAAAAAAAAAAAAAATCCCGCAGCTACCAAACACCTGCCATAACTATTTTGCGATGCAGCTGCGACACCCTGTGGCCAAACGGAGAATAGCCGCTCTCGGCGCTTTTCCTTTGCAGTAAGCGTGGCCCACAGGCAGATGTCGCTGCCGGACTACGTACCGCGCTGCCAGCGCAACAGCAGGAGTCAAGCGGAGCGACAACCAACCCTCTCCTGCTACAGCTGATCCCGTCGCCATCTTTGTTGCGAACATAAACAACAGCAGCGAGCGGAGTTGGCGTCTGGCTGCGCCGCCGTCGTCGGGGACAAAGTGACAGCAGTCTCACCGTTGCACATGTCATTCTGTCAACCGAAAATGGCAGCCGAGCCGGTCACCTGAACCGCCGTGACAGCTGGTAAGACGCGGCTCGCCGCGGCGCTGCGGGTCTCCAGCTGACGGCACTTTGAAAACCTCCTCAAAGGCTTGTTGTGTCCGCGAGCGCGATGCCATGACAACGGCGCGGCTGTCATTACCACACCACGACGCGTTTCGCGATCTCGCCGCAAACGTGTATTTGCCCGTTTTCGTCGGAATGAGCAACACTTAATCTGCCGTAGGCTTTAAACCACGCAGATTTAAACGTGCACGTCCTGAATGGGCTTAAACAAAGACGACAGGCTGACCGGGCCGCTTGGTTTATGTTAGCTATGAGACACGTTTGTGTGTTTGGACCTTCCGTTTGTGGCTTCTGTTTTTAATGACACTGACTTTTTTTTATTTTTTATTTTGCAGAGATGGGGGTCCTCTGCGGATTTCCTCATAGGGAGGGAGCGGAGGTGTAGAGGGGCTCGGGGAGGGCAGCAGGGGCGGGGGGGAGGGGGCCTTGCTGCCCGTCAGCCCTGAAGAAATGGACCAAGAGTACGAGAGACGGCTGCTGAGGCAAATCAACCACCAGAACCTGCCGGCTGAGGCCCGCCTGACCAAGGTGAGGCTCAAGAAGCACTCTGTGTCATCTCTCCTCATACTTTTCTGATCCACCACAGGAGTCGCATCACCGTAACCATGCTGGATTTTGCTGTTTTGTTTTTTATCCTCCCAGTGCTTGAGTGCCGTCTGCAGTCCCGTCACTGTGAAGTCAGGGGACCGCTTTATTCCCACCCGCGCTGGAAGCAACTGGAGCATCAACTTCCACTATGCCAATGTGAGCGATTTATTTAGTGCTGGTACACAGCATCAGGAAAAAACACGGAGACCTCAGCAATCAACGTCCAGGCCACTGTAGCCTCATCCTATCTTTATTTTCTTTCCTTAACAGGAGAACTGCCGCTCTCCCACTCAGAACCATAAAGCAAAGGATGCCAGTTCGGATTCGAGCAAAGGTCCGAAATCCCTTCACCTTATTTTCTCCTATTCAAGTCCTAAGCGTAGGGTTTATGTCTTAGATCTTGGTTATGTCTGTGGTCCCAGAGGTGGATTATATTCCACACCCAGCATAAGCTGGCTATAAAACAGACCTGAAAAGAACATGAATGATAAGTTGATTGTACACACATCCAAAAAAGTTGCTGTCACATCTGTGTTTTCACATCCTGTTTCCCCCAGATGCCGTCGCTTATGCTGCCCTGCTGAGGAACGAGTTACTGGGGGCAGGAATAGACACGGTGCCAGACCCTCACACAGATGACCGGCGGCATGCGGCCCTGGCTCCAGACTCCCACAGCCTTTTTAGGGTACAAGCACACAAACCACCCAGCTGATTAAAGCTCCTTGAACGTTAATGATTTCAGTGACTTCAATGATTTTTGGGAACCAACATGGTTATATAAAAACTCCCCCTGACCAATGAGAGCAATTTCTGTCTGTCTTATAGAGTTTTTACCTGTCTTTTAAATAGTTGTATTTGATAGTATGCAAGACCAAACTCATAGCTGTCACAATTCTAAACTAACGAATGCAAATCTATCTTTAAGTTGTGGATAAGTCTTAATCGCTAAACACAAGCTATATAAAATAAGAGAATTGTTTCCTGCACATAGTTTGAACTATGTCTCTGCTCCATGTGTTCACTCTCTAGTATGCTGTCCACACTAAGAGAGTGCCTTTTGATAGCGACAATGAAGTCTCACCATACTCCCTTTCTCCACTTAGCAACAAGAGGTATTACACCATTAAATGTCCCATCTGCTGAGCAGACACTCGTGCTGTGCTCAGGTCATTTACATTGTCCTGTGTGTGTTGTCTTCTGTATCGTTTCCATAGTCACAAGCTGCTTCGCTCTCCTCGCAAACCAGCACGGAAGATCTCCAAGATCCCCTTCAAAGTGCTGGATGCTCCGGAGCTGCAGGATGACTTCTACCTCAACCTGGTAGACTGGTCAGCAGGTAACCTGCTGAGTGTGGGCCTGGGGGCCTGCGTCTACCTGTGGAGTGCCTGCACCAGCCAGGTCAGACGAAAGATGACCTCTCTGGGATAACTTATTCACACGCTAGATGTTGTCTTTCACATGAGGAGCAAAGTATCTGATCTGTGACTCGCTTGAAGTGCTTATTTATAACCTTCCATCTGTCATAACAGGTGACAAGGTTGTGTGATCTTTCCGTGGATGGAGACTCGGTTACATCAGTCTGTTGGAATGAGAGGGTGAGGTTGCCAGAGATTAGTGGGCTAGACTGAGAATGAAGAAGTTACGTCGACAATGACTGTTCTACATGTTCTTGTCCTAACAGGGGAGTCTGGTCGCTGTTGGGACCCACAAGGGCTACGTTCAGATCTGGGATGCAGCAGGAGGGAGGAAGCTGACCAGTCTGGAGGGCCACTCAGCCAGAGTCGGTAAGTCCTAGTTGGAGAAAGTGGAATTTACTCAAATACGACATGTGCTTCAAAGTGCATCTGAGAAGCCCCTTATCCTCAAACTCTTGCTGCTTGTGGTTGTCAACATAAATAACGCCACCTTCTACCCCCGCAGCTGAGGCCCAGCTGTTGCTGTCTTTATCTGCTAATGAATACTGCTGAAGCAGCATGTTTACAGCAGCAAACATCTCAATCTGTATTTTTTTTGCTCTTAAACTAACTGATGGCTCTGAGCTGATATGCAACTTTGAACTGATCAGAAGCAAGAGTTATTGTGTGCTCTTATTATAACAAGCGCCAGGTGGAGAAACATGAGAACACCCCCCTTACATTTTGTACCACAGGTGCTCTGGCCTGGAATGGGGAGCAGTTGTCGTCTGGGAGTCGGGACAGAGTGATCCTGCAGCGAGACATTAGGACCCCGCCTACTGCTGAGAGGAGGCTGCAGGGTCACAGGCAGGAAGTGTGCGGCCTCAAATGGTCACCTGACCACCAGCACCTCGCCTCTGGAGGCAATGACAACAAGGTGAGGCAGTAACTTAGGGGTTGAATCTGCATCCAGATTTCATTTGCTATTTGTTTTCTTTTTCTGTTTCAGAACCAAAATGGAAAAAACTGATTTTTTTTCCCCCTCTTAAAACAAATGATGATCCCACTAGATGACCTTGTTTTAAAAAAAAAAAATAGTAGTCCTAAAAAGGAATAGTTGAGAAGACGGGGTCAACAACTAGTAATAATCCCCAGACTTTGGTGCTGCAGCATAACCGGGTATGCCGGTGGGAAGTCTCTGCCTGCATCACAGTCTTGGAAGAAGGAATCATGTTTCCAACACAGTTTGAAATATCGGTTTCTTCTGCTACAAAACCAGCCAGCCTGGGTGATTCCTTCTTCTCCCAGCATTGCATTTTCTTCTCTTCTTTCTATTTTGGTTCTAAAGTGAAAAGGAAAATCTGTTCTCTGTTTTCCAATTTGGCTTTCAAACAAAAAGCAAAGAACAAATGATACACGGTTTAATGTTGGTCTAATGTAGAGGATCCAGCAACAGCACGGGACCGGTAACACGGACTTTATTGATCTGGCATAAGCTGTTCTTGCAGCAGACATATCTGACAGTCCTGTCCTTGTGACCAGCTCTTGGTGTGGAACAGCTCCAGCCTGCTGCCTGTGCAGCAGTACAGTGACCACCTGGCTGCGGTGAAAGCCATCGCCTGGTCCCCACACCAGCACGGGCTGCTGGCGTCAGGTGGCGGCACTGCTGACCGCTGCCTGCGTTTCTGGAACACACTGACGGGCCAAGCGCTGCAGAGCACAGACACCGGTTCCCAAGTGTGCAACCTGGCCTGGTCCAAACACGCCAATGAACTGGTGAGGAGACTCGTGTTGGTGTCTGTTTCTAGTCCACTCGGTAGGTAAGATAACCCAGAACAGCACTTGGTAGAGATGCCGGCGCTCCAGATGAAACTGAGGGTGCGGGGACAGTATGCACCTAAGATAGAAGTTTTGTTTTAAACTAATTTTATTTGTTATTATACAGCCATACCTGCATTTCAGACTCTCAACACTTTATCAAAAGTTGGAACGGTAAAGCTTTAACCATTTTCTGGTATTGCCATTCCGTCTTGTATTGTTTAAAATATGTGTGCTCAAGTCTGGAATCGGGCAGCACGGTGGCTTAGTGGTTAGCACTGTTGCCTCACAGCAAGAAGGTTCCCGGTTCAATTCCCGGCCCGGTGGGTCTTTCTGTGTGGAGTTTGCATGTTCTCCCCGTGCTTGCGTGGGTTCCCTCCGGGTACTCCGGCTTTCTCCCACAGTCCAAAAACATGCAGTGTAGGTTAATTGATCTTCCTAAATTCTCCCTAGGTGTGAATGTGAGTGTGATTGGTTGTTTGTATGTGGCCCTGGATAGACTGGCGACCTGTCCAGGGTGTACCCCTGCCTTTCGCCTGATATGCGTCGGGATAGGCTCCGACAGACCCCCGTGACCCGGAAACGGATTAAGCGGGTACAGATAATGGATGGATGGGTGGAAGTCTGGAACGGATTTGGTCTTTAAGGCTGCATATGTTGCAGTGTGCGGGGGGGGGGGGTCCATAGCTATGTGCAGTCCATTAGGTTTAACTGAAGATGTGTCAAAATTAGACTATAAATTAGACTTGTCAATGACTCATCAGCAGGACTTTATTCAGATCGTGTATCTACACATACTTGGATGCTACGAGTCTTTGCCAAGGCAGATGACTAAACTATCAGTAACCGCCTGAAAAGTTTCTACTTCTTTACGTTGTTTGTTCTTTGTGTCCAGGTGAGCACCCACGGCTACTCCCAGAACCAGATTCTGGTGTGGAAGTATCCATCCCTCACACAGGTGGCCAAGCTGACGGGACACTCCTACAGAGTCTTGTATCTGGTAGGTGCACTGGTGTGACCACATGACCAACACGTGCTGTGTGGATCATGCAAATGCTCAACTCAGATGTTTCATTTTTTTTTAAAAAGCTGGACGTGAACCAAATGCAATCTACCTTGCAGATTTATACTTTTCTTAAAAGGTCAGAATCTGATTTTCTTCCTTAGAGCTACTAGTTTAACTGAATCAACTGCTCACATTAACTTGACCACAGTAGAAGCTGCAGGCTGTGTGCTCTACAGACTTAGTTTTTAGCATTTTAATATTTAACTTGGGCATGTTCAGCAGACTGATGCTGTTTTAAGAGTTGGATTAAGTTTAACTGTTGATATATTCAGCTCAGTTTTAAAGGTTGTAAAAACAGCCTTCATGATGTGCCTACAGTCAGTGCATCTCTTAAACATATATATATTTTATTATATTTTGTCAAATAGTGAAGAAAGCTTAGTAAAATTGTATTAGTTAGGAATTCTCTAAGACCTCTCGGGACTACGTTGTCTTGATAGAAAAGAGTTTGGTGATATAATGTATATGAAAGAGTCAGTGTAAAGACCCGTGTGGACTTGCTGAGGCCTCAGTTCATGAGGCAACTGTCGCCGTTAGTACCTCACTAGGAAGTGTACTGCAGCTCATGCGTGAAGTGTTTCAGTATTAGAGAGGCTCCACTTGACTTTGTCCACACTAGTCTGCATTAATTTCATCATCAATCATAATCACAGAATCAATCCCCAGGAGTTGCCTCCACCCATGTAGCACTACTGAATCTGTATCTCACTGCCGTGCATGCGCCCTGGACATGCACAAAGAAACGGACTTAAAGCTCAGCTCAACATAATCTCTGCATTGATCTTATGTGTTTTCTTTCTGAATGCAATGTTATCAAATACAGATTTTGACTGTAAAACATCTGAAACAAGAACAAGAATCTCCTTGTTAAAGCAGCACGGAGGAGCTCTTGCAGGTTTTACTCTTCTACTACTTTTAGAGTAGTGTGGATGTGGTGTTGCAGCACAACGGGGCCTGCTCGGGATTTAGGTGCACAGTTTCCAATAATGTCGAGCTTTTCTCAGAATCTCTGTGTGCACATTCTCCCCGGCCAGGCCGTGTCACCAGATGGAGAGGCCATCGTAACGGGAGCTGGGGATGAGACACTACGTTTCTGGAACGTCTTCAGTAAGACGCGCTGCACCAAGGTACAGTGAGCGCGAGTCTACGTAGCCGTTCCACATGCCGGTCTGTTGCTTTTGTTTTCAGATGATAGCCGGCGTGCAGTTAATTCTATTTAAAAATGTTTGTGGATTAAATAAATGTCGTTTCCCATTTCTGACCCAGTTTGCTTTCCTTCTCTTCCCAGGAATCGAAGTCGGTGCTGAACCTGTTCACGAGGATTCGATAGTGAACAGCCGGGGTCAGGACTGCTTCAGGAAGAGCCTGGCTGGCTGTCTCTGAAGTGCAAAGTCAGCCCACAACACTCTTTGACTTTCCTGCATTCCTCTGTTCACCGAGCACCAACCTCCACTGAGACAGTATTTCTTAAAACGTTTTTCATTCGAGGATGCAGTCCAAACCTCCCAGGACAACTGCCATCCTTCACAGCACTGTCACTCATTTCCGAAAACAATGTCAAAACATGTTATCTGCTTCAAAAGCTTGTCTTGTTCTTCTTTCTGTTGTGCAGGTGATTAAGTTGTTTTATTATATATTAGCAGAAGTGCACAAGTACAAGAGTTCTAAGCTATAATTATGTAAAGATGGAACATTTTTAAAAAGGCGCTCCTTTGTAACAGAGAGAAGACGAAGCCAGATTTGAGAAGGGGCGGTTTCTATATTTTGATAATGTGTTAATATAAAAGCAGTATGCCACAGAAAGAAAAAAATAAATCACCAAGCAAACAGTTGATTGTGCATCTGCAAGAAAAGATGTTTTATTGGTGTTTTGTTAGTTGATGTACGTTCATGGCGCTGATTGCAAAGTGACAGGCGCTGTATTTAAAAACATGCTGGATGGAGATATCATAAAAACAGTTCACTACATGTGTCATTGTGAATTTCTTACAGCAATACTTGAAAAAAAAAAAAAAGTTTGGCACCCACACGTGCTCAAACAGTCAGGTCGTTTAGCCGTAGGCGGTTCTTCATCTTCATCTTCATCTTCACCTCTCCCGAAGGCGTGCTGAGCAGGAAAGAGCCTGATGCATTTGTAGCAGGAGCTCTGACTAGTATTCAGAGTATCCGGACCCCTGCAGGCCTCGGCAGAGCAGAGAGAACTCCATCACAGTGTCCCTAACACGACGTTTGTTGCTTTGTTCCCTGAGAGAAAGAAACAAGTGCAAAAGCTTTATCTTGTAAGCTAAAACTGCAGCGTTAACGTAACAGTTCAGTCATGCTTCAGCTGCAACAGCTGCTGTCTGCCTCTCTAAAAGAAAATGGTGATTAAGAACAGAAGTCCGTGTAGAGAAAAATAAAATGATGAGCCAATTTGTCATATATATAGACCCTTTCCACATAAAACCTGCTACACGGAGCATTTCTTAATAACACGTTCATTACTGGTGCTTTGAAGTAGGAGACTGACATGCAAATCTAATCTATAGGCCGCCAGAAATACACCGCTGCAATAACTGGTGGACTGGCCTCGCTCCTTCCCCAACAAACCACTGCTTCCTTAGACTTGTGAACAACGGGCCAAACTGCGTTGAAGGCTTGGTTTTACTCGGAGAAGCCAGTAATTCAAAATGTTTTCACATCATTTCAAAGTCCGCCACAGAGCTTTTTTCTTACCAAGTACAATAGATGAGTACAAAGAGTACTCGATGTTTGGTGAAGTTAAATGTAAATGAAGTTGGAGTATTTTAGGGTCTTGACTCCAGTTCAGGCGTTACCGTAGGAGCTGCTGAGTGAAGGTGTGCTTCTGCTCGGTGGAAACCTGGGCTGAGGGGAACCCCGGGGTCTGCAGTGTTTCTTTCAGCCACTCAGCCAGCAAGGCTGGACAATGTCTGTTTAAATTCAGCAGCACATCCGAGAAGTGCTCCGTCAGGCTGCGTGGAGACCCGCCTCCAACCGCCTGCAAAAGAAGCTGCTGTTACGAGGCAGTGGGTGTCACTTTAAAAGCTGCCATTATAATCGCATAGAATCGCGTTAGAAGTTAAACACGTGATCCGTTTTATTCCACTTATCTCAAAACATGTAATCACCTGGAGGACAGTCTCCGTCAGCAGCTTCCCATCCCTCTGCAACACATAGCTGAGTGTGGGTGTGTCTTTGCAGCGACTCAAGAACTCTGTCTGCCAGAGACACAAAAGAGAAGGTCATCTATGCTGTTATAAGTATTTTCACCCGATATTTGTAACAAGAATTCATGCACATTTACTCGACTTACAAAGAACAGGCAGGCAGCTTTGACAGTGGGTGTCTCTGGGAACTTGATGGACAGAATCCCTAAAGAAAAGCAGGAAGAAAATACATGTAACTGATTAAAACAGGCTACGAAGTGACTAAGTAGAGATTTGATTTCATAGCCTTTTAGGTGTTTTTTTTTTTTCTTTTTAGGTACAAGAAATATTAAAATAACATCAAGCAAGGAAAAAGCTTTGATAACACGTCGAGGCAAGTTTATTTGTACAGCACATTTCATGTAAAAGACAATTCAAAGTGCTTTACGTAACAACAAAGTAGGCCAGTGTAAAGATCTGAGAACTGGAGTTACATGGTCCAGTCTCTTGGTCTTAGTGAGGACCCGGGCAGCAGCGTTTGATGGATGTTTCAGGGAGACCCGTGAAAACAGCGTTACAGAAATCCAGTCTACTTTTTCTCAGTCCTGCTGAGACACCAGTCCTTTCATTTTCACTACGGTCTTAATGTGGCTGTTACAATTCAGGTCTGAGTCCAGAACCAGACCCAGATTTCTGAATTGGCTGTTGGTTTTTAGCTTCACTGCTTGAAGCTGAGTGCTGACATTTAATCTTCCATCATTTGGCTCCAAACGCTATTATTTCTGCTTTGTCTTCATTTGACTGGAGACAATTCTGGCACATCCAGTCAATTTGATCAATGAATTTGATCAATTTTTGAATTGGATTATAGTCTCCTGGTGAGATAACCATATAGTTTATTTGTCGTCTGTAAGTTATGGTAACATATTTTGTCCTTTTTAATAATTTGAGCTGTAACAACAAAGGCCCTAGCATAAAACCTTGAGGAACTCCACATTATTTTTGTTACCTCAGATTTGTAATGACCTGAAGACACAAAATAGTCCCTGTCTATTAGTTAGGACATAAACCAGGTTCAGTGCTGCTCTTCATTTGTTGGTTTTTTTAATGACAGACACATTTGAAGTCTTGTAAAAGCTTTTTTTTTTTTTTTTTTTTTTTTTTTTTTTTTTTTTTTTTACTATTTATGAAGGTGCTGCAGCCTAGAAATGCAAAGATGGTTTTATATTAAATTAAAGAAATTTACATTCCAATTTTTTTCTTATCTGGGGTTGTATTGTTCTTATACATTCCATTTCTAGAGCCAATACAAGCAGATACCAATACTTACCACAGTAAAACAGCGCTTTAACATCTAACTGGTCAGACAGGTACAGAGCAGGCTTCCTTTTAAGAATCTGCCAGTCAAGAGAAAGCAGGTGCTGCAGTTTGGCAAAGATTTTATCTGATGTGGATGCACACAAAGACGTATAGGTGGATTCAACCAACCTGAGCGTGGAGGAGCAAAAATGATTCTGCAATATCAGGATGATCCCTTGGACCTGTCAACAACAGAGCCGACATGTTAAATCATGCTTAAAAGACTAGGTGATTATTTCTTTCTGCAGCCCTCTACTACCTTGGTGAAATAAAGCAAGTGTGGTTGATGTCAGCACTTCGGTGAGGTTTCTGATGTTGGCGATATGATGCTCCTCACCAGCAAAAATGTGAACCATCTAATATAAAAGTTAATAAATAAATAACAGAGGAGACAGGAACATATCCCAACAGCAAGCTAGAGGGGTTGATCCTTTTATTGTGGCCCTGATGTATGGATCTGTACCTGACGCGCCAGATCCAGGGCTGAGGCTTGTGGGAAGGAGCTGTAGATCTGCCCCAGCATCTCACTCAGCTGAGCCACCATGGGCCCGAAATTGTGTAGGAGGGTTCGCACAGATTTATCGAAAACCCCACACACTGCCTGGAGGGGTCACAAAGGAAAGTGAGTCATTAAAAACACAAAGTGATTTTTACATGAATAGACACACAAGCAAAGGAAAAATAAACCCTCCTACCTCAACAACGTCTGAGTCATGGAGCCATTTGCTGAGGATGGTCTGGATCAAAGAGAAAACCTGCTGCAGGACAACCATAACCTGCAAGGAAATGATTTACGTGAGAACCTCCAGGGTTTTCTTTTTTAAATGTCGGTTTCCTGAACACTCACAGGATTATGTGGGCTCTGGGAGGGCATGAGTCTAGGACTGGCTGCTCCCTCTGAGCCATCTGGATGTCGGCTGATGTCCAGAGTGCTGAAGAGGCTAGACAGCATCCCCAGAATGTGCACCATGCTCTGCTTATTTGCTGGATTAGCCTCCAGGGAGAGAGAAAGAAGATATTACTTGCATGCACACACTTCATGACAAATATAGAACAAAACTGTAGAAGTCTTCAAATTACTGCTGCAAAACCCACATTTACCTCGTGGGCCAGTGCGTCCAGCTGCTGGACATGAGGGGTGATGAGGGAGTGCAGTTGGCCTAAAATCTCTTCTGCAGGCAGACCAGACAGCAGGAAACCCAAGGCCTGCATCAGCCACATGCACTGGCTGCTCTGCACACACACACACAGGCTGATGCAGTCATGGTCCATAACCTAACATGGAAACGTTAAATTGTCCAGGCTATATACCCACCTTGTGGATTTTTTTTACCAGCACATCCTAAAGAGAAACATTTACAGCAGTTATCACATTGTTGTCTGTAAGAAAGACATGCAAGTAGCACTGACAATCTGTGAGTTTGTACGCTCTGACCTGTGAGACCGTAAGGATGTCCTGAGCGTAGGGGCCGAGGTCATGCCTGCATTCCCTGCAGATCCTCTTTAGCGTGGAAACACTGGATACAGACAGCTCTGCCTTCACTAGGCCCTGAAGCACCATGGGTAATATGCCTCCCAGCATCACCGGGTGATCAGCCAGCCACTCAGCTAGTGATCCTGCTCAATAAGGGAGATGCAGTGAGAAGACAATGTCATTTTTACAGCTGATCAGTGTCAGGGTACAGTCAAACCTGCGGAAAAAAACAAAACAAACTGTCACACAAATTAAATACAAATCAGTGACTGCAATAAACAAAGAGAGACCAGTGATTTGTCTGCGCATGTACCTATGGTGTACATGACTGTGTCAGCCAGCATGATGTTGCTGATGTTGATTCGGGGGATCAGACCGATTAGACCAGGAATAACATCAGAGTAGTTCACATCTATGGTCTCAGCTATGGACTGGAAGCCGAACAACAAGGCCTCAGTGTCCTAAAGGTGATGCAAAAAACAAAACAAAAGAAAACAAAGTGCTGTGTCAGAACAAAAGATTATGTTCAGAAAACTGAACCTGGACTGGAAAGAAATAATACAAGACAAGGATCAACCCGAGCACAAAGTGACAATCAATCACGTGCTGTTTCACACGATCCTTCACAGAGCAGACTAAGCAGGACATAGTTTAGAGTGCTGCCGTATCATTTTTAAGGATATTTGTTGTGGTGCTTTTTATTATTGTTATTATTCTTTTATTGCTTATTGTAGTTGTACTTTAGTTAAATGTGTCCATACCTTGTCCAACACTTTGGTCAACTGAAGTTATAGAAATAATCTGTGACTTGACTTGACATGATACGTTTCAGCAAAAGCTTCAGTTAAATTTAATATTTGTCTCGACAGGAAAAGAAAATGGTTTACTTCATGAACCATCAGGGAACATTCTGCCACGAATTTGTAGCTCAGAAAAAAAAAAAAAATCTCGTTTGTTCTTTTAATGGGAGAAATATGCAACAATAAACTGCTTATTAAACTGCTTAATCAGCATGTGCATCACTACTCTAGAACCTGGTAACTGTTTGGACAGTATGTCACATCTTATGTGTGAAATTCATGACCTGAAAAAAACCTCTGAAAATAGATTTCCTCGTGTCCATCCCTGCTGCATGCTTCAGTAAAGTTCAGAAACATGGTGTGCAGAATTCAGGGTAGTGGGAGGAAGCGAGACTCTGACTTTTCCTGCACAGCACAACATCACAGTACAAAGGCATTCTTTTCAACCATGTCTTTACAGCCCTTGTCAAAGCAGCTGGTTTAAATCTATATGGCCGTATGAATCCTCTTTGAGACATGAATTCTTGGGACCTCTGCACCACCTCCATGACAGAAATAAAGTTTCATACAATAAAAATAACCAATTCAAACATATTATTTAGAAAATTTTAAAGACATAATTGGGGTGTTTTTGATTTCAGTATATATTTTCTGTATATTATTTCATATGGAAGTTAAGTTAAGGGTTAAGTAAGTGGAATAAAACATTTGACTTGAGTCCAACTCTCTTTTACAAAGTTGTGCCTGATTTGAAATCGGGGCTACAAGCATTACATTACAGGAGTAGAGTGGTGTCCGATTCCAGCCAACCATTAAATTAATGAATCA
Organism: Xenentodon cancila; assembly: GCA_014839995.1. NCBI lineage: Eukaryota > Metazoa > Chordata > Actinopteri > Beloniformes > Belonidae > Xenentodon > Xenentodon cancila. The sequence continues at coordinate 21,841,532 of CM026207.1, read as the reverse complement.
TCATCATCCAGGTGCACACGTCTGTTAATGAGACATCCATTTTTATCAGGGTGCTTTGAAGAAGGGAAACATCTAAAACATGCAGGACAGCGGCCGTCCAGGACCTGAACTGGACATCTCTGGTGTAGAAGTTAAGCCACTTTTATGACACTGTGCAAGATTTACACTTGTTCTGTCTTTTGCTCGGACACTCTCTTGTTTTCTATCCTTCTTGCTTCTTCCATCATTACCTCCTTGGCTTTATTAGGTAGACTGGGTACGATTGGGGACTCAGCTTGAGTTTGCACTTTGTCAAACGAATAAAAACATATTCCCCGTCTCACCTTTGGCGATGCTACGACAGTGTCATAAAAGCAATACGTGACTGTCACAGGAGAGGATCGGGATGGATGATATAATCAAATATCCCTTCAAATGAAACTGAAACTGATGATTTGACATGAGGAAACTCTTTGGCATCACTTTAAAGTACGCAACGTATGCATGATGCATACAAGTGCGTCAATGGGACTTGAAAATCACAGTACCTGCCATTGTGCTGACTGTTGGGGGTCCATCAGCTGTCTGCCGAGCCTGTCGTAGAGGTTACTGAGCAGCTCTGCTCCCAACATTTCATAGACATACATCAGAGTGTCCGAAATGTCCACCCTGTAAGGAAAAGACCATGCAAATAACCACCTGCAACATCAGCTGCAGGAATTGAGTGATTGGATGCTCTTTTTTTTCTGGTGAAACACTAGTTGTTACCCCTGCATTTTTAGCAAATTAAAATCTTATCACCTACATTTTAGAACTAATAATATGTTTGTTTCGTGGACTTACAGACAGATTTAAAACACATGCATCAGTGTCTGCACTTACCTGTAAATTCGAAACTGCTCTTTGTCATCAGAGGACCAGGAGGCATACTCCTCCTGAGAGGGATAGTGGGATTTATGTAGCAGCACGTCCACCAGCTGGAAGTAAACTGGCCTGTAAATCTGCAGGTATCCTGCCTGTTTTGCTTCCTCAAATGACAAAATATCGTCCTGAAATTTCAAGAAATAATAACATAGAGAAACAAATGTCTGAGTAAGTCTTTTGTCAAGACTTCAGTAACAATAACTCACTAGGAAAAAGATAAACAGTGAGAACCAAGGGATAAGGGTTCCTCTCTAATTTTCTTCTGTTTCCGTACCTGCAAAGTGTACCAGAAGGTGAGTGTCAGGGAGCTGGTGGTCTCACTAACAGGGTAGTGTCCAGGGAAGCCCGTACAGAACAGAATCATGTTAACTAAAGCCAGATATTCTTGCCAGTGATCCAGCTGTTCCAACAAAACCCTGCCAAACACAAGTGCGTTAAAAACGTAAAGAACAACCCCTGATACCTGGTTTAGAAATGTGCATGTGTGTCTCACGACACCTGGAGTGTGTTTCCCCCAAAGCAACAGCGATGCGACAGATGCCATGTGAGGTCTCCATCTCCCCATCCTCAGCGGCTGTCTTCAACTGGTCATGAAGAGCCAGCACCAGCGGCATCAGGCTCATCAAGGCATTAATGTACCTGCACACAAAAGATCTGAGTCAAACCGCTGCAAATGGACTGTCACCTACGATCCAGTATGTTTCTCACCTCTGGCAGTCAGGCTGCGAGATGACATTAACTATGGTCTCCACTGCGGTGTCAAACAGCTCTGGGGTGGACAGTGTGGTGAAACAGTCCTGGACCAGCTCCTGGCTTTCTCCTAATGGCACATCCAGCCCCACCCAGCTAGAAAGACAGCGGAGCACCTTCTCCTTCACCTGAATGGATGAGTCCTGGCTTTGAAGGAGCTGTCGCAGCATGGGACACACTGAAGCCCACTCCCCGACCAGAGCGTCTCTCAGCTGGGCACGGCGAGCTTGAGCCAGGCGGCTACTCTGAAACTCCTCTGGAAGTACAGTGAGGAGCTCCAGCAGAGCCAGGCAGTGTGCCTGGGGGTTCTGCGGGGTCTCTGCACCGGAGCCATCTTCAGAATCGGGTTTCTGTGGTTGGAATGCCCTCACCATGTCCGCTACTGGCTTGGGCCAGGCCTGGGGAATTAGGTTGAGGGCCATAGAGGCCAGGGCTACACACAGACGAGTCAGCACCAGTTTGGGCCCGGAGGAGAAATGTAAGACATGGGACAGTAGCTGCATCCTGAGGCTGTCATGCTGGTCTGTGGGAAGGTCACACCAGTGACGGGAGATCTTCATGTGGAGGGTGCTTGCACCAAAAAATTGAACCTCTGGGATCTGCAAAGAACATAGCTCTACTGTGATTATGGTCATGTGGAAAGTTAGTACCCCCTCATTTAATCCTGTCTCTTTATGAGAAAACATATTTCAACCATCTGATCGTAGTGGGTTGTTGTGTTAGGTAAATACAGCTTCAAAAACGATGCTGAAAAGAGAAGGTCATGTGGGAAATGCTGAGCACCTCCTTACTTTTTCATAGGCCTTGAGAGGCTAAGTTGCTCCTATTAAGCCATTTATGAAGTGATTGGAAGGGGAAAGTGTGAAGACCTCTATAAAAACAAATGTTTTGGCAGTTTGCTTGTCTGGATGCCAACAAGGCTAGACATAAGCATGGATCTATGAGAAGCAATCTTTGCTATGTACATGTGTATAATCATGTACATGTGTATAATCATGTTCATGTGCAGAAGTATTTTACATTCATGTAAAATGATTATGTACTCTTAGTTAGATGTCCACACATTGATCTTTCTCTCCTCCCACAATGTATATGAATATGTACCAGTTATCTGCATATATATGACTTTATCTTGATATATGTGGATATGTATGAGCAGTTAAAATACTTCTATGTATATTATATGTTACTTTTTAATGCTGCCCCCCAACACCCCCAAACACTCAGATATGCTCACAGTTAAAACAATTGTAAATAGAAAGCTCCTCCCCCTTTTCTCTGTCCTCTCTTTGCTTGTAGCACCTGATTGTCCTGTGTCCACCTTTACTCTTTAAACAACACTTTATAGTTTCTTTTTAACACACATTACAACACAGACACCAGACTGCACCCACCACTGTCTCGTCTTTCTTTCTTACTCTTTCATGTCCCACCTTTTTCTAGTCTTTTCACTTTCCACACCCGGTGATTTTAGCCCAGAATATTTATTCCCCCCTTCTTTCTTTCTTTCTTTCTTTCTTTCTTTCTTTCTTTCTTTCTTTCTTTCTTTCTTTCTTTCTTTCTTTCTTTCTTTCTTTCTTTCTTTCTTTCTTTCTTTCTTTCTTTCTTTCTTTCTTTCTTTCTTTCTTAGACTGTCATGAGGTCTGGTGAAGGGAACACACTTGTACACACCTACTCACACATAAAACATAAAAAACCTCTGTATATATATATATATATATATATATATATATATATATATATATATATATATATATATATACATATATATTATATATATGTGGCTCTTGGGTTCTACTAAACGTGGTATTAACCATTAATGCATGTGCAAACAAAAGGAAAGAAATAAGCAATTTTTGCAATATGGTGTTCAAAGTTTGACTGTGAGAAAGATTCTTCAGATGGTTAGACAATAAAATGCATGTCTTTATGCATCAGGAGCTACAGCTCAGACCTACAGGCCTCGCTGATTGTGTTGAAGTTCATGATAATACAATTAGACGACTAAACAGGTATGGTTTGTTTGACAAGAAAATGGAAGCACAACTGAGGTTTGCACCTGTACAAACCTCAAGACTTCTAGAACAACGTGCTGGGGATATACGACACCAAAGTGGATTGAATTGTCTTACTACTCAGTGCCACTGCGACAAAACCAAACATGGCACTGAGTAGTCCGGTCAAAATGACCAAAAACAGAAGCTCATCAAATCCACTGTCAAGCACGGTGGCGGCTGGTGATGATGTGAGATTGTTTTGCAGCCTCACAAACTAGGCACCTTGCAGTCATCAGCTCAGCTGTGCACAGTCAAACTTCGGTCAAAATGGTGCCATTCATCAATATAACCTTTGATGCTCATCTTTTTACCTCAAACGAAGACCTACTATAATCAGATGCTTGTTATTCTGTGCTCACTCAAAAAAAAAGCATAAAAAAAACGGTCCTAACCTTCGCTCTTGACTGCAAACATTCCTTAAAAAGTCTCAGTAACAGTGACAAATTGAAATGTGCAGCTGCAGAGATCATAGAGCAAAAAAACAACAACAGACCTTGTCAGGGCTGAGCAGGGCCCAGCAGAACTGCCATGCCTGTGCAGATGCCTGGGCCTGGGTCAGCCACTTCTGGGCAACATCTTTACGCTCCATGTCTGGGTCAAAGTAGAGCTGATAGAGAGCCTGCGGGGGGAAAGCTTAATTAAAGTCAGCAACATAAGTGGCAGAAAAACTGCAGAGAAGGATATGAATGGGGAGATATCATATCCAGGTTTTTCCTTTATTGTGGCTATTGTGGCTTGTGCTTACAGTAGATGATTTGTTTACATATAGTCCAGTTTAAGAAATTACTTTAACAAATTCTAAGTAAGTACGCAAAGTTTATGTATATCAGAAGAATCACAAAGTGAATATGGATACATAAAATACAGATCAAATACACATTGACTTACAACAGTTATTAATGATCATACATGCTGGATGACCAATTACAAGATAGTGGAAAATGTTCTCATAGCAACTAATCCGAGGCACATGGTGTTAGTTATTATTAGGACAGCATGTGCTGGCGTCATGTTACAAATGCTCCAGTTGTCAGATCTTCCCGTAAACTACAATAAGTAGTCTAAACTAGTTTGTACTTAATGAAAACTGCTGCTTCAGCTGCAAATGTTTTATTATTTATACCAAAACACAGGATGCTGGTCAGTCATTTCATTTCTAACAGGATAGTATATCCGCAGACTTCCCGTGAAGTGACTGGTCATTTGGAAGTAACTCACCGACTCCACGTTCTCCACCGTGAACTCCATCTTCACCGGGCTGTGTCCCGTGCAGGCGGGAGGCTCCATCGGATACTCCTGTTGCAACAACGAATCCTTACAAGATCAATCCTGCTCGACAGAAATGAATAACCGAAATAGAAGCCGAGAGTACTCCACATTACACGAAACGACGCTGTCAGAGGACGCAGTGGGTCATTCCGCGGTCCGGCAGCGCGCTCCGGCACGCTGACATGTTGACCTCTGTGGGGACAGAAAAGTGGTTCTCTTAGAGCAACACAACTGGACGCATATTCAGATGTCACCTCCCTAACTATTCACACATATAGTCTCTGACGAGATATTAAATATTTTGGTTAAACTTGCCCCTTGGCTGTTCACGCCACAGCGCCTTTACCAGGCGCTCCTGACGCAGGCAACTGCGCCTCTGACGCACTGTCGTCTGATTGGAGCAGCGCAGCCACAGCGACGGCACACTGATGCATCTGCACCTAAGTGACTCTAGGAGACAAAACGCACGTTTGCGAGGCGTGACTCTACAGTGGCATCCTTGAACACCCACGAGACTGAGGAGGGGGGCGGGGGGGTGCGCGTGTCCGGCTTCCTGCTCCCACCGCCTCCTGCACGCGGCCCTCCACGCCGCGCGGCCCCACCCTCTTCTGCCCGACTCCCTCTGGATATTTTTAGCGCTGATGATGTGCCCTGTCAAATCACGTAACGGAAACAACATCAAAGCGAAAGGACGGAGCTGCTGCAGACAGGCCGATCTTTTACTGCGAACAGCTGCGAAACAACAGCGCGGAGATGAAATCTGACGTTTATGTGCTGTTTTGCGCGATGGTGGCGCTCAGCGGCCCGCCGCAGTCAAGAGGTAAGGTGGCGCGCGTGTCTGCCGTGAGCTGGCCTCATCGATCGATGATGCTTTACCGTGTATCGGACATTTCTATAGATTATGTGTTAATTAGTTTTCACTTTAATTTTCTTTATTGTCATTATTTTACATTTGATCACTTCAGTAGGACGTTTGAGATGAATTCTTATTATTCTAACTTCCTCTGATAAAAGGTGTTTATAAGGCCCATCTCTACTTATTTAATCAGTTTAATCTTCTTCTGTTGTTCTCAGAGTATTCCGTCACGTTATATGTGATTAAGATAAAAGTAGCTGATTACTCTAATCAATAACCATTTTAATTCAAATAAATAAAAACGGTCCCTTTTCAAAAGGAATGCCTTGATTGACAAGTGGCTCAATATTTCTGTTTTAAATTTTTAAAAAACCTAGACTTCCACAGTTATATCCCACATGCTCAAATGTTCCCCCTTTGACATTTACACCTTTCATAAGAGCTGTTTGTCACATTATTTCTCTGAAATGATGAAAGAGTGAAATTAGGCCTCAATTTCCAAATAAAATCCAGTGAGAACTTTTATGTAGCCCTTCTTTGTTTGCCAGATCAAAGCTCAATTCAGTTTCTGTACTAGTAATTCTGAATAATTTACTGTTAAGACAAACAACCGGGACGCCATTTCGCGAAGGGTTTCCAAAAAATTCAATAAAAATAGATTTTGGTTATTTCTTTCTTCATTTCAACCTTAGTTGGCAAATACAAGTAAAAAGTGGTCGGCACCTTTGTTGACCAACATCATGCGCTCATGCATTTGTAATAAGAAAATAGGTTTACAAAAAGCCAGTGGCATTCAAAACAGTTGGGAGTAAGTCAAAAGGAAACGGAAATTTTATAGAATACGTTACCTTCTGGAAGAGTTTAGAGTCAGAGCATTAATTGGAAACATGTGAGGCTGCCACAATTGGGTATAAAAGGAGCATTCAGCAAAGACTTCGTCTTGATGTTCGTTAGGGACCAAAATGACTTGAAGCCCAGAAGGAAAAGTAGCAACGTCAGAATAAATGACTATTTCCAGCTTCTCACAAGACTCAAAAATGTAATTTCTCTTAAGTGTTAGTCTGGCCAGTGTCCGGACGGGCAAAACAAGGTCATTTCGATGTTGTATGTGCACAAAAATGTATTAAAAGAGTGATGTTGGTACAGGAATTTCCTTCCATTTGCTTTGCCATCATCTGTACTCCACAGCAACCGACTCCCTAAGGTCAGATGTGCTATTGACAACAGAGTTAAAATGGTGAGATTTCATGGCCACTGCTTTCCATGAACTGGATCAGTAGGGAATCAGACGCCATGAACTCTTCTCCTCATTTTGCATCACTTTATTTAGACCCGCTTCACCGTGACAAAGTTAAAATTGAATTTGGTTTGTCTGTAGGGACCGTATCTGCACATTTTTGAGTCTTTCTCTAGAATATTCCTTCAAGTACAGCTTTGCAGACGGGATGTGTGTGCTTGACTGGTCTGCCCGCAGTCCAAAGCTTTCTCCTCTTGAGACTGTGTAGAGCAAAATGAAGACGAGAATCAGATAGTGATGACCGCGGCCTGTTGAGCAACTAGACTCCTGTATTCATCAAGAATGGGAACAGTTGTCTCTGAAAAACTGCAGCAATTAGCATCCTCAGTTCCCAAAACATTACAGAAAGATGATGTGGCAAAATAGTGAACTGAACTTCCAGTTATTTTTAGTGGGCACCTGCTAACGAAGTCTGGATTCGTTCATTTGTTCTAAATTCAGTCACATTTATAGTTACAGACTCAAGTTTATGATGAATCTGTAGAAACATCCACATATTACAAAAAATGATAAAAACCTGCAAACTTAAAAAATGATTTACAATGAATCCAAAGGTTTTCACAGCAGGATGAATGTTTTTTTTTCACAGGTCAGAGCCATGCACCCCCTCCTGCTGTCACCTCATCCGCACTTCCAGGCCATACTGAAACATCGGGAACTCCTCATGTGATGGAAGATCCCAGGAATGAGCTCCCACAGCCGACACAGAGTCCCGCGAGCATCACTGACACGGCCAAACCCACAACTATTACCCAGACGGAAGCAGCGGTCCACACAGAGGTTTTGACGGATTCAGGACTTGAAACTCAGCCATTCACATCAATCCGTACAACAGCTGCATATCAGCACACAACTGTTGGCAACGGCACTCCATTTCCCTCAAGTAATCAGCTTAAGATGCTTTTTTTATTTTCAATTTTGAAAAAGTTGGGTATTTGTCCCCTGGCACTTAAATGGAGCCTGTTTGCAAACACAGACTGTCTTCTTAGTCTCTTAGTTCCAGGAACACAGTCCTCCCCTGACCTCCACATGACTACACTGAGGCTTAAATGTGTGTCAAGAGATGGCCCTTTATAGATCAGATAAATATAACCTCTCCAGCTGAGGTCAGTTGACTCTTTTAGGAGCACAGAAATAACAAAAAATATATCAGAGCACCAGTCAGACTGGCTGTATCATCCTTTCCCGTCCCTGCAGAGCAGTGTGGAGGCTGTCACTTGGCAAAGCTGCTGCAGTTTCTCACTTCTAGCACTTTAACTGTTTTCACAGCTTGTCTTCATTTTGGTAAACGCTCCAGTGAGACATCTTGGTGGGTTTTATGGATTCTGTCCTGCACCCTGGACAAAAAAAACGCTAATAAGTCAAACCCTTTTTTGAATAGTCTGCTGTAGTGACCACTTGAGTTCAACTACAAGGTATAAAAATGGCTGTTTGCAGCTTTTAATTTAAAACTCCGCAATCTATCCGAATCAACCAGTGTTGAGTTGTGTGAAGGTGCAGCATCAGATCCATGTTCATGAGCAGGGTGATGCGGAGTCACCACAGGGATGGATTATGTCCTTTGAAGTATTCTTTGTACTATTTTGAAGCCATATAATGCTGCGCTCTCATTCTGACTTTCAGATGCTGCAGACAGACCTTCGTCCATGCCGACTGTGAGCCCCCCCCCCTTCAGCGGACCTCCACTCCTGAGAGCAGTAAGCCCCCTCGCCACCTTTCATCTCAGACGGTCCGCACCACGCAGGATTGCAGTCGCCCACAGCAAACACAGCCCCGGTCTGAACCACCATCAGCAGCCACCAGGAAGGACACAAGCCCCCCCAAGACCCCCCCCAGCTTCAGTTCAGGCCCCTGTGGTGCCAACACACCAGGAGCTTCCATCTGAACTAAATGTTGGAGATGAAGGTAAGCTCACCAGACAGAGTTGTGTTTTCACAAATTTGCTTTTTCATTTTCTTAATCTTTTATTTATTTCTGCACGTGGAGCCCTTAAAGGGTCCCGCCATCACTCAAGTTCTCCTCTAGACCCCCTGCTGGCTGCTCTGCTGTCAGTGTTCATCATTACCACTGCCATCATCTTCATCATTCTCTTCCTCAAGTTCCGCCAGCGGACAAACCATCCCGAGTTCCATCGACTACAGGATCTTCCCATGGTAAGATCCAGACTTCTGCCATCGGAATGTTAAAATGGTTCAAAGGTCTCTCGCCAAAAATGACACAGGATCATTTCATTAGGATCACCTTGGTTTTATGTAAAAGGGAGAACAGATAAACTTTTGCTTTTACACATCTGGAAAAGAGAAGACGTTTACAGCACGGAGAAGAAAGAACGTTGTCATTATGGGTAGGAACCGTGTTCCTAAGCCACCGTTTCAATAATACATACGTATATTTATGTCTCTTTCTCTGAAATTGCTTATCTTTATGAAAAAATACCCTGTTTCCTTCTCATCAAATTTCATCGTCATGGCATGAAAATCAGATGCAAATCTGAGCGCTGAAATATTTACTGAGCAGAAAGGAAACCGTTTTTGTCTTTTAAATCTAATTTAAACACAATTTGACCAATGTTGGTGTTCCCATTAATCAGTTAGAGAAAACTTGTTATCAAAAATTGGTGTAAAGTTGAAGATAAAAAAATTGATGTTAAAATTTTAACCATTTTATTACTATAATCACAAACCCCATGTCATAAAAAAAACAAGTTGAGAAAGAATGTAAAATGTAAATAAAAACTCATATTTTACTTCCAGCATTAGAATGTAGTGAATATTAGCTCATTTTGAATTTGATAGCAGCAACATAATTAAAAAGCTTGAACATGTTTACCACACAG